>CM076579.1:1450774278-1451503025 GCA_034641835.2 Pinus albicaulis
TAGACTTACATGATATTATCGATAATTTGTTAAGAATTATGCATGCATTTCAAGTCCACTCACATATCTCTTGAAGAAAATATCATTTATATGGAATGATGAGGCTACTTTGGCATTCTCTCTTTTAATGGATGCCATGTCTTCTACACCAACATCGGTTGCACTTACTTTTGGTAAAACATTCATAGTAGAGTGTGAGGCACTAGGACAAGGAATTTACGTAACATTAACACAATAAGGGATATCATTGGCTTTTAAAAGCAAGGAATTCAAAGAAAATATTTGGTGAAATCTAAGTATGAAAAATAAATGGAAGCAATATTACATGCAATAAAAAATGGGGATAGTATATCATTGGGAGGTACTTTAAAGTCAAGATATACCATGATAGCATAAAGTATTTTTTGAAGCTATGATTTTCATTAGAAGATTAACAAAAATGAGGAGAAAAAATGCAAAGTTTTAATTTTGAGATAATCTGTAAAAAGGGTAAGGAAAATTTAGTACATGATGCTCTTTCTAAAATAGAAGAGGCCTCAAATTTATATCCAATTACATTTTCTATTCCTAGGTGGCTAGAAGAAGCTTGCCATAATTGAAAAATGACAATAGTACTAAACAAAAACTAAAATTTATAAAGGACGGGATGAAATCTATGGAGCATTGGGAGTGAAAGAGAGATATACTTTGGTGCAAATGTAGAATATTTTTATGCACGCAAGCATATTTGAATAAACAAATATCAAGGGAGTCCCATGTCTCTCTGATGGTAGGACGCAGGGTTCCTTAAAACATCTCAAAGGATCAAAAAATATATTTTTGGAAGGAATGAAGAAAGATATTCAAAATTTTGTAAGAGAAGGTCAGGTTTGCATAATAAATAAAAGAGAGATAGTAAAATTTCTAGGGTTACTTCAACCATTCCACATACATATTCAAAGACTAGAAGATATATCAATAGACTTTATTACAGGGTTACTGAAATATAAAGGTAAGTATTACATTTTTGTGGTCATTTATATAGACAGATTTTGTAGAGCTCAAAGTACATAAACAACAAGCCAAGTGGCAGAAGTGTCCGTGAAAGAAATTCATATTCTTCATGGTTTTCCTAAAGTAATAGTAACAAGAAAATTTTGGAAATAATTATTTAATATGAGTGGAGAAACACTAGCTGCCATGAGTTCTACATATCAAACACAATCAAATGGTCAAACAAAAATAGTTAAAAAAAAAATTTAAGGTTATCTACAATGTTACTCTTTAGAAAAGCAATCTTAATGGATGAAGTGGGTTCCTCAAGGAAGAATGGTAATATGATACTATCATACTACCTATCACACATCTACTAAAATTTCCCCATTTAAGGCTCTTTATGGATATCCAACTCCTAGTATCTCATACTTTTTGCAAGATAAGTCCAAAGTATAGGAAACAGAGTCACATATGGAAAATACTAAAGAAACTTTGAAAATTATTATGGAAAACTTTCAAATGACATGAAACATGATAAAACAACAAGGGGAACAACATTGAAGTGAAAGATAATTTGAGGAGGGTAATTGGGTATTTTTTAGATTATAGCATTATAAGAAATATTCATTCAAGAAAAAGAAGAATAAAGAATTAGCTCAAAAATGTTATGGCCCTAAATAATTATTCATAGGATTGCACAAGTGGTATAGAAGTTATATTTTCCTTCTTCTTGCATTCATAAGGTTTTTCATGTATCTTGCCTAAAAAAGGTTTTGGGAAAAAATTTGCCAATGTAAATAGAACTTCCAAAATTAGATGAAGAATGAAAGTTGATTCTTGAACCACAAAAAGTTATAGATAAACATTCTGTATCTCTTTGACATATAACCATTATGAAGTACTTAATCAAGTGGAAGAATATTCCTCTAGAAGAAGGTACATGGTAAAATGATCAATTCGTGATGAAATACCCACGGCTAAAGGGTTCGTTTGAAGTTTTGACAAAGGTTTTGTTATATGTTTTATATAACGCGCAGCGGAATAGTTTTATTGTTTGTTAAGGTCCCACACAGTGATCAAATTTGAAGGGCAGGTCCGAATTTCAATTAGAAGGGCATATATCTATGTTTCCCTTCCATAATGAAAAGCTTTAAAAAAAAACTTTTCAATTGACCACAATAAATTATTTTTACATTTCATTTTTAGAAAGACAAAACTATCAATCTTTATATTAATAAAAGACTATTACATATAAAACAATGAAGAAGGCTCCATCTTTCATTGCTTAAATATCTCATTGGCAATGTCAACATAAGTCTTGAAGACACTATTATAAGAATTTGGATACATACCACCGGGATATAAGAGATTCTTATGTGTCAGATTGTGTAATGCAATTTTGACTTTGTCTCACAAGGAGCAGCAGCATGGAGGTCTGGATTTTTCTTATAGAACTTTTATTATTATTATTTGAAATGTTGTTTATAGATATGAATACAACAATGAAATTATGAGCATGGTGGAAAATTAGTCAAGCTCATGATGCCAAACCATGATGATGTAAGTTTGGAATTTAACATTTTTACATGTTAAAGACAAATAGTCAAAATCACCGACAACTTAGTATGCCATAATTAATAATCATTCCCTGTTCACTTTTGTTAATAGGTTTATGTCACATGATGATCTCTCTTCTCTGGCATTTACTTGTATTGAAGATCACTATTCTAGGAATAAGGAGTTATTTTCTCCAAAAATAACCCTAGCCAAACATTGACAATGCATCAAGGATATCTTTCTTTGCTTCATAAGTACATATGTTCTACTTCTAAATCATGTCTTGGAAGTGGTTGTTTTGCTGGAAATTATTCACCAGTTGGTTTCATACCAAATTCTTTTTCTCATTTTCAGCATCCAATACATGAAAAATATAATGGTTTAAAACAACATAAATATTTGAAATTTTGCAAGAATTGTCTGGCACACTTTGAATATTAATTTTGAAGTCAAGTGCATGATGCTGTATAGGATCAAGTGTCATTTTGAATACCAAATATTTCACAAGAAACTTCTCAACATGCTACCCTGCAGTAAGGATTAAATGACAATATTGCATCAACTATTTCCATAATAAAAGTGCACCTCGGCCATAAGTCTAAACAACTACAAATGTTGTAGATCTAACAAGACCACACAATCAAATGTATTCCACAAGGCCAATACTGTATGAAAAATGAAAAGGAGTGTGCAACCAAAAATACCTTAGGCAACTAATTCAATTAGATACACCAAACCATCAGCAAAAAGGAAAACCAGCCTACTCAAAAGGCAAGCGTTTACCTCCTTTGACAAAATTTTGAGTTCCGAAACAAGGGCCTTTATTATCTTGTCAATGCCCCTAGTAATTTGAATGGGGTTTGCACCTGCTGCAACAACCTAAACAAAAAGGTTTCATTTCAAATTATTTTCCACAAATTTAAGATACAACCATTGTCAGTTTTGTATTTCCTAATAAGCTCATAAATTTTGACAAAAGACCCAAAATTTTTTAATACCTGATAGCAATTTTTTCACTCAAAAACTATCTTAGACTCAATAAGCCCAACCCAAAACTAAAAAACCAAACACCATAAGACCCTACAAAAATGAATAGATGGTCTTAATCCAGTACTATCGACAAAAAGTTACCTTTACACCCTCACTTATTAAACCCTATGCTGTTGAATTTTAACTTCAACTGCTGCAGCAGAAGGACGGATGCAGCAGCAACATTTTTTTTTGGAGGTTGCTTGCATGCCATCCAGAAATTTAATTTAGCATTTAAAATTCCTGCAAGTTTTTTTTGTAGACGGCCGCAGCCATATTTCTGTACAGGATTGTATTTAAACACAACAACCAGCATTAACGCAATTCACCAACTAGAAATTAAACAAACATAAATTTACCCCCCAGTTTTGTAAATTCAAAAGGAGGACATGTGGAGCATTAATATTGGATCGCATGAAATTGAAGGGAATCTGAAAACCTGAAAACCGGACCCGAATTTTTTATAAGGCACATTGGATTGAGAATTCGCGTTACAAATTAGGCAGACGTCAGCATCCCATTTTGGAACGCGAATTTGGTTTGAAATTAAATCTATTCAGACTTTTGAAGTCCGACGGAAAGGGTTCTTTAATGTTTTGATAGTTTAATATATACATATGTTTTAAACATATGTTATATATATATCATATGCGAAATGAAAGGTGGGCCATAGAATTTAGTTTTAATTTTATTTTTTTTAAAAAGAGGGTTTATTATAATATGTTTTATATGTTACGGCATATAAAAATAAAAAGGTCGAAAAAGCTTGGTAGTTTTTTTTATAGACAGTACGTAAATTTTTTATTACACAGCAGTGTGTAAAAAGTGAAAGACTGAGTGTAACTTTTTAAGTGTGTATGCACAACAGTGCGAAAGGGAAAAACACAACAGAGTGTTTTAGAGACAGAGTATGTTTGTTTTGAACAGACAGTGAGTTGGTTTTATGCACTGCATTTTGTAGCAGTCATAATTTTGTAATCCCTCTCAGTGAGGAAGAAGTGTAATAGTTTTTTTTGAGTTATTGAAGGGAATAGAAGTTTTTTTTCAAAGTATTGAAACTCTGTCTCCTGTCAAAGAAATTTTTATTTTCTCTGTGTTAGAGGAAGGGAGATTTATTCTCCATTCATTGTTCTCGAATTTTTCAATATTCCAACATGTGCAAGAACAACAGATGTTGTGGTTCCATCCCCAACTAAATAATTTGTCTTTGCCGCAGCTTGCCTTACCAACTTGGCCCCAATATTTTCAATTGGGTCCTCTAATTCAACCAATAAAAAGGCCAAAACCATAGCATTGAGATACATTTCATTACACTGTAAATAACAATAAAATTTGACTCAGCCATAACCCTTTCCTTTTATTGTTGTGAAAAGCTTTATGCATTACTCTAATGTGGCTAGTCCACAGGCCAAGTAGACCACTGGGTAACAAATATGTTTCCTTTCACCTTTGAGTTTTCAAATTATGCCTACCAAATCTAAGACATTTAAGAGGGGGAACTAATACAATGTTAAAAAGAAAACCAGAGCACACATCTACAAATTACCTCCTTAGCTACTGTCACACCATCATTAACTATTTTCGGAGAACCATGCTTGCTCTCCAAGACAACATTTTTCCCCTCGCCCCAAGGGTGACTCCAACAAGATCAACAAGTTTGTTCACACCGCCTACAAGACAAATTGACAATGTTTTCAGTAAGTGTGCAATTGAATGCCATACCATATGCCAAAACAAACCTCCATGAAAAATTAAAATAACACATTAAAATCGAATATAAGTGGACAAGGAAAGATCCACCGCAGTGAAGTTTCACGTGCAAGTGACCTTCCTTTAAACATAATTTTTTCTCTGACCTGCAATTTTTTTGTCACTGAGCCATCCTTGTTGAAGTACAACTCATTTTCCATATCTCTTGTATTAACTACCTTCTCTCTGTCGCGTAATCTTAGATTCCCTCTTCTGCTTGAGCGATTAAAGGAAATGGGTGAAAAAACTGAAAGAGAAGACAATTGTCTGCCATAATTATCAAACATTGCACCCAACTTCTTCCCCTTTCCATTGTTACCCAATGAGGTGGATGTGGCAATTGTTGTCATACCGCCCAAAGCAGAGGCCATCTTCTCTTATGCTGAATATAGAATTACAAGATCTTCATATTAGTATGAACCTTAAAAAACATGACTCCCATTGCTAAAAACCACTTTTATGTTGTAACAGGCAAACTAAACAACTATCGCAACTTTTGGCAACTTCTGGAGCATTAAGAGAGAAACAACCAAAGAGAAATACAACTACAATCCTCATTTTAATGAGACCGGATGTTGTGTAACCAACTCCAAAAAATAGAAGAAATGAGATATCAACGCCTTAGAAATAAGCCACTTCGAGGGGGAAACCTCCAATACATTACATGAATGAACAATTCTTGGATGATACAATTTACAAAACCTCCTTTCTATATATAGGAGTCCATGGGGCCATAATGTAATCCTAGTGGGCCACGATGTAATCCTAGCCGACCTAACAATAATAATTTAAGGGCACAATAATAACAAAATGGGGGTTACAAGGGTACAATAATAACAATAAGGGGGTTACACTAACAACAATAAGGGACTATACTAGTAATATAGGGACCTAACATACCCCTCTCCTTCAAAAAAGTGTTGTCCTCAATGCTTGAGTAGCTCTGGGTGCTTCTGTATAAAATTCTCATCCTCCCATGTAGAATCTTCAGTGGGTAAGTTCTTCCACTTGACGAGATACTCTGAAATTGATTGATTCCGTAGCTGTCGAGTTCTTGTTTCCGTGACCGCTTCAGGTTCCAATATGATTTTTCCTTCCTCATCAAGTTATGGAAATATTGTTTGAACTGGAATATTTTCACCTATAACCTTCTTTAAGCATGAAACATGGAAAACTGGATGCACTCGTGAAGAAGCAGGAAGCTCCAATTTGTATGCCACAGTACCAATCTTTTGCAACACCTTGTAAGGACCATAGTACTTTGGCGATAATTTATTATCCTTCTTAGCTTGCTTGAGGGACATTTGTTTGTATGGTTGTAGCCGTAAAATACCCAATCTCCTACATCAAAACTTCTCTCGCTGCGATGTTGATCTGCCTGTTGTTTCATTCGATTTTGTGCCAAATTCAGGTTATCCTTTAAGAGTTGGAGAACTTCTTGCCGATGCTCGATGTGATCTTCCACTGCTTGAACCTTCAAATTTTCCCTTAAAGATGATGTGATCGATGGTGGATGATATCCATAAAGTGCCATAAATGGGGTCATTTTTGCTGCAGGATGGAAGGAAGTGTTATACCACCATTCAGTGAGAGGTAACCACTTGACCCATTGTGTTTGTTTATCAGATACAAAACAACGAAGATATCCTTTCAAACATTTATTTACTATCTCAGTTTGACCATCAGATTGAGGATGATAAGATGAGCTATGAGATAATTGAGTACCCAAACAAGAAAATAACTCCGTCCAAAAATTTCCAGTAAAAATGGGATCTCTGTCGCTCACAATAACCCTTGGGCTTCCATGTAGCTTTTGAATTCTATCCATAAATGTAGTAGCAACTGTACTTTCTTTTAATGGATGAGATAATGCACAAAAGTGTGCATACTTGGTAAGTCTATCAACTACCACCATGATGACACTCTTTCCTTCGGACTTAGGTAAACCTGTGATAAAATCCATTGAAATCTCCTCCTAACGTTGACTTGGAATGGATAAAGGTTGTAGAAGTCCTGGGGTCTTAATTGTTTCCACTTTATTCTGCTGGCAAACCAAACATTCCGCCACAAACTTTCGAATATCAGATTTAAGGCCATCCCAAAAAAATTCTTTCTTCACCCCGTGGTAAGTTTTTAAAAATCCTGAGTGTCCTCCTAAAGGAGAAGTGTGCAATTCCAGAAGAATCTTTTGTTTTATTGTAGAAATTAGTTGAATAAATCACTTATTCAATGAAGATTAACCCGATCATACATCAATTTCGAATTGCATGCATAACACATAACCTTCTTCTACAATTAATTGTCACATGCGGAAAATATAGAAGCAATCGCACATCAAATCAATCTGCATTAACCTAGGTATATGAGAGCTTTGTAAGTGAAAACATGACTATTGTGTATATTATAATGGAGAAATCATGTAACAATCATAGTACAAAAACTCTTTACAAGCTCTCATGCACTACCTCCCATGCTACACACTATCGAGCTAGATCTAGCAAATCACTTGCTCCAATCCTTAGCCACTTGATAGCCAACCTTGATTGCGTATTTTAATGCTAGGTGATGGCCTCCTTATATAGATAAACCACCAGCCTAAACTTTGCAATACTCATAGCTTACTCCACCTATCTATGTGTTGCAAATAGCAACATTATAGTCACAACTGATAGCTTTACTCTACCCTTTCATCTATCTCTTTCACTGGTCTTCACTGAACTGATCATGCACTGTAGTGAACTGAAGTGTTCTTGAGTTGACTAATGAGTTAATATTTAGTAAATTAAATATTATTTAATTTACTTCACTCATATCTAGTTGATTAGTTAGTTAACTAATCCCAACTAGTTCAACTAAAACAAACAGAACACAACTCCACTACTTGTCCCGTTAACTCCTCCAAAACTCCTGCCACTGAAGTCTAACTGAAGCCAACCATGCAAGATGCCATCAAGCCCTAGGAACCACGTGATTCCTTGTGTCAGTTGCATGAGTCACCTCCATGACTCAAACTGAAGTGCGCCAAGAGAGTAAACTGCTGTTTATAGTCAAAATATTATTAAGGGTAAATAACATTTGACTTCCATATTTTTAGGAGATCAGTCTAAAAATAGCCTGGGTCCTAAAAAATAGGGTCTCATCTATTTTTACCGACATGTCGCATCCATCAAAAATCTCCAAGTAGAATTCCCAAATTATGCTCCGTATGTCTAAAAATAGACATAGTCTAAAAATAGACTTTGCGCCAGAATTTGCCTGCGGGCCCACTTAGTGAAGGCGACTTCATTTCACTAAGCTCCATCATCTTGCTGCATTCTCAACAAACTTGGTAAAATAAATTGCTCCATGTAATTCATCCAATAATTCATCAATCACAGGAATGGGAAATTTGTCTTTAATGGTGAGCTTATTGAGCTCCCTATAATCCGGACACATTCGCCATGATCCATCCTTCTTGTGTACCAAAACTACAGGAGCAGAGAAAGAACTTTGACTAGGTTGAATTATACACGCCTCTAACATTTCTGCAATCATACGTTCAATTTCGCTCTTTTGGAAGTAAGGATATATATAAGGCCTGATGTTTGGAGGAACACTTCCTGGAATCAAATGAATAGCATGATCATGATCACGAATAGGTAGGAGTCCTTTGGGAGTTTCAAACACCTTGGAATGATTGTCCAAGACTTGTTGGAGATCTGCAGAAATAGATGATTTTGATGTCGGAACTTCTAGTGAGCATAATTGTGCAATTACACCTCGTTTTTGTTTCTTTAGAAGCTTTGTCATGACATTAGAGCTTATTATCCTTCCCGGCTTCCCTTCAATACCTTGCAATTCGACTTCTTTTCCTTCTGAAAAAAATTTCAAGAAAAGTTCTTGAAAATTAAAAGCTACCGTCCCCAAAGATTGTAACCATTGTACTCCTAGTACAACATCAGCACCTCCCATAGGAATGGAAAGAATTGGAATATTCAATACATATTCCCCCATGGTTAGCTTGATATTATGGCATTTTCGAGAGCAATTTATAGTTCCTCCATTTGCAACCATCACTTGACATTCTGGTGCTGGGTATAGGAAACAATTCAATTCCTTGGCTACCTTACAATGAATAAAATTATGGGTGCTACCTGAATCAATCAACACTATTACCTTTTTCTTCTTGATACGTCCTTCTATCTTGAGAGTTTGAGGAGTGGTAATTCCTGCCAATGCATTACACGATATGGTCGGACTCATTTCTTCCTCTTCTAGGGTTGGTTCCTGGTGTATATCCTCTTCTTGTTCATTTTCTTCTTCCTCTTCACAATCTATGTAAAATAATTTCTTCTCGACACACTTATGACCTTTAGTGTATTTGCTATCACAACTGTAGCAAAGCCCTTTTGCTCTTTTTTCTTCCAATTGTTGTGGTGTCAACCTTGTAGGTTGTGGAAATCTAGATGTAGCAACACTTCCTTCTTTATAGAATTGAGTGGTAGGCTTCCTTGTCGCCATAACTTTACATTCAACTTTTCTTGCCAACTTGAATGCCTTCTCCAATGAATCAGGTTCTAGAACGCGAACTTCATGTTGGATGTTATCCTTTAAAGTGCCTATGAAGAGATCAATCCTGTGTTCCTCTGGAATATCAGTTACCCTTATATTCAATTTTTGGAAGTCCTCAATGTGCTCCCCCACTAAGCCCGTTTGTTTGAGATTTACCAATTGGCTAAAGAAGGTGTTGCTCTTTGTATCCTCATAATGTGCTATCATTTCCTCCGTAAAAATTGACCAAGTGACAATTTTTTTATGGGAGCAAAGCCATCGATACCATACAAATGTATTTTGTTCTAAATGTAAAGTTGCAATGCGTACCTTTTGTGTGTTTTGCACGTTATGGAGATCAAAATATTGCTCCATATGTAGTATCCATGTTACAGGATCCTTTCCATCAAACTTCCTCATATCCATTTTTGGAATATGGTGGTTCTTCCCGCCAACATTTGAGGTTATGAAATCACGATTAACATTTATTTTGTTCTCATCATGAGGTTATTCTACTATATTTCTGCCATTAGGAATCGTTTCTTGTTTTAAGCTTGTCATAAAGCCTTCCATGTATGCTTTTAGATCATTCTTCATGTTTTCCATGTTGTATTTCATGTTTTCATCAATCTTAGCTTCCATGTCATCAATCTTAGCTTTCATGCCCACTTCCATGCCATCCATCTTAGCTTCCAAACCATTCATCTTAGCTTCCACACCTTTCTTCAAACCATCCATCTTAGTTTCCATGCCTTTCTTCAAAACTTCCATTTCATTTTTTGTTGTTCTTTGCGAGAGCGAAATTTGTTGCACTTGCTCTTGTAATTTTGATATGTCATGTTGCCATTCTTCATCTTCATGGGTCATAGTAGAGCCTTCTAAAGGCTTAATGGGAATTGAATTATTTTTAGGCGCCATTTTAGAATCCAATACTGATATCTATTCTACAATATTCCCTTGGAATCAATTCAACTTGATTCTTCAAACAAGACTTATGCAATTGGAAAAAAATACACACCTTTTACTTGATTTTTAGGAGCTCTGTATTGAAATTGAATTATATCTGTAATTGAGAATCTTCAATATCTGAAATTCACTGCTGTAGTAGCCTTCTGAACTGTCTTTCAAATGCCACAGATATGATCTGATTTGGATTCTTCAAGACAAAGTTATTTCCAATCTCCCACAATGACCCAACTTTGGACTGGTTCAGTAGAGCGAACTTATACGGCTTGCCACGTGTCACTGTTTTGTCCTTTGTCTCTAAAATTGATAGCCAAGAAACTGCGGTCCGTTTAATTTCAACCACTTTTTACAGCACTCCAATCCGATGCCTAGAGAGAGAGTTATTGAACTTTTCCCACGATCACCTCTTTGAGATGAAATTCAGGAGCCTGAAAAAGCACTACCTTCCACAGATTATATCTCCAAAAATATTGCGAACCAAGCTCTGAAATTTTTTGACGACTTTCTTCAGGATTTCAGCTTCGCACCATATGAATTTCAGATTCTGAACCTTCGTAGAAATTTTTTTATAGCGCAAATGCCACGATGACCTGTTTAGGAGCCTGAAAAAATACCTGACTTCCACAGATCATATCTCCGAAATTATTGCGAACCAAACTCTGAAATTTTTATACAAGCTTCCTCAGGATTTTTTCTTCGCACCCTAAAAATTTCAGCTTCTGAAACTTCGTAGAAAAAAAAGTTATAGCGAAAATGCCACGATGACCTGTTTGGAGCAGCGAAACCCTAGAATCCAAAGCTCTGATACCAAATGTTGTGTAACCAGCTCCAAAAATAGAAGAAAAGAGATATGAACGCCTTAGAAATAAGCCACTTCAAGGGGGCAACCTCCAATACATTACATAAATGAAAAATTCTTGGATAATACAATTTACAAAACCTCCTTTCTATATATAGGAGTCCATGGGGCCATAATGTAATCCTAGTGGGCCACAATGTAATCCTAGCCGACCTAACAATAATAATTTAAGGGCACAATAATAACAAAATGGGGGTTACAAGGGTTCAATAATAACAATAAGGGGGTTAAACTAACCATAATAAATGACTATACTAGTGATATAGGGACCTAACAGAAAACTCACCAATCATTGACATCTTGAATTTTTTGGACATATTTAGAGCAAATTCATGGCTCATTTCTTCATCATTGCTAGCAAAGATTAGATCATCAACATAAACAAGGGTGATCAGAAGTTTTTCCTTGTCCATATTTATGTAGAGATTGCTACCTGCCACTCCCTTTTTGAAACCTTCTTGTTGCAGATAGTGATGCAACTTTCCATACCATGCTCTAGGGGCTTGTTTTAATCCATACAAGGAATTTTTTAGTTTTCATACAAAGTCTTTTCCTTCAGCAAGATCAAATCCTTTTGGTTGCTCCATGTAAACTTATTCCTTGAGATATCCATTCAGGAATGCTGATTTTACATCCATTTGATAAACCTTGAATCCTTTTGAGCAAGTAAATGCTAAAAAAATTATTATGGCTTCCAATCAAGCTACTGGTGCAAAGGTTTCTTTGAAGTCAATTCCTTCAATTTGCAAGTATCCTTTGCAGACAAGTCTAGCTTTATTTATGATGATTTGTCCATCTTCATTCATCTTGTTTTTGAATACCCATTTTGTTCCAATTATATTTTTATCTTTTGGGTGAGGTACCAGTTCCCAAGTCTCATTTTTTTCGATTTGAGACATTTCCTCTTCCATGGCCTTTATCCAATAAGGATCTTTGCTTGCTTGAGAAAATTTTTCTGGTTCTATTAAAGATAATAGAGAAACATCATCTTTTCTTGGGGTGTTTATCATCCTTCTTCGAGTTTGAATTCCTTCATCTATATTTCTGATTACTTGTTCTTCCAGATGACGTCTTTGAATAAAATTGATCTTAGAGGGAGTTTGTGAAGGTTCACTTTGAGGTTTTCCATTCTCCTCTTCTTTTTTAGATTCTTCTTCTTCACTTTGTTCAAAGAAAGGCTCAACTTCATGATCTTCAATTCTTTTTTCTCGAACGCCTTCATCAATCTTCACATCAATGCTTTCCACTATTCTTCGTAGACAATTGTTATAAAATTTATAAGTTTTTCTCCTAGTGGAGTATCTAAGAAATATTCCTGCGTCAACTCTAGAATCAAATTTTCCTGGTGAGTCATCATTTATTTTTATGAAGCATTTGCTTCCAAAAAACCTTGAAATATTTTACTGAAGCAGGTCTTTCTTTCCATAATTCATAAGGAGTCTTTTCATTGTTTGGTCTTAGTTGAGTTCGATTTAAGGTATAAACTACAGTCCCAACTGCTTCTCTCCAAAATTTTGGTTGCAAATCAGCTGCTAGTAGCATTGTCCTTGCCATTTCTTGAATGGTTCGGTTCCTTCTTTCAACTACTTCATTTTTCTGGGGTGTCCTAGCAGTAGAGAGTTATCTTTTGATTCCATGCTCTTTACAGAATTCATCAAATTCTTTTGAGGTGAATTCTCCTCCTCTATCCATTCTAAGGCATTTAATCTTGGAATATTTCTCATTCTTAATGAGAGCCTTAAGATTCTTAAAACATTCAAATGCTTCGGATTTATATTTTATGAAATATATCCACATCATTCTATTATAGTAATCAATAAATAGAGAAAAGTACCTTTCAACTTGAAGAGCTAGAGTTCTAGTTGGCCCACATAAATCTGCATGAATAATTTCCAGAGGTTCTGATTTTGAGAACTCCTTAGTTTTGTGGCTAGTTCTGGTTTGCTTTCCATGTTGGCATGGGCCACATACAACTTGATTTGGCTTGCACATTTTTGGAATGTCCCTTACTGCATTAATTTTGTGGATGTTGACTAGGTTATCAAAACTTGTATGCCCCAATTGCTTGTGCCATAACCAACTTTCATCTGTTTGACTTAAGTAACATTTATCTTCTTGGATTTTACTGAGAATATAAACATTTTCTGGTGTTCTTACTTCTTTCGCCACAAGTTCTCCTGAGGATGAGTCTCTTATTTCACAATTTTTTGTACTAAAGACAACATTATGTCCTTGGTCAAAAATCTGGCTAACATTTAAGAGATTGTGTTTGAGCCCTTCTACTAGCAAGGTATTTTGAGCCTTTCCTAGTCCATTGACAAGGGTAGCAGTTCCTTTTCCAGTGATTTTAGCCGATCCACTTCCAAAGGATACATTTCCATTTTTCCTGTTCAATGAGATAAAATTATTTTTGTCACTTGTCATATGTCTTGAGCATCCACTATCCACAAACCAATGATTTTCTTCACTATGAGCACATAGATCTAGGCCACATTTATCAATTTTCAGATTTACGCTTTTAGCTTTTTCCCTTTTGAGAGGGAAATTTTGTTCATTATGATCATAATTATCACGTAATGAGCAAGACACATCAAACTTAGCCAAGGGATCAAAGGAATTGTAAGTTTTGATTTGTCCTTGCTCTTTAGGACCACGTAGATGGTTTTCTTGATTGTTCAATCTTGGTGCTTCATTCTTATGAGCCTTGCAATGCTTAGCTTGATGCCCAAAGTTTTTACAATAGTAACAATACCCAAGAAAAATAGTTTGATACCTATTGTAGTATCCATAGCTTGAACCAATATTATTACTTGGAGTTGCTCTTTCTTCAATTCTTGGTTTTGAGATGAGACTTTGTTCTTGACGAGATGAATTTTCTTCTTTTGGATGGCAAGAGAGTACGTCAGCATAACTTCTAGCATTATTCCTTGTACTTGATGATTCTCCTTTGAAACCAATTCCAGACTTGTCATGTTGAGGCTTTTGAGTATTAAGAATGTTTTGAAGACCTAGATGGCTTTGCCAACTCCTTTTGACTTGCTCTAATTCCTTTCTTAGAGATATTATTTCAGATTCACGTTTTTCATAGTTATCATCCTTCTCTTTTAGCTTATTGTTCAAGAAGTCTTCCCTTATTTTTGCTTCCTCTCTTTCTATTTTGAGAGAAATTATCTTCTTTTGTAGAATCTCATTTTATTCAATGGCACTCATTAGAAATCTATCCATGTTTATTTCATCTTCCAGTTTCGAGTCATCATCATTTGTAAATGCCATGAATACTGTTTCTTTCCTTCCAACATAGTTTTTTTCCTCATCTGAGTCATCATCACTTTCTTTGTGATGACGCATATTTCTAGTTGATTTATTTTTGATGAATACAAATTCATCTTCATCAGACTCATCTTGTTTGGAGAAGAAGTTCTTCTTGTTAAACCCTTTCTTTTTGTACATCATTCTTTTAGAGTCCTTTTCATCATCACTATCATGTTTATGAGGGAATTTCGCAGCGTAATGACCTATTCTTCCACAATTGAAACAAATAAGAGGGTACTTACCTTTTAGCTTAGATCCCCTTTTTAGCCTTTGTACAAATTGATCTAATTCATTTTCAGTATAAGATTCATCGCTGTTGAAATTCCATCCTTTTCCTTATTTTGTTGACTTTGAGGCTTTGAAAGATGCTTCTTTGAAATTTGGACTCCCTTTCCTCATCTCATAGGCTATGAGAATTCCATGAAGTTCATCCATATTGAGAGTATATAGGTCCTTCATTTCTTCTATGGAACTTACTTTGGAGTCAATTTTGTCAGGAAGCAATCTCAGGATATTTTGAACAATAGTGCTTTCTTCAATATTTTCTCCTAGTCCTTTAAGAGAGTTAACCACTTCAGCTACTCGGAGGAAGTATGATGCAATATATTCTTCATCACCCATTTTCAGACTCTCGAATTGTCTTCTATAGGTTTGAAGTTTTTCCTTCTTAACTTTGGAGTCCCCATCATATAAGGAAACCAACTTATCACATACTTCTTTGGCTGAGTCACAATTCATGACTTTTGTAAATTCAAAATCGGTAATTCTACTAGTGATGGAATTTAAAGCTTTGGCATTAGCAATGTAGGCTTTTCTTTTGTCTGGATCAGTTGGAAGACCGGAAGGAGCTTTGTACCCATCCAAAATAGAGTGCCATACTTCAGGGCCAGGAGACATTAGATAGTAGGACATCCTCTTTTTCCAAAAACTAAATTTTTTTCCATAAAAAATAGGCAGTTTCCCTGTTTCTTCTATGTTCTTCATTGTGCCTAAGGATCCTTCTTCCAGCTGTTAGGCTGATAATGAAGACGCTGGCTCTGATACCAATTGTTGGAAATAGTAAGAGGAGGGTGAATTAGTATTTCTTTTCAATTGTTAATTTTTTCCTGTTAGATTCTTCACAATTAAAGACAAAGAGGTGTATAATAATAATATTAAGGATTTAATAATAACTTCAATCCTTTTTCAAATATTTGTATACAATAGATGAGTGAGGGCACCAACCCTTTTAATGAAACAGGCACCAACCTGTTGCCAAACACCAACTTGGACTTTGATGAGGCTCCGACCTCTAGGGCTTTGACCCTATCTTCTCAAGGCACCAACCTTGTGTTTAGGGGCACCTACCCCAAGGACACCAATCCCTCAGTCTTCTTTTTAATAGAAAATGTGTGATGTACTTACTTGATTGTCATCAACAAAATTCTTCACTGTTCAAGACTTCTTGATTTTGGCTTCACTATTTCTTCATTGTACTTTGTCCATCATGTGAATTCACTGCTGTAATCTTAGTTCATAGTCTTGGAGTGACACCAAGGTCCAACTATGTCACAAGCATCAAGCAACTGCACTTGAATCCTCCTTGACTGTGCCAAAAAGTAAGTAATGTAATGAGCAATAGAAGGAATATTTCTACACTAAGTTTATGCCCAAGTCACAAAGAAATCACAGTCCACAAGCGATATCAGAACCAAGATATTCATTGTTCAAAGATAAACCTTCACTGTTCACTATTCACCGATATTTCTTACAACTTTTTCAAAAACTGTGATCAATACCAGCTAACTATTCCAAACTCCCGTGGGTGACCGAGCTGACTATGGTGAGCTCCTGTAGCTTATTCGAATAGAAAGTGATATTATCACAATTGCAAGGGTTAGATAACCTTGTAGTAGCTTGATCGAGGTCTATTCCAACACTTCTCACATGTCTAATGTTTTTTTGGCTGAGATGTGATCAATCCGAGTTTATTTAACAGTTCTGAACATAACAAAAGAAGGTCTGAGTCTTTAATTGTTCCCACAAACAGATCTGCGATTATTATATCTAGAATTTAACCCAAAATACAAGTATCTTATGCTTTCTTCAATTCACGAGTTGTGAAATTGATCTCCTCGATGTATAATCCTTGATCAAATTGATGACTTCAATATCTCACAAACTACTAGGAGTTTTGGGACAAATAAGGGCTCATTGGAAAGCTAAGATTATGCTCTAAAGGATGGTGAAGGTCTCACAAAGAAATTCTGCCTTCAAGATGGTGAAACATAATTTTCTTTGTGACAGTCCTTAAATTTTATGCATCAAAAGTTTGGGACAGCATGAGGAATGTTTGGGACAGCGTGGCTTCTTCATTCTTTGGTTTCTTCTTCATTGTTATCAATGCCATCATAGGATCATAGATTCATTATGTAGGAGTGCAGCATTCATGTAGCATCATGTATCAACAATTTCATCATATAATAATGTAGTGATATGTCATAGTGCAGCCTTCATCTCAATCAAAGTCATATTGACATCAATGACAATCTTGATTAACAAGATAATGTAAGACAATGCAGGTCAGTGTAAAGACTAAGAAGCAACTTAAGGAGCCAAACAGGAAGTAGTGACAAGGTCTTGAGGGCTTTTAGAGTTAAGGGTATGAGTCATGGTCTTGGTACTTGTCATCTAAAAATCTATAAGAAGAATTTATCGTGGGTTTTCCTCTCCAAAAGGGAGAGTTTTTTCCCTACCTCAAGGAGCCTAATTTTGGTGTATCTTGTATTTTTGATAATTGAATTGATGAAAAACTAAATAAGCCAAGAAGAAAAGACATAAGTAAATCAGATAAGCTCAGAATTAATTATCAAGAAGAGAATTTGGATTAATCTCTAGACTTACAAATTCTCAACATGGTATCAGAGCTAAGGTGCTGAACTCAAGGGCTGCTTGACAAAGAGACACTCCAGGAAGCACAACTCAAAGTTTTTTGTGTAAAGACAAATCGGTTTGCAAGGAAGACTCTTAAGCTATTTTTAGTAAAGGATCAACCTTTCAAGAAAATAATCTTTGCCATAAAATATTTACATTCAAGACATTGTTAAGAAAATGATATTATCTTTTGACGATATCCTTTACCATCAAGGATCCAAGATCACCTAGATCAAAGGATTCTATCTTGGAAGAAGTTCCTAACCTTTTCATCATCATCAAGGAAGCTGCTGAAGATAAAATTCACTCTCTCAAGTAAGTATCTATGACTTCATCTAAATCTGTCAACATGACTTATTGTTTAGAGAGCAACAAATTGGTTGGGTTATCAAAATTCAATGCATGAAAGAAAAGAACAGATCTAAAGCTAATTGAAAATGAAGTTATGGGCTTCATAGAAGGATCTAAAACTCAACCTCCAAAAGAATACATTCTAGCAAATATAAAATACATGAAAGGAGATATAAGAGCCTGAAGGATTCTTATAGAATCCATAAAAGTCTCTCTCATTCCCTATTTATCAAAGCTAAAATCCTCAAAAGAAATATATGATAAATTGGTGGAACAATTCTCGAAAGGTTATACGAAGGAAATAATATCTCTGATACAAAAACTATACAAACTGAGAATGTCAAAGGAAGGAATAATTTCATATATGATGGAGATTTTTTCAATACGAGATCAACTACTGAAGATGGGAGAAGTAATGTATGATAGAGAAATACTCAATATGGTACAAAATGATTTACCAAAAGAATGGAGAGGTTTCACTACAAACATATATGGGAGAGAAGAAGCCATTCCATTCCAAAGTAATATAGAGGAAACAAAATTGAAAACAGGATCAAGTAAAGGGAATCAATCCTTTTCCACCATGTCCAGGAATAAAGGAAGATTCAGTAATATTGGTCCTCAGAATAAGAAGAGAAATGTAGACAAATCATAGTGCTTTGGATGTAATGATCTTGGGCATTATAAACGAGATTGTCCTAAATTTATAAAGGAAGAGAGGAAAAAGGAAGAAGCCCATGTCTTAGATATAAGAGAAGAACCTGATGTAAAGAAATCTAAGAAAGAAGAAGCGAGGGATCTCCACCATGATTGAGATCATATTCTCCTTTAAGTGATTTCTATTGGTTGTAAAATAGTATGATAGAAAGCAATGTATATTAAAACATCATGATAAAAGCATGGTAATAGATCTTGGTGTAGCAGATCCGGGGAAAAAAAACCTCTCTGATAACTATTTTGATAGAAGGCAGTCATCAAGATCAAAGATCATCATGGAAACATAATTATTGGATGTAATGAATTACGAATAAAGCAGGTCAAGGGAATGAAGCTCTTCATTCTAGTAAAACTACTACAGGATGACTTAAATGATAAAGTTATGAGGTATTTATATATTTATATGTTGACACTAGATGCTGTAAAGTCATGTCATATGGTTGCAAGTAATCGGCTTCCATATTTAGAAGTATAATCTATGAAGGAGGATATCTCGATGCATTGACATATGAAATCAACATAATATTTCCTCATAGAATATGAGGTGGTTGTAAATAAACAAGAAATTGGAAAATTGGTAAGATCCCGGGAATGAAGAATGTGCAAAGAGGAAGAGATCATGAAATGCAACCATGTCAAGAGGTAGTTATCATCCGGAGGCCAAGAAGATGTGACTAGGAGATCTCCTAAGAAGATATGTAGAATTAGATGGAAGTCTGGTAAAGAAGAAGACCCTTGGAAAACATATCATTAGGAGATGTATCAATCTATATGAAGGATGTCGATGCGTATAGGAAGATGTCATGGTGAAAGATCATCACTAAGGTAACTTTTGTTCTAAAAGTTCATATGTATATGTTTATTTGGTTGAATTTGTGTAGGGTTGCTAATCATGAGAAAGGATGTAGGATCCTTGGAGATGATTCGAAGGAAAGCAGCATGGCATAACGGTGTACCAGATGAAAAAGACTGATGAATCACTTTATGATAATGGACATGACTCGTGACTAAGAGTGATGGATGATCTGTGCCCTATGAAGCCAAAATTTGAGGATTCCTCAATATTGAAAACCATGACATTGAGGGGAGGAATTCTTCATGAGTAGCTGGACCACTACTGCAGGACCCTAGTTGATAGGGAGCCTGGTGGTAAGTTTCTTTCTTGGAAGAAACTTGAAGTATGTCCTTCCTGTGTTGAGAGGGAGTGACGTACGTGATTCTCTATTACATGTGTCATGCACTAGAGAAGGACTAACATATGTAAGTCTTAGTGAAGGCCATGTGAAGAGAATGGATAGACACATCATTTTGGTCTTCACCTGGAAGGCAAAATGGAGGATTGGGTAATCATCTGGCATTCGATACGATTTGAGAATGAGATAGGGAATTAAAGATAAGAGTAGTCATGGACTGATATTCTTTGAGGGCTGGCTACCTAAGAGAAGAATAGTCCAATAAGGTCATACTCTGGGAACACCTAGGTGGGGTATGTACCTTGAAGAGACAATGACTATGGTGTCTATTAGTCATGTGTCTTGCCAACATTGTCGCCCATTGTCTCATTGAGATATGGGGCTGTTAGTCAAGGATTTACACTAGGAAAATGCTGGTTGATATGATGTTATACAGACACTATTACCAATTTGATTCTTACTATGAGATTCTTTAGTTTTAAAGTGATCATGTACCTATATGAATACCTCCCTTGTTAAGAGGAAGTGTTGAAAATTGTAACTAGGTTGGTCTTCATGTTGATGATGTAATTATGTAAAGAAGAAGAAAAAGATAATAAAATGTATTTTGGTGTACTTGCTTCATGGGTTTCATGAGCAAGATTTTTATTATGTAGATAGACTTCTTCTTGATGTCTTCTAGGTTCTTGTCTTCTTCTATAATAAAGTGTCATATACATGAAGGATTTGGTGTAGATATCTATGCTCCAAATACCTTGTAAATAAGCTCACAAAAAACTCTCAAACAAGCTGGAAGACAAGCTCAAAAAGCGTTGGAAGTCAAGCTCAAATACAGTGAAGACAAATCTCTAACAATGCTAGAATATACGTGAATAAATGCCTCTTGAAACTGTGGACAAGTCGACCCAAAGTCAGATTAGTGAGTCAGCCTAAAACCATAAAGTATAAATATATATATAAGTTGCTCTGCAATTCATTTGACACAAGATTTTCAGATAAGTTCAGTGAGCAGAATACGAGCCAAGGATCAGTCTTAATTCGAAGGGTATAAAGGATAATCCATGAAGAAGGAAGAGGTATAATTAACTCTGAATTTAAGTTTCTTTACCTCACATAAATCTAGGGAGTCGTGACGTATTCCAGCGAGAAACAATTTTGAATTGAGTACATTCTAAAAGGACTAAAATTTGGTGCGAAGAAAAAGGGTTATGTCAGTAAAAAAAATATTCACTTCAACGAAGAGAAATAAGCTTCGTGATCCTTATTTTGATGCGAAATCCTGTAATAAAGATTATGCTATTACATAAGTTCAAGTATGGTGTATTGTTCGGTGCTAATATATGCTAAGTACTGAAAGGTGAAGAAAGGTCCTTTTGAAAGCGAAATTAGTGAAGGTCAAGATATTTGGAGAAAGACCGAGTTCCACTAAAGGAGCAAGTGAAGCAAGTGAAGAACTGTGTATAAGTGAAGAAGGAAGCAGTCAAGGGTGCTGGATAGTGAAAGACATTGCAGGTCGGTGTAAAGAAGAAGAAGAAACTTAAGGAGCCAAATAAGAAGCAATGACAAGGTCGTGAGGGCTTTCAAGAGCTAAGGGTCTGAGTCATGGTCTTGGTACTTGTCATCTGAATATCTATAAGAAGAATTTCTCATGGGGTTTCCTCTCCAAGAGGGAGAGGTTTTTCCCTGGCTCAAAAAGCTCAAATTTGGTGTCTCTTGTATTTTTGATAATTGACTTGATGAAAAAATAAATAAGCTAAGAAGAAAAGACATAAGTAAATCAAATAAGATCACTAGTAATTATCAAGAAGATAATTTGGATTAATCTCTAGCCTTACAAATTCTCAACAGGGGGTTAATGTAGGAGTTCCCACAATAGGTTGGATTACTGTCTGTGATACTGTTGGAGAAGTATTAGAGAATATTGAGGAAGTGGGATGAATTGATACATGATGAAGAGATTGAGAGGTAGCAAAAGATGTTGAAATTGTCAGGGAAAAAAGTTAAACAGATTGTTGAATATAAGCTTCGTGTACAACTTGATTAAGGTCTAATAATAGATCTTGTAACTTGTCCAAGTTTTGGAGTGTCTGTTGATCAAAGTCTCACCCTATATATTGACCTTCAGATGTATAGGGTTGTAATAAAAATTGTTCAAATATTATCTCATTCACAAAACTTTCAGACTTAGTCCTAAACAAACTATTTTCAAATGGTAAATCAAATTGAATATCCTCTATAGTGACAAAACTCTTTGGGAGAGAGCTTGCCCTTGGTGGTGGACTGCTACTTCCTTGACTCTCAACCAAGCTTCTCTTCCTAATTGGTTTCTCAGGATTATCTAAAATCTTTGGAGGTTTCGTATCTAGATGTGATCTAGTGTGAATTATTTTAGGAGCCCAATCTAAATAGTATTACACACACAGTTTAACTATGTACAAAGTTTACAACCTCTGAACATTTATTTCTAAAATTTGAATTTTTAATTTTCTGAAATAAAGTTTTGAACTCGGGAAATGAATTTTTTAAATCAATATTTGTTCTTTCCTAGTATGGCCGCCAAGATGTTATCACTCTATAATTTTTGAGGTTATTGAAAAAATCACAAAGGTAACCACAAAACCACTTTGGAACCTGGGATCTAGCCCTTCCAGCTTCAGAGAGGGATCTCTCTTCGTGATTTAGCTTTATTTGTTTAAGATAATAGGCTAGCTATATAGTTTGTTGTTTATTTGTTTTGATATTTTTTGGTTAATTTATTCCAGAATTTACCATTGGGCTATGGAGTCAATTAGTTAAATATGGATTTGTTTCAGTCTTTAAAGGTAGATTTCATGGGGAAAGGTAGGCAACTCAATTGGATCTTGTAAGATAAATGAGAGGGAAAAGATGAATATTTAAAGAATTCATTAAGTAAAGAGAAATTAATAATTCATTTACTTAACTTCAGTTGAAAAGATCGAAATTATTCAAAGTCGGAATCAGAGTGTGCATTAAAACAATTTCTTTTTTTCCCAGGAAAAAGGTCGTAATTTTTCATTAATATGTAAGAAAAATTACATGTCACATTTTACAGATAATAACCAAAAGGTTCTATATCATCTCCAAAGAGGAAAATAGTAGTAATATAATAAGGAAATAACAGTGATAATAAAACCTAAATCTAATCACAAAAATGTACAATAATACATGGTAGCAACTGATATAAGTAATGCTGATAAATAGTGTACTGTCAGCATGCTAAAATATGATCACCAAAACTGATGATGATAAAAAAATTGCAGTCATGGAGTGACTGCTCTCATATTGTGTATGTTATCTATGAAAGGTTGATGATAAAATTGGAACACCTGCACCCCATCATGCTCCATAATAAGTCACCGGCCCCAATCTAACTCCGATGCTTCTTTGGAAAGATTGCCTGCCACTTGGTTCCTCTGCCTGTAAATGTGAGTGCCAGAGATAATGTCAAAAAATGATTTTAGTAGATGCACCTCCCTCAATAATGAAACAAGTGTGTGTGAATGGAAATGTGTTTGTGAATTGAACCAATTTATGACAATTTTCCAAATATCTATAATCCGTTGCATCCTTTTTCACGGGCGAAAAGTAGAAGAAATTGAAGGTTGAGGAGCTCAACAAAATTATTAGTCCCCGGACCCAGCCCCATCTTAAGGTGAAATAAATGAGTGGCAGATAAATGTAAAACTGCACCCCCCCCCACACACCCATGATTGTTTTATGCCCCGTAAAAAATATGCCCATGGATAAGTATGGTAAATAATTTCAGGGATGATTTCCTTTCTGTGGGTGGGATGATCAACATCAAGAATGGGTCTATAAGTAGAAATGATGGATGAAAAAATGTGGTCCCAGACCACATGCAGCTCATCAAAGGTGAAACGATTTTGACTGGTCCAGATTCCCCAGGCGATCAACAATGGTAAGTTCCGAAGTTTGGTACAAGTAGCATCTTGCCACCACGCTGACTAGGCCACTGATATAGCTGTGCCTTGTCAGGTGAGTGAGAAACTCAGTGCATGTGAAGCCGAGCGCCATAAATCCCTGATAACAGGGCATTCAAGGAAGAGATGATGGACATCTTCCACATGAGAAAAAAAAAAACCAGCATCTGGATGGACCCTGGATGATCCGTCTGTGAATATTGTCAATGGTGGGAATGAAATTATTGAGGATGGACCACATGAGTAGTCGAGTTTTGTGAGGTTCCTACAGATTCCAAATCGTGTGCCACCACCAATGTTTATTTGGAGGTTCCCTGGGTGTACAGAGTGTGATATATCCTACTTTCGGGGAATATTTACCGCTAGGCGAGAGAGCCCACAAAAGGTCATCCTCATTTTTCGTGAGTCAAATGTGTGAGGCTTGTAATGCCCCGATGAACTGATTGTAATGCCCTGATGAGCTAATTCCAGCAAGGATGGCCCTCAATGGGAATCTGAAGATCCTGAGCCGAAAGCCAGCCTTGAGCAACCCAATTAGTCTGATGTGGATCAGCCAACTATGATAGATATAGATATCTAGTAAGGGCTAGGTGTTGAATGATGTCCCGATGCACTTTGAAATCCTGCCCACTACCCGACCAAGAGTCCGCACCCAATTGGACCATAGATCCAGATCTGATGTGCCATGTCAAACCTTGCTGAATCAGATTTGTAGACTTTGTAATGGCCTTCTAGATGATCGAGGACCCTAGAAAAAGCTGAATGGAGCCTCTGATCCATTCCAAAGTAGACTGGGGAGAAATTTATTTGGAGATAGTTACCTCTTTCCATAAGCTATGACCAACAACGAGGTGCCAACCCAATTTTGTAGCCAGGGTAGTGGAAAATAAGGAGAGATCCTTAAGTCCCCAGCATTCCCAATCCTTGGGCTTGCTGATATGGTCCCAACCCACCTAAGAAAATATTTTCTCTCGACCAGAACTCCTCTAGATGAATTGTCTGCAAATCTGCTAAATGTGGTTGGTGACACCCTTAGGTAGCCAAGCGAGGGACATCCAGTATACAGGGATGGCTTCCAGGACTGATTTTATTAAAACCAATCTGCCTGCCCACGAGAGCCACCTATGATGCTAGATATTGATCTTGTGTTCCACATTAGCGATCAACCAGTTCCAATCCTTGATATGATAGTCATTTGGATTAAGGTGAAAACCAAGATATTTTAAACCATCCTCAATGAAACTGCGGTCAAAAGGGAAGTTCCTCATGGCATGCCCCATTTCATTAGCCGAACATCTAGTCAATATTATGGTGTATTTTCTGTTGTTGGGAGCCATACCAGTAGCTTTGCAGAATTTTTTTAAGATGTTATCAAATTGTGAACTGTCCTAACAAGAGCCACCCAAAAATATAATAACATCATCAACAAATAATAAGTGAGTCAGTTGTAAGAATTCATTTAATCGGAGACCATGAATGTTACCATCATCCTTTTCCATTTTCATAAGAGACGAGAGGCCTTACATACCAAGGAGAAATAAGAGTGGTGAGAGAGGGGAAACCTTGCCTGAGACCTCTACCAGCATGAAAGAAATCAATAGTTGTCCTATTTATAAGGATACTGAAAGTGGCGTTCATGATACAACCCATAATCCAATTAGTAAAAGAATGAGGGAATCCTATCTGGATGAGAATAAGGTGAATGTAGTTCCAATTAACATGATCAAATGCTTTGGCAAGGTCAATTTTGAGTATGGCGCTCTTGAGTTTTTTTTGTTTTAATGGAATGCATGACCTCTTGTGTAGTGCCAATGGCTTCATGAATCTGTCTGTGCTGGACAAAAGAAAATTGTTCCTTGGCTATATGAGAAGAGAGAATGGGTTTAATAATATTTGCAATGATTTTTGGATATAATTTCATATATGCAGTTACAGAGGGAGATAGGTCTGAAGTCGTGGAAGGTAGATGGGTGATCTATTTTGGGGATTAGAGTAATGAATGTGGAATTGAAACCATTATTAATTTGACCACATATTCTGCTTTCTTCGATGAAAAGAAGGAGATCCCTTCCAATCAGATAAAAGAAATGAAGATAGAATTCGATGGGCCAACCTAGGAATTTTGTCCTTCTTAAACCATTTTAGAACACCATCAATCTCAAATGGTGCATTGAGATCCTCCAATTGCTCCTCATGAACAAACCTGTGAAATGTACAAGCAATGTGCATAATTTCTGGCAGATTAATATTGAGTGGCACTTTTTATTGGTTTGAGAAATGTTGGATTCCTAGTTCAGCAATCTGAGCATGTGATTTGGCCACAAATCTAGTATTATCAGATATTTCCCAGATGGTATTGATGATCCTTCTTCCTTTGGCACATTGTTGAAAGAACTTGGTATTTTCATCTCTGACTTTCAACCATTGGCCCTAATTTTTAATCTCCATTCCTTCTCCTTTTTATGGAGGATGGAGGCTCTAGTGGTTTATAGAGCAATCAAATGCTCTTTTGTAGATGCAAAAAGAAAGCCCAAGTAGTCCGGACCAGTAAGCTGAGTAATTTCCAATTTAGTCCTTCTGACCTCCTCCTCCTCGATTATTCTTTTGTGTCTAGCCCATCTGATAGTTTTTTCTTTGATACACTAGAGATTATCATTGAAAACTCTAGCAGGTTCACGGTCTGAGAATTGATTGTAGTGCTACCACTCCTTAGTGACCAGCGATTGGAATTTGGGTTCCTGTAGCCAACCAACATTAAATTTGAATGGAGCATGGGATTTCTGTTTACCAACCAGAAATTCCAGATAAATAGGAGAGTGATTCAAGGTGCCACCCAAACCCACCCATTGTCTGGATCTAGCCATGAGGTTATGTAGTGACAACTTTAAAGGAATCGATCAAGTCTATGAGCAAGGGCCGCCTCCCCCCTGTGCCTGTTTCTCCAAGTAGGTGTCTTCTTTTGCATATCTATATCAATACAATCAACCAATTCCATTGATTAGCGAAGAAATCTGATAGAGGATCCGGAATGGCTTGTGGCCCCCAAGATTATGAGATGCCAATAGAAAAGTTTAGATCCCCGCCAATAATGATGTTATTTTGCTGGAGTAGAGTGCTTCGTAGCAAGGAGTCCTAGAAAGCCTCTTTGTGATTGCAAGGACCATAAACATTGATCAGGGTAAACATAAGTTCAAAATCACAAGTGATAAATTCCACACCAATGGCACCCACTTGACCCCAGCAATTCATTAATCAAGTGGTCTTATTGTTTATGCCTAAAGCACAACCCCCCGATTGGCCTCAGGCATCAATTGTCACAAAATTCCAATCCGGAAGGAGTGTAGATAAGATCATGGAAATGGAGGTACCATCCCCCAATGTTTCTTGAAGGAATAGAGCATCAATGTGAGTAGTGAGCAGAAGTCTCCTGAGTGCCAATTTCTTATCCGGGCTGGTAAGGCCCCTACAGTTAAATTAAAGAAAAATCATGATGGAACCACGTCCCTAGGTTTTCTTGCTCTAAGAACCCTTAGTATGGAGGATTGCGTACCCGTAACCAGCTCCAAATTGGCCCTGTGGATGGCCTTTGAAATGGCAGATGGTCTACCCCGCGTTTCAATAATTGAGGGGCCCAGATCTGTGCCAATGCCGAGGGTGGACTGGTTGGTCAGGTGGACCGATGATCGCAGGTAGTAATGGTGACTGGCGGAGGACAAGTCTGAGGCGGTTTGTGGGGAAGGGTGTGAGGTCTCCGCAGACGTGTGGGGTATGGTGGGCATAATAGTGGGGGGGGGGGGATGAAGCAGCAGAGCAACATAGGGAGTCCAGAGTGAAAATGGTGTGATGAGCTACATTAGACAATGAAGAAGATAAATAAGAACAGACAAAAGGAGGGGGCGGAGAAGTACCCGATATAGGAGGCGATTCCCTCTGAGTAGTGAGGACGACATGGTTGCGTGTCCAAGCTTGTGTAATCGGCCAAGACGACAACAGCTCCTCAGGTTGAGATTGAGCTCCCACAGGGTTCACCTCTGGTGTTGATACAAAATTAACTGGGTCAGTTTGTGTGGCCATGTGCACGACAGTTTTGGTAAGGGGAGCCACACCACCCATGAGAGGAAATTATTTGTAGAGATGTCCAACCAGATGACATCGTCGGCATATAAAGGGTACCCCATCATAATCCAGCAACTATTGCCATAACATCCCATCGAAGAACATGTTGTAGTTATCATGGAGGCCATCCCTCGTTTCCAGGAAAAACAAAATGTAAGCGACGAATATGATGCCCGTCTCCAAATAGGATCTGTCATGATCCAAATAATTTCCAAAATCCTCCCCTATGCTGTGGAGGGAGGCTTCGTTCCACAATTGTAGCGATAGGCCAAGCAGACGCATCCAAATCAGTCCAGCTCCTGAATTATCTTTATTAGGATCGAATAGAGGGGACCAATGCTTCAACAGTACCAGATGCATCTCAATATGCCAATACTTGGATAGGACCTAGTCCACCAAAGCTGGCTGAGAGAAAGTGAGGGAAAACCAACCCCTATTTATAATCAGTACACCAGGAAGGTGTTCCATGTGGCTGCACCAAAGCTCCTCTGTCCAAATATTTATCCTGGCAGTAGTTCATTTTCTTCCCGAAACCTTGCCCACTAATACTGTAGCTGTCGTCATCTCTATATTCGCCATACCCCTGTCCGACCCAAAATTTGAATTGCGGCTGTTCCGATTTTTACTGTAGCGAGGTGTTTTCTTGCCTCTAAGCAGATCCAAAACCTCTGAGGTTGCTCCCGGATCGCCAAGTCCATCAGAATCTGAAGAGTTCTGCGCGTCCGCAGTCGTAGCATCAATGGGTAAGTCCTCAAAGAAGCCCGATGCTACAATTGGCCCAGACGCAACAAATGAAGAGATCGGTTGCTGAAAAGTCTCCACCCTGCTGATGAAGAGATTTGCAAAGGCTAATGTTTTAGCATAGTTATTAGCAGGTTCACCAGCAGCACCCGAGCCCGGCACAAAGATGTTGTGTGGTGGTAGGTTAGGGGTTTCTTGAGCCTGAAGCTCCTAGAGACGCAGCACGAAAGACGATGAAATCGAGGACAGAGAGTCCAACCGATTTAAAATAGGGTATGAACAGACCACTGGCATGACCTATAGTGACTGATCAGTCCGGTGTAGAGACGGTGTTAACTCCCCATCCACCATGGCAGCCACATCATCACTTGGACAGTCCCCCATATATCGACACCCTCTAGAGGGTTGGTGGAGTAGTCGTGTTCCTCCTTTTATCTCCTCATGACCGTTGGAGAAACTTGCAGAGAAAACCACAATAGTCAGTGTAGAAGAGCCCGAAAAGCGTGAACAGATAGGATGGAAAGCCCAAAAGAATATGCCGCAAGTAGTGGCCGTGAAACCAGCCAATGCAAGAACTGCTGCGATGAAACAAACAACTGTTGGAGGACTGAGTCGCAAATGGGTAGATGAAAGCGTAGTTGAGCTCCAATAATAAGATAATGGGGAACATGTCAGAGCGAAAGCTGGGCATCGAGGAGTATGTCGGGTTTAGAAAAAACAACAGTCAAGTAGGAAACGGGCCCAGACCACCCACCGAGAAATGAGCAATGAGTAGGGAAATTAAACCTCCAATGTGAAACCCGTGACCAACAACCCAGCAAGTCCCACGATAAAACCTCGGTGAAAGTAGAAATGGGAGAAAGTGAGATGCACAAGACTGTAGGTAGTAAACAAAAACCTTATGGGTAATTCCAAGAGTCGATAATGGATGCCGCCCCCCATGGTGGTGCCGATGCAGGGCCGAACCAGTTGAGACCATCGCCACGCTAGGGTTTTTACATTGTTGAAACTTCAGGTAGTATGGATAATAGCCTTGCATTAAAAAAATTTTTATTCTTAATTTTCTTTTGAATAGAAAAAAATAGGAAAAAAAAGATGAATAACTTTGGAAATACATAAACACTAAAGAGAATCACTTCACCAGTAACTTGACACAATAATCCTGTGAAAGAGTTGTCTTTATTTTTGAAATGTCCATTGGAACTTTGTGGAACAACTTACAATAATCTTTCTTGATTCAACAAATCAACTGCTACTACTTCGAATTAAGAAGTATTTATATGCTTTGTACAAAATATCCCAATCTAACAGATTAGGATGAATCCAAGAAATATCTAACAACTAAATACAAAATATAGGAGTGTTGAAACTATTTTGGCTGTTGGCCCTGACTTTGAGGAAACTGATTGATGACTTGGCCCCAAAATGTGCTACCTTGTTGTCTGTCTGTAGGAGATAAACAATTTTTCACTTGATGGTATCACATAACTGATCCCACCTTTCATCACTAGGGATAGAAATATTTATTAGCTTTCTATAAACTTCATCTACTTCAGTATATTTCTCAAAAGTTGTCTTGTTGATGAAAATGTGTTTTATTTCATGTTTGATAGTTAAATCAAACTCTAAAGCTTCTAAGAAAGCTTTCCCTGTGACATGTCCTTTGATGCTTGCAAATTCAGATTTGTCTGTTGAAATAGTGTAGATTTTCTAATAGTAATATTCCAGCCCGATTAATCTATCATTAAGTGCTACTAACCCTAGAAATCCTCTCTGGTTCAACAAATTAAATTTAATATGAAATCTATTGACAAAAGTTTCTAGAGTTTGACATTTAGTCTCCAATTGAGTCATTAAATTCCTTTTTTGCAACACTTTCTTGATTTCCAAGATGGTATTTGTCTTGTCTGTAATCTGGATCTGCTCTAATTATGATTTGGTATTTGAATTCAACACATTAATCATGATTGTGGACTCACCTGGCTTTCATCCTAGTGCTATTCTGACTTGTTCTGTTATCACAAAATTGTACTTGATTGGCTGCTTATCAAAAAACTCAGTGTAACTATTTCAAACCACTTCTAACTGAAGCTTAGCCTCTTTAGTTTGACAGGGCTCTCTCAAGGGGGTTTTATGATATTGAATAATGATAATGCTAGATGGATAACTTTATGGAAATTATAACTTGTTTTTATATGATTTTAGGTTGAAAATAATGTAGGCTTGCTACCATTAGGCTTATGGAGTCGACAATCAGTATTTTTAGTGACAAAAGTTCTTAAACATGGAAGCTGAGGCAGATAAAGGTCTTTAAAAAAAGAAAATCACACATAAAACCCAGGAAAACACAGTCATTTCATCACTAGAGGTAGTCAAAGCATAAAGTTATGAATTCTGAGTAATAGAGATGAAATCTACTGCAAGTGGTAAAACATAAAGATATAGATCAATAAGACATTAAAAACCTCATGAGAATCTCAGGTCTGTCAAGAAGAATGTCACTTTGTATTACTGATATAGGTCAAAAACATAAAAGCAACAGTTTGGTGAAAATGTTCTCCAAGCCCTTACTACTTCAATGCTTTGTCTTTAAATAGACATTATTTACAACAAGGATGATCTGCCTGGTGGCTAGATCATTGAATTCTCCTATGACACCTTTCATAACTAAAATACATAACTTCTAACATAAAACTGACAGTTACACCTTCAAGAAACCATCTCCTAATAGGACTCTAACTCCTATTTATTACATTTCTCTTACCCTATCTGAGAAACAGTTACATGATGGTTGCAAAATAAGTATCACATGCTCGAAAGGCACATGACAGAGTTCATCACTACTTTACATATTTAAAACCCTCCTAAATATATGGAACATAACTCTGCTTTTTAGGAATGGATAGCCCTTATCTTCAACATTGTTTTGACTGATGAACTGTCCTCATAACAATTCCTTTGAGTCATAAGTATCTGATGATAAGCTCCCTTAACATGTTGGAGGACTGCAGCTAGCCAAAAACTTCTTTTATGATGCTCAAAACCTCCAACAATTGCTCGCTACGAAAACATGACAGTTTCGTAGCGAGTTTTGGTAGCGTGGAAAAAGTGGCTTTTGCATCCATTTAATTCATTCCTTTTCTATTCCATGATGTTAATCAAGTCATGACACATCACCACCATGAACCCCCCTCCTTGAATCAAGCAAAAACTAAGTTTAGAAGCAAAAAGGATGCTACAGGTTTTTCGTAGCATATTCCTGGCTTTAAGCCTGAGGAACGCTACGAAACTGTGTAAAAACCCAAAAATTTTCCCTTTCAAAACAATCTTCAAAAACTGACCTCTAGCTGAAAAATATTGATTTTCTGCATGTAATGAACCTTATAAGGCATATTCAATCTCAACTTATTCCTCCTGTGGTGTTTCTTTCTCATTTATGATCAGTTGACTTATAAGCTCTTCCATCACAATCATTTTCAAACCTTTCTTTTCGAGCTCTTCATGAATCAACTCCAATTGCTGCTCTAGGTCTTTCACTTGATATTTCAGTGCCTTGTTCTTGGATTGCAAGTGAAAATTTACATTTTTGATGTGCTTGACCTCTCCTCTTAGTGGCTGAGTGCACTTTATCAATTTTTCTGAATTATCCAAGGTCTTTGAGACACTTGTGACTTGATCTTCCCAGATCCTTCTGATTTGTTCAAACTGAACCCTTTCAGCTGTATGCTTCTTTGCCTCTTTCCTCAAGACTGATATCTCTTCACTTGCCTCTTTCAACTTCTCCTTAAGGGTTTCAACTTCTGATTTTTCAATGATTTTCTCTTTGCCCTTCTTTTGTTTGATGACCAGATCTTCTTTTGCAGGTGAGGAGAGGTCTATGATGCTTGGTGGTGGCTAAGCAGTTTCACTCACCTTTTGAATCTCTTTGTTGCATTCCATGACCTTTCTTGCATGCCTGGTCATTTGTTTTCTAGGTTGAAAAATGAATCCAACATCATCACCTGCAAACTCCAATTTTTTAGCTATTTTTCCTTTCTTAAGCTTCTTTCCTTCCTCTTGTATGTCTTCAGCTTGGAGAATGGGAGTTTCTTCAATATCAATTGCATGCAAGATGTATTATAAATTACCCTTAACCACTATTTGGCTTCTAGTAACTCTCTTGCTGCCATGTTTGCTAACTGTTGGCTTTTGTTTTGCAGGTGTAGCTTTGGGTGTGTCAATCTTCTGCAAAGGTTCTGTCTCCATGCTCACTGGTTCTAACTACTCTGCCACTGTTGGTGATGGAATATCTCTAGGTTTGGGAACTCTTGTAGGAGTGATAACATCTACTTAAAAACCACTTATGAATAGAAAATATTTCCAATCCCTACCTAATCTCTTAAACTCCTGTAACACCAACAACTTAATCAAACCATGATGAAAGAGAGAGGTTTCATTTCGTTCTGTTTTAACTTGAACCTTATCTGATATTTTACCTAGACTTATGTATAAGTAAAAGGGAAATTCAACAGACCTCTTACCCAAAAAATGTGGCAGAAGCCTAAAGTGGTAGGAATATACCATGTGAAATACTTATGAATGGTCATCAACAACTTTGAAAAGTTTTCCTCCATGTAACTCCTTGGGATAGCATATGTGAGATCAATTTCACTATGCTCTGGCTTGATGAATTATTTGCAGTCCTACATGGTGAACTTGATTCCTTTAAACCATTTTCCCCCTCCTATAGGAATTCTTTTTGCTGTTGAAATTCTGTCTAGTGTTACTGTGAGGTTTAACATTCCCACCTTTGAAGCTGTTCTAGTAAAACTCTTGGCAAAGTCCTTGGAAAACTGTAGATGATAACCCTCTAGCCTTTGGTAGAATTGCAAACAATCTGTTCTTCTAAAATTCTCCAAGGCAGTTGGGTATTCATTTAAAAAATTCATGTCCATGGGCTCATACCTGTGGCAGTGACCACCTTTGTTGGTTTTATTCCCTTCAGCCATGGTGATTTTATATCTTCTCAGTCTCACATGATTAATGACACATGCAACCTTAGAAAATGCTAGCAACCTGCTTGGATCGTTGAAGCAACTCTCCATAAACTCAATAACATGCAAGGATAAAGAAGATAATGACAAAAATACTCAATTGGGTAATGTTTTATGGCTTTGATGACAACTCATGCCTTAATCATGACACATGCATGCTAAAAACGATAATGATGACCTCAGACATGACCTTGTACTTTCAAATTAACCCTAACTGACTCGAATGACATCCACCCTAACTCCCCTAATCATAAACTGAAACTTTGCATCGGATCTGACTTGACAGGAAAAAAATTATTTTTCGTAGCGTAGCTAGTTCATTTCCTGGTAGTTTTTCTATGAAACTATTAGGTAGTTTCGTAGCGAAAACTGCTATTTCACAGTGTAAAACGCTACGAAAAGAGGTAAAACTGGCTAAAGTGTCCTTTTTCTAATTTAAACGATTGGGAAATGAAAAATAATATTAAATGATGACCGATGAGACATGAAATGACCTGAATGGAGGTGGTCTTGAAAGTTAGGATAGGTTAAATATGAAAAAATGAAATTTCCTATACTAACCTGAGACCTTTGATAAATGAACTATGTTGAATGGGTCATATGTCCAGGCGAAACTTGGCCACAATTACATCTGTTTGAGGACTAAATCTACCTCGTTTCCTACTGTCTTGGTATTCCATATAAAATATCTCACTTGTGTCTTGATTTTAAACTGTGACTTCCTTTTACTTGAGCAAAGTGGATTTCATCCATATTAATCATCTTCCTTATATATTCCAGAGAAAAAATCCTCATTGGAACATATTTGGGCAGCTTTTAAGGAGCTAGTTCACATTCATACACTCTTATTTATGTATAATTTTGGTATAGGTATGAGTCTCCAATCTTGGTCTGTTCACTTAAGTGTAAAATTCTTCTGATCTCTGAACTGATTCCGGGCTCTCCTTGACTATTGAGAAGCCCTATAGCTATATGAATAAAATTGTCTATGAATTCCGCAAAACTAAAATCTGTTGAATGTCTTCTTACCAATGAGGTCTACTATATCACTGATTGGTTGATTCCTTGATCATCTTGTATGTGCAGTGCTATTGAAAATTACCCCCCTGCTGAAAAAGAAACATGTAGACTAATAAATATGCATATTTAAACATGCCTTCTGTAGTGATCTTCATCATTTGTTCATGCATATTATTAGACAAAAAGTGATTGAAATTAAACATGAATGATGGCTTATGCTCTTTAGAAAAAATGGATAGAAAGCCTAGAATAGGCTCATCCACCCACTAGTTTGACTGGTATCCTAAAAGGCAAGAAACTAAAGCAATAATCTATTTGGATTTCTCTGGGAACATGGAAGTTGGATAAGGGGGGTTTTTTCTTGGGGAGCTGAGCTTCTTCTGGGAGGAAAATCTCGAAAATCTGGGCTCTTTGAGGGAAAGTTAGCTTATGGTACAAATCCATAAGGGAAGATGCAGGAAAATGGATAAGGGACTCATTTTCAAGAATGAGTAACATCTAATTGATGGTTTAAGGTAAAATTGTGACTAGAATGTCTACATTCTGGGCCACAATGGTTCTGTGAATATGATTATATCTGTCTTGACACCACATGACAAAGTCAGGGAAATGGTGAGTATGTGGAAATACAAACATAAGTAATAGGGATTACCAAAGGATGATCTCATCCACTTGGTATCAATGATCTTGTATCAGTGATCTTATAATACTGATATGCCAGGGGCATATGTTGGAGATCTGGGGTGGCAGAAGTCTTAGGATTATTATCGGTGTCGATTTTTCCATTGGTGGATTTACCCTTTCCCTTTTGTGCCATGTTTAAGGATATTGAGGAAGAAAGTAGGTGATAGAGACTCGACGTGAATAGGTACCTGGATAGGTAATTAAATCCCTATCAATGATAGTGGGCTCCGAAGTTGTTGGAGTTGATAGGTGCTGTAAATAGTATGAGGTTGAAGGAGTTGAGATCAGTACCTGTAATAAAAAATAGTAAGAGTGTAGTTAGGAGAATCACGCAGGATGAGACCAGGTTGATTTATAACACTAAGATTGAGTACCGTTGTGGTTAGAACTATTACAGAATGATGATTTAGAGAAATTAATTCTAAAATGGTTTAATCATCAATAAGAAATTTGCAACGGGTTGGTGTGTAATGAGAAATTTTCAATGGTAATGAGCAATGAGAAAATGGAGGAATGACAAGTGGCACATCGTAGTTGGTGGAAAAAAAAATGTCAGAGATGATGTGGTGGGCCATTAGTGGGAGCGGAGGAGAGAGAGGCGGATTTTGAAGGGGGGGTAGTGGTATGTGGTATTGAGTGGGGGAGGGGGGGGGGGGTGTGTGTGCGAAGTCATGAGCGACCGCCATGTTGCTCGGGGCCCGGGAAAAACAATACCAATTTCAGAACCCCCCCGCCATTAATGAGAAGTGGGAGAGGGGGTGAAAATTTGATTCCTCACTATTGATCCGGGCGGGGAAGATCATGTCCCTTGGAACATGAATTTTCCATAACACAAGCTGACAAAAGATTTTGTCTCTTTCCGACTTTATTACGAAACTCAAATTTAATGCTAATTATTTATTACAAATTTCTAATCATGTTTAAATGACATGATTAACTTTTTTAAGAAGGATTAATATATTCTAAAACATGTTTGATTAATCCTAAGGGAGTATTTTGTCTTGCAAGCCCATTTTATTTGTCAAAGATAATTATCCTAATTTCTACTCTAATCTATTGATTTAATTAATTAATTCGGTTTAAACATTTGGATTAATTCTTTCACTTATCTATCTAATTTTAACCAAGTTTAAATAGTTTGGTTAAAATATTATCTAATATAAAACCAAAAATTTAAATGTGTTTGATCATGATTATACTGTATGACTGAAACAAGGATCTTTGATTGTGGCATTTAAACAAGCTGCACACAAAAACCCTATTTTTTTTTCAATGCAAAAATTGCGTTTTTTGTTTTTAGTGACATTTGAACTTGCTCACTTTACACTTGTCTTTCTTTTCATGAGGTTCTTTTCATCATTTTTTATTTTCATTCTTTTATTCCATTTTTGTTTTATATACCCTCTTTTCATTTTTTTTTAGTTTTTTTTTTTTTAAAGAAATATCATTTGCAGAATGCAATATTATTTACAATTTGACATGAACTGAAAGAAAGTGTTCAATCACCATTTGATCCTATGAATCATAGGACCCTAACACAATGACACACATGTTATTTCAATTCAAAGTACTAACTCACTAAATTTAGCTTTTCTAAGTAAATAACTATCTAATATTGCAAAAATGACAAAAAGAAATGCTTGAAAATAAAAACGTAGAAGGAAAATAACTTAGTTCTAATGCTGCAGAATTGAAATTATTCTGCACTAATTACTGAAAAGAAAATATTCAAACTAAATTGAAATGGAATCAAATTTAATCTAATTACTACAAGAAAATTGATGACAAAGTCTTAATCTATGAAAGGTAAATTTATTTTAAAAATAAATGACAATGAAATATGATAAGAGGAATGAAAACCTAACTCAAGAGAGATTACTAGTGTGTGTATTAAATTCTAAAAAATATTCCCCATCTAAAGTAACATAACTTGAAAATGACTAACAAAATTGAAATTTAAAGGCTAAACTATTGGACATTGGGTTCAACACTCCCCGTTTGTTTTGCGACATGGACTAACTGCCTCTCGTGGATCCTAACTCTGGCGATTGTAATGGAGACTAATAGCTAGTGGGTTTTGGTTTAACGAAAATCGTGATTCCAACAAGTGGTATCAGAGCGACAGGTCTCGAGTTCGAAACTCACCCGGCTCGCGTTGGGGGGGAGATTGTTGGATATTGGGTTCAACTCCCCGTGTGTTTCACGAAATGGACTAACCGCCTCTCGTGGATCCTGACTCTGGAAATTGTAGCAGAGACTAATAGCCCGCGGGTTTTGGTCTAATGACAATTGTGATTCCAACATAAAGCAACTAACTAAGTCTATTAGGAAACGATAAAAAATGAAGTACAGGTAATAAAAAATGCATTGAATCATTAATGCTTTTTGATATTTTCTCCTTCATGAGTACTCTTATGATAAGAATAAAATAACCAGAAATTCAATTTGTAACAAAAATGAATGCCTATAAAACATAAGATAAATTAGTTCAAAAAATTAAAATGAAAACCTCACAGCTCGCAGGTGTTGTCATTATGATGTAATATGTTGTCCTTGATGGAAACCTACTCGATAAGTCACCTTTTGATAGAAAAATCTTTGTTGAAGATGTAAACTTCATGTAACTATAGGCCAGTTCAAATGTGATAGAGAAAGGAATACCAGTCAGTGACAGAGGAAAGATTAAGGTAAAGTTTCAAGAAATATACATATTTTTTGTGAAGAAAAGTCGTGTGTACACGCAAGTACAAAGAAAAAAAGTCACATATGACTTGGTGCGCTAATTTTAATAATACCAAGGGTCTTTACCATGAAATTAGCTGACAATATTGAGTGCAATAACAACTATTTGATCCCGTCCAAGAATACCACCGACACTTGTGTGGTTTTGGCTCATGGTATTGGCTAAGGCTAAAACTATATAAGGAGGAGAAGATCAGAGTGCAAGCATGTCCATGTGAATGAGAATTGAATGAGTACTTTAATGTGAAGTATATCTCCATGGATTGGGCTATATTCAATAGATAGATTTGATAGTTTGATGCACTCATGAATACAATAATGTATCATGATCTCTAGACCTGAAATGAATATGTATTTGCATGATCTATTATGAGTTGTTTAGATCTATGGTCTAGCTCATAATTGCTGAAGTAAATGAGATGATCTAAGAAAGTTTGTTGCTTTGAAGTGTTGCAAAGTCCTGTAATATTTACAGATCTATACGTTGGTTCGTCATGGTAAAAGCGCGTATACCTGCGGGTTCGTTTCGGCAAGGCGTGTATGAAAGTTAGGGTTTTTCTGAAGATTGCTAAAGAAAATTTCTGATCATTTCTGCTGTGTTTTTGCTTTATGTCAATGAAGTCTTCATACAAATATCGAATGTTTGAATACTGTTTATGTTGCTAGTGGATTATGTATAAATATGATCAGTGACTGGTTGATTGAGAATAATGGATGATGCTGACTGTTTAAGGATTCTGTACATCTGAAAAAATTTATCTGAATATGTCTTATCTATTCTGAGTCTGGACAGAACTCTAATTTATTAGTATATAAAGATCTATACGCAGGTTCAATTTACAAGAAAGCACACATACATACAAGTTGCAGTAAGTAAAAGTAGTGTATACAATTGTTTTATGAATGATCAAGGTTGAAGTTGTTTCTGCGTATTAATATAGAAGTCTGGGTTTAATGATGTGATTTGGTTACAGTGGTCTCACTGTTCTGTTAGAATATTGGTTGAAGGTTATTAGTGTTGGTCTACAAATTTTGTTGTTTTGAAGCTGTTGGATCCAGTGTGAAAATTTATGAAACATGGTCTGTAGTGGTTCTGAGGGTTGAAGCCTTCAGTGTGGAAGTCGAAGCTTCCTTCTAGTAGAAGCTGGTGATCAGTTCAGGGGGTTGAAGCTCCCTTCCAGTAGTGGTTGGTAAACGAGATCAGGGGGTTGGATCTCCCTTCAAGTAGCAGCTATAGAATGAGAGAAGGTTGCATCCTTCTGTAGGTGGTTTCATGCGTACTAGTATGAGTTTGCATCAGTACAACATTGTAAGCAGTTTTAAATATAATATATATTGAGGACAGAGACAAAAACAACGATAGTTTTCTCCCGACTCGGGTTTCCACCTTAAATATTAGTGTTCATGTATGATGTCATTTGTGTGATTATTTTCTCTGTTATTACTGCACATATATACTTCTTAAATTTCTGATGCATAACTGATGAACTGGGCTAAGTAAAGTTTCTGAATATTTATTTGAACATTAAATTTATTTGGGTATATGCATATTTCCTTTACGAAAGCCACGTGCATATGCTAGTTGGACTAATTAGAGGCGCACATATAAATAAGTAAAGTAAAAGAAAATATTGTGATTCTTGTAAATACTGATTCACCCCCCCCTCTCAGTATTTTTCCCAAAAATTGGTATCAGAGAAAGTCCTTTTGAAGAAGCTTAATTGCTAGAAAGAAGATCTTTCGAGATGAGCAATCAAGATGGAACAACATCTATTAGACCACCGCTCTTCAACAGAAACAATTTAATCTTCTCGAAAACAAGAACAAGATCCTATCTTTAATCTCTTGGAGCAGATGTTTGGGCAATAGTTGAAGGTAGTTACCAATATCCAACTACAGTTCCTACAGACCCAACAACAAGGAAGAACTATGAAACCAATGCAAAAGCTGTCAATGCATTATTGGGAAGTCTGGCTGAATCAAAATTTGTCAAATTTATGCAGTTAAATATAGCAAAGGAGATATGGGACAAAATCATTCTGAGCTATGAAGGTGATTCCAAGGTAAAGAGTGTTAAACTCCAATCTCTCAGAATTCAATATGAAAATCTCAGATTACATAATGATGAAATTATTTCTAGTTTATTTTTGTGTCTAGATGAGATCGTAAATCGTATGAGAAACTTGGGGGAAGACATAAGAGACACAAATTTAGTAGAGAAAATATTAAGATCTCTAACTCGTAAATTCGAGTCAAAAGTGTCTACTATTGAAGAGAAGCAATATCTTTAGACTCTTATTGTTTTTCAACTTCATGGGATCCTGACTGCTTTTAGGATGAGAAAAGGAGGTCCGTCTAAAATAAAATATGCTTCTTTTAGAGCTACTGCAAAAGGAAAGGAAAAAGAAGATCAAAAGGAATCATGGTATGTATCAGAAGAAGATGTGGTAAACTTTGTAAAGAAACTTAAACTTGGCACTGGAAGGTTAAGAGGTAAGCTTCCTTCCAAATGTTTTTCTTGTGGAAGAGTGGGTCCTTATGTTGCTAAATGTCCTCATAAAAATACTCATGAAAAGGTAAAGGATTTAGAAAAAGGTAATAGGAGACAATTTGTCAATATAAAAAGTTACTACACTCATGAAGATAGTGATGGCTTATCATGTAGTGAATAAGAAGAATCTGATCAAGATCTTAGATTGCTCATGGCATTTGAAAAAGAGACTAGCGAGAATAATTTTTTTTTATGGATTCTTTAGAAGAATGAATTTCCTGAAGAAATCACTCAACTCAAAATATGCATGGAAGAAAAAAAAAGCCGTAGCCTCTAAATAATCAACTCATAAAAAAAGAGAAGCACAATGAAAAATTAAAATGTGAAATAGTAAGTCTAAGAAAGGAACTCGAGAAATTAAAAACTCTAAATATTAGATTTGCTAAAAGATATGAAATCTTAGATGAAATTATCAAGGTTAAATGCTCTCCTCTTGTGAAGACAGGTCTTGGATATATTGGTGAATCTTCTCAGTCAAAAAAATCCTCAGCTACAAACTATCTAATTGCAGCAAAATCCAACCATCAAAGTTTCATCACTTAGCCAAAGAACAAAGACAATACTCAGGTAAAGCACGATCAGTCGAATTCAAGGGTGAACAATAATTGAAGTATTAGTCAAAAGGTGAACAAAACTAGAAGGTTCTATGTTCGCATAAATTTGTTCTTTAATGGACAATGTTTCTCATGTCATACTTTTGGTCACAATTAGTTAAACTGAGAGGGGGGGGGGGGGGTGAATCAGTTTAACACATTCATGGACTTTTAAAACTTTTCATTAAAACTTATTTACACCTTCTTTTCATGTCCAACATAATATGTGAGCAATATTAGGATGTGAGCATCAAGTGTTAATATAATATAACAGTAGACTTAATATGAGAGCAGCAGGTATTAAGCAAAAGATATAGATCAGATCAACACATAAAAATCATGCACATAGACACTAGATATAAGTGGAAACCCATAAAGGGAGAAAACCACATCTTATTATTGTTGTGATGCAAAGGCAAGCTCCAACTCCCTCTCACCACTGTTTTTCTCTCAACAGTGGTCTAACCTTGCCAGGAGGCTCCATAATCCTCATTCTGTAAGCTACAACTCGCAAGGAAGCACCAACTCCCCTTCACCCTGCAGTACCCAACCTATAGGAGGTCTAACTCAACAAATTTTATAACCGATAGTTATCGTTTCTTAATCTGATAGGAAGTCTAAACTTCCTCAATTTATCAAACTAAATGATATTTTATCATTCCTGGGATACTCTGTTTTCGTAGCCTTTTATGCTTTTATTTTCTTAATCTTCTCTGCCTGTCTCTTCTATACTCTGCCTTCTCTATATTTACTCTCTCTAAAAAAACTCCCTTATGCATATCCAGTTGATATTATTTATAGAGTTCCTCACATGTCTGTTTGCATTTCATAAGGAATTTTGAGTGAACAGTCATGACTCTTTGGCTTCTGTCTTCTCATTCCTTTATCCAACTCAATTTAAAATTATAGTGATATGTACAAATTTCCATGCTACAGTGGGATTTTTCTTTTCCTTAGGATACTTGCCAATGCATCACAAACAATAAAAAATTTAATCACAACATTTACATTCAGATTTTCAGTTACACACTTCAATTTCACTCAGCTTCTTTTCTGGATTTTGGCTTGACTGGATTTGTCTTTTCTACTGCTGTTTCTCCCTCTTTCGTTCTTGTAGGCTCTCTTCTTCATTGCAGTTGTATAACTATTGTCCATATAACTGTCTTTTGATATCACTGTTGGGCAATTTCAATACTTTTAATTTCTGCAGTGGCAAACTTTACATGCTGAATCTTTGTCAATACACTTGTAAATATTCGGGTCAACCTTCGACCTTTATAATAAATTTCAACCTCTATGTAAAATACATTCAAAGTTCTTTGCCAAACCAACCCATAATTCGAATAATTCAATATCCTGGTTTGTTCTTTTAATTTAGTAAGGGAGCCTTCTTGATCCTGTCTTCAGGTTCAATTATCGAATTCATAGAATTAGATTAAGAGATGTGTTGACGGCCTTAGTACCAACTGATATAATAGACAACCCTTATGTGACCCAATACCTTTGATAATTAAATAAACCTGACAGTTATTATTTCATTTCAGGGGCTTCCTTCACACTTCATAAGTAAATGTTCGAACCTTATAACTATGACCCCAAAGATTAATAAATCCGCAAATCTTACCAATAATCGACACATTCGTATGCATGGGCCCCACCATAGAATTGACAGAATCGATCAAATACACATGCCCGTACCTTAAGTTAACCTTCGCGTATCTTCCCAATATGATCACCGTCAGATCGCTTCCCTCTAGATCGACGACTTGTGTCAATATCGCTCCGCGTCTTTGGTCGATGGTTAATGCGCGATGGCGCGCATTGAACGGAGGTTTTGGAACTTCACCCGACACCACGTGTCGAACACTCAATGGAATCGCTCTGAATTTGAAAATACCGCTCGCTCCGCAAAAGCAGTGCGATGAAACACGAAAACCGCCTTCACTGTTCACCCAGTCTCGGTTCCGCTCTTCTACGCAGGGTTCCTGTCTCGTACAAGGTTCCACATTTATTATTTAAAAGGGTTCTATCATACAGTCAACACCGAGAATCATAGAATAATCAATACCACGACATCGTTAGACCTTCCATACTTACACAGAAGCATACAACAGAAATTGTGCCATTACACAGAGGTGTATAACTACGAGCCTTCAGAAGTTTATGCGATTACACCATATTATCGCCTTGGTTCTAGAGCACAGAGCATCCAGTTAAACTTCTATACAGGTTTCTAAAGATAGAGGCGAAGCCTTTCAACACAATCTTCCACCGCAATTTATCATGCTAGTAACTACAGGTATGGCTAAGCATAATCAATGACTTTCAGTAACATCAATTTATTCCAATCCCACGCAGAATCACAATAAATCTAATTACATAGAGCTCACACGGCTCCTACATTCCACATAGTCAATTTGTGTTCCACTGAGGGTTCAACGGCATATCCACACATAACCCAATCACAGAGGTTCGTATTGGTCACAAGGATTCATCAGGAACACATTCTCATTACTAAACATACAAGCAGATTCTCAAGACAAAATTCACACAAAACTCAACTTGACAAATGCACGTTAACACTGAAACAAATCTTCATTATACAATGGAGTGCTTACAACTTTCTAGTGGCCAGATCTTCAATCGATTGGCCCTTCTCCTATGTTCTGCAGTCATATGCATCCTATGCAGTTCTGAGCCCACTAATTCACTTCTTGTCTCTGCTACCTCACTGCTGCTTTGTTGCTGTTTTAGGTGTTCCTCCTTTGTCATCTCCTTTGCCATCAATGACAAAATTTCCAACAGTCTCCCCCTTTGGCATTGATGGCAATATACTTCTTCTGTTTTCTTTTTAGGACCCTTCCTTATGTTGCTAGCTCTTCCTCTGTTTTCCTTATAGAATCCCCCTTTTTCTTTTCCCCCCCCTTTGACATCAATGGCAAAGGGTTTCTCATTTTCTAGTTTGCTTTCTGCATTTCCTCTCTGTGAGATCTTCTGACTTTGTACCTTGCTGCTCCAAACTTTGGATTAAATCTAAAATTTTGACCCTTTAGCCTTTCCTTTAACTCTTTTATGTTGGGTGTATTATTTCCATAATCCTTTTATTCTGAGGACCTGTTTCATGTTCCCTTGCTAGCTAATCTCCCCCTGGAATGATATTTTCGTTTCTGTTCTCCCCTTGAAACTGTGCTTTCTCTTTATATCAGAGAGTAGCATCTATAGATACTACCCCTAGTCTATCTCTCAAATATTCAAATGGTTCTCTAGCAAGAGGTTTGGTAAATATATCTGCTGTTTGTTCTTTTGTTGGCACATACTCCAGCTTTACTATCTTCTGAGCCACTTGTTCTCGGAGAAAATGATACTTGATTGGAATATGATTAGTTTTTGAGTGAAGCACAAGATTTTTAGATATACTTATAGCACTTGTATTATCACATTTGATTGAGATAGGTTCATCAATGCTTACCTTCATGTCTTGGAGAGTTTGCTTCATCCACATGACTTGTGTACAACATGCTGCTGCTGCTATATATTATGCTTCTACTGTAGATAGAGAGATAGATGTTTGTTTCTTGCTTAACCATGCCACCAGAATTTCTCCTAAATAGAAAGCACCTCCACTTGTGCTTTTCCTGTCATCTACACAGCTGGCCCAATCTGCATCTGTGTATGTTGTCAAACTGAATTTTTTTCCTTTAGGATACCAAAGTCCATACAGTGCTGTTCCTTGTAGATATCTGAATATTCTTTTTACTGCAAGAAGGTGATTTTGTTTAGGTGTTGCTTGATATCCAGCCACTAGTCCTACTGCTAGCATGATGTCTGGTCTTGATGCAGTCAGATACAACAGACTTCCTATCATGGATCTGTAGAGTTTTTGATCTATATCAGCATACCCATCATCAGCACACAACTTACATCCCGTGATCATGGGAGTTGACACAGGTTTGCAGTCCTCCATTTTGAACTTTTTCAACACTTCTTTTAAGTATTTTTCTTGTGAGATGAATGTGCCTGTGTTCTTTTGATGAATTTGAAGTCCTAAGTAGAAACTGAGTTCTCCAATCATGGAAATCTCAAACTTTGACTTCATCTCCTCAGCAAACCCCTTTGCAAGTTCATCTCTGTTGCTTCCAAACATAATGTCATCAACATATACTACAACAATCAGGAGTTCATTTTCATGAGCTTTTATGTATAGATTGCTGTCTACTCCACCTCTCTTAAAGCCTTGTTTTTGAAAATATTTATCTAGTCTTGAGTACCAAGTACGAGGAGCCTGTTTCAGTCCATAAAGAGCCTTTTTCAGTTTGCATACATAGTCTTCTTTGTCTGTTAATGAGAAGCCTTCTGGTTGTTCCATGTAAACTTCTTCTTCTAAGTCTCCATTCAAAAATGAAGATTTTACATCCATTTGATATACCTTGAAGTTTTGGTAGCATGCAAATGCCAGGAACATTCTGATAGCTTCCATTCTGGCTACAGGGGCAAATGTTTCATCGTATAAAGTCCTTCGATTTGTGAGTATCCTTTGCAAACCAGTCTGGATTTATTACTGATTACTTGTCCTTGCTCATTCAATTTATTTTTGAATACCCATTTTGAGCCTATGACATTTTTCTCAGTGGGTCTAGGAACTAATTCCCATGTATTGTTTTTCTCAATTTGGTCGAATTCTTCATTCATAGAATTTACCCACGACTTGTCCTTGCTGGCTTCTTCAAATTTATTTGGCTTTGTCTGTGACAACATGGCTATGTATACCTCTTCAGTTTGTTCTGTTAGCTGCCTTCTTGTTTAGACCCCTACTCTCTTGTCTCCAATGATATGATCTTCAGGATGGTTTTTCTGAGTATATCTTGAGGGAGCTTTAGAACTCAGCTCTGTATCTTCTGTTGTCTTGATTTTTTCCTCATCATATTGGTTTTCTTCTTCATGGTTGTCTGATGGACTGCAACAGTCTGTATCTCTTGCATTGTTTGGAATTTCTTCATCAAATCTCACATCAATGCTTTCTACTATTTTTTGAAGAGTCTTGTTGTAGCACCTGTACCCTTTAATTTTAGATTCATATCCTAGAAATATCCCTTCATCTGCTCTTGCATCAAATTTCCCAAGATTTTCATCATTATTCTTTATGTAACACTTTCTTCCAAAGATTCTAAAATGTTTGATTGAAGCTGGTTTCCCATGCCATAGTTCATAGGGAGTCTTGTCACTGCTTGGCCTTAAGTGAGCTTTATTAAGGATATGCACCGCTGTGTGTACTGCTTCTGCCCAGAAGGTTTGAGCAATATTACTTTCATGCATCATGGCTCTGGCTATTTGCTGTACAAACCTGTTTTGTCTCTCTGCTACTCCATTTTGCTGAGGTGTTCCTGCAATAGTAAATTGTTGCTTTATCCCATGTTCATTGCATAGGTCAGCAAAGTCATAATCTGTGAATTCACCTCCTCTGTCTGATCTGATGCATTTCAGCTTGCATCCTGTTTGATTTTCTGCTAATGCTTTGAAGATCTTAAACTTTTCCAGAGCTTCTGATTTATTCTTGAGAAATGCAACCCATGTCATTCTGGAGAAGTCATCTATTATCAGCATGAAGTAGGATTCTCCACTTGGAGTTTTAGTTCTTGCAGGTCCGCACAGGTCCATGTGCACAAGTTGTAGAGGTCTTCTTGTTGATAACTCATCTTTGGCCTTGAAGGATGTGCGAGTTTGTTTGCCTAATTGACATGATTTGCATATGGTATTAGAAGGCCTTTTTATTTTTGGCATGTCTCTGACAACTTTCTTCTTGCTTATTCTGATTATGTGATTGAAGCTGAGATGTCCCAACCTTTTATGCCATAACCATGACTCTTCTAGTTTGCTAAGATGACATGCTTCATCTTCCTCTTTCACAATATAAACATTACTCTCTGTTCGAACTCCTTTGAGCAGAGTCTTACCTGTGGTGCTTGATCTAACTTCACAATCTTGTGCTCTAAAAAGAACTTCATAGCCTTTGTCACACATCTGATTGACACTTAATAAATTTGCTTTCAGCCCATCTACAAATAGTACATCTTGGGCCTTTCCTCTGCCATTGTCTATGCTGACTGAGCCTTTTCCCTTGATCTCACCTGATTTATCATTGCCAAAAGTAACATTGCCAGATTTCTTTTCATCAAGAGTTATAAACTTGCTTTTGTCTCCTGTCATGTGTTTAGAGTAGCCACTGTCCAAATACCATTGGCTTTTCAGATCTTGAGCAGTTAGAGCCAGGTCACACTTATTCACCTTCTTTATCCACTGGAGGCACCCTTTTGTTTGGTATCTTTTGTGAGGTGATGAACTATATCTTCTTAGAGGACATTTGGAAGGTATATGTCCAACTTGATTGCATACACAACATTTGATCATAATTTTTGTAGAATTATGAGTATGAACATAATTTCTTTGATTCATAAACCTCCTTGAGGTGTTAAACATCAATCTTTGTCCATACTTTCTACACTCAATGATTTTATGGCCAAATTACTTACAATAAAAACAATAACCATAGAAACTATTTGCATACCTGATGTAAGGTTGTCTCTTCCACTTTTTTGCTTGAGGCAGTCTCTTCAGTGTTTGCATCTTTTGCTGGTTTGAATTAATCCTTCTTGCATGAAAATATGCAGCAATGTGTCCCAGCTTGTGGCAAGCATAACAGGTGGCATTCTTCATAGGAGGGAAGAATCTCCTTTGATGGTTTCCAAATTTTACATACTCAGGGGTCTTAGTATTTATTATATTATTTGCTACTAGTGGTTTCTTCTGATCTCTGTCTTCCTTATTACAAGTTTCTTCTTTTGTAGGAATTGTTTGAGCTGCTTCATCATTCTTCTTTGCTTTTACAAAAATAATCTCTCTGTCAACCTTTTCTTTGCCTTTACTTGATTCTCCTTCATATCCTATTCCAGTTTTTATCATAGGGGATCTTTAAGCAACCAAAATTTCATTCAACTTACTAGATCTTGTTGTTTGAGAAGAGTTTATAACTTCTTTCCTTTGAGCATTTTCTAGTTTCTTCTTGAGACATACTACTTCTTCTTCCAGCTTCTCTTGTTCTCGGGTTTTATCTTTGATTTGCTGAAGTAACATGTATTCTATCTTCTTGGCTTCTTCAAGCTCTACCTTCAGCTGCATGAGGACTTCTGAGTTTTGTTCTTCTCTTACATACTTGAGAAGAATGTCCTTTTGTTTTCTGCACTTCAGTTTGAGTCTGTCAATCTCCTCCAGAGCACTTCTTAGCTCCCCCTCAAGGTCGATTTCCCCTTCTTCTTCTTCATCTTCTAGCATGAGTCCTTCATGTTCTTCTATGGCCATCAATAAGAATTTAGAGGTTCCTTCCTCACTTGAGGGTTCATTGAATCTTCAGATGTACTGCTATCTTGTTGAGCATAGAAATATTTTCTGCTGAACTTCTTTCCTTTCTGCCAGTTATTTGATGTATTTCTCTCTGACTCTTGAGCCTGATTCCTTACTTTCTTGTGAGGACACTTAGCAACATAGTGTCAAACTCTTCCAATGTTAAAGAACTTGAAAGGAAGTTTACCTTTGTATTTACCTGAGCCTCTATCCAATTTCTTGACAAATTTTGCCTCTTCTTCATCCGAGCAAGAGCATATGTCTTCCTCTTCTTCTTTCTTCTTTTCTGTTTTAAAGGCTTCCTCTCTCGTACTTGGCTTCTTTTGTGGGAGCCTCATCTCGTATGCTATTAAATTTCCAAGTAGCTGGTTCATGGTCAAGGTCTCCCAATCAGCTGTTTCTTCTATTGCAGACACCTTGGGATTAAACTGGGATGGAAGAGATCTTAGAATCTTTTGCACAATTATACTTCCTGGAATGGTTTCTCCAAGAGCTTTCATATTGTTAACAATTTCTGCAACTTTTAGGAAGAAACTGTCAATGTCTTCATCATCATTCATTTTTAAATTCTCAAACTGGGCTCTATAGACTTGAAGTTTGGAAGTTTTTACTTTCTTGTCTCCTTCATGGATGTTCTCCAGAGTATCCCACATCTCTTTGGCAGTGTCTTTGTGCATTACTTTGATAAAATCTGCTTCACACAACCCATTCAAGATAGCATTCATGGATTTTGCGTTAGCTACAAAATCTTGTTTGTATTCTTTCTCCGAGTCAGTTGACTTTGGGGCATATCCTAATTCCACAACACCCCAAACTTATATTCCTAGAGACATTATGTATGTCCTCATCCTGATTTTCCAGAAGGCATAATTTACACCTGTAAATAAAGGGGATTTATTGGTTGAGCATCCTTCTTTACTAGCCATTCTGAGAACCTAGAATCTCCTTTCAGTTGTTAAACTGGTACAAAGGAACCTGCTCTGATATCAATTGTTGAACCCTTAGTTAAACTGAGAGGGGGGGGGGGGGGTGAATCAGTTTAACACATTCATGGACTTTTAAAACTTTTCATTAAAACTTATTTACACCTTCTTTTCATGTCCAACTTAGGATGTGAGCAGCAAGTGTTAATATAATATAACAGTAGACTTAATATGAGAGCAGTAGGTATTAAGCAGAAGATATAGATCAGATCAACACATAAACATCATGCACATAGACACTAGATATAAGTGGAAACCCATAAAGGGAGAAAACCACAACTTATTATTGTTGTGATGCAAAGGCAAGCTCCAACTCCTTCTCACCACTGTTTTTTTGCAGGTACCAACCTACAGGAGGCTCCAATCCTCAATTCTGCAAGCTACAACTTGCAAGGAAGCACCAAATCCCTTCAATTTTCTGCAGGCACCAACCTACAGGAGGCTCCAACCTCAGTTAGCTACAACTGACAGCTATCAAGCTGCAACTTGATAGGGAAGCTCCAACTTCCTCAATTTATCAAACTGAATGTTTGCTGATTTACCTCAGATATTAGCTCTGTTATGTAGCTTCTTTTCTGCTTTTCTTTTCTTAATCTTCTCTGCCTGTCTCTTCTATACTCTGCCTTCTCTATATTTACTCTCTCTAAAAAAACTCCCTTATGCATATCCAGTTGATATTATTTATAGAGTTCCTCACATGTCTGTTTGTATTTCACAAGGAATTTTGAGTGAACAGTCATGACTCTTTGGCTTCTTTCTTCTCATTCCTTTATCCAACTCAATTAAAATTATAGTGATATGTACAAATTTCCATGCTGCAGTGGTATTTTTCTTTTCCTTAGGATACTTGCCAATGCATCACAAACAATAAAAATTTAATCACAACATTTACATTCAGATTTTCAGTTACACACTTCAATTTCACTCAGCTTCTTTTCTGGATTTTGGCTTGACTGGATTTGTCTTCTCTGCTGCTATTTCTCTCTCTTCCGTTCTTGTAGGCTCTCTTCTTCATTGCAGTTGTATAACTGTTGTCCATATAACTGTCTTTTGATATCACTGCTGGGCAATTTCAATACTTTTAATTTCTGCAGTGGCAAACTTTACATGCTGAATCTTTGTCAATACACTTGTAAGGATTCGGGTCAACCTTCGACCTTTATAATAAATTTCAACCTCTGTGTAAAATACATTCAAATTTCTTTGCCCAACCAACCCATAATTCGAATAATTCAATATCCTGGTTCGTTCTTTTAATTCAGTAAGGGAGCCTTCTTGATCCTGTCTTCAAGTTCAATTATCTAATTCATAGAATTAGATTAAGAGATGTGTTGATGGCCTTAGTACCAACTGATATAATAGACAACCCTTATGTGACCCAATAACTTTGATAATTAAATAAACCCGAAATTTATTATTTCATTTTGGGGGCTTCCTTCACACTTCATAAGTAAATGTTCGAACCTTATAACTATGACCCCAAAGATTAATAAATCCGCAAATATTACCAATAATCGACACATTCGTATGCATGGTCCCCACCATAGAATCGGCAAAATCAATCAAATACACACGCCCGTACCTTAAGTTAACCTTCGCGCATCTTCCCAATATGATCGCCGTCAGATCACTTCCCTCCAGATCGACGACTTGTGTCAATATCGCTCCGCGTCTTTGGTCGATGGTTAATGCGCGATGGTGCACATTGAATGGTAGTTTTGGAACTTCGCCCAATGCCATGTGTCGAACACTCAATGGAATCACTATGAATTTGAAAATACCGCTCGCTCCGCAAAAGCGGTGCGATGAAACCCGGAAACCACATTCACTGTTCACCCGGTCTCGGTTCCGCTCTTCTACGCAGGGTTCTGGTCTCGTACAAGGTTCCGCCTTTATTATTTAAAAGGGTTCTATCATACAATCAACACCGGGACTCATAGACTAATCAATACCATGGCATCGTTAGACCTTCCATACTTACACATAAGCATACAGCGGGATTTGTGCCATTACACAGAGGTGTATAACTACGAGACTTCAGGATTTTATATGATTACACCATATTATCACCTTGGTTCTAGAGCACGGAGCATCCAGTTAAAATTCTATACAAGTTTCTAAAGACAAAGGCGAAGCCTTGCAACACAATCTTCCACCGAAATTTACCATGCTAGTAACTACAGGTATGGCTAAGCATAATCAATGACTTTTAGTAACATCAATTTATTCCAATCCCACGCAGAATCACAATAAATCTAATTACACAGAGCTCACACGGCTCCTACATTCCACATAGTCAATTTGTGTTCCATTGAGGGTTCAACGACGTATCCACACATAACCCAATCACAGAGGTTCATATTGGTCACAAGGATTCATCAGGAACACATTCTCATTACTGAACATACAAGCAGATTCTCAAGACAAAATTCGCACAGAACTCAACTTGACAAATGCACGTTAACGCTGAAACAAATCTTCATTATACAGTGGAGTGCTTACAACTTTCTAGTGGCCAGATCTTCAATCGATTGGCCCTTCTCCTCTGTTCTGCAGTCCTATGTAGCCTATGCAGTTTTGAGCCCACTAATTCACTGCTTGTCTCTGCTACCTCACTACTACTTTGTTGCTGTTTCAGGTGTTTCTCCTTTGTCATCTCCTTTGCCATCAATGACAACATTTCCAACAAGCTGCTCAATGTGTTGCATACAAAACCACCATGACCAGAGAAGCAATAAAGCAAAGAAATGAGACAAGAATATAGAAGAATACTTATGGAAATTTTTCTCCTCTTCAAGACGAAATTGAATGTTCATTTTGCAATAACTTTGGACATGAAGAACTGAATGCAGGAGCAAACTATAACCAAAAGAACAAATATCCACAAGTTCTAAGGTATGGAGAAGGAAGGACGTACAATTTGAGAACTGCGGCATAGCTTTATTTGCAGATGGAGAAGAAAATCAATGGTACATTGATAATGGATGTTCAAAACACATGATAGGTGACAAAGACAAACTTATTTCATAAAATTCATTAGAAAAGGAAAAGAATGTTACTTTTGTAAATGAATCTCCTACTATCATTAAGGGTAAAGGATATGTTTTTCTAAAAGAAAAGGTTAAAGCTAACAATGTTATGTATGTTGATGGATTAAAGCATAACTTTTTGAGTGTTAGGAAAATGTGTGACCAAGGAAATGAAGTTGTCTTCTGATCAAAGGAGTGTGTGGTTCATGAAATTAACACCAGAAAGACCATAATAAAAGGAACAAGAACACCAAGAAATATATATATATATATATATATATATATATATATATATATATATATATATATATATATATATATATATATAGAAAGGTGGCCAAGAACAATGTTATCTAGGAAAATCTGCAGAAAATTGGTTATGGCACAGAAGATTGGGACATCTGAGATTTTCTCAAATAAAAAAACCAAGCAGGCTCAAAGCTGTTCGTGATCTACCCAACATTACTTTACCAGAAAGTACCATATGCAAGTCATGCCAATTCAGTAAGAAAACCATGCTTCAATTTAATGCCAAAGAAGGATTAACAAGTAAGCCTCTTGAACTTATACATATTGATTTGTGTGGACCTGTAAGGAAAAAGTCACCTCGTGGAGAACAATACTATATCTTATTCATTGATGACTTTTATAGAATATTTTGGATCGGTTTATTGAAACATAAATATGAAGAATTTGAAAATTTTAAGGTCTTCAAAGCTTTACTTGAAAATGAATTAGATCTAAAAATAAAATTTCTTATATATGACCAAGGAGGAGAATACATATAAGATGTATTCTTTAATTTCTGTGAACAATATGGCATAAAAAGACATTTTTATATAGCCGAAACTCCACAACAAAATGGCATGGCAGAAATAATGAATATAATAGTTCAGCAAATGGCTCGTGATATGCTTGATGAATCTAGGAATCCTGACACCTTTTGGGGTGAAGCTTCTCATACTGCAGTAAATATTCTCAACAAGGCTCATGTTCGTGTAAATAGTGATAAAACTCCTTATGAACTATCGTATGGTAATACTCCCACTGTGAAGCACTTTAAAGTTTTTGGAAGTAAATATTATATAAAAAATAATGATGAAAAAATTGGTTTTGAACCTAGAGCAGATGAAGGAATAATTCTTGGTTAATCTTCTAGAAGTAAAGCATACAAATGCTACAATAAGGGACTTCATAAGGTTGTTGAATGTATTGATGTTGTGATTGATGAATCTCTCACAACCCCCAAAAGGGAAATACCAAAAAACGAGGATGATAATGATGAATGTTATCCCTCATCAAATCACAATAATATAGAAGAAAAACCTAAGGAAGCATCAGAAGAAGATACATCAAAAAGAGAAAAGGCTCCATCCAGGTATGTTCAAAAGAATCATCCAGAATCTCAAATTTTGGGAGAAAAGGAATCAAGGGTAAAAAAAAGAAGAACACTTGTAGGATCTCCTATTTATCTAGCACTATTATCCACCATTTGGACCACAAAATGTAAATCAAGCTAGTAAAGATGAATGTGGATTCAGGCCATGAATGAAGAACCTGATCAAATTGAAAAGAATAATGCCTGGGAATTGGTTCCGTGACCTCATGATAAAAATGTTATTGGAACAAATTGGATATTAAAAAATAAGTTAAATGAAAATGGAGATGTAATTAGAAACAATCTAGACTTGTTTGTAAAGGGTATGCTCAACAAGAAGGTATAGACTTCTAAGAAACATTTGCACTAGTAGCTAGACTTGAATCCATAAGGATGTTTCTTTCATTCTTAACCTTTCAACAATTCAAGGTTTATCAAATGGATGTAAAATTTTCTTTCCTTAATGGTGATCTGGAAGAAGAAATTTATATATAACAACCAAAAGGATTCATTCTGGGAAATGATGAAAAACTTGTTTGCAAACTTAAAAAGGCCCTATATGGTCTAAAACAAGCCCCACATGCATGGTACTATCATCTTGACAAATATCTTCAACAACAAGTTTTCACAAAAGGATCCACATACAATAAATTATACACAAAAATTGAGGATGATAAACTGTTAATTATTGTTGTTTATGTTGATGACATCATTTTTGGGAGTAATGAAGATCCATGAGTCAGAAATTTTCTTCTATTATGCAGCATGAATTTGAAATGTCTTTACTTGGAGAACTAACATATTTTCTTGGATTACAAGTGCAACAAGAAAAAGATGGCATCTTTCTCTCACAAGAAAAATATCTCAAGCAAATTCTGAAGAAGTATGGGATGGAAGACTGTAAACCTGTGAGCACTCCAACGGTGACCAGATGTAACCTCAGTTCCCATGATGATTCTCCAATATTAAACCAACCATAGTATAGATCTATTATTGGAATTCTGCTTTATCTAACATGGACTAGACCGGATATCATGCATGTAGTTGGGATTGTTGGACAATTCCAAGCCAATCCAAAGGAGTCACATATTCAGGCCGTTAAAAGAATATTCAAATATCTATAAGGAACTAAAGATTTTGGTCTATGGTATCCCAAGAATGTTGATGTTACTCTTCATGCTTAAAAGAAGAATATGTGGATGTTGCATCATGTTTCATACAACTTCTTTAGATGATGCAAACACTACAAGATATTTAAATTAAATGTTCTCCTCTCATATCCATTCTGTGTGATAATAGAAGTGCCATTAGTATCTCAAAAAATTGTGTTATGCTTTCCAAAACCAAACAAATTCCTATCAAGTATCACTTTTTACGAAAACAAGTGCTTGAGAAAAAGGTTAAATTGGAGTATGATCCTTCCAAAGAACAAGTTGCTGACATATTTACTAAATCTCTTCCTAGAGAAGCATTTGAATATCTCATACTGAAGTTGGGAGTTGTCTCTGCCTCACTTATCTAATCAGTTTGATTTCAGAAGATTAAATTCAGTACGTAGGTTTCGTGACGCATAGTAGCGCATATACGCGAATTTCTCTCTATATAGTCACGTATAGATCCTTCTGTCATAAAATCGGTGGGTCAGCCTTTAAGAACATTCTTCATCATGTTGTTGACTAATATGATTTGGCACCGATGGGTACAACTATGGTTATGGTTTTTCCAGCTGAATTTTCTTATTTTCTATCTGCTTGATGAAGATGATTTAATGAATTAGTTGTTGAAAATGTTCAAGATGCACAGGTCTCAGGGGAGCATTAGCCTTGTTGGATATAATGCATTGTTGGAATTCTGTTGGTTACTGAAGTGTTTTCGATGCTCTCTCTCTATTGAGGTCCTTTGGTCTTGGTTATAAAGTCATATCTCAAATTTATGTTAGGGTCATGTCGAGACCTATGATGTAAAGATTGTCATATTCAATCATGTAGGAAATTTTTCAAATTTGTAAACCTACTTGGCTGGGTACTTGAGTTAAAAATTAAACCCACTTGGTTGGGTAGTTGAGTCAAATATGTAACCCCACTTGGTTGGGTAATTGATGTATGTATGTGTCCTTGATGATAGGAAATGTTATAGAGTCTTGCAAATCTATTTGAAGCTTCAACATGTGTTCAGGGGGAGTATGGTCTGTATAGTGCATCACAAATCTTGGCATTCTTGTATCAGTTCGCCCTTTGACCTTGATGTCAAAGGGGGAGAGTACCTTGGTGTTTGAATAATTCTTATGATTGATGTTTCTAACAGCTATCTGCAAGTTGTGGTGATCAAACACCAACATGGTTGCCATCAAGTCCAAAGGGGGAGATTTTTGGCATTATGATGTAATATGTTGTCCTTGATGGAATCCTACTTGATGAGTCACCTTTTGATAGAAACCTCTTGTCCTTCATGGAAGATGGGTCTTGCTTTAGACTCGAAACATCGACTGAAAAATGAGCACTGTGGAGATTCCGAGTTTTGAATCTAGAAACCTCTTTGTTGAAGATGTAAACTTGATGTATCTACATGAAAACTCAGATGTTCCAGAGAAAGGAATACCAATTAGTGACAGAGGAATGATGAAGGTAAATTTTCAAGAAATATATACATTTTTTGTGAAGAAAAGTCACGTGTACACACAGGTACAAAGAAACAAAGTCGCGTATGAGTTGGTGCACTAATTTAACAATACCAAGGGACTTTACCATGATATTATCCCACAATATTTAGTGCAATAATGGATATCTTATCCCGTCCAAGAATACCACTAGAAATTGTGTGGTTTTGGCTCATGGTATTGGCTAAGGCTAAAACTATATAAGGAGGAGAAGATCATAGTGAAAGTGTGTGCATGTGAATGAGAATTGAATGAATACTTCAGTGTGAAGTATATCTATATGGATTGGGCTATATTCAATAGATAGATCTGATATTTTGATGCAATTATGAATACAATAATGGATTGGGATCTCTAGACTTGAAATGACTATGTATTTGGATGATATGTTATGAGTTGTTTAATTTATTTATTTATATAGGACTATGCATTGGCACTTATTTATTTGATGGGTGAAAGAGGGATCTCGACTTATTGAGAGCATGAGAGGTTTTCCCTTTATATAAGCATATATAAGACCTATGATATTTTTCTTCTCATTTAGATTTTCCCCTTGTTCTTCTCCACTTGATTGGATCAGCTTGAAAACACCGAAACATAAAAAATTGAGTGTAAGCATGAGGTTTCCAAAATATACATGGAGGTCATGGTTTGACACGAGGATTTCTTAACGCAATGATTTTTTTTCTGTCGGAACATCATTGACCAAAATATGTAACCACGAAAAGGAAGAAGGACAAAGAGTTAGCCAAATGTTGAATTGTCACAAAGTACTTTTCTATTTTGTAGCATTCCCTTTTAATCCAATGAAGCAGATTCATGAAATTTATTACTGAAAATAAAAAATAAAAGACACAATACAACAAGAAAGAAAAATCAAAGAATAATGCAAGACAAAATTAAGAGAATACAAGAGAGATTAAAGAGAACAAGCATAGGATGAGTGCAAGAGAGGGAAAACTAGGATGCAACTAATCCTACTCCTAACCTAATAACTAGGAGGTAGGGGTCACGTATAATGAAATTTCTAGTGAAGCCATCGAAGTTTCTCCCGACCTGCATCCACAAAGATATGAACAATTAAAATAGATATAAAGTAATGTGCAACATAAAAGTAAGAACTTGAATAACTTGCACAAAAATTTGAAGGTCTTTCCTGTCATCATAAAGATAGGCCATAGCCTCTATTTCTAGCCAGTTTACTCTTACCCTTTCGATGAGAATCATCATTCAAAAAAACTCGGAATATTCTCATGAATGTGTCTCCATATACATCAAACTCCTTAGAAAACGCGAGGAAAGATAAAAACTTGTTATTTGCGACATAGCTTTCCATGTAAGATTGTTCCAACCATTCAACGTTTGGATCATAAAATTCATGAGAATCCTCTTGAAAACCTTGAAATATGAGAAGATGTATTTTCAATTAGAGGCATCGGATTTTAATGAGAATATTCTGAGGGAAAATAGATCTGATCATATTCAACAATCATGTCAATACAACGGGGACCTGACATAACCATCAACGAAGGCTGAAGTGCACCAACTGCTCAACAAGTATCCGAATAGTGAAATGTCGAACGATAAATATCAAAGGATGTTAAAAAATTGTCATCGGATGTACTGATGGGAAAATGATAAGCTGAATGATACTGACCAGAGATAGAATAACGATCAGATGGTCTAACTAAAACATTAGATTCCTATTTTTTAATTAACAAATATAAATCAATTTGAACAACTTTGCGAATGCTCTGAACAATCGAACCAACTTCCTTGCAAGACAAATGTGACAAACCATTTTCTTTTAATTGGTGAAAAACTATACATGCATTGTAATCATCAAAATAATTTAGAAGGGATGTCAGCACAACAAACACATGAGACCAGACAGGACATAGTGAACGGAGATAAATTTGATTTGTGCGATAACTCGTGCATTCTTTATCACTCAAGAGGATTTTAGGTGCGATGAAGGGAAATATTTGGAATACAACATTCACAAGAAAAAGCGGAAGGTGGATATTAAGAAATGAATTTGATAGGCATGATCCCTTCACCCAAAGATAGTATTTGAAATTATCAACTTCAAAATCCCATGACCCTATGAGAGATACACATTCCCAACCCGAGTTTGATGTAAGAGATTTAATTGAAGATGAATTAACTAAAGAAAATTCTTGAATGAGACCAGAAGTAAAGTCTTGAAAGTTTGAAAATTTACATCTGAAATACCAAAAATATTTCAAAAAGAAATTTACATCAAGTGAAACCATGCAAAGACAAGGATTTTGTGAAATAAAACATATATGACTTAGTTCAGGGGACTTATCAGAGTCATGAGATCTTGACATAACCATCAACGAAAGTTGAAGTGCCTCATCTTCCTGACAAGTCCCTAAAATTTAAGGATTGTAAAATCATATTTTGAAGACTGAACCAGATCATGCATGATGTGAGGATAACTGATACCATTGGTTTCAATAAGACAACTAATTTGATGGTATCCATCATTGTCACTAATTTTACCATATTATTCAACTTCAACAACTAGATTACTCAAGTCAATTTATTCTTCGAATCATGGATTCAAAGATGAATGAATCAGGGAAATTTCATGAGAAAGTTTATTTGAAGAGTTATCTTCATGAAAGGGAACAAATGATCAAGGATGGGAAGAGTACTCAATAATTTGATTTTTTTCATTTTCATCATGCATAATCTTGCCACCTTCTTCTAATTGCGAATTTAACCGATCGATTGAAGAACTTGAAGAGGATGGAGCATCTTCGTCGCAAGTAGGTGCATCACAAATGATAGAGCACAAGGTATATCAAGATTAAGAGGAAGTTTTGATAATGACATATTCTTTGACCGAATCAAATTTTAGATTAAAATATTCATGAGAAACCAAATATCAGCTGATGCACTTGGGAATTCGTGATCGCATACGTCGACAAAGTCATCATCATCATAATGATTTTTTCCCAAGGCTACAGATTGATCGAAAGAATTTATTACATTTGATTCACTACCAAGATTAGAAAATTGAAAATCATCCAAGAATGGAAGCACATCATCTTCACATGGAGGATTTTTGAAAATATAAGAGATATTGAAAGCATCTTCACCTTCCTACTCCTATACCTATGTAATGTGACTGCCTTGTATCTGATAGAAATTTGAACCAGAAACATGAAAACCAAGAGAGTGTGAAAAGCTAGCTGGTGGAACATATTGCTCAAGAAGATCATGGTACAAAGAGTCATTGCTTATATATTATAGGGGATAAGAAAAATCCAAATTGGATTCAAGACTAAAATTATGAATAGTAAAATTATCTTGCATAATGGAGGAGTTAGTATTCACCGTAGGCTTCATGAGACAATATGAAGTTTCCATTGAATCTAAATCATGAAAAGAGGAAGAAGAATGTGAAGATGGATTAGGAATTTTATTTTCAGATTTACAAATTTTTACAATCACCTCAAGGAGGCACTCACATTGGGACTGGAAAAGGAGGAGGAAAAGGAACAAAAGGAATAATAAGTTCCACCTCTGAAGTTAGAGGTATCTCATGATTCATAGGAGTTGGGGAAGTGAAAACATCAGGAGGTTTGTATTCAAATAGATTCAAAGAACTTTGAACCAAATGTTCAAACTTTTCTTACAAAAATCTTGATCCATATCTTCCTTAGGAAACTCATAACATAAATGAAATAATCTATTAGAAAAACCCTCAATTGATTCATCATGCTCCATTATAAGTTGATTGATTCTTTTGTGAACATATCTGTAATCATACCAATCAAAATATTGATGAAGCTCCTTAGTAAAATGACTAAGAGAATGAATGGAAGCAGATGGTAAGGTATGACACCAATTCTTCACACAAACTTCGAGAGTGAGGGTGAATTGAATACACATAACATAACCATCATTGATTTGGAAATTTTTACAAAACCCAAGAAAATCATTTATGTGTTTGGGTAAAAATATACGACCCTCATCATTAAACTTGAATTAAGACAAGGCATGAATAAGTTCCACGGAGTTTGAAATTTTTCGAGGAGGTAGGTTAGAAAAACACTCCGAGATTATGATTTGGGAAAGATCCATTTACAATAGGAGATTCAAAACTGACTCAATAGGAATAACTTGTCATTTTTCCCTCCTTCTAGTGCCATTGTTGACGGTGCTAAAAATTTGTTAACCAAGGGGTCTCCCTGATCTGAAATCCCAATTAGACCTCACATTGTTTGGAATAAGAGCCCCATACGGAATATCTGCCTGATTTCCATGTATCCTTATAGATTTTCCTTGGCTCTAACTGTTAGCAAGAGAGAGGAATGCATGGTGCCTTCAAAAAGTAAGAATGCATCTATGGTGAGTGTTTAGTTGTAGGTGTGTCAAATTTCTTCTATTGCGAAGGAAAATATTAAGGTGAGCCTCTAAGAGAGAGGTAATAGTACCACCCCAACAAAGACACAAGTAAACAAGAAGGGTCCATCTGACATCTAGTGGAATAGTCCACAAAATATGTGATGGTCATTACAATCAATGAATGAGAAATATATATCTAGTATCCTACGAAATAGTACACATTTATGGGACAACAATAAAAACCATTACAACACATTATTAATGAGATAAGTACTAAAATAACCGAAATAGTTCAACTACTTTAGCACAGATGAAAGCAAACATCAAATACAAACATCCACATAATAGTCTTAAAAATATTCATAATCCATGCATGAAGAACATGTCATCCATGATGAATTTTTCTATTAAGTAAAAGTTCCAAGACACATGTATACAATTAACATCACTATCTCCAATAGTTTAGCGTTGGAGCCACTCCTTGCTACTCAAAAGAACTAGTATGTCTCTCTATTGCCTTGCAGGAGGAGCCAAGGTAAAAAATTCCTTTGATCATACAATTAAGGTGTATATATAACCAAGAGGTGATTCTTCACCTTCCTTTTGACTCTTTGACTACCCTCATGATTGTTTTAATTCTTATGACTTTCTGACTTTACATGACTCTTGATATTTTGAATGTGTCCTTTAGACTTGCACTTTACAATACAATTTGAATAGTTAATTAAATAATCCACAATAATGATGTGGCATATGATGACTTGTGACAGGACATGACATGACACTGATGACATGGACTGCATGATGATCTGACAGTGCGAAGGTGTCCTTTTTAAAAAGTGATTCCATATAGGTGAATTGGTTTTTCAAAGTGGAGGAATAACCTATTATGAGTATTTTAACCCTCATAATTGGGTTAAAATACTCATAACAGGTTATTCCTCGACTTTGAAAAGCGAAGGTGTCTTTTCTACTTAATTCTTTGTATCTTCTTGAAAATATGGTACTCTTTCCTCTTCTTCCTCCTCCTTATGACTTGGAGACGATGAGTCTTCCATGTGATATTTATTTTTATCTTTTGTTAGAATTTTATGTTCCTTTTTCTTCTCGCCCAACGATCATATTATATCTTCAGCTCCATATGTGTCTTCTAGCATGTCCTACTTCTCCATCTCCTTCTTCATCATCTTTCCATAGCATGATTGAGTACCTGCATTTGCAATCCACTCATGACAAGACGACATCAATATGATAAACCCCAAGTCTAATATGGTGCATATTGATCCACTGACTGAGCCAGAACCTGGTGACAGGATGGGAAAGAGGCTCAGTAATTGTGCAATTGTGCAGCTCAGGCAGTCAGGGGTGAAGCTTGAGCCTTGAGACTACGCAATGTGTTGTTCAGGCTTGACTGAGGAAGAATATTTCCGATTTTAGGATCTCAATGAGCTAGGTTTCATGGTTTTGCATTGTTTGAGTTAACTACGTAGTTCTGAGAGGCAAAGCATAACTGGTGAATATGAAGTTTCACAGCTCTAGATCTCAGGGATTGGGCTTGAGTTCTGAGACTGTGCAATGCACAATTCATGCATGGCTAGAGGACATTATTGCACATTTTTGGAGGCCAAGGCCTAGGCTTGAGAACTAAAATTGTGAAATTCGTAGTATTGGAAGGACAGGAGGCTATATGATTATGTAGTTGCACAATTCATAAGCTCAAGAATGAGGCTTGAGGACTTTGACTGTGCAGTGATAACATGGTTGGAAAAAAATATTTTGCAGTTCTGGGACTCAGGGGATAGGATTAAGCACTGAGGTTGCGAAATACACATGTTTAGGAGGAATATACTGTGAATTTGACAGTGCCAAGAGACAAGGTTGTTGCTTTAGGGATGAGACTGCACAATGCACAATTCAGGAGGGCTGGATAAGGCTAGGTTGTCTAGTTGGGAAGTTTTACAAATTTCACTAATTGGGGGATCCGTACAACTGCTGTGAATAGTGAAAATACTTGATTTTGATCACACACTTGAAACCTTTTAACGAAACAAAAACATAGATCATACAAAACATGTTGACAACATATTTCCCTAAATGCAACAACTTTGTGATGAATTTACGACAAGTGTGACACTAAAGGTACTCTTTGTGACAACCGTGATGACAGTTGTGTGACAATGATTAAAAATTTTGGGATGAGTGTGGTTGATTTTTAAATGTTTAGAAAAATTCATTCTCACAAATATAACCCCTTGAAACCACTATAACAAGCATACATACATTTTGCGACAACTAACAGGCGAAAAAACGATATTTTCTAAAATGTGAATGACTCTTGCGATATATGAACGATAGTGAAAGTAACACATGCGAGAGAAGATAACATGAAAGTGACACTAATTGGAGTGAAAGAAAGTGAAAGCGACAGCTAAAAACATGAATGACACTCACAAAAATAAAGGTGCGTGAAAGCGACAATTTTCAAAAGTCACCGAAATGGAAGTATAAACGCAACTAGAATGTGAGAAACTTGTCGCTGTCAGTACACAATGACTGTAGACATGGATTTTGTTGAAAAGTGTAACTAGGTAGGTCTTTATGTTGACTATGTAATTATATATTTATGTAATAAAGAAGACAAAAATAATAAATATATTCTTGATATGTTTTCTTCATGGGTTTCATGAGCAAAGCTTTATTCTAGGTCAAAGGACTTCTTCTTGATGTCCTTTAGGAATTTTTCTTCTAGTTATAAATATATTAAGTATTCATGTTTATGATAAGTTAAAGATACATCTGTATGCCTCCATACCTTGTCACATTATGGCTTAAGTTCAACGTTGAAGATACTAAACTAGTCGGCTTAAAAAATCCTACATAAGTTGGCTCAAAAGCATCCATTCATGTCGGCTCCAATAAAGAGACCTATTATGTATATATATAAAGTTAGACTGAGGCTTGTTCAAGGATAATGACTTTGGATTAATACGAAAACAGAAATACGAAGTTAAGTCTTTCAATGATATCAAGACTACAGGAAAAACAAAAATACGAAGTCAAGTTTATCAATGATATCAAGACTGCGAGAAAAACTGTAATACAAAGTCAATTCTTTCGATGATATCAAGACTATGGGAAAACATAAATACGAAATCAAGTATTTCGATGATATCAAGATTGCGGGAAAATAGAAATACAAAATTGAGACTTCTGATGATAACAAGACTATGTTTAAACATAAATGCGAAGACAAGCCTTAACTGTTTCGGTGATATCGAGAATACATGTAAGGGTAAACTTAAATGCGAACACAAGCCTTAATTTTTTCGGTGATATCAAGACTCTGTGTAAGGTGCGGATTCCACAATGTGTAATATAGATTGGAAGAAGCAGAGATATATAGTGAAGATATAAGTTGAATGAATGCATTGAAGTTTGAAGATAAGGAACGCATTGAAGTCTACATGCGAATGAAGGAGTGCGTTGAAGTCTGAAGATAAGTAATGTGTTGAAGTCTAAGGCTACATGCGAAAGAAGGAATGCTTTGAAATGCATAGAGGAGTCTGCGTGAAGTTCCGAAATAGAACTATTTTAAGTCTAAGAACAAGGTTGTGTTAATAAAATATAATAAGGTGCCAAAAGCCAGCAAGGATCTCACACAACCCGGAATAAGGAAGAGCTCAAGCAGAGACCAAGATGCACATCAGTGCAGGAAAGTGGAAGAAAGAAGGATCATCTTAAGAAGCCAATGAATAATAAGTGACAAGGTATTGGAAACATACAAAGGTCAAGGATCTAAATTCTTGGTCATGGTACTTTTCATCTGAAAGTTTATAAGAAGAATTTCTTGTGGGTTTTCTTCTCCAAGAGGGAGAGGTTTTTCCCTGGGTCGAAGAGCCTAAATTCATGTCTCTTGTATTTTGGTATTTGACTTGATGAAATACTAAATAAGTAAAGAAAGAATACATAAGAAAATCAAGAAATCTCACAAGTAATTATCAAGAAGATAATTTGAATTAATCACCAGCCCTCTAAATTCTCAACATGGTATCAGAGATAAGGTGTTGAATGCAAGGGCTACTTATCAAAGGAAACACTACAGGAAGCAAAGATTGAAGTTTGATTTGAAGGATCAAATCAGTTTTCAAGGAAGGCTCTCTAGATATGTCAATTCATTCAAGTAAATAATCTTTGCCATCAAAGATTTACATTCAAGACAATGATCGAAGAAGACATCCTTTACTATCAAGGATACAAGATCACCTGGATTAAAATTTCAATCTAAGAAGAAGCTCCTACTTCATCAAGAAAGCTGCCAAAAGAGAAAGTCACCTACTCAAGTAAGTATCTATGACTTTATCTAAATCTATCAAAATGTCTTCTTTGCAAAGAAAGTATCAAACTAGTTAGGGTTTCAAACTTTCCTGCATGGAAGACAAGGACAATGAAGTCATGCCAAATACATGAAGGGAGATATAAGAGTCCAAAGAATTCTTACAGAATCCATAAAAGACTCTCTCATCTCCGATGTATCAAATCATCAAAAAGGGAATATATGAGAAATTGGTGGAGCTACTCTCTGTGAGTACTGTAGGAGAAGCAATCTCTATGATCAACTGCAGGAACTAGGAGAAGTAATTCTTGACTCTGAGATGAATACAGTGGTGTTGAATTCTCTGCCAGGAAAATGGGGAAACTTCACTTCAGGATTATATGGGAAGATAGAAGCCACACCATTCCACGATTTAGGGTCTCTATGAAAAATAGAGGAAACAAGATTGAAAGCCAAAGGTGTTATAGGTCAAGTGAAGGGAATCAAGCCTTTGCAGCCACATTAAGGAAGAAAGGAAGATTCGGTATGTTTGGTCCTCATAATAGTATGGAAAAATCACAATGATTTGTATGTGATGAACTTGGACATTGTAAAATAGATTTTCCTAAATTTGAAAAGGACAAGAGAAATAGGGAGAAGCCCATGTCTCTAAAAAAGAACCTGACACAAAGAAATATAAGAAAGAAGAAGCAAGGGATCTCCACTACTATTGAGATCATCTTATCCTTTAAGTGATTTCTGTTGATTGTATGATGGGAGGAAATGTATCATCCTAATCGAAGCATGGTAAGAGCTCCTGGGGAATCAGCTCAGGGAAAACCTCTGTGACAAACATTACTAATGGAAAGAAATCATCAAGAGAAAGGGTCATCATGGAAACATATTTTTGGGATGTGATGACATATTGATGAAGCAAGCCAAGGGAATGAAGCTCTTCATTCTTGAGAAATTACTACAGGATGACTCAAGGGAAAAAGGTATGAGGTATGTATATATTTATATGCTGACATTGGATGCTTTGAAGTAATGGTTGCAGGTAATGGAATTCTGTACTTAGAAGTATGATCTATGGAGGAGTATCTCTCAATGCATGGACAGATGAAATCAACATAATATGTCCTCATGGAATATGAGGTGGTTGTATATGAAAAAGAAACTAGAAAATATGTATGTTCCTGGGAATCAAGAATGTGCAGAGAGGAAGAGATCATGAAATGAAACCATGTCAAGAGGCATTTATCATATGGAGGTCAAGAAGATGTGACTAGGAGATCTCCCGGAAATATATGTAGACTCTGATGAAAGTCTGGTAAACAAGAAGACCCTTGGAAAAACATATCATTAGGAGATGTGTCAATATGTATGAAGGATGCTGATGCCTACAGGAAGATGTCATGATGAAAGATCATAATTTAGGTAACTTTTGTTTTAAAAGTTCATATGTATATGTTTATCTGGATGAATTTGTGTAAGGCTTATAATCATGAGAAAAGATGTATGATCCTGGGAGATGATTCAAAGGAAAGCATCATGGCATAAAAATCGACCATATAAGGAAGTATGATCAATCACTTTCTGATAGCTGACATGATTCAGGATGAAAGTGATGGATGGTCTGTGCCCTATGAAGCTAAAAGTTTAAGATTCCTCAATATCTAAATCTGTGACATCGAGGACATGAATTCTTTATGAGCAGCTGGGTGTCTCACCATTGTTGTTGGAGGTCCCTGGTTAAGAGGGAGCATGATGGTAAGTTTCTTACTTGGAAGAAACTTGGTAATTCCTAATAATGAGCTTAGGTACATTCCTTTTATAGGAATGAGTACATTCCCTTGTGGAATAGGTCCCCCCTGGTTGAGAGGGAGAGATAGACACATCATTCTAGTCTTAACTTGGGAAGACATAATGGAAAATTGGGTAATCATCCGGCATTCGATACTCTTTGAGAATGTGTTAGGGAATTCAAGATAAGAGTAGTCGAGGACTGATATTATTTGAGGGCTAGCTACCCAAGAGAAGAATAGTCGAGGAAGGTCATACTTTGGGAACACCCGGGGGGAGTATGTACCATGGAGAGACAATGACAAGGGTGTCTATAAGTCATGTGTCTTTCCAGCATTGTAGCCCATTGTCTTGTTGAGATATGGGGCTGTTAGTCAAGGCCTTGCACTAGGAAAATGCTGGTTGATATGATGCTATATAGATGCGATTACCAATTCGATTCTTCTTATGAGATTCTTCAGTTTGAAAGTGACCATGTACCTGTATGAATACCTCCCTAGTTGAGAGGGAGTGTTGAAAAGTGTAACTAGGTCGGTCTTTGTGTTGACTATGTAATTATATATTTATGTAATAAAGAAGACAAAAATAATAAATATATTCTTGATATGTTTGCTTCATGGGTTTCATGAGCAAAGCTTTATTCTAGGTCTAAGGACTTCTTCTTTATGTCCTTTAGGAATTTGTCTTCTAGCTATAAATATATTAAAGAGTCATGTTTATGATAAGTCAAAGATACATTTGTATGCCTCCATACCTTGTCACATTATGGCTTAAGTTCAACGTTGAAGGAAATAAACTAGTCGGCTTAAAAATTCCTACATAAGTCATCTCAAAAGCATCCATTCATGTTGGTTCCAATAAAGAGACCTATTATGTATATATATAAATTTAGATTGCGGCTCATTCAAGGATAACAACTTTGGATTAATACAAAAAACAAAAATACGAAGTCAAGTCTTTCAATGATATCAAGACTGCAGGAAAAACAAAAATACGAAATCAAGTCTTTCAATGATATCAAGACCGCAGGAAAAACATAAATACAAAGTCAATTCTTTAGATGATATCAAGAATGCGGGAAAACATAAATATGAAATGAAGTATTTAGATGATATCAAGATTGCGGGAAAAGAGAAATACGAAATCAAGACTTCCGATTATAACAGGACTGCGTTTAAACAAAAATGCGAAGATAAGGCTTAACTGTTTCGGTGATATCAAGAATACGTGTAAGGGTAAACTGAAATGCGAAGACAAGCCTTAATTGTTTTGGTGATATCAAGACTATGTGTAAGGTGCGAATTACATAGTGTGTAATACAGATTGGAAGAAGCAGAGATATATAGTGAAGATATAACTTGAATGAATGCGTTGAAGTTTGAAGATAAGGAACGCGTTGAAGTCTACCTGCGAATGAAGGAATGCGTTGAAGTCTGAAGATAAGGAATGCGTTGAAGTCTAAGGCTACATGCAAAAGAAGGAATGCTTTGAAATGCATAGAAGAGGCTGCGTGAAGTTTTTAAATAGAACTATTTTAAGTCTAAGAAGATGGTTGTGTTAATAACATATAATAAGGTGCCAACAACCAGCAAGGATCTTACATAGCTCGAAAGAAGGAAGAGCTCAAGCAGAGACCAAGATGCACATCGGTGCAGGAAAGTGGAGGAAAGAAGGATCATCTTAAGAAGCCAATGAAGAAGAAGTGACAAGGTATTGGAAAAATACAAAGGTCAAGGGTCTAAAGTCTTGGTAATGGTACTTGTCATCTGAAAGTTTATAAGAAGAATTTCTCGTGGGTTTTCCTCTCCAAGAGGGAGAGGTTTTTCCCTAGCTCGAAAAGCCTAAAATCCTGTCTCTTGTATTTTGGTAATTGACTTGATGAGAGACTAAATAAGTTAATAAAAAAGACATAAGAAAATCAAGAAAGCTCACAAGTAATTATCAAGAAGAGAATTTGAATTAATCATTAGCCCTCTAAATTCTCAACAGATTTTACATCACATATGCACAATATGTTGATCAATGGTTGTCATTGATGTCAATCCAAGAAGCACTAGGGGCTACCCCGATATCGCATAGGAGTTTTGACTTGAAAAATTACTCTATTCTAAGTCAAGGATATTTTAGATGGTTTCTACTTGTTGATATGTTTCCGTTGATATATGGCATGCCACGTAATTCTTCACGGTTTGAGAGATATTCGTGTTTGAATTTAGTAACCCCAATTAGTGGGCTAAAACCCCATGGGGTTGTGGCATGACACTAATCATTGGTTGTGGTCATTTCATTACTAATAATTAATAATTTTTTAATCTCCTAAAATCCCTCCAACGTTCACTTGTTGAATACCCTCTCAACCTAAGCATTTATATAAATTGTGACACTCATATCCTCCTCAGGTAAGGATTTCATTACTTATAACAGGTCATCATGGAATTTTCGCTATAAATATTTTTCTGCGAAGCTTCAGATGCTGAAACTAAAAACCCGTTTGGGTGAAATCCTTATGAAGATCGTATCCAAATTTCAAATATTGGTTAGCTATATTTTCGGAGATATGATCTAAGGAATTTAGGGTGTTTGCAGGCTCCCGAATTTCATATCAAGCAGGTGATCTTGGGAAAATCGTCATAAATTTCTCTTTGAGAATTGGATTGAAATTTCATAAAAATTGACAGAAAGAGGATGGGGTGTAGTTTGTTGTGTAGTGTTTTCAGGACCAAAGGTTGAAACAGTGACACATGGAACTTCATACAAGTTCACTCTACTGAACTAGTCTATAATCAGGTCATCGTAGGAGATTGGGCATAACTATTCTTGAATAATCCAATGTTGATAAGAACTATGAGGTTGGAAATAGGACTTAGAGGGCTACCATAGGATGGAATTTTAGATCTTGGATATGTGAAATTATACATATACAACAGATTCAATATGGAGCTTCTTTAAGGCAAGAAAAAATATGCATTCAAGGATCACTGTAGTAAGAACAACACATAAACAGTCAAGGGTAAGTCTGCTACAACAAGGTATGTATGATTAGTGTTTGAATTTTAATTTGATTATCATCTTTGACATGTTTTTTTGTAGGACAATGTAAGGATTTTGTATGTATGTTTGATTGGGTTTTGCTCATAAATGTTGAACTTATTTACATTTTAATTCTGAATATTTCTCTGACATATTGTTTGCAGGACAGTGTAATTATTTTGTTTGTATATTGGTTTGGGTCTTGCATGTGTAGGAAGGAGGACACAATAGGACAACTCATACACATACTAGAAGGACAATGCAACACCAAAGTACCATTACTTGAAGCAAGCACAAAAATACCTCAACAACTTCTAGTGTTCAAAGAAGTAATGTCAAGTCAAGCATCAAGTCATGCCAAAATTCGGTATTGTAAAAATCATCATTTTAAAATTGTAAAAGAGTCATTATTGTAAAATATTCAATCTGAATAGAGTTGGAGAGGCATTGTTGAGAGGTATAAGTGTCATTGTTGGATAATGTTATGGTTTGGTTTCAGGTCATAATGTGATTGGTTGATTGGTCTAATTCAAGAAAATCATTGTGAATCATATTGTATCGTGGATCATTGTCCCTGGTATGGGAGTCCACACTCTTGTATTATTTCTGATCATTATAAGGTGGTAGGGAGGTGCTAGGTTGGTGCATGAAGTCACTGACAGGTTGGAGCCTGTGAACACTTCAGGGCGGTAGGTTGGTCTAGGATATCGTGGCATCAATTTAGTTGACTACTGAAGAAACCAATGCGTTGGCATGTCCTTCTAGTGGGAGCTAGAGAAGAATTATTTTCTAGAATTCTAGGAAGTTGTACCTTTCATTTTAGTTGGGGCTGGAGATTAAAGAATTTGTTAGAAAATCGTTCGTTGGTTTTTGACCCGGAGGGGGTTTTCCACCTAAAATTCACGTGCCTATTGCATTCTATTGTTTACTGTTGTTATTGGATAAAAATCAAGAATAATTGAAGATTAAATAATTCTCTGAAAACATTTAAAAAGTGCTAATTGATAAGAAATACTGATTCACCCCCCCTCTCAGTATTTCCAACACAATATTGATGGAACTTGCTATGTTTGTACATGATGTGTGAAATAATGTGCTCATGCACTTGTTATGGACTGCGCATGTGTGAGAAAGTGACTTTGACACTTCCAATCCAAGAAGGGGGCTCAAAAAACATTAGCTGACCAATAAGTTACTACGGAACGAATGATCACAAGAGTCACACTATGCTCCAAAATTAGTGTGTACACAAAATTTTGGAGGGTGTTTGTCACAATGACAACATGAAGTTACATATGATATGATTGAGTGCCATGTTTGAGAGACTTGAATTTCCTTTTAATAATAATATAATAGTATCATAAAAGATAATATTAATAATAATAATATTGATGATTAAGTCAAGATTAAACTATTAGGATTTATTAATGATAAGTTAAGTGATTTTCTATCAACTATACTTGATTAGCAATTGATGCAAGGTGATTTACTATTTTTGGAAAGCCATACTTCATATGTGTTATATAGGATTTACGATTGCGGACAAAGGTATCTCCCCTAGGTTTGGTGGTCAATCTAGAACAACAAAGAGACAAGGAACCCACTATTTTTCCTTAGAGTAAATAGATGATGGAGTGAAGCCTGCCTAGAAACTGTCGCTCACTTCGCACCTTCTTTAGCTTGGAAGCTCCAATTCCAGCTCTGATCCCAAAAATTAGATCCTGCATAGTCAGATAGCACAAGCCAAGTGTTGATCAACGGTTGTCATTGATATTAACTCAAGCAGCACCAGGGGCTACCCAAATATTGCATTGGAATTTTGACCTACAAAATTACTATATTCTAGGTCAAGAATTTTTTTTATTGTTTCTACTTGTTGAGATGTTTCTATTGATATATGGCATGCCACGTAATTCTTCACGGTTTGAGAGATATTCATGTTTGAAGTTTGTAACCCCAGTTAGTGGGCTAAAACCCCATGGGGTTGTGGAATAGGTCATTGAAAGTCAATAATTGATAATTTTTAAGCTCCTAAATCCCCTCCCACGTTCACTTGTTGAAGCCCCTCCCAACCTAAGCATTTATATAAATTGTGATCTTCGTATCCTCCTTATGTAGGGATTTTTCTATATGAAACAGGTCATCGTGGAATTTGCGGTATAACGTCTTTTGTACAAATTTTCAGAAGCTGAAATTTTTCTGAGGCGAAGCTGAAATCCCGAGGAAGTTCCTGTAGAAATTTCAGATCAAGGTACAAAATATTTTTGGAGATATGGTCTGTGGAAGTCAACGTTTTTGCAGGATCCTGAACTTCATCTAAAAGAAGTGACCATGGGAAAATCATCATAAATCTCTCTCTAAGTATTGGATTGGAATTTTGTAAAAAGTGGCAGATAGTGAACAGACTATAGTTTTCGTTGTATGAATTTCAGAGAAGAATGAAGAAAAAATGAAACATGGCACGTCGTACAATTTCTCTCTACTGAAATAGTCCATAATTAGGTCATTGTGAGAGATTGGGCATAACTCTCTCTTGAAGAATCCAAATTGGATCAGACTTGTGGCATTGGAAAGAAAAATTAGATTACTACTAGAGAAATGAAAATCACATATTGGGGATTTGAAATAACAGAGATACACCAGATTAAATATCAAGATCCTAGAAGGAAAGAAAAAGCTAGATCATGTGTTGTCAAGGGCTTTAAAGAACCAGACTTTCTAGGGCAGCAAAGCAAAGCAAGGTGCGGTAGAAGGTAGCATGACAGGAGTAGAAATCAAGGTGCAGAAAAACAACAATAATTTCAACACATGAAATCTTCAAGTGGGTAGCACTAAGTACAATCATTGTAAAGGTATCATTGTACTAAGTCATTGTAAATGCATCATTGCAAAAATTGTACAAGTGTCTATCCGCCAAGAGTTGAAGAGGCGGTGTCGGGAGGTCTAGGATCATCATTAGGTGGTTGTGTCATATTTAAGGTTATTTTATAGTGTGTCTTCTTCTTCTACATCATTCTATATAATTGTAAATTGGACCATTTTCCCTGGTACGTGAGTCCATTCTTGTTTTATTCTTCTATAAGGTGGTAGGGTGGTGCTAGGCTGGTACATAAAGTCACTAACAGGTTCAAGCCTGTGAAAAATTTAGGGTGGTAGGGTGGTGCTAGGGTGAGTTGTAGCTCATCGGGTGTTGGGGTATCCGTTCAGTTCACTATAAAAGAATCTCGGGTGTTGGAGCGTCCAACTAGTGGGAGCTAGAGAAGAATGATTTTCTAGATTCTAGGAAGTTGGAGCTTTATTTTCAATTGGAATTGAATCTTAAAGAATTATTAGAAAATAATTCTGGTGGATTTTGTCTTAATCACTGTTATGTTAATTTCCTTCCTCTTCACCATAATTTACCTCTTGCTCTTCCTCATTAATTTCTGTCTCTGCCTCACTGATTTCATCACCTCCATTTTCATCACCTTGCTAATTATGGCCACTGTCATCCTCTTCATTTGATGCATTAATAGAAGGGGAAGAAGGGAGATTTTCGTGGGGTGATGGTACTTGTGCAGATGAGGAGGGCATATTTGGTTGTTGAGGAGGCTAGGGGGTTGTGAAGACTTCATGTGCTATGAATACCTCCCAAGGTATACCTTGTTGCTTTAACTGATGTAATACCACCATTTTGATCAAGGAATGGTGGAACAAGCTATACATTTGTTGTGGGTGATTTCTCCTCCGGACAACGGAAGACATTTTCTCAATGCTCCTATAGAGATAGTAAGGCAATTTTATCACCTTAACCCCTGTGAAATTCATGAGGAGTCTGACATGATAAGAATAAAGCCTGGAGTACCTCCCCTCATAGGTGAAGTACCTCATGATAACCAACATCAAGGAGGAAAATATGTGTTTGAGGTGTGAGAAAGGAAAAACTGTCTTCCTGCCTCCTCTATACCTTGTTTTGATAAATGGCTCTAAAAGGTATTTTTCCAATTTGCCATTCTTAAATCACTTTTCACCCACAACTTGGATACCTATGGCCTCAGATATGGCACTTGCTGAGATCTCAAAATCTACTCCTGCAAGGCTTGAGTGCTTGTCGTGTAAATTGAGAATGAGGAGCCTTGTAAGCTCAGGGTGGCTCTTTACTTGTTTGATCTTCTCACAAAATTGAAAAAATCTTGCATTTTGAAAACATGACAAGATCCTAGGAGAGGAGGTGATGGCCACTATGCTTTGAGGTTCCAATCTATAGAATTTTAATCCCTTATGTTTTGGTCTCAAAGACCTTTGACCTTTATCACTACCACTACTGTTCTCAGCTCCTGACATAATGATAGGAGATTCTGGTTGATAAATTAGGGTTTGGTGAAACAAGGTGAAGAAGATCATGAAATCAATTTCAGTGAATGAGTGATGTGGAGGCTAGGGTTATTAAGATTGAGAGGCTTTGGAGCTTAAGGAGGACCTTTTCAAAGGTGTATTGCAGACACCTTATCTCACTTACCTTCACACACCATCAAAACTGGTTTTAAGGAGGCTTTAAACAGAAAGGCTCATTTTTATGCAAGACCTAGGGTTTACCCACCTAGGGTTTTAACTTTAAAGTCATAAAATACCAAAAGTAACTTGAAAATTTGCTTGGGGACAAGGAAAAAAGGCCACTTACCAATTCTTGGTTCTTCTACAGATCTTAGAGGTGAATGGAGGACGAAAATGTGAAATAGGGCAAGAGATTTTTCCTTTTGAAGGCATTCTGCATTTATGCAGTGCCCTGCCCGAGCTATCGGGTTGGCCCGTTAGCGCAGCGCTAGGAGGCCTACATGATGGATAGTGCAACACTGGGCGCATGCAGTGTTTGTCGGTCTCCGGGCGAGTCGGGCTCGCGTTTGCGCAACGCCTGGGATTTGCGTAACGCCGGGGCTGATTAGCGCAGCGCTGTGTTATTCTGAACGGACGGAGGGCCGGTTAGCACAACACTGGCTTGTATTTGCGTGGCACCATCGATTTGCGCAACACCAAAAACACTTGCCCAGAAAACGACCAGAAAACCCTGTTTTTATCTCTGAAGATTTTTTCTCTTCACCAAGTGCTAAATGAGTTTAAAATGAAAATGCAACACCTTTACACCCCTTGAGAGAGATAAATTAAACTTATAAACCCACTCTTACCATGTTTCTTCAATATTTTTGTCATTTGAATGATACCCTTTATATCTTTTACAGGGGTTTTTGAAGGCTTTTTCAAGGCATTTTTCTTCTTTTGTGGTGAGGGTTGGCTGAAAGGATATAGATGTCCTTTTCATTTCTTTACCTTTGAAAGTCTGGGAACTTATTCAAACTATTTTTGGCATGCATTTGAAAAAATAAAAATACTGTTCTTATCCCTTTTAGCATTTTTGGTTGCAGGTGACCTGAAACATGTCCCTTTGCCACCTTGGTTGATTTTTTTTAGGCAGTAACATATTTGTTTTGACAAATATTTTTAAGCAACCATACCATGCCATGTGTTACCTTGGCCACTTCTGATTTTTTTTAGGTGCCTACAACACATTTTCCTTTTGTATTCTTAATCCCTTTTGGAGTTTTGACACCTCATTTTCTCCACAGTGAACTTATGCTCAGCATGATTTCCTCTTGTGGAACTTTACCTTATGTTTTTTTTGTCCTGGACATTTTTAAGATATTTGACTGTACTGGGAAACCTAGGCTCCATCACATTGATACTCTTTACAACTTCTTCCTTTGGTGCAGTGAAGCATTATTGTTTTTTGAAAAATTCTAACAGCCACCTTGAAAATCCTTTGAGTGCCTTCTGCTGTTATGAAGAAGGACTTATCATCTTGTTTTGACCTGTTCTCTCTACCTTTTCAAACTCTTAGGTTTTAGGGCTATTAGAGAAGAATAAGCAGTGTTGTCTTCTAAGTTATTTATACCCCCTTCAAGTTCATTCATTATTTCTGAAAATATTTAATGTGTCCTTGGTTGTGTTTCTTTGCCTTCTGTCTCGGTCATCTTTTTTATGGTTCCTTGCTTGGCAACACTGTTTTGTCAACCAACTACAAAACCTTGATTCTCTTTTAAACATAGGCCTGATTCCTTCTATTTCTTGTGGATGTCGTCTTGTGATGATTTCACCTTATTACCTTACCTCTTTTATGCTGATGACCAACTTGATCATTTTTTTGCATAAATGTGAACAAGGGCAGCTGTCCCTTGCAGAATTTGTGCTTTGGCCAAGGAGGCCTTCCCTGAACGGTTTTTGATCAGTTTTGGACCAAGCTACTTGACCTTCTTCTTCTTTGAATGCAGCTTCTTTACATAGGAAAAACAAATATTTTTAGAACACCAAATCAACCCTATGACCTATGAAACCCTAGGTGACCTAGTGGAAAACTCTTTGGACTGGGCCTTTGACTGAAAAACTTGGCTTTGAGGTCATCAAGTGTAAAACAGAGTTTTTGATAGATTGATGTACTGAAGATCCAAAATCGAATTTTTTTTATTTATCTAAAGAGCCTACAGAGATAGTTTTGAGACCATCAATGCTTGAGGTATTTTTGGAGATGTAAGAGAGATGGTTGATTGGTGGCCCTAGGTAGCAGTGGAGGGGTGAGGCAAAAAAAAAAGAGGATTGAGGCTAAAGGTGAAAAATCATACACAAAATGAGTGATATGAGCCCATGATGGGTTTTCTGGGATGGGTGAGCTGAGCTTGACATGATGGGATGATGAAATAATGAAAAAATTATCCTAAGGATAATGAAGGCAATGAGATTTCTAGAACTCACAATGTTCATGAAATTTGTTTCTAGAAATATAGGATAAGAATTTAGTCATCTATAAAAAGCAAAAATTACTGATGACTAACAATGGCTCCACTTGGGGAGGGCAAATCCTTTTTAGGAGGTGTCCAGAATTTTCAGATATCTGGTTTTTATGGAGACTAGTGCCTTATCCATTGGGAAGATTTTTACCTCTTTTCACTTGCTGATGCTTGTTTTGAAGTTGTGATCTTAATAAATTTGAAAAAAATGATTAGATCAATTTCATCTCTACCTACCCAACCTACTTGCCTAACATTTTTTCTTCCTTCGGTGCACTTGAACTGGAAAACCCTTGACATTATTTTTATCTTGAAAGAAAAAAAAACTATCTACTTCTACCTTATTTCTTCCAAGAGTTCAGATTATGCTAATGAAATATAATATTCTCTACCTAGACTACTCAACTGTCAAGATTAAGCTATTTGACAGGGTTCATTCACTAAGCTATAAACATAAAATTGAAAGCATGGTTTAAACCAGGATTAGGCAATCTGACTTACCATGGGTTTGTGGCATAAGAACAAGCTGCGCACAAATATTATTTTTGTACAAAATAAGACCTTAGGAAATATGAGTGTTGTGATCAATCATGTGTTAAGAATCCCTTTTTCCTCTTTCATTCAGATTTGAGCATGTGGAACCAGTATATTTCATTCCTAATCTACCTTTTGACAAGTCATGTTTGAATGATTTGATCGGCTATCTTTCACTAACTTATCAACAATAAATTGAAAACATGTTTAAGCTATGATTAGGCTAGATGACTGAAACAAGACCTCCTTTTGAACCAGCAGTGGCATTTAAGGTTGCTCACTTTCAGCAATACTATTTTTTTGGGGTATGGGGCGTTACGTCTTTTCAAATCTGCCCTCTTTTTCATTCTTTCTATGTTTTTGTATTTTTGTGATTTCCCTCATGCAATGTTTATGTACAATGAATGAAAAATTTTAAACTAAGGGTTTTTAAAGCTATGGTACATGAGAATCCTATCCTCAAAAGGATCTCCTAACACTCTTTTTCCATTCAGTTCTTGTAAACAGAAATGATAGTTACCTCCATTTGAAAACATGGTACAAGGCTTTTTCCAATTTTTTTCAAACAATCCATGTTCTCCTTGGTATTTCTCCTTTGATTATTTCTTCCCAAATTTGTTTCTGTCAAAGGTCCTCCTTAGGTAGAAAAGGTGTTCTTTATCAACTTTGAAACATATGAGGATATCATCAATGTATATCATGGAGAAAAAGTTGAAAACATGAGCCATGTCTCTTTGGAAGGTGTCTTTAGCACTCCATAGCCCAGGAAGCATTTGGTCAAACATGTAGTTATTCCAAGGGACTTTGAAAATGTCTTTATGTTGATTGATCTGAAGTGGTATCATTTGATGGTAACCTGAAACACTACCATACAATGCTATCTTGTTAGAAACTCCTACCCTTGTCATAAGATGATTTATCTTGGGAGAAGGGTTTTTGTATTTCATGAAGGTTTTCCATAGGTACCTAAAGTCTATGCACAACCTGCATCCTTTGGCTTTCTTCGTTAGTGATATAATTTTCCCAAGGGTTTCATAGTTTTTTCCAAAAAGAGGACCCCTTTGAACAATGACTATGTCACAAGGTTTTGAGATTTCAGTCCTATATACAAAAAATTACTGAAACTTCTTGCATAGCCTTATGTATTTCAGCTTTGTGTGTAATGACAAGGTTTTGCACAACTTAATAATTTTGGGCCTTCCTAGGTTGCTTACATTATACTATTCAATATAAGTTTCAACAGAAATTTATTTAGGATTCATGGCAACATCTGTGGGAGTCAACAACTTTTCTGGAGGGACAAAAATTTCTGATAATGAGGTGCCTATATAAGGTAAAAAAATCAGAATCTTTTGATTCAGATTCCCAAAGTATTTTATTATGTGAGTATTTCAGCTCTTTTGGATTGAAAAAAGGGAAAATTTCTGTTTTAGAGGTTTGTCCTTTATTTGAGCAACCTAACTTAGATTCTAAACTAATTTTTGGTTTTGAAATTTCATTTTCAGTTTGTAGAAATTTAACTTTGGATTTATCATTATATGGTTGTTTAGGGTTGCTAGAGTTCTGACTGTTGAGCTCTCCATGAAGAGATTGGTTTGAATGTTGCAATATGTTTGGATGTGTTTCAACTTCATATACCTGCTCATCAATGTCTTCTTCAATATGTAAAATAAAAGAATCAAGATCTAAATGTATGGAATAAAGAGGTGAATTGTTTGGCCTTTCTTGACTGCTAACCATATATTTCATGTGTGACTCTCAGTATAATCTCCTTGTTTGATTAAAAATAGGGATGGTGGCATAGGAAATGTCTAGTTGAAGGTTCCCCTGAAGCTTGGCTCCCCAAGATTTGGAAAAAAGCATGCCATACTTGGGGGGAATATCTGCCACTACTATATCCATGACTAGATTCTTAGCAAGAACTTGTGCCAAGTTGACACAAAGATCCTTGATTAGGCCCAAACACTTGACCCTACTCGAATCGAAGGAGTACAAGTCTTTGTAAGGTTTAGTCATTTCTAGGCCTAATCTATCCATCACAACTTTTGGCATGAGACTGTGAGAGGCACCAGAATCCAACATGTCATTATGTAAGATTTTGCCATGTATATTTAGGCTGATATAGAAAGGAGGAATGGTCCCTTGTTGATATTTTCCTTCTATTTTGGGTCCAAAGAATAGCTTAGGAGTGTCATCAGCCAAGTGTAGAGTGTCAACATCATTTCCCATGTTTAGAGCTTTCAGAACTTGAGACTTGTATGTGACTTTGGTAATCAATTCAGTAAGAGGCATGGTAATATTGATCTTGGCAATCTCTCCTTCAAAACTGAAAGGTACTTGTGTCTTAGACATATTTACATCAGTTTTCTCAGGCATAACCTTTTCCGCAGGTTTATTTTGCTGAATCTAATTTGGGACTTTAGACAACAAGATTTTTTTAGGGCCACTAGTTGAGGTACTAGGGCAGCATGGATCAGTATTTTGTTGGCTGATTTTTTCTTTTTTTGGATCAGCTTTATTAGCCATAGTGTTTGTGTCTGCTGTCCTCTTGGGGGTGCTTTCAGGTGCTTTCCTAATAGCAGTGCCTATTTGGATTTTCTTGGGATAATCTAGGTTCTTTTTGCTCCTAAGGTCATATTGCCTATGGACTTCCATTATGGCATTTTCAAATCCCAAGCAGCAGTCTTCAGAATCCTCATGGTTTGTGTCATTTTGATCTGAGGAAAATAAACCTTTTTCTTATTTCGTGAGAAAAACATCATCTTCATTATCAGAACCTATTAGGTTTATATGGCTTTCTTCAGGTTCTATAATTTCTCCTTCTTCTTCATCTACACAGTTTTGTTGAAAGGGAGGTCTGATTTGTTGGTCATTTTCCCTTTGTTTGATTTGAGGAGTGTCTCTTCTGATTTTTTGAGCTCTATTTCTATTTGGGGAATTGGCTTGGTTTTCCCTAAGTGGTGTTCTTTCATTCAAGTTTATCCTTTCTATCATTCTCTCCATTGTTCTCATTAGGTTGTCCATTTTGGTATCAGATGAGGAGGTTGAGGGCATGATTTCATCTTTATAGGTCACTCTCTTTTCAATCAAGTTGGCCTCAGAACTAATGGCTACCCTTCACATTTCTTCTAAAGTTTCAGGGTCTCTCTCTCTCAATTGGAATGTCATGTTTGGATCAAAGCCTTTAGGAAATTTCACTAGTGCTAGGCCTTGTGGGGGTTTCATGTGAGGTGGGAGGGCATTATACACACTATTAAACCTAGTGCAATAATCTTGTATTCTTTCCCATACATTCCTCTTAATATTGTTATATTCAGAAAGGATTTGGAGGGATTTTTCTTAATTTCCCACTTGTTTATGAAAGTTTGGTAGAGGGAAGGGAGATCTTGTATTGTGTTAGGAGTTAATGCTTTGAACCATTTTTTGGCCTCTCCTCCTAATATTTGTGCAAAGATCCTCATTTTAATGGTTTCTTCTTATATTTCCATGTAATCAAAGGCATCATTTATCCTATCTACATGTTGTTGGGTAGTGATGGATTCCGCTCCTGTGAAATGAGGGATCTTAGACTGGTAGTCATTTGGCAAAGGCACTAGAGGTTGAGGTAGCGCCAATGGGGCATACTAGGCTGCCATGATGGGAAATAATGGAGGGTTTACAAGAGGAGGGTTAGTGAAAGGAGATGTATGACGAAGAAGAGGGGTTTGCACAGTGGTGGTATAGATGGGTGTGGTGGAAGTACTTGGATCAGAAAAATGATTCTGAATAGATTTGGTATGGAAAGAGTTAAAGTGATGGAGAAGATAAAAGTCTAGTGGTGTGGAAGGAGAAGCTTCTCTACTAGAACTTTGCTGCAAATCTATGGGCTCAAGGTCAGTCTGGTCAATATTAGTTTGTGACTTGGTTCTGAAAAGGTTCTTTGTATGGTGCAAGTCAAACTGGGGATCTTGCAAAGCTGTAAGATGTTCAGGTACAAATCTTGCTCTATGAATGGTCCTAACAGTGGTTAAGTTTCTAGATCTAGAAGTTTGCCACAAAATCTTCTCTGGGTCATCAACTATGTTGGGAGGGTTTGGGTCCGGATGAGATCTGGTACTGATCCTATGTGAAGCCAGATTTCAAACTTAAAATTCAGAGAGGCTGAAAGTTTTAGGACTGTTTTCTGAAGGTTGACCTCTCTTAGTGCTTGGTAAACTCTCATAGTATATAACTGGGTTCATAAACTTCTCAGGGTTGGCTTAACACAAATCCAGGGAGTCAAATGAGTACTAGTGAAGTAATAGGCCTACTAGAGGCTAGTGGAGTCGCCAGGTGGATATTTTTGCTATTTTTGAGGATATATGTTTATGGTCCACCACCAATAACTGACAAAAAACCAATCTAGGGAATGTTTTGGGGTTTTCTAGGTTTCCTTTATGTAGCCCTAAGGTTTTTAAGAGTGTCCTATAGCTGAATCATCATTTTGATAAGATGTTGAAACAAACAGAGTCTACTCTTGGCTATCAGTTGATTTTCTAAGATTAACTGAGGGTTAAATGAGTCTATAAGGGTTTCTTAGGCTACTATGTACTCAGTCCCACCGCGATCGCCATAATGTTAGTGTGGAGATCAGGTGGCGATAAATCACTGGATACTCTTGAAAAAGGTATTCTGGAGTCCTAAGGGATACTTATATTGTCAATAACTCAGAAGGTCCCACTGTGATCACCAGAATGTTGGGGTCTCGTGATTTAGAAGATTGGTAGACCGAATGACAGGGAAACATGAAACCAACCTTTGGAGTCCTAAGACCTAGTCTTCCTGGACTTAGAGAGGGATCTCTCTATTAGATGCAAAGGATGTGTTCTTGTTTGCTTTATATGGTTTATTTTAGGCTAGTTGTTAAGTGTAGGGTTTGTTGATTGTTTTGGTTGGGTAAGATGAACAGGTAGAATAGGTGGAGTGAGAGGTATTTAAATCATTGGGCTATGGAGTCAATGAAGGTCATGAGTATCTCAATAATGAATTAGAGTGTATAACAGGGCCAATCTAGTGTGTTCAATGGGTCCTTAAGGTCATGAGTGAAGTGAAATGGACATTAAGTTTGGGAAAAACAAGGTAGGGCAAAGGGCAGTGCAGTATCCTTTGTCATATACCCATAAACAAGAAGGTCTTAAATATGATAAGAAAAATATACTAATCATGAGATAGGGAAAACCATTTACTCAATGAAAATACTTAAAAAAATAAATATTCAAGATAAACATTTCAATGAAACCAAGAAAGCAAGAAAAGCTTATCAAACTTTAGTAATTTCACCTTCAGAATTGGAAAACATATAAGATGACACAATAACTTTAATCAATCAAAGAGGGAACTCCTAAACATTTTTGATCAAGTTATAAAGAACTCTGAGGCAAACTGATAGGCATGGACAAAGGGAAAGATCAGAATTAGACCTCTTTGACTTAACCTAGCAAGCAGTACTTCAAAGAGAAGTTTCAAGACAGAGTTTAGGTAGCTTCAAATAATCAGGGCTTACCATGAATCATATTTTTAAACTAGCATATTAATCCATAGATGAAACAAAAAAGCATAAAGAGGCTCAAAGAGCAACTAAGAATTCTTTAAACACACCCATCAGAGGAAAAAATCAAGGCAATAGAAGATAGGAGGACTAAGGTGCTTCAAAGAGCATTTCTCAACCTATACTTTTCTATCCTATTACAACAAAGAAGGATGAATTTTGCACTGAAAATTATCACCTTGAAATTTCGTTGTCCATATGAGCTCATTATCACTCATACTTTCCTCCTTTGCAAGTCTAAAAACATCAGTTCCTCATGTCAAGCCTTAAAAATAAGAGAAAAGCTCTCAAAAGTCTCTAAAACTCTAGTATCACACTTTCTCTTTGTCTTACCTGTGGTCCCGCACCTAATGGTCATATCTCCTACGTACCTGACCGCACTTTCTCTGTGTTAAGGGTGCAGACCCCTGTAAAAGATTAAAAGGGTGCAAGTAAACTCAAAAATCTCACTTTCAGTCATTTTTAGAAGCTTCTGGAAGGAATCTTGCGGTGGCAAGTCTGCTCTTTTCAGGTTCATGCATCCCATCCATTAAGAAGCTAACCCCTTAATGTGAGGAGCTTATCCCTTTGAAGGAGGATTCTATCCCTTCATAGGAGGAACTGTAACCTCCTCTTTTGCACTATAAAAAGAGGCCTTGGGCAGCCTTAAAGGGAGTTCAAGCTTTAGTGTTATTTGAGGTAAAGTGCTGTTGGAACTTAGACTCCTTTAGCTGAGATTTTATGAGGAAAGATTACATACCTGTATGTATCTCGGTTGGAAGAGTGCAAGGCTTGTTAGAGTAAAGGGAATTCCTGCTTCGGACCTTGGGAAGACCTGTTCAACATCAAGGCTAAAAAGGTTGTAAGGTTCTTCTACTATTTCAAAGTTAATACAAATAAGTTTGTTTTTCTCAATAAGCTGTCAACTGATTGTTTATTTTATGGATTCCTTGATCACCATAATAGATATGATTTATGAATATATGCTATGCAGGTGCTATTTGATGTTTGTTTGTTTGTGAGTGCAGATCTTTGAAGATAACACTTTCGGGCAACTGAAGGATGACTACTACAAACAAGCGTTGGATCAAGGTAGGATTGTAACACCTTTGTAGCATTTACTTATAAATCGTGATATATCTAGAGAAAGATAGATTTAATTGTCTGTTTATTGCTAGACTATCTTCTGATACTAGGGAGATCGGTCTTGTCTGCAAGATCGATTTATTCGGCCAACAATGAAACATAATGCTAACAAGAAAACATAAAAAAATAAATAATACATCACCATTAACCAAGCTTAGGAATCATGCATACAAGCTTCTCCATCATCAATCCAAGCAAGCCATTCATAAACTTCACAAGACCAATTTATTCTCCAAGCTCATAAAAACCATGTATTTCTCTCTTAGCTCATCAAATGCCAACATTTACAATGAAGCCTTCATGCTCTATTTAACTCAGCAAAAGAGGGAAAAAACCATAGATAGGGTTGGAAAATGTTGAAATCACCCATAAATGTCATTTATGCCTAAGAGACCATGCAAGGACCAAGGCACAAAATATCTCATGAAATAAATGCTAAAATGACTTCTTGCACCTAATACTAGAGTGATTTGCTTAAAAAAACACTAAAAAACGATTTTTCAATAAATGAGTGTGTTTTGTTGACTTTTGGTCCAAAACACACTAAACAATCCATTTGCGCAGTGCCATTTTTAGCAGAAAATTAGGTCTTTTGCAACCAAGTTTTGGACTCGTTCATGATGTCGGATTTGGATCCGTGATGGATCGTTGGAAATATTGATGAGTATAATTTCCAAAAATGATTTTAGCTTCTTGATACCTCTCGTGTAGCCTAGTAAAAATTTCAAAAATCCCAAGATTGTCATTAGCGCAGCGCCATGTCTAAAACAGTGGTAGAAAGGTGAAAAAAAGAGGGGTTTTTTTGACCTTTTGAGGGGTCAAACCTACTCCAAATCATATGAAAATTGGAGAGAAAAGTGTGCTAGGTGTGATAAGTTCAAAATTTTTGAGTTATCCTCCTAAATATGCTCCATGTATTAGCGTAGCGTCAGTGGCGTTGCACAAATGTGCCTTAAAAATCACAAAAAACAAAAAGTGCTCCAAATTCTCTCAAAATTGGTGGAGACCTCCCTTAAGGGGTCTTGGATAACTATTGAGAAGCCTCAGACAAAACTCCAAGGCTATCATGATTTTTTTCCTCCTTTAGGGTTTGGACTTCAAGGAGGGCTTCCTTCAGTTTGGCACAAACAAGCTTGTGCTTCTTTGCATAATACTTTGTCATCTTTTTCTGGAGGGCCAGACCCATTTTTATCTTCTTGAAGTGCTTATGCTCATTCTTATAATAGTGAATGATATATTAGGCCATGAAAAATCCCTGTCCCACTCCTTGATCTGTGCATCCTTGCTTTGGAGTAGCAATCTAGTGGCCATCTCCTTATCTTCAGTATCACTGTCTAGGTCAATGAATTGAGGCTTTTGAGTAGATAGCTTTCTTTTCTTACCTTTCTTAACTTGGTCCATCTTCTATTTTCCTTTTTTAAGCCTTGGATTTGATGAAGATGGCAAGGTCCCTTGCCTTTTGGAGGTAGCAAACACTTGCCTTGACCCTCTGTGGTATGTGCATGCAAGAAGAGTGATGGTGGTTTTGATAGTTTCTTCATCATGGCTGTGACCCTTGGTGTTCTCACCAGCTCCTTCATCTTCACTATGATCTCCATCAGTCATCTCATGCTCTATTTGATCATTGTCCTTTTTACCTTCAACACCATCATCATCCTTAGCTTCCTTACTGCCTTTTTTGTTGTAGCTTTGGTCTTCATTGGGATTATCAACCCCTGCAATTTCTTCATTTTGGTTTTGTTCATCATTGGGACTCATCCCCTCTTTATCATACTCTGCACTGTTATCATTTTCATTGTCACTAGGAGGCTGATTGGTGTCATTACTATCATGACTATCTCCCTTGCTGTATTGTTCCTCACTGCCTGTCCCATCAATGCCATCTTCTTTGTCATTGTCCTCCTCTTCAAATTTTGTTTCTACCTCATCATTTCCCTCTTCTTGTTCTTATATTTCCTCTTCATCATCTGCTATTTCTTCATGTTCATCATCTTCAATCATATTGCCATTGTCTTCATCATGACTTTGCTCACTGTTATGGTCACTGATCCTATTTTCATCATTAATTTCTTCATATATTTCCATGTCTTCTACCCCTTGCTCACTATCTGCTGTCTCATTCTCTTGTTCATTTTTGGTTTCTACTCCTTCAAAAATCCTGTCATTTTCACATTCAAATTCTTCATTTCCTCCAGCATCCTCTTCCATGGTGGCAGATTTTTGTTCACTGTCTTTTTTACTGTCATCCTCTTCATTTTCATCAACATCTTCTTGGTCATTACTTTGTTCATCTGCATCATCCCTTTCTTTACTTTGGGCCGACTCATTTGCATCACTATCATCACTGCCTCCCTCTAAATTGTCACTGTTTTTGTCTTCATCACTGCTATGTTCATTTCCTTCCTCTTCACCATCATTTCCCTCTTGCTCTTCCTCATTAATTTCTATCTCTGCCTCACTGATTTCATCACCTCCATTGTCATTACCTTGTTCATTATGGCCACTGTCATCCTCTTCATTTGATGCATCAATAGAAGGGGAAGAAGGGATTTTTTCCTGGGGTGAGGGTACTTGTGTAGATGAGGAGGGTAGATTTGGTTGTTGAGGAGGCTGCGGGGTTGTGAAGACTTCACGTGCTATGAATATCTCCCAAGTTATACCTTGCTGCTTCAACTGATGTAATACCACCATCTTGATCAAGGAATGGTTTAACAAGCTATGCATTTTTTGTGGGTGATTTATCCTCCGGACAACATAAGGCATTTTCTCAATGCTCCTATAGAGGTAGCAAGGCAAGTTTAGCACCTTAACCCCTGTGAAATGCATCAGGAGTCTAAAATGATAAGAATAAAGCCTGGAGTACCTCATGATAACCAACATCAAGGAGGAAAATCTGTGTTTGAGGTGTGAGAAAGGAAAAACTGTCTTGTAGCCTCCTCTATACCTTGTTTTGATAAATGGCTCTAAAAAGTATTTGTCCAGTTTTCCCTTTTTAAACCACTTTTCACCCACAGATGGGATACCTGTGGCCTCAGAGATGGCACCTGCTGAGATCTCAAAATCCACTCTTGCAAGGCTTGAGTGCTTGTTGTGTAAATTGAGAACGAGGAGCCTTGTAAGCTCAGGGTGGCTCTTTACTTGTTTGATCTTCTCACAAAATTGAAAACATCTTGCATTCTGAAAACATGACAGGATCCTAGGAGAAGAGGTGATGGCCACTGTGCTTTGAGGTTCCAATCTGTTGACTTTTCCTCCCTTATGTTTTGGTCTGAAATACCTTTGACCTTTATCACTACCACTATTGTTCTCAGCTCCTGAAATAATAATAGGAGATTTTGGTTGATAAATTAGGGTTTGGTGAAACAAGGCGAAGATGATGGTGAAATCAATTTCGGTGAATGAGTGATGTGGAGGCTAGGGTTCTTAGGATTGAGTGGCTTTGGAGCTTAAGGAGGCCCTTCTCAAAGGTGTATTGAAGTCACCTTAACTCACTTACCCTTACACGACCTCAAAACTGGTTTTAAGGAGGATTTAAACACAAAGGATCATTTGATTGCAAGATCTAGGGTTCACCCACCTAGGGTTTTAAATTTAAAGTCATAAAAGACCAAAAGTAACTTGAAAATTTTCTTGGGGACAAGGAAAAAAGGCCACTTACCAATTCTTGGTTCTTCTATAGATCTTGGAGGTGAATGGAGGACGAAGATTTGAAATAGGGCAAGAGATTTTTCCTTTTGAAGGCACTCTGTGTTTGCGCAGCACCCTACCCAAGCTGTCGGGTCGGCTTGTTAGCGCAGTGCCGGGAGGCTTGCATTATGGTTAGTGCAGCGCTGGGCGCGTGCAATGTCTGTCGGTCTTCGGGCGAGTTGAGCCCGCGTTTGCGCAGTGTCCGGATTTGTGTAGCGCTGGGGCTGATTAGCGCAGCGCCGTGTTATTCTGAATGGGTGGAGGGCCGGTTAGTGCAGCATCAACCTGTATTTTCATAGCACCACAGATTTGCGTAATGCCAGAAACACTTGTCTAGAAAATGGCCAGAAAACCCTGTTTTTCTCTCTGAAGACTTTTTCTCTTCACCAAGCACTAAATGAGTTTAAAATTATAACGAAACACCTTTACATCCCTTGAGAGAGATAAATTAAACTTATAAACCCACTCTTACCATGTTTCTTCAATATTTTTATCATTTGACCGATACCCTTTATATCTTTTGCAGGGGTTTTTGAAGGATTTTTCAAGGCATCTTTTCTTCTTTTGTGGTGATGGCTGGCTGAAAGGATATAGATGTCCTTTTCATTTCTTTACCTTTGAAAGTCTGGGCACTTATTAAAACTATTTTTGGCATGCATTTGACAAACTGAAAATACTGTTCTTATCCCTTTTGGAATTTTTGGTTGCAGGTGACCTGATACATGTCCCTTTGCCTCCTTTATAATTTTTTTAGGCAGTAACATATTTGTTTTGAAAAATATTTTTAAGAAACCATACCATGCCATGTGTTACCTTGGCCACTTCTGATATTTTTTAGGTGCCTACAACACATTTGCCTTTGGTCTTCTTAGTCCCTTTTGGAATTTTGACATGTCAGTTTCTCCACAGTGAACTTATGCTCAACATGATTTCCTCCTGTGGCACTTTACCTTATGTTTTTTCTGTCTTGACCATTTTTAAGATATTTTACTGTACTGGGAAACCTGGGCTCCATCACACTGATACTCTTTACAACTTCTTCCTTTGGCGCAATGAAGTAGTGTTGTTTTTTGACAAACCCTAACAGCCACCTTGAAAATCATTTGAGTGGCTTTTGCTATTATGAAGAAGGACTTATCATCTTATTTTGACCTATTCTGTCTACCTTTTCAAACTATTAGGTTTTAGGGCTGTTAGAGAAAAAGAAGAAGTGTTGTCTTCTAAGTTCTCTATACCCCTTTCAAGTTCATTGATTATTTCTGAAATTCTTCAATGTGTCCTTGGTTGTGTTGCTTTGCCTTCTGTCTTGGTGGTCTTTGTGATGGTTCCTTGCTTGGCAACATTGTTTTTTCAACCAACCACAAAACCTCGATTCTCTTTTAAACATAGGCCTGATTCCTTCTCTTGCTTGTGGATGTCTTCTTGTGATGATTTCACCTTATTACCTTACCTCTTTTATGCTGATGACCAACTTAATCATTTTTTGCAGAAATGTGAACACGAGTAGCTGTCCCTTGCAGAAATTGTGCTTTGGCCAAGGAGGCCTTCCCTGAATGGTTTTTGATCAGTTTTGGACCAAGTTACTTGACCTTCTTCTTCTTTGAATGTAGCTTCTTTACACAGGAAAAAAAAATATTTTTAGAACACCAAATCAACCCTATGGCATATGAAACCCTAGATGACCTAGTGGAAAACTCTTTGGACTGGGCCTTTGACTGAAAAACTTGGCTTTGAGGTCATCAAGTGTAAAACATAGTTTTTGATAGACTGATGTATTGAAGATCCAAAATCCAAAGTTTTTTATTTATCTAAAGAGTCTACAGAGATAGTTTTGAGACCATCAATGCTTGAGGTATTTTTGAAGATATAAGAGAGATGGTTGATTTGTGGCCCTAGGTAGCAGTGGAGGGGTGAGGAAAAACAAAATAGAGGATTGAGGCTAAAGGTGACAAAACATACAAAAAATGAGTGATATGAGCCCATGATGGGTTTTCTGGGATGGGTGAGCTGAGCTTGACATGATGGGATGATGAAATAGTTAAAAAAATATCCTAAGGATAATGAAGGCAGTGAGATTTATAGAACTCACAATGTTCATGGACTTTGTTTCTAGAAATCTAGGATAATCATTTAGTCATCTACAAAAAGAAAAAATTACTGATGACTAACACCACCTTAAAAATTGTGTGCATTTGTGTTCCTTTTTTTTACTGCTATCATTGTACAAACATTGATAATAATTGAAGATTAAATAATGCTCTAAGTGAAAGGAATATTGATTCACCCCCCCCCCCCCCCCCCTCTCAGTATTTCCAACAATTGGTATCAGAGCTTGGCTCCTTCAATAGCAGTTTAACAGCTGGAAGGAGGTCATGGAGCATACCAAGAATGTTGTACCTCTGTTGAATGAAAAATAATTATGCACTCTGGAAAAGAAGAATGGAGGTCTATCTTTTAACGCAAGGTTGCGAAGTATGGGACACTGTTAAAAAAGGATTTACATCAACCACGGATGAACAAGGTAAGAATAATTTAGTAAATGATGCAAAAGAAAAGAATATTATTATCAGTGGACTTATTGAATCAGCTTATCATAAGGTATTGGGTTGTAAAACCACCAAAAATGTATGGGACAAGCTTGAGAATATATATGCAGGTGACTCAAATGTCAAAGAAGAAAAGCTTCAAATCTATAGAGAAAAATTTGAGTAACTCAAATTGAAAGAAGATGGAAAAATTGCTACCTACTTCCAATACGTTGATGAAATAACCAATACTATGGAAGGCCTGGGAGAGCCAGTTGACGAGAAGAATATTATATGAAATATTCTTAGAACGTTACTAGGGAGATTCAACCTAAAGGTATCGATCTTATAATATAGTGAAAATCTGGAAAAACTCAATAAAGAGGAATTACATGGAGTTCCCATAGCATATGAAATGAGACTTTATGAAGAAGAGGGTACTTCGCATCTAGAAACTGTGTTCGTTGCATTTAATAAAATCAATAAGGACAAACAACCTTCAATTGTAAAGACTTGCACCTGCAAGTGTGAAGAAAAGGGAGACGATGAAGAAGGTATTTTAGATGAAAAATATGCTTACTTTACGAGAAAACTAAAAATTGGTAAGGGAAAATTCAAAGGTAAACTTCCATTAATATGTTTTGGCTGTGGTGAGGTTGGGCATTTCACAGAAAAATGTCCGAACAGAAGTGATGGAAACTCAAAAGGAAAGAAAGGCTTTAAGAATTTCAACAAGCAAGGATCCAAAAGGAATTTTCTCTCTAAAGAAGATAGCTCATCATCCGATGAAGACAATGACAACGAAGAAGAAGCCAATGAGAGAGTATTGTTTATGGCCAAGCACAATAAACAAGAGGTATCAAACAATGAAGAAGAAGGGTTGACTATAGAAGAATTTTCTAAGGAAGCAATCAAGCTTATAAAAGAGCTCATGGCTGAGAAGATCCGTTCCAATACTCTTTATAAACAAGTTCAAGGTCTCAAAATTGAAGTTGAAGAACACAAATGCATTGAAGAGTCACTTCAAAATAAGTTGGAAGAAAGCAACCAAGAAAGGGAAGAATTAGAAGTTGAAGTAGTCTCGCTACGTAAGGAAGTGAAGAAAGGAAAAAATATCTAAAACTATGCCAATAGCTCAAGGGCACTGGAAGAACTCATCAACAATCAACGATATTACAATGACAAAACTGGTCTTGGTTACAAAGAAGAAGAAGCAGAACCTTCTACGAGAAAATACAATGAACATATGAGATCTGACATGCATGTAGACTTCATTGGACAATATTCGCAAGAACAACCTTGGAAGACGATCCCTCGACGAAGATTTCCATCCAAGTACCAACATATTTTTAATGGCTATTGTTATTCATGTGGAAAATTTGGTCATAAAGTTGTAGAATGTCGCACGTACCCTAGGAACCAATAAAATTCCATGAGATTTGTCAAATATGAACCTCCCAGGGCTCAGGAAACATCAATATATTTGAACATTTAAGAAATAATATTGAATGTTACAAAATTTGAAACTTTTGACACATAGCCAGAGACTGTAGACTTGAAAATTCTCCAGAAGAATCTTCGAAGCCATAGAACGAACGAACATGGAAGAAGAATAAGAATGATAATTGTGCTCTCGCTCTCAAGGCTCAAAACAACAAAGATGTGTGGTATGTTGATAGCGGTTTCTCAATGCATATGACTACAGATAGAAATAAATTTGTATCTCTGAAAGAGAATAAGGATGGAACCGTGTCCTTTGGAAATGATGGATCTTCAAATGTTATAGGATCAGGTACTGTCACTCTCAGAAGCAAATATGCTCTAGCCAAGAATGTTCTATTGGTTGAAAACATGAATCACAATTTTCTCAGTGTTGGACAAATGTGTGATCAAGGACACACAATACTATTCAACTCCACAAAATGTAAAATAAGGAAAGGGAGGTTGTGGCTACAACAAGTCGAGCTCCAAACGACATATATGTTCTGGTTGAAGCAACTAAAGCACGTCTACTAGCTAAAGAGGATGATATAATATTGGGTAGAAATGATGATCGTATAAGTAAGAACTTTGTTACAAAGATGCAAAGTGTTAGGATATTCTAACACATAGGAAATAGTTAAGAATAACTTAGTCTAGTGTAGAGTTAGGTAAAGTATGTTTCTTTACCATGTACATTTGTAACTTATAATCTGACAGTCACGATTTGTAGTGATCCGACGGTTATCTCTCACCTCGGTATTAACGACACTTGATCCGTGGCTTAACACCCGATTGGTCCATGATCTCTATTTAAAGAGCATGGAGGGTCATTTTTTCAGTAAATGTTTATGAGAGAAACATATGTAACTTTTCCTTTTATATTAATAAATTTCCTGAAGTGGTCGCGTTGGCTCAGGCCGTGGACTGTTTCCTTCTTTGAGGGTTTTAACTACGTGATTATACTAGTGTACTAATTTTTGATCTGGTTGTAAGTGGTGACCTTTGGTTCTTGATCTATGAAACTTACCTTTTAAATTCCTACATGGTATCAGAGCTATTTTGAGGGCTGCGTTTGTTGTTGATCAAAATCCGAAGCCGATTTGACTGCATGCGAATGCCGTTTTGTAGATCTACTATTTCTGAACATTTTGGGGGTTGAAGAACTATCCGATTGTGTTCGGAGCATCTGTTACAGTGAGAAACGCCTTTCGTTTCATGCGAAAAGGTTTCCAGCTTCCCAAGTTATGACAGTTTAGATCTGGAGGTATAAAGCATTTGTTTTGCAGTTATATTTGTTAATAGTTATTCTTATTTCGGTTCCCTCTTTTTATATTCGGTTTTTAGGTTTTATTTATTTGCCCAATCTAGACCCTCTTCTTTGTGTATGCTCTTTTCTATGCGTTGCATGCGATCTTGGCAAATCAGAAACAGGAAGAAGGGATTTTTTCGCTACATATGATCTTTCCCCGCGTCTTTGTGCGATCTCGGGAAATCAGAAATAGTGAAAATTGATAGGTGCCGGTAAGGCTAATCGAAAATCTAACATTATACTGTAAGGCTTTGCATTTTATTTTATTTTTGGCTTGGTTTTTGTGTTTTTTTGTGCAGGAAAAGGCACGCACACCGAAGATACAAAAAAAAAAAAAACCCTTCCTCCTTTCAATCAATAACGTGATCCTTTTACTATATCACTTGGTGAGGAATTAGTTTATGAGAATATAAGTCTTGGGTTCAAATATCTTTCTCAAGCTTCTTTTTGTAATTTTTTTTTTTTTAAAAGGGGCGGATTTTTTTTTTTTAAACCGCACTTCATCTCGTTCTCGTAACTATTCAACATCCTCAAATCGTTTTTTCAAAAAGGCATAACTTCTTCATCCAGAAGCCATTTTTCGAGCCATTTTTTTTGAAATGGCCTAATTTTTCGAGATCTTTCTATTGGAGTAGTTATTTTCAGTTTTTATTAGGTTCATTTAAAAAAAAATGGAAAGTGCATGCCCAATTATTCTTAACAACACCAATTATTTCCAATGGCTACCTCACATGGTAGATATACTTAGAAGTAAAGGGCTTTATAGAATAGCCACAGGACAAGAAACTAAACCTTCCGATGATGATAAAGTTTCTAAATGGGAAAATAAACAAGATCAAGCATGAGGATTGATAGGAATGTCCATTGCTCAAGATCTTCGATTTCATATCCTTGACATTGACACCCCTGATGAAGCCCTGGAAAAACTAAAAACTGTTTTTGGCATTCAAAATCAAATAAGGTCCCACCAGCTTGAAAATGAGTTGCTTACTTTGGACCCCAATAATTTCTCCTCCATTGAAATTTTTTTGTCCAAATTCTAGACCATTCGAATTCTTTTAGAAGGTTGTAAGATCAAAAAGGAAGATGGTAGCCTCATTTATTTCATTCTTGCTAAGCTTGGCCTTGCATACTGTGTATTTGTTTCTGCCTTCCATTCCACTAGAGAAGCCATCATTTCTTCAAGAACCCCTCTTTTGATGCCTTTTGTGATTCTTTGATAAGAGAACAATAAAAACTCTTACACCTTGGTCTTATCACTTCTGGAAATACTTCTAAGAAAGCCTTAACAGCCCAAAAACAATCATATCAAAAGAATCACAAGAAGCAGTATCCTAAAAAGTATGGTCCGAAACCAAAAAAGGGTCCTAATTAATTTTAGCCACAAACTGAAAAAGCAACTCACCAAAATGATAAGGCATATAAAAACAAAGGAAAGAAGATAGATAGACAATGCAACTTTTGCAATCATGATGTCCATATAAAGTCCAAATTTTTTAAGAAGATGGAAGTCTTAGAAGCAGCAATGAAGAAGCACAACATCAAATTGGAGAATTATTCACCTTCATCTTCAGGAATGGCACTTTCTGCTTGTGGTTGTCAAGCATCAAGATCTGGTTATGCATTAAATGTATCTTCCTCTTCTCATTCTCATGAGTGGCTCATTGATTCTAGAGCTTCTTATCACATGGCCAAAAATAAAGCCATGTTTTCTTATTTAAATGATTGTAACACCAAACCTATTTATGTTGGTGATGATAGATCTCTTAGTGTTGTAGGATCTAGAACCATTCATCTTGATAATGGTCAGTTTAATGATGTACTATGTGTTCCTACCTTGTCATGCGACCTTATCTCTGTTTATCAGATAACTCATTCAGGTGAAGGGAAAAAGTAGAATTCTCACCTCATGATGTTGTAATCAAGGACCTCAAAGATCCTAAACATATTTTAGCTACTGGAATTGCTGATGATTCCACAAGGTTGTATAAGTTTGACAACTTTGGGTCATCATGTCTTCCCTCCATTTTTGTTGCTCATAATGATGAAGTGAACAAACTTTTGCATGAGAAATTTGGTCACTTAAACTATCGCTCTCTTCAAACTCTATATAAGGAAAATATGGTGACGAGTCTTCCTATGGTATCTTGCCGAGATGGTGTTTTCTCTAGATGTGTACTCGGAAAACATCATCAGGATAGCTTTGACAAACGTGCCTCTTGGCACGCTTCAGCCCCTTTGCAGCTTGTGCATAGTGATTTATGTGGTCCACTTCCTATTGTTTCTTTCTCTCGTTGCAAGTGCTTCTTAAATTTAATTGATGAGTTTTTGAGACACACTTGGGTATACTTATTAAATCTCAAGAGTGAAGTTTTTAACATGTTCTTGGCCTTTAAGGCCTTTGTTGAGAAAAAATCTGGACATCAAATTCTTAAGTTAAGATCAGACAATGGAGGAGAATATGTTAACAAAAAATTTATCAACTTCTGCACTGAGCATGGCATTCAATTGCAACATACTGTTCCATATAATCTACAACAAAATGGTGTAGCTAAATGGAAGAATCGCACCTTAAAAGAAATGGCTAATTGTATGCTTCAATATAAAGGACTTGGTCTCAATTTTTGGGCATAAGTCATTAACTGTGCAAATTACATATTAAATCGCACTCCTACTAAGGTTTTAAAGAATATAACTCCATAATAAGCTTGGAGCTCAATCAAACCAGATGTAAGTCACTTTCGTGTTTTTGGAAGTGATGCTTGGGCCCATATTCTAGATGTGAAACATAAAGCCTTAGAACCTAAGAGTGAAAAATGAATTTTTGTTGGATATTCTGAAGATGTCAAAGGATATAGACTTCTTCAACCAAAATCCAAAAATATAATCATTAGAAGAGATGTAAAATTTGATGAAAATATATCAGCCTGCGAGCCTAGTTTGGCGAGTGTGCCACCTTTGGCCTGCGACCCTGATTCGGCATATGTGCCACCTCTCTCTCTCTCTCTTCTCTTTTTAATAGCATTCCTTCTAGTTTAGATGATGACAGCAGGGATGAAAATCCTCCTCCACCTCTTGAAATTGTTTTTATACTCCACCGCTTCCAATATGGGTCCTCTTTACTTGGGATGCAGCAGGTTCTCTGGCAGGTGACCTTGCCGATCAACGACGTACACGTTCTCAGTTCGAAAGAGCTTCTTCCTTATTGGCTCAAGTTCTAGAAAATATTGATCCAGAAACATTTGAAGAAGCCTCCGATCATCCAGCTTGGGATGAAGCTATGAATGAAGGGTATCGTTCCTTATTGGCAAATGATACTTGGGTTCTTGTTCCTCTTCCAGAAGGAAGAAAACTTGTCAGATGCAAATGGGTTTACAAAACAAAGTTTAGACCAGATGGAAAAGTGGATAGACATAAATCTTGTCTTGTCTCTAAAGGATTTTCACAAGTTGAAGGCATTGAATATACTAAAACCTTCTCCCCTATTTCCAAAATGAATTATATCTGCCTTGTTATTTCCCTTGCTGCCTCCTTTAAATGGGAAGTCCATCAGATGGATGTTAAATCTGCCTTCTTACATGGAGACTTGCATGAAGAAATATACATGGAACAACCCCCCTGGCTTTATCCAAAAAGACTCCAGCCTTGTTTGTTTCCTTCAGAAGTCTCTCTATGGTCTCAAACAAGCTCCTCGAGCTTGGTATGCCAAAATGGATAGATTTCTATTAGATAATGGCTTTTCTAGGTGTCATTCTGACAACACTGTCTACACCAAGAAAGTGGGTAATTCCTTCACCATCCTTGTTCTTTATGTTGATGATCCTATCCTTACTGGTAGTGATCCAAATCATATAAACCATGTGAAGTCTAGCCTCAAAAAGAAGTTTGAAATGACAGACTTAGGACACTTGCATTATTTTCTTGGTCTTCAAGTCTTGCAATCCAAGGAAGGCATTACCCTCTCTTAGTCCATGTTTCTTGTGATATTGTACACCACATTCACATGGAAGACTGTAAGCTAGCCCCTTCTCCCTTTCAGTCTGGAGTCAAAGTTTTCAGTCACTTATACTACCCGTGAAGTTGATGCTACCTTATATCGTCAAATTGTTGGTAAACTTCTGTATCTAACCCATACCCGTCCTGACCTTTCCTTTGCCATTGTTCTTGTCGCTCGGTTTATGCACCAACCTCATGAAAGTCAATGGAAAGCAGCTAAAAGAATACTTCGACATATTTGAGGTATAGTTCAGCTCAGGATTCATTACAGTGCAGGAGCATCTCCATTGTTGATTGGTTTCACTGATTTTGATTGGGCTGGTGACCCTGATGATCGAAAGTCTATTGCAAGATATGTGTTCACTCTTGGTTCAGGACCTATTAAATGGTATTGTAAGAAACAAAGTTCCATCTATATTTCTTCAGCAGAAGCAGAGTATTGTGGTACAGTTGAAGCCAGCAAGGAAGCCATGTGGCTTCATCAGATCCTGTTTGAATTTGGACTTCATCAACAACATCCAACTACACTTTGGTGTGGTAATCAGAGTGCCATTCAGCTATGTAAGTTTAGCATCAACATATGAAACATATTGAACTCCACATACACTTCATCAGAAAGCTCATTCATGATCGTGTTCTTGAAGTGCAGTACTGTCCAACCAATGATCAAGTAGCTGTTAGATGATCCAAAAATAAATATTATCATAGGTTATAAAGTTTGAATAAAATAATTATTAATTTAAGATATTAAATTAATAATTATTATTCTAGAATATTTAATTAGTTTATGGAGACATTTAGAATTAGCTTATTGTTGTAACAAGATATGAATCTCCAAATGTGTCATATCTTAGGCCTTTTTGTTAGCTAGTTATTTGGAATAGTATTTAATGTAAGTGGACACTTGTTATTTAATAAGTGATCCATAATTAGTGGAAGTTAGAACATTGAGCATATAAATAGCTCATTGCGAGAGTGTTTTTGTTGTTCGGGTGTAAACTCTTGCATAATTCCAAATGTAATTGTTTTTATAATTAATAAAATTACGTGTCTGAGGACACTTCAGCCATTATTGTGGTATTGGAGCTACGGTAATGCTGCAGTGGATATGAGGTGGAGATTATAGCTCTAAAAGTTCTTGGAAAAATCCATTGAATTGATCAGCAAATGATTGAAGCTATTCGAGATCACTCAATGAAGACACTGATTCTGTGGCTCAATGGCAGGCCTGGTTGCTCGTCGTTGGGATATGGAGCAATGGCGGAACTAAGACCATTTCGTGTAAACCTAGATGGAAAGATTACTGTCCGATGGTTTTTAGGCACCTACGAGAGTTGTTCAAGATTGAAGCAATGTTGAATGAATTGAAGCAGTGTTGAATTAAAGCAGCGTTGAATGAATTGAACGACATCATGGAATTAAATTTATTTGCATATCTAAAAAAAAAAATTGCGTTCCCATGAGCAGTATCTAATTATTGCATCTAACTACTGCTACGCTGCATCTCCAATTTTCGGCTTTGGGTTTGGCTCTAGTTTTGGCATAGGGATTTCCTCGAACTGCAACACGTTGACAGATCCATATGTGTTGTAGAACCACTCCTTTTGGAGTGCACTCATTTCTTCTTTATGCCTTACACACTCGGCTTTTGTTGGTCAAGGGGAGCTCAAGAGCGTACATTGAACAATGGAATTGAACCACAGCTGTCCCACAGCATTGAACAACGGATGTCTCATTATCAACAATTTCCCACTTCTTAAATGCACTTGTCCAAAATTTCCTTTGTTTGACGCTTAACTCTTCAAAGTTTGTTAAATTTGATTATTGTGAAGAGATAATTTTGAATTTTGTAATATGGGTGAAGTATCACTTTGGTGCAATAAGGTGAAGTAGAACCTTTTATTTGGAGGAATAAGTAGAATTTTATTTGAAGAACATTGTAATATTTTTTATTGGAGTAATAAGGTTATTTGTAATATTTTGGAGTAATAAGGTGATTTTTTGTAATTTGTTTCTGGAGAGATAAGTGTGACTCAAAGTAATTTTACTTTGAGGGGGGTAACTTTTTTTTTTTAATCCAGATTGTGCAAGAGCATCATTGTAAAAGTCAAAATTTGAAATTTACCTTGTAAATATTTGAGAAATTGACTAGAGACAAGTGCAAAGCTCAGTCATTTTTCTCTTGTTTCAATGACTATACAAGGGTCAAGGCCAAGCCCTGATAGATAGCTTTTTGCGTGGTGTGTTTCGTGTGACGAGTTGCTCAATTTTTTGTGCTTGATTCTTTTGGTGCACTGCTTCAACACTCCAATGTCAAAATTAATTAATCTGTTCTTTGAAACTGATAAGCTAGAAGGAGTGAAATCCTATAAGACATGGCGACGTCTAATTGAAAGAAAACTTATTTTTAATGAATTATGGCATGGCATTTGTGATGGCAACATTAAGCCAAATAAACCAACAGATCCAGATTCACTTGCAAAATGGGAAATAAAAGATGCCAAGGCATTAGCTCTTATAAAAGCTTCAGTTAGTAATGAAATGTACATACACATTGAGAATTCTTTAGATGCATGGGCTGCTTTACATACATTCAAATATCTCTTTGATACACAACCTTAATCAAAGAAAGTTGATCTTCAATTAAAATTTCTTCAACAAAAATTAACTGAAGGTGGTGATGTCCTTGAGTACATTTCACAACTTAAAAACATTAAGCAAGAAATCATCAATGCTGGTTTTCAAGCTGTTGATGAAAGCTTCTTAACTAAAATTTTAATTTTTGGATTGCCATCATCATATACTCATTTTTTGGAAACTTTGCATGTCACTGGCAAGTTAGAGAAGATCAAATTTGATGAAATGAGTGACATGTTAGCACAACTTGATAAAAACTTCAGGAAGAAGAAGCAGATTGGGGAAGATGTCTTCCTCACCGAAGCCAGATCAAGAAACTCCTCAACTGACAGTTCCAGAAACAAAGGAAGAGGTAATTTTAATCGAAATCAAGCAGCACATGTTCGTGGTTCTTGTCAACACAGAGGAAACAACTCCAACAGAGGGTCAAATTCAGGCAGAAAAAATTTTCAAGGTAGAGGCAACAATCAAAACAAAGGATATGATCAAGGCACAGGACATAGTCAAGGAAGAGGACAAACTCAAAACAGAGGAAAAAGCAGAGGTCGAGGATAGTCTCAAGGCAGAGGAAAGTCTCAGGGAAGAGGCACCCATTTGAGTAAAATTGTTTGTAGGCGATGTAACAGAGTTGTTCATTATGCAGTAGATTGTAGAACTTCTATTGAGAAAATTTATAAGTTTCATCCAAACTCAGCACACTTTGCAAATGATGAAGATGATCTTGATAGTTCCGAATATGTTTTCACAAACACAGAAGCAACAACTTTACAGGTTTCAAGCTTTCTCCATAGTGATTATGAAGATGCATGGATTCTTGATACAGGCGCAACTCAACAAATGACATTTCGACATGACTTCTTCTAGAGTTTCAAAGAATGTCATCTGAATTCAATCTATCTTGCTGACAAAACCAAACATACTCCTTCAAGCAAAGGTGTAGTTAAATTTTTTTTACCAGGCATCGGAGAAAGAATTATTTCTAATGTATGGTATGTCCCAACATTCAAGAAAAATTTGTTGTCCTTAGTCACAATTCGACAAGCAGGGCATACAGTGATTATGGAAGATGGATCAGTTAAAATCAACTCAGTCATACAAAATATGCAAACAGTAATGACAGGTTATGAATATGGAAAACTGTTAAGGATGAAAGGGACAGTTATCCCAAGACATTTTGACTTTGCAGGCACAACAAGTAAAAATATTTCACCAATCAGATTATGGCATGTCAGATATGGCCATCTCAACTTTGACAGTCTCTCTCAGTTACAAAAAAAGGGCATGGTTAAAGGACTTCCAACCTTCAAAAGGGAAAATGCAAAGTGTGAATCTTGCATTTTTGGAAAGCAACATCGAGAGACTTTTCCCACCAGTTCCTGGTGAGTAGACAGGTATTTGCAGTTGGTTCACAGTGACATTTGTGGACCCTTCCCAACTTCACTTGGAAGTTTCAGATATTTTTTACTTTTTATTGACGATTTTAGCAGGATGACATGGGTATATTTCTTGAAACAAAAATCAAAAGCATTTGAAAAGTCCAAAAATTTTCATAAGCTTATTGAAAATGAAGTAAAGGAGAAGATTGGCACTCTTCGAACTGACAACGACGAAGAATTCACTTCAAATGAATTCAAAAAGTATTGCATGGAAAATGGAATAAAAAGACATCTTACCAATGTCTACACTCCGCAGCAAAATGGGGTAGTAGAAAGAATGAATCGTACCTTGTTAGGAATGGCACGATCTATGTTAACTTTCAAAAATTTAAGTCCTTCATATTGGGCTGAAGCAGTTCATACCGCTGTCTACTTGAGAAACATATCTCCCACAACTTCTTTAGACGGAATCACACCTTATGAAGCATGTTTTGGATTCAAAACACGGGTTAAGCATCTCATATTTTTCGGATGTATCTGTTATGCCTTAGTTCCCAAGGAAAAATGAACTAAGCTTGATGCACGAAGCTTAAAGTGCACAATGATCGAGTATTCCGATGAGAAGAAAGGGTACCAAATTTTGTCGAATGGGAAATTTATTGTAAGAAGAGATGGGATCTTTGATGAAAATGAGAGTAAGAGTGCTGAAGAAGTTGAAAGTCTTATTCAAAAGTTAGAAACAAAAACTGATAAAAGACATGGAAATTTACAAAGTCAACCAAATTCACCAAGTTGGTATGAACTTGAATTTCATTCATCTGACGATGATTCATCCAGTCCGTCTTCTTCATTAGTGCCATCCAAGTCTTCTAGCAGTTCATCCAACTCTCCTAGCAGCAGCAGTTCTTCTGGAAATGAATCTCCACCCCCAGAACTTGCAGTTTCTCAAGCCCAAAATAGTGAACATCAATTGCCGAAATGGGCGGTTCAACTCTTGAAAGATGTAAGGCCTAATGAAAAAAATAAAACAGGAACAAGGGGATCAAAACAAAATGAAGGCAATTTTGATTTAATAGAAAATGATTTTACTGAACCTTCTTCTTTTCAAGAGGCAGTAAAACATAAAGCATGGCAAAAAGCAATGGTTGATGAATATCAGGCAGTTCAAGACAACAACACTTGGCAACTTGTTGATTGTCCTCAGCATGTTAAACCTATTGGATGCAAATGGGTTTATCGAATTAAGTACAAGAAAAATGGTGCTATTGACAAGCATAAAGAAAGGCTTGTTGCTAAAGGTTTTGCGCAGCAGGAAGGGATAGATTATGAAAAAATGTTTGCTCCTACAGCTAAATGGAACACCATCCGCCTCACACTTGCCTTAGCAGCTCAACAAGGATGGAAAGTTCATCAAATGGATGTAAAAAGTTCTTTTCTCAATGGAGACATACAGGAAGAAGTGTACATGACACAACCACCATGTTTTGAAATTGAAGGAAAAGAACATAAAGTCTGCAAACTGATAAAGGATTTATATGGGTTAAAACAAGCTCCCCGAGCTTGGTATGCCAAAATGGATGAATACCTTTGCAAAGTTGGTTTTCATCGCAGTGAATCTGATGATACCTTGTATGTATGCCAAAAAGGTAACAATATGGTGATTTTGATTATGTATGTCGATGATTTGATCATCATAGGCAACAATGATGATCACATTGAACAGGTGAAAAAGGAGTTACATGCAGGTTTTAAGATGACATATTTGGGACTACTTCACTACTATCTTGGAGTTGAAGTATTCCAACGTCCACATCAGATCTTCATTTCTCAGAGTAAGTATGCAGCAGAAATTTTTCAGCGATTTGGAATGCAGGATTGTAAGCCTGTCCTTACCCCTATGGAACAAAAATTGAAACTTTCAAAATTTGAAGGGGGGGAAAATATGGACAGCACTACTTACAGACAGTTTATTGGTAGCTTGATTTATTTAACAACCACTCGTCCTAGTCTATCTTATGTGGTCAGTATTATTTCACGTTTTATGCAGGAACCACTAGACAGCCACTGGAATGTAGCCAAAAGAGTTCTTCGATATATCCAAGGAACAAAAGATTTTGGTCTTCTTTACAAAAATATTAAATTTTTTTTACTTGGTGGATTTTCAGATGCCGACTTTGGTGGCAGTATTGATGACAGGGCATCGACCTCGGCTTACTTAATGAACTTGGGGTCAGCTGCAGTTTCTTGGAGTTGCAAGAAGCAAGCTACAGTGGCCAGATCTTCAACAGAAGAAGAGTACATTTCAGCATGGGAAGCAGCATGTGAGATTGTTTGATTACGTCGCGTTTTATAGGACTTGGGAATTCCTCCAGCAGAAGCTACTTAATTATTCATCGACAATCAGTCAGCAATAAATCTTGCCAAGAATCTAGTTTTTCATTCAAAGACAAAGCATGTGGACACCAAGTATCATCATATCAGATCACTCATTGCAAAGGATGTCATCAAGCCGATTTATTGTCCTTCAGAAGATCAAACCTCCGACATTTTCACGAAACCTCTTGGCAGAATAAAATTTACTAAGTTCAGGGATGAACTTGGTATCTGTTGTAATGTATCTTTGGATCATAGGGGGGAATGTTAGATGATCCAAAAATAAATATTATCATAGGTTATAAAGTTTGAATAAAATAATTATTAATTTAAGATATTAAATTAATAATTATTATTCTAGAATATTTAATTAGTTTATGGAGACATTTAGAATTAGCTTATTGTTGTAACAAGATATGACTCTCCAAATGTGTCGTATCTTAGGCCTTTTTGTTAGCTAGTTATTTGGAATAGTATTTAATGTAAGTGGACACTTGTTATTTAATAAGTGATCCATAATTAGTGGAAGTTAGGACATTGAGTATATAAATAGCTCATTGCAAGAGTGTTTTTGTTGTTCGGGTGTAAACTCTTGCATAATTCCAAATGAAATTATTTTTCCGATTAATAAAATTACATGTCTGAGGATACTTTGGCCATTAGTAGCCGATATCTTATAAAGGCTCTCACAGAAGCGAAGTTTACCAAAATTTGATCCATGCTTGGAGTTCAGGAAAGTTGACATTAAGGGGGGATAGGCTCTAATGCCTCCTTCCTTCTCCTATTGTGTCACTTCTGTAAAACCTTCAATCCTATCCCAATTTTTTCTTAAGGGGGGATGTTAGGATATTTCGACACATAGGAAATAGGCTCCTTTTGTGTCACCTTTGTAAATCCTTCAATCCTATCCCATGTTGTTTTTAAGGGGGGATATTAGGATATTATAACACAGGAAATAGTTAAGAATAACTTAGTCTAGTGTAGAGTTAGGTAAAGTGTGTTTCTTTACCATGTACATTTGTAACTTATAATCTGACGGTCATGATTTTTAGTGATCCGACAGTTATCTCTCACCTCGGTATTAACGACACTTGATCCGTGGCTTAACACCTAATTGGTCCATGATCTCTATTTAGAGAGCATGGAGGGTCATTTGTTCGGTAACCATTTATGAGAGAAACATATGTAACTTTTCCTTTTATATTAATAAATTTCCTGAAGTGGCCACGTTGGCTCAGGTCATGGACTGTTTCCCTTTTTGAGGGTTTTAACCACGTGATTATATTGGTGTACTAATTTGTGATCTGGTTGTGAGCGGTGACCTTTGGTTCTTGATCTACGGAACTTACCCTGTAAATTCCTACACAAAGTGAGTTCGAGATGTCTTTTCTTGGTGAGCTGACATACTTCTTAGGGCTTCAAATATCTCAACAAGAGAAAGGAATTTTATATGTCAAGCCAAGTACATCAAAAAAATGCTCAAGAAATTCAAAATGGAAGATTGCAAACCCATCCTTAATCTGATGGTTACAGGTTGCAAATTGAGCATAGACGAATCATCTAAGGATGTGGATCAGAGGTTGTACAGATCTATGGTTGGTAGTCTTCTATATGTAATAGCCTCTAGGCCAGATGTTATGCAAGCAGTTGGACAAGTAGCAAGATTCCAAGCAGCACCAAAAGAATCACATATTATTGCCGTCAAAATAATTCTTCGATATCTAAAGGGAACAACAAAATATGGATTTTGGTATCACAAGGGTAAGAATCTCATTATTCAAGCCTTTAAAGATGTAGATTTGGCAGGAATCGTTGATGATCGTAAGAGTACTCGTGAATCATTTTAATATCTTCGCCAGAAGCTTGGGATTATCCCAAGTTCTCATTAGATTTTACTTATTCAGAATATAAAGGGGGAGTGGAAGTGTGTATAGGTCCATAGGATGGTTGTGTGTCAGGGGGAGTGGAAGTGTGTACAAGTCTACAGGATGGTTGTGTGTCAGGGGGAGTTACCCTTTGCCATTGATGTCAAAGGGGGAGAGAATGTTGTAGGAAGAGGTGTCATGATCACAGGGGGAGTACTTGTGTTGCCATCAATGCCAAAGGGGGATATTGTTGATCAGTGGTTGTCATTGATGTCAACTCAAGCAGCACCAGGGGCTCCCCCAATATTGCATGGGAATTTTTCCCTACCAAATTACTATGTTCAGGGTCAAGAAATATTTTTATGGTTTCTACTTGTCGAGATTTTTCCATTGATATATGGCATGTCACGTAATTATTCACGGTTTGAGAGATATTCATGTTTGAAGTTTGTAACCCCAGTTAGTGGGCTAAAAACCCATGGGGTTGTGGCATAGGTCATTGAAAAGTCAATAATTAATAATTTTTAAGCTCCTAAAATACCTCCCATGTTCACTTGTTAAAGCCCCTCTCAACCTAAGCATTTATATAAGTTGTGATCCTCATATCCTCCTTATGTAGGGATTTCGCTACCTGAAACAAGTCATCGTGGAATTTTCACTATAATTTTTTTTATAAAAAGTTTTAGGAAATGAAATTTTTCTGAGGCAAAGAAGAAATCTTGAGGAAGCCCCTGTAGAAATTTTAGATCAATGTGTGCAACATATTCAGAGATATGATCTGTGGAAGTCAGTGTTTTTGTAGGCTCTTGAATTTCATCTAAAAGAAGTGAGCATGGGAAAATCATCATAAATCTCTATTTGAGTATCGAATTGGAATTCTGTAAAAAGTGGCAGATATCTCACGGATTGTAGTTTTCGCTATATAAATTTTAGAGCCAAATGAAGAAAAAATGACACGTGGCATCCCGTACAAATTCTCTCTACTGAAGCAGTCCATAATTACGTCATTGTGAGAGATTGGGAATAAATCTCTCTTGAAGAATCCAAATTGGATCAGAACCATGGCATTGGAAAGAAGACCCAGAGTACTACTACAGAACCAAAAATCACATATTGGAGAGCTGAAATAATAGAGATACACCAGATTCAATATCGAGATCCTAGAAGGCAAGAAAACGCTAGATCATGTGTTGTCAAGGGCTGCAAAGGACCAGACTTTCTAGGGCAGAAAAGCAAAGCAAGGTGTAGCAAAGGGTAGCATGATAGGAGCAGCAATCAAGGTGCAGAACAACAACAAGAAGTTTATCACATGAAGTCTTCAAGTGGGCAGCACTACATACAGTGATTGTAAAGGTATCATTGTACTAAGTCATTGTAAATGCATCATTGTAAAAACTGTACAAGTGTCTATCTGCCAAGTGTTGAAGAGGTGGTGTCGGGAGGTTTAGGATCATCATTAGGTGGTTGTGTCATAGTTGGGGTTATGGTATAGTGTGTCTTTTTCTTCTACATCATTCAATATCATTGTAAAGTGGACCATTTTCCCTGGTATGGGAGTCCATTCTTGTTTTATTCTTCTATAGGGTGGTAGGGTGGTACTAGGTTGGTGCATGAAGTCACCAATAGGTTAAAGCCTATGAAAAATTTAGGGTGGTAGGGTGGCACTAGGGTGAGTTGTAGCTCATTGGGTGTTGGGGCATCCATTCAGTTGACTACAGAAGAATCTCTGGCGTTGGAGCATCCATCCAGTGGGAGCTGGAGAAGAATGCTTTTCTAGATTCTAGGAAGTTGGAGCTTTATTTTCAATTGGAGTTGAATATTAAAGAATTATTAGAAAATCATTCAGGTGTTTTTTTTCCTGGAGAGAGTTTCCACCTTAAAAACTGTGCGCATTTACGTTCATTTTTTTTACTGCTATCATTGTACAAACATTGATAATAATTGAAGATTAACTAATGCTCTAATTGAAAGGAATACTGATTCACCCCCCCGCCCACTCAGTATTTCCAACACCAAGAAACTACGATATGTATGCAATGTCAACTAAATACTCTATTCAATAGATTAAAATGGCATTGAAATAAGTGAATCAACATAACATGTATGAAAACATAGAATTCTCTGCATTAATATAAATAGAAGGAGATTACAACTATAAGTGGAAGTTGATCTAGAATAACTCCTCCAAGTTGTTAACTCATCCTTTCCTTGTCACAATATGCACCTCCAGCCACCCTATCCATGAGATACTAACTACTTACTGCAATGGCATAAGGGAATAATTACTCCTGAAATCTATGAAACCTGATTCATTCCTCAGCCCTGTCATGTCCCGAATTGGTCGAGTCAGACACGATTCATAGTGACACGTGTCCTTTGATTGTTTCTGATCGTGTCCCATCAGGAAACCATCGTGTCCCATCAAGAGACCATCATGTCCCATCAGGACACCATCGTGTTCTGATTGTGTCCCATCAGGACACCATCATTTCCCGATTGTGTCCCATCAGGAAATCATCGTGTCCCATCAGGATACCATCGTGTTTTGATCGTGTCCTGATTTTGGGACACCTGTCCGGATTTTATGAGTGCCACACAACCCATAAAGGGTTTTTTTGGCCCATTTCAACTTCACATTTAAACCTCTCTTGATGTGGTTTTTATGTGGGTGTGTGGGAGCGAAGAGAAAAGGGTGTGGGAGCATTTTGGAGGTGATTCAAGAAAAAGGTAAGTGCAATTTGTCTCTAGTTGTTTTGCATTTTTATTCCAATAGTTTTCATGTGAATTTTTTTTACAAATTTGTGAATTTTTCCTTTATTTTTTTACAGCATTCATGGCTCAATCAAGGGTATTAGGGAAGGGGAAAAGGAAGGGTAAGAATTTCCCCATTCGGGATTCCCCTCCTGTTCCAATTTCATCAGGGTCTACAGGTGTTCCCTTTATTGGAAGTGGGGCTGCAACAACAACTTCAAATGTTGAGGGAATACAACAACCTCAAGATAACAAATATCCCTTGTGGAAATATGTCACAAGAGAGCAAGGGTCAAGCAGTAGAGGAGGAGGATGCAAAAGAGGAGAGCAATGGTGAACATGATGATGAAAATGATGAGGATTGATGACTCATGAGCTACCTACTTCCTTGAGGCTTGTAGTTGTTTTGTATTTTCTATTTCTATTTGTCATTTCCATTTCTACTACCTATGTAGCACATTTTTATTTTGATGACTTAATGATAAAATTGCAGTATCTTATCTTTCTCCAATTGGATCATTGATGAATATGTCACAATTTTATTTGTATGCATAATGTTACTTTATAAAACTTACATATAGATGAAGATCTCTGTTTGAATCAATGAATTTTTATCATGAATGTGAATTTATGTAGGAAATATGTATTTTTTAATATATATATAGTAAAATAATAAATAACGTGTCATGTTTTGAGGGGTCAACATGTCCATGTCTGGCACTCAAATCCTCGTTTCCTTCGTGTCCCGTGTCCCCTCTTATCAGGTGACTTAGCTCCAAAGCCAACCATTACCTCTAACATATGAGAGGGTAAGTATATAGGAGAGAGGGGTAAGTTGGGAGTTCTTATCCAATTACCATTATAGGTATTTAGATCCACCTTTGATGGAGGGATAGGATCAAAGGATAAGTGGTGAAAACTCCAAATTAGGGTAGGATAGGATCCAAATTTAAATCCAAGGTAAGTAGTTGAAACAAATTCTGGAAACTCCTAGAAGGTGAAGCTTCTGAAATCCCGTTTATTCTCCTGTAATTATAGAACCAATGTAGGTGCAAAGGAGGCTTACACTAGAGAAGTTTTGAGGTCTAAAATGGGCCTCCTAAAAAAAATTACAACCAAAATAAAATTTGTAAGAACCAATAGGGTTTAAGATGATGATGTCATCCATGGGGGATGATTCACCATTTTTGGAGTAAAAAAGTAAAAATAATAAAAAATAATAAAATAATAAAACAACTTTTCCAACTTGTATTTTTAACATATCGCCCTAAGGTTTTAATAAAATTTCGAGTGAGAGTACTTGCTAGATGCAAAATTTAATTCATCATGCAAGTAGTACCCACGTTCCATACTTTCGATGGACCCTTCTACATGAAAAATGAGAAATACATTAAAAAACGTGATTGAAATCATGTTTTTCATGTATCTATCATTTTTTGTGTAGTAGGGTCCATCAAAAGTATGCAACATGGGCACTCCCTGGATGAAGAATCAAATTCTGCACCCAATGAGTGTTGCTACTCGAATTTTGAGTAAAGATATAAGTTGATTTTTTTTTTCTTTTTTCCCTCTAAAATTTGATGATGTACTCTAAAATTGTTTTATTATTTCCACTATTATTTTATAATTTCCTTAGGAGGCCAATTTTAGACCTCAAAATTCCCCTATTCCCTACTAGTGACCAACACTGGCCACAGGGGAGAAAATTGTAGGTGAACGCACCCCAATAGGCTTTCAATGAGCATTGGTACTCAAATTCGCTCAAATAGTTCAGTTTAGGGTTGAAATTATACGGGATGAAAGGTACATGTTTAGGGATTTCGGCAAGATGATGATAAGGGGAATAGGATGTTGATTGATCCCATTAGGAGGCTCACTTTGATTGGATGTGAAAAATATCCTATAACAAAATTCCTCGTAAAGTGAAAAGTCAGAGATTGTGACTGATGGTTGCAATGATTTACCTTGTGACAAGTAGGGATCAAGGAAAACTGACGAGCTTCATCTATTACAAATAAAAGTATCATGACATTTGAATGCTGAGGGAGGCATACCCATACTAAGATCAGAAGCCAAAATAACATGTGTAATGATCAAAAGATGCATCCATATATGCAACTAATGTAATCATGACTGGATGAATATATATAAGATCATGACCATCATACATTGTGATATTTGTATAAATCTTGAAATCGCAACCCAAATGAATGAAACTAGATTCAGGGTCTTCTATCTCGTTCACATGACCAATTAGTGTGCGATTCTATATGTGAATCAATGAGCTGGATTCAAACATCGTAGACACCATCTTATTACCGACTAATGATATAATCCGTTAACAAATACAAGAGAAACCACTGATGATGTTAATGGATATCAAGGTACAATGGTACAATCGGTATGGTGCGAGTAAATGAGCTGATGTTGAACACCGCACATAGTCTTTCAGTTGAATTCCATTGATGTAAACTTATCGTTGAGAGTGAGGAAACTTGCCATTGATGTATGCAAGCACCAAGGTACCAAAGGGGTGTCTCTAAGTCAAATTCCTAGATGATGTGCTGATGTCGACAGGAAGTGACCCATTGTAGGAGGGACTTGATGTATCCCCCATCAACGACACAAAATGGGTATCATGATTGAGACAAAATGACCAGAATGATATTGATATGGAACTGGATCAGGGAAGGAAGACATGAAATGAAGGCTTAAGAGTATTGTAATGGAGATGAATTGAATGGAATTTTCTTGAACACATAACGACACTGAATGGAGTTGGAAACATTGACCAAAAAACGAGATGAAGGCTCTAAAAATGGTATGATAACCAAAATACCAACAGATTGCCCAACCTAATAGTCACGAAGATTAAGTGGGAAGTGTCGTGTTCAAGAGAAACTCACTACCATTTAGAAAATATTGAATCCCCTGTTTTCCCAATTTCCCCAACCATATTGGTTGGTACCTCTTTATTTTTTAACAAGCTTGAGGAGGATAACATATGTTTGATCTATAAGTTCGTCATTCGGACGAATCCCTCCAAGTATTTTTAACGAACCCTGAGAAGGAGTGGTTGGAACTTGTCACATTCGACAATCCCATCATTGTTTGATGTTTTAACGAGTCCGGTGAAGGTAAAATTCAACATATTTTTCATGTTTAGAGAGTTTGAAAAAGAGGCAAAAAAGACAAATCCACATGTTCCTTTTCGTAAATAGTCTCTCGAGTCCGAAAAGGTAGAAAAAAATACTCAACAGAACCTCTTAGCCATATTCGACCAAGGTATTCCTTTTTCGTAGTTAGTCTATCTCAGTCAGAAAAAGGGGTAAACTTATACTAAGTAGATGTATTTTCATTTACGTTTATGAGCTTGAAAGGACAAGTGTTCAACAATATTTTCATATTTTGGGAGTCTGAAAAGGGCTGAAAGAGCACTCCAAGATGTTCCTTTTCATTGGTTTATAGAGTCTGTAAAAAATATAAAGGTGTACTCTTCGATCAAAGTAACCTGTTACAACATAGTAAAAACCTACTAACAATTGTCATCATGCTCAAAACACCACAAGAAGAATTACACATACATGTTTCATAGTAAAAATGAAGCACATTTAGGTCAAAAGTAAAAAATGAATAAAATAACAAGAAATTGACCATTTATATCTAAAATGACTTTTCTTTTTTACCATTTCATACTTTACCTTCAACATTGAATATTTGGAACCCTTTTTCCCTCGATCTTATGCAGCTTATTGTGACCAATATAGGGAACCATTTCAAGTGTTTTTAGATCCAGGTAGGAGCTAATACCTTTCTCTATATTTCCAAGGTTGATTTTTGTGCTTTCATGCAAAATTTTCAAGTTTTTGAGGCCCTCGGGGTTCATAAAAAGCGCCCTAGTACCAGCACACCCCCTCTGTGTCAAAAAGGGCGCTGCACATTGGTAGTGGAACACTAAAGATAGAGGTGAAATTCTCTATCTAAGCCTCATGGGGTGCATTTTGCACATTTCTCAAAATTTGTTCTCATTTCTGCCTCAAATGTTGTCGGGTTTTTTGCATGGAAAATAGTCGAAAGAGTCCTTTGTTGATGTTTCAGGTACCCATTACCAAAAAATTTCATTTATCTAGGGAGAAAGAGAGCATGAAGCACAAGACATAGATGCCTCAAATGACCCTGCTACCATCTAGATGTTTAGAAATTGTGGGTTGTTAAAATTCTTTTGGCTTCCCTGTATGAGGCAGAAAATGGAGTTGTTAAAGTACCTTGTGCGTTCATGGGATGTTTAGGCACATGTTTTCAGGTTTGGGGAGAATCTACTTGAGATATAGGTAAGATGCTGTTTACTTTATGATAGGACTTTAAAAGCGAGGTACCCCCATATCTCTTCTAGGTGGAAGAAGCTGTGGTGAGACGGTGAAATATTACAATCATACCTATTGTATACCTCGAGTCGTACCTATAAGGGACAAAAAGAATAACATCAATTATGTGACCCAAATACCTTTGAGAAACATATTTTTCATCATAGAAATATTAGTAGGCAGCTCAAAATTACATGTGGCAAGCATATCATACATGAAGTATGGGATAGAATGTCTAGCGCCAACAGTATTCAATAGGAGCGGGGGTGTCTTGGCCAACTTGGAGGAACAACTTACTAAAGAAATGGAGGGGAAGTTGAATAAATTTGGATATGGTTCCATCTTGGTCTCTTTTTACTTAGAGCGGGTACCATTAATGTTGCCTCAACAAATTGTACTCAAGCCCTTTGATCTGGGGGTCCCATGGATGAGGAGGTGGATAGACCACATGGCCAAACATGCAGGTCCATCAATGATCAGATTTTCACCAACCTTCTTTGGATGGCTGCACAAATATGTAATCATGATTGATTTGTATTATTACACAGGGATCAATTTCCACAATGATCCCGAGCTATAGGTAAGATACTTTGACCTTTAAGTTTTGTGAATTTTTACAAAGAAAAATTGTGTTTTTTCATGTTCCCAAGACTAAACTATTTGATGTTTTCATGCAGACGTTGGAATTGTTCGACTAGTGGGTGCTACATATCTCTGTCATATAGAGAGACAACCATAGGAGGAGGAAATGGGACTAGTATAGGTCGTTGTGGTGGAACGGGATGCACTACAAGATCTTGAGGTATCAGAGGTCCTATCAGAGGTAGAGAACCACATGGACGGATTGACACATGGGATTGATGAGACCGTGGTAAATCAACTTCCACTGCGACTTCAACGACATACCATTGGGGTACTCAGTCGTATTGATTGATTGTTGTGCAAGATAGATCATGAAGTGTCATTCTATCATGAGTGTTATCCCCCCTATAAATTTTTGACGGGAAAAGTAGGGGGCTAAATTGTTTTTGAGCCTTCAAGGAATGCATCTCCCCTGAAGACACATCATCCTTGAAGTCTCCTGTGCCTTTTCCTTTGATAAAATTCCCTCTGTTGACTCCCTTTATAAGGCTTCACTGATTGCAAAAGCTGTGCTCCAAAATGTTTACATTTGCCCCTTGTTCCCTGTAGAATGCCCCATTTTAGCCTTCTTTTCCCTCAGTCAAATTTCCCCCAAATTTCCCCCTTACAATCCCTCACACACCCCTTGTTTGGCCTAATTTCTCCTTTTCCCCCTATCGTTACTTTTCCTACCCTCAAATTACATCAAAACGGGCCAAATTGCCATATTTTTCATATATATAAGGCCCAACCCCTTTCAGCCATCCCCCTTTTCTTCTTTCACCACATGACCCCGACGCGGGAACTAGGCGCCAAGGCCAAAGGTGCTTGCCGCAGGTGGATATCAGACGCCATATTAGCCATCGATCTCTTTAGATTGGACGGTGTTCGTAGAACAATGCAGCGCCCATAGCCCACTCCATTTTCCGCCCGATCGCATCTCAACCTTCCATTCAGTTCGCAGATCAACGGTCCGTATTTCATCCACCCGATGGTCCCTGCAGTCGCGCCCGTTCGAAAACCGTCGGTTTCTATTGCATCGCCTTTCGGAGGTGGGCGGTATTTTTATTTTTGGAGCGATTCCACTCACTTCCCGACACGTGGCTCCGACACTGTTCAAAAACCACCCCACCATCGCACGTTATCATTCGGCAGAAAACCCGACGCGATATGCACGACAACCATCTGATCTGGGGCTCTCCATCCAACGACGATCGCATTGCGAAGTTGCGTGGAAGTTAACCCATGGCAACCGTACCCCTAGCCCAGATTTGTTTGCACGTCCGCCATTGACAGTCTCCCGCCATGTCACCTTTCCACGTGTTTCATCGTTTTTCTCGCTCGTCCATATATATATATATATATATATTTCATTCCGAGGTCGATTTTAAGGTTTTACGTTAAAATTTTCATTCTCGCCACCCCCGACTGCATTTTGCCAACTTTCGCCACGAACATTTTCCACCGTAATCCTACACTTCTCTGCCATTTCACCAGTCTGCACGACCATTCTCACCATCCCTGCTGCGTCCATCACCTCCATGCATGGTTTTCTTAATAATTTTTCGAGTTTTGCAGGGTTATCAGATGGTGAAAGCCGCCATGATTACACAATCTTTACTACAACGACAAAAAGCCACAGAAAGGACCATTTTTTAGAGGCCGAGATCACGAAGAAAGCCTGGGAAGGAGCCATGATAGGACTTGCATTAAAGAACAGGTTTTGAACTTGTAAATCCTCTCCGGCGCCATTAAAGCTTGGATTGATTAAAAAAAGACAGTACGGGAGAAATAGAGAGTTCAAGGCAAGAAATAGAAGATTTTTGTGTTTTTTCGGGGATTTTAGAAGGCAAAGGTACTAGTTCAAAGACATCATGGATTGCATGAAAGGTCCAACGCGCAGAAAAAAATGCTATCAGGGTTTCAAATCAATAGAATGTTTCTTCCTGAGCAAGGACACGATACACATTATTTTTCCAGTTTACGTTATGTCCAAGTGAAGTTTTCCCCCCTACAGCAGTCCTATGCTATCAGCAGCATTTGTTGCGCAGTATGGCAGATCTTAGCGTCATGATTCTACGTTTTTTGTTTAATTCACCAGAAGTACTACAGAGTACTATAGCCAAAGTACATCAAAGACATACCGGGGTAAATGGAAGGCTGGAGAAGACCACTCTTACATCCAAAAGAGCACCAAAGATAAATGCATAGGGTTTAAACAGAATGGGCTTCGACCCTCTTTCTTTCTTGAGTTTTAATGCTGCATTTAGTTTTCACCTACTTTCTCTGCTCCACTTGAGCTATAAATTCGTGGAGGAACTCATTGTAAAGGTTGTTGATTAGTTATCAGAGAATTGCAAGTTGTTTCTTTTGAGACGTAGCCTCTGTGTAAAATTGTAAGATAGGCCGAGGAAGATGTTTTCAGACTGAATATCAAGCTATTGGAAATGTTGTACTTGACTGGTGTTGCTTTTTAATATGACAAGCACATTTCTTTGGATCCCTATCTAAAGAAGCGGTGATGTTTTTCTATCTCTGTATTTGTGTTTAACTTGCATTCCATTTCATTTCATTTCTACTGGCTTGCATCAGAAATCTGGCATAGGATTTACCCTTGTTAGGTACCCTATGTTTCTGCTCTCCTTGCCTTTGATGTTTTCTACTAAATGTGTTATCTAAGAGTTGATTTCAGTTAATTTAACCAGTGTAGTGGATGTTATTGCCTGCTAGTTGATGTATGAAATAAATGAATATGTTATTATATGTTCTTGTTAGGATTTAGCTGGAAGATTTGGGAACACTGGGGATTAGAGTTAGCCCTGTCCACTAGGATCCTTATACGACCAGCTGGCCTTTCTAAGATCCCTCAAGCTGGAGGCCAAAACATTGAGAGTTCAAAGTCTCTCTCTGATCCCAGGTCTTTAACTTTGTGTTCTAAACCTTTATTGTTCCTCCTCCCCTACCATTCCATACCACACTATCATCTTTAAGATCCAATGTTTTAGATGACTAGCCCAACTGAAATCATGCATATTGATTAGCAAGAAAATCCATTCCTCACTCCATTTCCCAATGGTCTTGAATGCTCCCTGGAATACTTCACCTATGCCTAAATCCTCTTTGCTCATCCTTACCTTACATTGAACCCTTCTTTCCTGATAACCAGTAACCAAACAAACAATCAAAAAAAAAACCTTGTGCTTATAACTAGCCTAATATCTTAAACTTTGAGCTTCAAAGACATTACCTTTAACAATCATAGAGTGATCCCTCTCTGGACCCAGGAGGGCTAGAAAGTGGTTTGATGTTGTCTCATCTTTTGGTCTTGCCAATCTGGCCAAAACATGGGAACCCCAACATAATGGTGACTCTGCTGGGGACATTTTGAGTATTCCTCACCTTAATACATCATAAGAGCCTCAGAAGCCTACAATCTCTAGTTAGGTTGGCAGTTAAACACTCCTATTCACATATCAACCTCTATACCATTTTTTGTGTTTTTCCCACACTCTTAGACATAGTCTGGAAAGGGCCAGGTAGCCTATAGATCTCACACTCTTTCAGAGGTGACATATCTGGTAAAAGCCCTCGCATTCAATCTCTGGTTAGAGTTTGTTGTGTTTGAAAGTTTCCCTTGAAAAGGGACATCTCATAAGCACTGTGGTGGACAGTGTATCCCCCAGAAGCATCCTAAACCTTCCACCTGGCGACTCCATAATTTCTAAACGATTTAAAGACTCCATTGGTGATCAGTAGGCCTGCTGATCATCTTGGTTCTCATAAGACTCCACTGGGAGACCAGAGCCATTACAGCATCATCCATAACAAAAGGAACAAGTAGGGTTAAGCTGCTTGGTCAGAAAATAGCATTCTGGCTTCAAGAACCATTCATACAAGAGCTTATCCTAACCCAGACCCACCTGAAATAGTTGACAACCCTAAGAGCATCCTCAAGGGATATCCTACACCTAAAAGATCAACTATTTCCAGTCAAATCCATAGAGCTAATTCTACACCAGAAGACTTTACAGCTATATCAGACCCATTTTTTGACCTAGGCACTCAAAACAGTTTACCAAGAACTAGGTCACTCAATGTCCTAGACAAGCCAGATCTTGAGTTCCCTGGTTCACCACCTCAAAGTGGTAAACACCCTGGGGATAGACAAACCCCTCCATCTACACCTCCTGATATTCACTTCATTCAAAACTTGGGGCTTTGCCACCCTAAATCTGCCCAACAAGCTTCTGCTGGTCCTAGCATCCCTGTCATCCATATACCAGCTGCTCAAGCTAACCCTTTGCCCCATCAAAACATCATCATGGTATCTTGGTATGCACCTCTGATTTTACCCCAGCCTCTAGTACCCTTACCCAATGATTATCAATCAAATATCCCACACTTCACTGCAAAAGAGTCCACCACATCTCAACACCATGTAGATAGGATGGAAGATTCTTTTGACTACATGGAAATAGATGATGAAACAGTAAAAATGAGAATCTTTGCCCAGAGCTTAGGAGGTGATGTGAAAAAATGGTTTAAGGGCCTACCTCCTAATAGTATCCAAGACCTCCCAACCTTATATCAAACCTTCATAAACAAATGGGAAGTTAAGGCAAATCCTCTCCAAATCCTAGCAGAATACAAGAACCTGAAAAGAAATGTAGGAGAGAGTGTCCAGGCCTACTCTGCAAGATTTAACAACGTTTATAATGCTCTTCCATCACACATGAAACCTCCCCCAGGTATGGTGCTAGTGAAATACCCTGAAGGTTTGGATGCTGACATGGCCTACCAGCTTAGGGAGGGGGATTGCAACACATTAGAAGACATGCAAAAATGAGCAGTGAGTGTAGAGGCAAATCTGATTGAGAAGAAAGAAAGATTGAGAGCTGAGAAAAGGGTAACATATAGAGATGACAATGTAGCTTCCACATCTGACCCCAATAATGACAACATGTCCAAAGACATGGAAAAACTAAAACAAATGGTGGAAAAAATGGTTGTCATAGTCAGTAACCTAAGCAGAAATCAAAACCATAACCAGAACCAAAACTTTAGAAGAAACAATGCCACTCCCAACAGACAAAGAGAATCAGATCAGCAAGTTATTCCCCCATTCCAAGAGAAATTTTTAGATGAAGATGAGGGGATCATAGAAGAGTCTGAGGGAAATACAATAAACATGTTTGAAGTAGAATATTCAATCCACAACTATTCCACAGAAGAAGATTAGCCCTCACCCTCATATTGGGATGAGGAAAGATCAGAATCTGAGGATTACAGACTTGGATTTGAATATGCCATCATGCAGGTCAGACAGTATGAACTTAGGAGCAAAAAAAGCCTAGATAATTCCAAACCCAAAACTTCTGAGATTACCATCAAGAAAAGACCTGAGAGATCTTCTAAAGTAAATGCTGAAAATAACAAATAAATAGCTAAGAGTTCTGGAAAGAACAAAGAAAAGGACAACCAAAACACTGATAAACAAGGTAAACCAACCAACAGTACTAACACTGCAGTTAGTACTCCTGATAAAACAATTTCTAACACTATACATAGTGAGAATCAGCACACTGATTCAGCCACTAAGGTGGTGACTAACAAAACAGAGTTGAACATTCCAAAGAGTCAGTCCACTTTCAATTTAGAGAGTGAGATTGCAAAAATTAAAATATCTGTCCCACTCTCTGAGTTGGCCACTCAGGATGTATATAAAGGCCAAATTTTGAAAGCATTAAATTTAGGAGAGAACAGTGACACTGTAAATCTGAGTGATGATCAACCTGCCCTCCTGTTTGGTCCAAAGATAGAAGGAAAGTTTCAGGAAGGGGTAGTGCCCCCTTTTTATATCAGTCTTAATTTCCATGATAAGATCCTCCACAATGCAATGCATGATTCTGGGGCATCACACAACCTGATGCCTAAAGTAGTGATGGAAATATTAGGCCTAGAGATAACCCATCCCTATAAAGACCTATATTCATTTGACTCTAGTAGAGTAAAGTGTCTTGGCCTAATCAAAGACCTGTGTGTAAGCCTTACCCAGATTCCAGCAAAATGCATGGTCATGGATGTTGTGGTGGCTGATGTGCCACCCAATTATGGCATGTTATTGTCAAGATCATGGGGAGCCAAGTTGCAAGGAACAATGCAGATGGATGGGGCTTATGCCACAATCCTAATCTTTGGCCAACTTAGAAGACTGTACAGAGAGGCACAAATGAAATTCCTGGTTAGTAGCCCCGAAAAACCTGAAAAATTCACCTTTATACTCTGTACATACAGACCTTGACTCCTTTATCCTTTGTAACGATGAATTCTCAGAAGAGTCAGAGTCCAAAAGCAGAGATATAAACAAGGAAACAAAGCCCATGGACTTTAACATAATGGCTACTCTAGACTTGGAGGAGAAAGATGTAGAAAAATTTGAACAGTGCATTGAAACAACAACTCAAAGTGAACCAGAAGCAGAATGCAGTCAGCTGACTAGTCACCCTTCACAAACACATACACCACACCAAGAACGAAACGATGATAAACCCGAGAATGAAACCTTATGGGAAATGAATTTCGATGGGTCATGCACCAAGAGAACTGCTGGGGCAGGAGTGTGGATACATAACACAGAGAGTGGTTACACAGAGAGCCATGCATGTAACCTGCACTTCAAATGTACAGACAACATTGCAGAGTACAAGGCTCTTATCCTAGGCTTAAACCTGTTAAGAAAATTAGGAGCCCGTAGGATAACTATGCATGGTGACTCTGAGCTGATCATCAAACAGGTGAATGGTGAATATACATCAAAACATCCTAGGCTGAGAGCATACAGGAATGACACTATGGATTTATTGAAAACCTTTGTAGAATATGAACTAGTGTTTTTCCCTAGAGGTCAGAACAAAATTGCAAATGGATTAGCCTGCGTGTCTAGTTCATATCACAAGCCTCCAAATGACCATTAGATCATCATTCAGACCAAATTTAGACCTACAGTGCTGGACAATGAAAAATATTGGCAGGTTTTTGAAGGAGATAAACAAATTGAAGATTTCCTGGTAGGCAGAAATGAGTTTGAATTTTCTGATTCAGACTCTAAATCTGACATTAGCTGCCTAAGTGAAGAATCCTCAGATGAGGAAGAAACACCCTGTAATATAGAAATAAACACTTTAAACGAACAGATTGGAAATCCGAACGAAAAATGTGAAAACGCAGATAGTGAAGAAGTAGAGGTGTTGCAGACCAAGGATAAGAACATACCTCGTGGTCTGGCACCTTTAGAAGACCTTTTTGACTTCGATGATGTAGCAAAAAAGCCCACTATAGAACATGTAGACTTTGATGTTGAGGAATGCAACATAGGCACTGAAGATAAACCCAAGATGATCAAATTGGCTAAGTCCCTGCCTGCAAACATGAAAAAGAAATACATTGACCTATTCAAGGAATTCATTGATGTGTTTTATTAGAGTTATGAGGACGTAAGGGCCTATGACACAAACATCATATAGCATAAAATACCCTTGAAAGAAAATCAGAAGCCCTTCAGACAAAAACTTCACAGAATAAACCCAAAACAATTGCCTGCTGTGGAAAAAGAGATTAAGAAGATGTGTTGATTCGAATTTATGCAGGAACACAACAGAATAAACATATAACCATAAATACAGAGATGCAGCGGAAATAACACTTCATTTCATTAATATCAAAGAACTGAAATTTGCTTACAGACAGAATGGAAATAAAACTAGCTAGGGCGCTGGTAGCTATCTCTAAGAAGAGATGTGGCAGCTACAGGCCTCTGAACTGAAAAAAATGAGGCTCGAGGGCCTATTTATTATTTAGAAATAATGAAGAACCCTAAACATCCAAAAAAATAACCCTAGGAGATGAAGCGCCAAAACTATAGGCCCCGTTTGGGTAAATTGGTGTTTCAACTTCCCAGGGACGTAACTTTGGTATACTATCTCCGTTTGATGCACATGATACATCATTAGAAAGCTCTATCCAAGGACTAAAATTTTTTCCACGAATATCATTCTGAAATGAAATGATATTAGCTGGGGGCGTGATGCCCAAAAAACGTTGTTTAGGGCCTCAAAACGGCTCTGGAAGTTCAAGACCCGAAAAACTGCTAAAAAAAGTAAGTTATGCCAAAACTGAAAAACTGAAAGAGACAATGGTGGGGGCCCAAGTGGAATAGGCAGGTGGCCACCAATATCCACATAGATCATTCCTCCCCCCTTCGGAAGCAATGGTCCCCATTGCGTTAAGTTCCTCCATGAGATGAGGAAATTTCTGCTGAACTTGGTCCCTGGTGAACCATTTTCCTTGGTGCAGGAGTTGGCCAGCTTTGACAACTTGATACAGTTAGATCTTCTGTTGGCGAGTGTTCTTGATTTGCATGTCCATGATACAATCTGTGGTGGCCTATTCCATGCAGCCTGGGTTTAACTCTGTTGGTGTGAGTTGTTCTGCGATGTCCGAGGTGTCCAGTAGAGGTGGGAAGTAAGGACGAAGGCTATCCACATTGAAGACTGGGTGCAGACCAAGGAATGGAGGAATACTAAGCTCGAAGGAATTGTTCCCTATAGCCTTGGTGACGGTTTAGGATCCGTATCGGAGCGGGCAAAGCTTGCGGTGGGGTCCAATGAGGCGCTCCTTCTGCAAATGTAGCCATACTTTTTCGCCCACCTGGAAGTTGTGTGGCACTCGGTGTTGATCATGGCGTTGCTTGTACTTCGCAATCGCTCTGTCCAATATATCATGAACCTATTGGCGGATGTGTTGAATGCGCTCGATGAAGCTACTTTCTTTGTCAACTTCAGACTGGACATGAGTTGAATCGGCATGAGCAGCTGCAAATGGCATGGCTACGTAAATGGGACATAGTGGCTGGAATCCAAAGCCCACCTGAAAGGGGCTATGGCCAATTGAACTCTGGAGAGCCCTGTTATAACTATGTTGTACATAGGGGAGGCTCTCGTCCCATGTGTGTGGATGCTTTGAATTGTACATGCGCAGAATGTGTACAATAATTATGTTGACGACCTTTGTTTGGCCATCTGTTTGGGGATGGAAAGCTATGGACTTGGTGAGCTTTGTGTCCAACATTGACCAGAGGCTGGACCAAAATGTGTTGAGGAACCTGCTATCTCGATCTGATATGATAGACTGTGGGATCCCAAAGTGCACCCACACTCGTTCAAAGAAGAGTTTAGCAGTGGCTTTTGTTGTGATATTCTTCTTACAGGCCACCATAATGGCCATCTTCGAGAATCTGTCAACGACCACGAAAACACAGTCATTTCCATTCTTAGTAGAAGGCAGGACTGACATGTAATCCATGGAGATGGATTCCCAAGGTCAACTAGGGGTAGGTAGTGGAGTATATAGGCCTTGCTTCTTGATGGTCAATTTGGCAATGGCACAAGCAGTGCAGGATCTGATGTGCTTCTTGACATCCTTTCGAAGGTTCGGCCAATAGAAATACTTCTGTAGTATTGCTACTATTTTCTCGACCCCGAAGTGCCCAACGACTCGACTGTAGTGTGCTTCCCATATCATCTTGGCCCATTCGCTTGGAGGAGCACAAAGGTGTCCTAGGTGACATAAAAGTGCATCTTGGAGGTGAAAATTTGGAACCTGCGTACGCCCCAAGAGTGCCTTGTAAGTGTGGCCGAATTCTGGGTCACTCTCATAGAGAAGTGGCCAATCAGAAGTCTCGTGCCCACAAGAGTTGAGCACGGTGGTGAGCGTCACGATTGGTGGTCGGCTGAGGCAGTATGCAACATTATTGGTGCTACCCTTCTTGTACTTGATGTTCAAATGAAACTGTTGTAGATATGTGGACCACTTTTGATGGCAATCATTTTGCAACTTCCCTTGTGTCTGTATGAACTGCAGGGGCCGGTGGTCTGTGTGGATGATTGTTTCCTTCCCCAAAATATAATGCTTCCATTGTCGACAGGATTGCACAATGGAATACATTTCTTTTTCATAGGTGGGATACTTGCGAACTGTCTCAGACAATGTCTCACTGTGATATGCCACTGGATGTCCCTGTTGAGTAAGAACTGCCCCAATAGCATAGTCAGAGGCATCTGTCTCGATCTTAAATGGCTGTTGCAAGTCTGGTAATGTGAGCACTGGGGCAGAACAGAGGCGATTTTTCAATTCTGTGAACGCCTTCTGTTGAGGTTCCGACCAAAAGAATTTTGCTCTCGATCCTCCCTTGGTGACTTGACTCAAGGGCCAAGTGATATGAGAGAATCCAAACACGAATCTACGGTAGAAATTAGCAAGACCCAGAAAGCTACGAAGCTCTGTTATAGTGGTTGGGGCTGGCCAATCCTGAATGACTTGGATCTTGGTTGGATCCACATGCACCCCCCTTTTATCAATAATGTATCCCAGATATTGAACCTGGGTCATGCCAAACATGCACTTCTCCAAATTGGCACACAACTTTTGTTGCCGCAGTGTTTGGAGGACTTGTCGGATGTGGTGAAGGTGCTCTTCCCAAGTCTTGCTGAAGATCAGAATGTCATCCAAGTACACCACTACAAATGAGTTGGTGAATGGCCGCAAGATGTCATCCATCATACTCATGAAGGTTGCGGGAGCATTCGTCAACCTGAAAGGCATGACTAGCCATTCAAAAAGGCCTTCCTTGGCTTTGAAGGCAGTCTTCCACACATCAGAGGGTTCAATTGGTACCTGGTGATACCCAGACTTTAGGTCAATCTTGCTGAAATATTTTGCACCTTTGAGTTGGTCCAAAAGGTCATCAATCCGTGGGATTGGGTACCTATTCCAGACAGTGATCTTGTTAAGCACCCGATAGTCAATATAGAGTCTCCACGTCCCATCCTTATTCTGTACCAACACGATCGGGCTCCCACAGGGCGATGAACTTGGTCTGATGTAACCTTTCTACAACAGCTCCTGAATCTGCCTCTTGATTTCATCATTCTCCAGAACAGAGCACTGATAGATCGGTCCATTGGGTATCGACACACCTGGGGTCAGATAAATCGGGTGCTTGACCTGACAGTGCAGAGTAACCCCTGTGGGTGATGTGAAGATGTCCCCGTACTCCTCCACAAGCTTATCCATTTGTTGTTGTCGTGCAGAGGAGCGCTGTCTGGAGGTCGTGGCCACAATATTCTTCTTGCCCTGGGGGTGGATCATCAGGAAAACAAATTTCCTGGTTTGGGAAATGAGCTTACTTCATTGTTTTGCAGTAACCAAAGAGATAGCCACAGGAGGTGGTACCTCTGGTATCCTGTACAACTTATTTCCAAAAGTAACAATGATAGCACAAGGTCGAGACTCATACACAGCATGACGCTTCCACAAGTATGGTTGTCCTAATAATACATCAGTAACATCAATAGGAGAAACATCACATAATACCTCGTCCGTGAAGGGCTTGATGCTATAGGGAAGGCAACACTGCTGGCTGACGTGGAGATCTCGTCCTTGGTGAAGCCACCCGATGGTGTATGGATGTGGGTGAGCTATGGTCGGCAGGCCCAACCGCTTCGCAACGTCTGCTGAAATGAGTTTCTTTTGGCTCCCATTGTCAATAATGAACTGTACATGGGAGCCCTTTACCCACATCTGGGAGTGGAAGAGACATTCCTCCTCCTATGGATCTTCCGGTTCCTCCTTCTGGATCTTTGTAGTGGCAACAGTGGCATTGGGCTCCGCATCAATAATCTGTTTCCCTTTTTCATTACCATTTTCAGGTTGTGATTCGGAGTCGAAGAATGCATCTGAATCAGAAGCCCTCATCTCGGCCACTATCGACTGCTTTGCCCGACACTCACTTGTGTTGTGAGTGGAGCTCTTATGGAACTCAAACCACTTTACCGTGTCCTTCTTTGGCTTTGCGATGCTTTTATTTTCTTGTGGCTTTGATGGGTTGTATTTAGTCACCATGCCTTGGCTCTGTCCTTTTTTCTGTGGTTTGGAAGTACCTTTCCCTTGCTTTTGATTCGCAGATCCAAAGTCTCGCTTCTTCTGCTTGAATTTCTGCTCAATCTTGGCAGCATACCGGTATGCCGTACCAAGCGAGGAGATGTCAAGGAACTCCATTTCCTCCTGAATGTATTTGTGCAGACAGATGCGATACTTTAGCACTAGATGTTTCTCTGAATCTTTGATACCCAACTTTGTACGCAAGGTATGGAACACATTCATCACCATGCATCTTGATCCCTTTGTTGTCGCAGCGTGGTCCATTGTATGTACTTGTCCTCATAGCTCCCCACGGGATAGTACTGTTCCTTGATGGCGTCTCAGAAAGAATTCCAAGTTGGTACGACCGAGAACAGAGAGGGTTCTGTCTGGTCCTTGTTCTCACAGTAGGTTTCCCACCAATCCTTAACATGGGGGGTAGCTTTGAGGAGTGCAAAAATAATCTTCTCTTGGTCTAAAAAGTCATGAACAGAGAAATATCCTTCTAATAGATTTAACCATCTATCTACGACATCTGCATCTATTTGACCCTCAAATATGGGAATGTCAAAATTTACTTGTACCTTAAAAGGAGTTGTTAGTGCCCAAATCCACCTTAGGCTGAAGGAAGGTGGGATTCAGGGTAACACCAAACCACGCTCAGCCTCGTAGCTAGCCCTACGAGGACAGGAGAGGGCTCTCTCCGGGTCAATCTCAGTAAAAATGTATCAATAGGCCTTGAGATGACTGAAATGAGTGCTAATTTTAGGCTAGGTATATTAAGGATAGGGGAAGGTGTATGAACATTAGGATACAAGTTTTGCTGATGATTTGACCATCCAAGAGAAATTACCTTCAAAAACCTAGGAGAGGGAAATGAACCTTACCTAGGCACAACTGAAGCATGAACAAGGTGTAAAATGACCTAGTGGAACTTGACATGATGATGAAAACCCTCTGAATGATGGTACACTCGGCTGAATGGTGACATGGACCGACATTTGGACAACTTTGAAAGGAATGAAAGAAAACCCTAGACCTAATACCTAGTGACCAAATTTTACTTGAAGACTCACTGAAATGACAAAATTTGACCTTGACACCTTAAAATCACTTTATAAGAGCATGTTTGATCACTGGAGGAAGGCTGCAAAGACTGACACTAACATTGGCTCCAATGGGGATGGTAGCTCCTTGGAGGTGCCAAGAACTACAGATCTTTGGAAAGCAGACAGTGCCTTCATCCATTGGGCAATGGAGTCAAAAACTCAAGCTGAAATGCATGACTGAAAACTGATGACTTGATGACACAAATTGACTCTCACTCAACTAAAAACTGACTCGATACTTAAACACAACCGACCAATTGAAAAAGATGCTCAATATGAATCTTATTCAATACAACCTACTCTAATTGTTCCATTCATCACCTGATCAAGTGAAATGAAACAATCAATGCAACCATGTGAGCATCTTGGCTGCTATTTGGATTCTCCGCAAGTGCTTGTTTATGAACAACAAGAGAGAACTACTAAAAGGTAACTCCCATGAAAATTTGTGAACAGATCCGTTGAATACTATGGATTCTCTATCCGCCTCCAAAAACACTGCATAAGGATCTTGAAATTCATGCTGCATAAGGATCTCAAAATGCACGCTAGGACTTAGCTCATCCAATGGATTACTTCTCTTCTCCTCATACCATGAATGAAAACTTTGATCTGAGCTTTGTGATGAGACTCTTGCTAAAAATGACAAAGAGACTGGCTGCCGGATCAAGTCTATATCAACACATGTTTCAACCTTACATAAAGTCAATGGAGAAAGACTTTGACTGCAAACATCATCCAACACATCAGCAATAGAATCATCAAAAACTTGAGAATACTGCTGCGACGTATCCATTGAAACTGTATGGCATCCCACTGGCTGTTCATTTTTTTATTTAGAGATGTTACAAAGATTTTTCTTTAGAAACTGAAATGCTTTGAAACAAAAGGGTACATAATCCTCTTGCATCATTAAATCATGTATTTCATCTTCCACGCCTTCATCTGTAATATGACCTTTCATTGCGTTTGGTGGCTGCGAATCTGATGCTACAGGCTGCTGAAGAATTTCGTTATCTGTCTCATCCTCAACATTAACACTGAGAGATTGCTGATTTCTTATAGGCTGCTCATTTGAAGATTTACTATGAAATTTACCCTTCAAAAACTGGAATGATTCAAAACAAAATGGTACGGATTCACCTTGTATCATTTGATCATATGTACTAGCTTCCAAGTCCTCATCTGCAACTTGACAATCAATGGGTTTCGAGGGCTGCAAATCTGAATATGAGAAATCTTGAACAAGGTTTTTATTGCCCTCAAGTTGGTCCAAACCATGAATTTTCGACTGTTGATTTATGATTGCATGGTAGTTGGTTCTGATGAACTGAAATGAATCAAAACAAAAAGGAAAATATCCTGCACTTTCTTCATCATTGTCATAGCTGATATGTAACGGTTGATCACTGTACTCGAGCTGCTGAAAGTGAACTTCCTCCTCGCACAAACTAGCTGCTGATTTGTCTGCAATATTAGCTTCTGTTTGGAGAACATAATCATCATCATACTGATCGAACTGAGGCAAATCATCAAGCATACACATCATATCAACAGCTCTCACTTCTTCAAGATGATCTATAAAGCAATCACTATGACAACTGGGATAAGAAACAAAATGTTTTGGATCAGCCACTTGTTCTTCTTCAATCAACGAGCCATGGGCCTGAACATTACACTCATTCCTTGTGGTGTTATTTTGCATCATCTCTTTTACTGCACTTACCAACATGTCAAGCTTTACCTCTAGAGATATCGATTTCTCCGGATCCATGTTTTTCATCTCTTCTTCCTTCAACCTTGCCCTTCGGATCAACAAATGAGCCTCTACATTTACTGCACTATTCTACATCTCGTGAAGTGTTCAAGATTCCTTTCCCTCAACTGAAAATCCATTTCCGGATCAAAGGCACTCGGGTAGTGCAAGAGAGAAGATTTAGGAGAAGGTCTTATATCAGCTGGCATTGAATAATATACTTGGTTAAATCTGGCAGAAAATTGTTGTACTGTCTCCCCTGGAAGTCTTTTCAGCTGGTTATACTCTTCTATAATCAAGAAAAGGTTATGTCCGATCATCCACCTGTCAAGGAAAACTTTAACGAACTGCTGGAAATCTGAGATGGTTGCATTAGGCAGGGCTTTGAACCAACTCTTGACTTTGGCTTGCAAAGAAAGAGAAAAAAGCCTAATACTAACATCTTCTTCATCAACTTCAAAAAGGTCTAGAAAAGTCTCAACATTCTGCACATGTTGCTCAGCGTTGACATTGTTACATTCACCGTCAAATATTGGTAGATATAGGTCATAATTTTTAGGAAAAGCATGAAGAACAGAAGGTAAAACAAGAGGTTTATACCTATCTGGGACTACAAAAGGTGTAGGAGTATATACAAGATCTACGAGATCAGTTTGGTTTTCTTCAGGCTCATCACTCTGAAGAGAGTCATCATAAGATGTGGGAAAATTAAGGAGGCCAGGATCAAAGGGAAACTCAGTATTTACACTCTTTGAATGGGTTGAGTGAAGATTTTGATCACCTTTCTCATACAACAAATTCTGAAAAACTTTCAGGACAACTTCAAGAACAACAAAGAAATAGTTTTCAAGAAAGCAGACTAGATCCTGAATACCATTCCACTTTGGATACCTGAACTTTGTGTAAGATCCTTCCATTTTCTCAGATAGTCCTCTAGTGGAGTCTGTACATTGAGTTTGGAGTCACCAGGTGAATGATTTCAGCCTTCTTATGTCTGATCGTTGTCCACCATCAACCATCAGATCTGAACTTGATACATGTACTAGGGCAAGACAATCTACAAGTCAAGTGTCACGTTCACAAGCTAGACCGGAGATTGACTGAAGCAACGTTTATCTACTTTCGCTAATGCAAAGCAAAAGCGTTTCGAAGGCTACTTGGCTTAACTTCAGACTCTGTCTGTAGCTTATAAAACAAATAACACCAACAAGAAAACCATTTTATTCCCCAGTATGGTCGCCACTATGTTAGTGCCCAAATCCACCTTAGGCTGAAGGAAGGCGGGATTCAGGGTAACACCAAACCACGCTCAGCCTCGTAGCTAGCCCTACGAGGACAGGAGAGGGCTCTCTCCGGGTCAATCTTAGTAAAAATGTATCAATAGGCCTTGAGATGACTGAAATGAGTGCTAATTTTAGGCTAGGTATATTAAGGATAGGGGAAGGTGTATGAACACCAGGATACAAGTTTTGCTGATGATTTGACCATCCAAGAGAAATTACCTTCAAAACCCTAGGAGAGGGAAATGAACCTTACCTAGGCACAAATGAAGCATGAAAAAGGTGTAAAATGACCCAGTGGAACTTGACATGATGATGAAAACCCTCTGAATGATGGTACACTCAGCTGAATGGTGACATGGACCGACATTTGGACAACTTTGAAAGGAATGAAAGAAAACCCTAGACCTAATACCTAGTGACCAAATTTTACTTGAAGACTCACTGAAATGAAAAAAATTGACCTTGACACCTTAAAATCACTTTGTAAGAGCATGTTTGATCACTGGAGGAAGGCTACAAAGACTGACACTAACATGAGTCACACCTCTAGAGTGGCTGCTGGATGCAGATGCGCCGCCGGTGGGCAGCTGTTGAAGGATCTGAGCAAAGTTATCCATTATCGCGTTCCTTTGTTTTTCAAGGGCCTCCTCGAGAAATATTTTGATAGGATATCCTACTCCCTCATATTTATTTTCTTCCCCCATGGGCGTCCGTCGAGGTTTGCGAGGCTGATCTTGCAAAGGTTCCACCAGATCAAGCCCTAGCTCCTTATACCTCGACCTCGTTGGGGACATGCAAAGAAGGATCGAGAAAAAGAAGACCGCTCTGATACCACTGATCCGGATTTATGTAGGAACACAACAGAATAAACATATAACCATAAATATAGAGATGCAACGGAAATAACACTTCATTTCATTAATATCAAAGAACTGAAATTTTCTTACAGATAGAATGGAAATAAAACTAGCTAGAGCGCTGGTAGCTATCTCTGAGAAGAGATGTGGCAGCTACAGGCCTCTGAACTGAGTTACAATGAGGCTCGAGGGCCTATTTATTATTGAGAAATAATGGAGAACCCTAAACATCCAAAAACCTAACCCTAGGAGATGAAGCGCCAAAACTATGGGCCCTGTTTGGGTAAATTGGTGTTTCAACTTCCCAGGGACAGAACTTTGGTATACTATCTCCATTTGACGCACATGATACATCATTAGAAAGCTCTATCCGAGGACTAAAACTTTTGTCATGAATATCATTTTGGAGTGAAATGATATTCGCTGGGGGTGCGATGCCCAAAAAATATCGTTTAGGGCCTCAAAACAGCTCCGAAAGTTCAGGACCCGAAAAACTGCTAAAAATAGTAAGTTATGCCAAAACTGAAAAACTGAAAGAGACAATGGTGGGGGCCCAAGTGGAATAGGCAGGTGGCCACCAATATCCACTTGGATCATGTATTAGGCAGGCATAATTGTGCCTGTGAGGTTCTCTGATTGGGTATCAAACCTGGTGGTTGTGAGAAAGAAAACAAGGGAGATCAGGCTGTGTATTGACTTCAGAAACCTGAATAGAGCCTCACTCAAAGACAATTACCCTTTGCCAAAAATGGAACATATTCTTCAGAGGGTAGTAGGCTCTAAAAGGATCTCCCTGCTAGATGGTTTTTCAGGTTACAACCAAGTCTTAGTAATCCCAAAAGACCAACTCAAGACCGCTTTTACCACTCCATGGGGCACTTTTATGTATGTAAATATGCCTTTTGGACTGATGAACGCTGGTGCAACCTTCCAAAGAGAAATGGACATAGATTTTTCAGATGAAATAGGACACTTTATTGTCATCTACTTGGATGACATAACAGTCTACTCCAAGACTGAGGAAGAACACCTAGAACACCTGAGAAGAGTGTTTGAAAAATGTAGAAGGTTTGGTCTATCATTGAATCCTAAAAAGACTATATTTGGGCTGCAAGAAGGTAAGCTTCTTGGCCACATCATATATGAGAAAGGGATTAGGATAGATCCACAAAGAGTTGAGGGAATACTACAAATCACACACCCGAGAAACATCAAGGAGTTACAGTCCTTTATTGGGAAAATCAACTTCCTCAAGAGGTTTATTCCCAACTTAGCTGAACACCTTAGAAATATGACTAACATGTTGAATAAAGGTGTAGGAGTTAAGTGGACTGTTGAAGCTAAGAAATATTTTGAATCAGTTAAACTTGCACTCACCCAGGCTCCTGTCCTAATCAGCCCAGATTTCTCAAAAGATTTCCTGATTTTTTCATTTGCCTCCAAGCATATGATAGCTACAACTCTACTGCATAAAAATCCAGAGGGAATGGAATAGCCCATTTCTTTCTTCAGCAAAGCACTCAGGGATGCACCCTTGAAATACAACATAATGGAAAAACAGGCCTATGCTTTGATTAAGGCCTTGAAAGACTTTAGGGTGTACATATTGCATTCCCACACCATAGCCTATGTGCCAAATATAGTGGTTATAGACATATTGTCCCAAGATCCAGATGGGAAGAGGGGAAAATGGATTGCTGTGATTTTAGAATATGACCTTGAGATGAAACCCACCAAACTGATCAAAGGTTAGGGCTTAGCTCGACTAGTGGCTGAATAAAATCTACAAGCCCTTGATATTAACATGGTAGATGCCTTGGATGAGCAGCAGGGATTGCCTGATCCCACTGTTGAGGAAAAGTTTCAGAGCTCCCCTTGGTATTCTGACATTCTATATGTGCTTACACACCTCAATTCCCCTCCTGAACTATCAAAGACCAAGGCTAGATTCTTAAAGCTAAAAGCCAGAAGCTATTGCATAATGAATGAAGGCTTATACTGGAAAAATCCAAATGGCCTATTTCTTAAATGTTTGCCTGAATTTGAAGCATAAAATATTAAACAAGAATTCCATGCAGGAGAGTGTGGAGGTCACCTGAACTGGAAAGCCACTGCAAAAAAAATACTCAGAGCTGGCTACTATTGGCCTACACTCTTCACTGATATCCATAAGATGATAATTTCCTGCCACAAATGCCAAATTTTTGAAGGCAAAATAAAACTCCATCCCTTACCTCTACAACCCATCACTGTTGAAGGTCCCTTTATGCAATGGGGCCTAGATTTCATAGGAGAAATTCATCCTGCTTCCTCTACACAACACAAATGGATCTTAACAGCCACAAACTACTTCACTAAGTGGATAGAGGCCATACCTACTAGGAATGCCACAGATTCAGTCATCATTAGGTTCCTAGAAGGTCATATCCTCTCTCGGTTTGGCTGCCCAAGGAAAATAATCACCGATAATGCTGCTGCTTTTGGATCCAAGAAAATGGTTGATTTTTGTCACAGGTATCAAATAGCACTCAGTCATTCAACTGCCTATTACCCTCAAGGTAATGGATTAGCTAAATCATCAAACAAGAGCCTGGTGACCATCATCAAAAAGCTGCTGGAAGAGAACAAAAAGTCATGGCATAACAAGTTAGTGCATGCCCTGTGGGCTGACAGGCTTACAACAAAGAAATCCATTGGCATGTCACCATATTAGCTTGTCTATGGAACAGAAGCAGTGTTTCCCACCAACCTTGGAATACCAGTGATTAAACTTGTTCAAGAGATACAAACAGAAGAAGATAGCATGGTGAGGAGAATAAACCAGACAATTCATCTCCAACAAACAAGGGAAGAGGTCTATAACAAAGCTATCAAGGTTCAGGAAAATATAAAGAAGTTATTTGACAAAAGAACTAAGGCCTCTGATTTCAAAATTGGAGATAAAGTTCTGAAGTGGGACTCAAGGAGAGAGGAAAAAGGAAAGCACGACAAGTTTGACAGTTTGTGGCAAGGTCCCTATATCATCCAGGCCACTGTGGGTCCAAATGCCTTTTTTCTACAAGAATTAGATGGTACAGAGCTGTTTGGGGGTCCTGTCAATGGTAGGATGCTCAAACACTACTTCTGCTGATTTCCAATTTCCAGTCTCCATTTCCATTGTACATACCATTGCAGTGTTTGTTTTCAAGAAAAAGAGAAAATGTTCCAAAAAAAAAAAAATAGAAAGAAAGGAGAGGTTCAGACATGCTCAAAACCTGGACCAGCAAATAAGAAAAAGAGTCAGCTCTAACAAGCCCAAAACTAGAGCTGAAATGAAAAGAAAAAGGAAAGTGACTCTAACAAGCTCAAAACTTGAGTCACAAAGGAAAGAAGGATGCTTCAAACTTCAGATTTCAAGCCTTCAAGATTTTGTTTTCAATTTTCTGCAAAGTTCTGTCCATGTGCAACTGTCTTTATGCCTTGGATCCACAACAAACTAGATTTTCTAATCCTAGTTTGACTATTTTTAAATTTCTGTTGTAGAATATAGAGAAGAAATCTGTTGGACAGTTTAATCCCAGCAGATCTTAGAATAGGTAGAGAAACATGTGAGACCAACAGTTTAATCTGGTCTCATGGAGTAATAAAGGTAGAAATAGAATAGGTTTATTTTCTTGTTTGTAAAAAATAAAAATGATGTAAAGGGTCTGCGAGTTCAAATGCACCCTAGAAGAAAAAATGCTAGGATTGTAGGAAGGGTAGGTATATTTTTGGGGAATGTTTTCTACTGGTTAATGTATCTATCATGTTGTGGCAGCTGATCCAAATAAAGAAAAGGATGTGCCAAGCAGCAGGCATCTGACCTACACCAAAGATCATTTTCTGAATTCTTGACTCCTTCAAGAAGAAGCCATCCCCATGTGGAGCCACTGTTAGCCCCCCTATAAATTTTTGACGAGCAAAGTAGGGGGCTAAATTGTTTTTGAGCCTTCAAGGAATTCATCTCCCTTGAAGACACATCATCCTTGAAGTCTCCTGTGCCTTTGCCTTTGATACAATTCCCTTTGTTGACTCCCTTTATAAGGCCTCACTGATTGCAAAAGCTGTGCTCCAAAAAGTCTACATTTTCCCCTTGTTCCCTGCAGAATGCCCCATTTTAGCCTTCTTTTCCCTCAGTCAAATTTCCCCCGAAATTCCCCCTTACAATCCCTCACACACCCCTTGTTTGGCCTAATTTCTCCTTTTCCCCCTATCGTTACTTTTCCTACCCTCAAATTACATCAAAATGGGCCAAATTTCCATATTTTTCATATATATAAGGCCCAACCACTTTCGGCCAGCCCCCTTTGCTTCTTTCACCACGTGACCCCAGCGCGGGAACCAGGCGCCAAGGCGAAAGGTGCTTGCCACAGGTGGATATCGGACGCCATATTAGCCGTCGATCTATTTAGATCGGACGGTCTTCGTAGAACAAGACAGCGCTTGTAGCCCACTCTGTTTGCCGGCCAATCGCATCTCAACCGTCCATTCAATCCGCAGATCAACGGTCCATATTTCATCCGCCCGGTGGTCCCCGCAGCCACGCCTGTTCGAAAACCGCCGGTTTCTATCGCACCGCCTTTCGAAGGTGGGTGGTATTTTTATTTTCGGAGCGATTCCACTCACCGCCTGACACGTGGCTCCGACACTATTCAAAAACCACCCCCCATCGCGCGTTATCGTTTGGCAGAAAACCCGACGCGATATGCATGACAACCGTCCGATCTGGGGCTCTCCATCCAATGGCGATCACACTACGAAGTTGTGCGGAAGTTAACCCATGGCAATCATACCCCTAGCCCACCATCCATCGCCCTCTGATGCATTTTCAACTATCGATCTCCTCTTGAGATCGGATGGTCCAGATTTGTTCGCACGCCCGCCGTTGACCGTCTCCTGCCACATCACCTTTCCACGTGTTTCATCGTTTTTCTCACCCATCCATATATATATATATTTCATTCCGAGGTCGATTTTAAGGTTTTACGTTAAAATTTTCATTCTCGCCACCCCCGACTGCATTCCACCAACTTTCGCCACGACCATTTTCCACCGTAATCTTGCACTTCTTCACCATTTCACCAGTCTACACAGCCATTCTCACCGTCCCCGCTGCGTCCATCACCTCCATGCGTGTTTTTCTTAATATTTTTTCATGTTCTGTAGGGTTATCAGATGGTGAAAGTCACCATGATTACACAGTCTTTACTATAGTGGCAAAAAGCCGCAGAAAGGACCATTTTTCAAAGGCCAAGATCACGAAGAAAGCCTGGGAAGGAGCCATGACAGGACTTGCATTAAAGAACAGGGTTTGAACTCTGTAAATCCTCTCTGGTGCCATTAAAGTTTGGATTGCATAAAAAAAGACAGTACGGGAGCAGCAGAGAGTTCAAGGCAAGAAATATAAGATTTTTGCATTTTTTCAGAGATTTTAGAAGGCAAAGGTACCAGTTCAAAGACATCATGGATTGCATGAAAGTTCTAGCGCGCAGAAAAAAATGCTATTAGGGTTTCAAATCAGCAGAATTTTTCTTCCTGAGCAAGGACACGATACACATTATTGTTCTAGTCTACGTTGTGTCCAAGTGAATTCCCCCCCCCTACAGCAGTCCTATGCTATCATCAGCATTTGTTGCACAATATGGCAGATCTTAGCGTCATGATTCTACGTTTTTTGTTTAATTCACCAGAAGTACTACAGAGTACTGCAGCCAAAGTACATCAGAGACATACCGGGGTAAATGGAAGCCTAGAGAAGACCACTCTTACATCCAAAAGAGTGCCAGAGATAAATGCACAAGGTTTAAACAGAATGGGTTTCGACCCTCTTTCTTTCCTGAGTTTTAATTCTCCATTTCGTTTTCACCTACTTTCTCTGCTCCACTTGAGCTATAAATTCGTGAAGGAACTCACTGTAAAGGTTGTTGATCAGTTATTAGAGAATTTCAAGCTGTTTCTTTTGAGACGTAGTCTCTGTGTAAAGTTGTAAGATAGGCTGAGGAAGATGTTTTCAGACTGAATATCAATCTATGGGAAATTTTGTACTTGACTAGTGTTGCTTTTTAATATGACAAGCACATTTCTTTGGATCCTGATCTAAATAAGCGGTGATGTTTTTCTATCTCTGTATTTGTGTTTAACTTGCATTCCATTTCATTTCATTTCTACTGGCTTGCATCAGAAATCTGGCATAGGATTTACCCTTGTTAGGTACCCTATGTTTCTGCTCTCCTTGCCTTTGATGTTTTCTACTAAATGTGTTATCTAAGAGTTGATTTCAGTTAATTTAACCAGTGTAGTGGATGTTATTGCCTACTAGATGATGTATGAATTAAATGAATCTGTTCTTAGATGTTCTTGTTAGGATTTAGTTGGAATATTTGGGAACACTGGGGATTAGAGTTAGCCCTGTCCACTAGGATCCTTGTACGACCAGCTAGCCTTTATAAGATCCCTCAAGCTGGAGGCCGAAGCATTGAGAGTTCAAAGGCTCTGATCTCAGGTCTTTAACTTTTTGTTCTAAACCTTTATTGTTCCTCCTCCCCTACCATTCCATACCACACTATCATCTTTAAGATCCAATGTTTTAGATGACTAGCCCAACTGAAAGCCTGCATATTGATTAGCAAGAAAATCCTTTCCTGACTCCATTTCCCAATGGTCTTGAATGCTCCCTGGAATACTTCACCTCTGCCTACATCCTCTTTGCTCATCCTTGCCTTACATTGAACCCTTCTTTACTGATAACCAGCAACCAAAAAAACAATCAACAAACAAACCTTGTGCCTATAACTAGCCTAATATCTTAAAATTTGAGCTTCAAAGACATTACCTTTAAAAATCATAGAGAGATCCCTCTTTGGACCCAGGAGGGCTAGATCCTGAGGTCTGAAAGTGGTTTGATGTTGTCTCATCTTTTGGTCTTGCCAATCTGGCCAAAACATGGGAACCCCAACAATGAGGACCACTTATCTTCTACTTAGATGTTTGCGTGTAGTTTTTTGTATATGGGCGATGTAGCCATATGTGTCCCGGGGCATGCATTTTGTAAAACCAAACACACACACACACACAGATATATATATATATATATATATATATATATATATATATATATATATATATATAGACACACACACACACATATATATGTGTGTGTGTATATATATATATATATATATATATGTATGTATGTATGTATGTATATTCATTATTTCCTAGTCTCTATTATTCTTTCAATATAATGTGATGTGAATTGAAACTTACCTACATTCGTTGCAAATGTCTGTCTAAAACTAAAATAGCTTGGGAATCTCTTAAAGTGTTTAGATTTATAGAAATGTGTTCATATTGTATGAAGTCGAAATGTCTTTCCAGAATATGCACTCTCAAAACCATACGAAGGATGGAGAGATTCTTGATTGAATAGATATTCATGAGTTGTAGTACTACGAGTTGTGAGTCGAGCCTGATGACTATATGATTGATACCATGTGAAATATCATAAGATAGTAGCTCTACCAATACACTATACTCAGCAATGTTGTTAGTAGAATAGCTAATGAAAATACCTTTCATACTCACTAGCTCACCATTTGGAGCAAATATGGCCCATGTTACAGAGGGCAGGTTTTGAGTACTACGACTAGCACCATCAACATAACTAATATATGGTTCGAGAGAATTTGAAATCTGCAAACAAAAGTAAAGAGGGATCAACATAAATAATGGGAAACTCTAAAAAAAACACTACAAACACACTCAACACACCTATACAAAGGATATATAAAGTGTACTACGCATGTGATAAAACATAGTATTTTTTGAGATACAACCCATTTCTAGGCTGTGACAGTGGAATTCCATCAAGATATACTAACTCGTAAGCCCCTTTTGCAAGGACATGCTTTACAATTTAAGGGTCCAACCACATAGGTAGTAAATTTCTTGGGCCTACCTTATCGGCCTCTTGGTCATATAAAAAACCATATCTCCTTCTGAGAAGACTCTAGGCTTAACACTTTTGTAATATTGTGCTTTGATGTATCTTCTATGAGCTTCGTTGGCCAAAGGGGAATCATGTCAGGTCTCATCCAATCGCGTTAAGTGTAAAATACGCTCCTCTTCTGCGGGTGTAGCATGGAGAAGTTCGATAGCTATTTTAAGCAACATAATTTTTCACTCAATGGGAAGGATCGCTTCGAGACTGTAAACTAACCAAAACAATGTGAATCTGGTAGAAATCCTTACTAAGGTTTGGTATGCCCATAAGGAAACATAGAGAATTATATGCCAGTATTATTTATGGACCCCTATATTCTTAAGAATTTTGTTGATTGTTTCAACTTTTCCATTAGCTTGAGGATAATAGGGAGTGGATTTTTCATGTGAAAGTCCCAATTTGGCAGTTAATTTGGTCATCATATGATTCTGAAAATGATTCCCGTGATCTGTGACTATCGCTTGTGGAACACCAAACCTAGTGATCTCATGGTTCAAAAAGAAGTATGTGGTTATTATAGCAGTTTATTGAATGTAGGCATAACTTCATCCCACTTAGTAAAGTAGTCAACAACGACAATGATATAGCAATGCCCCCACATCGAATGAGGGTTACATTTCATAAAGTTGATACCCCATTTTGAAAATGCACCAACGAAGATAATGGGATGAAGTGGAGCAAGTGGAGCATGGTATTTTTAATCATATATATAGAAAACATGACACTTTTGGATTGCAAGGTTACAATCTCGGAAAATGGTGGGCCAAAAATTAGGAGCACGTAAATTTTTTTGCGCAGTAGCATAACTAGATAAGTGTCTACCACATTCTCCTGAATGGAACTCATTCAGACCTTTCACGGCCTCCTCAAGGGTGAGGCACCCAGTAATATTGTATCGATACCATGACGGTAGAGGGTGTCACCAATAATGAGATAATTTCGGGACAGGTAACAGATACTTCGTTGCACAAAGCGAGAGGTATTAGGACATAAATTTTGGGTCTAGATAAAAGTAAGAAATATCCATACCATGGGTCAGATGAAGATATCAGAAACAATGACTTGTCGGGGATGAAATCTATTTGCACTCCGTAATTTCAAGGCTGAAGAAAAAACCATGGAGGTAACATCAAAACCACTTTGGATTTTAGGATATAGCCCTCCTAAACTCAGAGAGGGATCTCTTTGTGAGATTTGGATTTGTTTTCTGGGAATTTTAGGCTAGTTAATGGGCTCAGAGTTTGGTTTTTGAATTGGTTTGATTGGAACAACAAGGGAAGGCCATTGGGAAATGGTGTCAGAAGAGCTTAAGATGATCAAATGCATAAATAATCAAGCTTCAGTGCAATAGGGCAAGGTAGACATACTACTGGATCCTTTGGATTTAAATGAAATGTAATAGAGGAAAAGAAATAGATTCAATTGAAGCTAAAGGGAAGTTAAGAATTATTTAACTTGATATCAGATGAAAACATTTAAATTACCTACATCCAGAATCAGAGTGTATGTTTCAAAAAATTCTTTTCATCACAGTTTCTGTAAAGTAATTCAGATTTAAGAACACATAAGCATGGAAACAAAGAAAACACATAGATAATGAGAAACACATCACCACATAGATATGGCACATGAATCCTAAAACAACTTGTCGTGTATTACTGAAAAAGGAACCTTGAACTCAGTGAACAACTTTACAATGAATGGTATCCTTTCTCATTATAAATTCCAAAATCTATTACTTCAAATGATGAAGTATTTATACAAATTCTTCACCAAATAAATTAAAACTATGTTACAAAAAGAGAACTAAAATATAGGACATTCAAAACTAATGAATCTACTTAGAACTATATTTTTGGATCTCTGGTGACAAAGAAGAGAAATTCAAATTCGATAGCAACTCTTATTTGATCAGTTGGCCTTCAAGTCACTAACCGTCTTTGAGCTTTTGCCTCCCGAAATTCTAAAAAATAGGGTTCTGTTATCCCTTTGAATATCTCAATCCGAGATATATGTGTAAAAAGTGAAATAATTTATTGTATATGAAGATGTTTTGGAGATAAACCTCTCTCTGTTTCCCAAACTTCTGCTCCCGTTGTTCAGAGTATTCTCTGCAAAATGATGTTTTAAACAAGAATATGCAAAATCTAGAAATATAGGTTGTGAAGTTGTGAATGTATCTCTCATTATGTAATACATGTGTAAAACATGAATTAGTTTATTGTAATTTGGCATCTTAGGAACACAAAACTCCTCTAGTTTCTCAATATTCATCTCTTATTGGCCACCATATGTTTGGAAAATAGATGGCTAAATAGAATATTTTTGGAAAATGTGCCTTCAAACATTCTTTCAAATTTCCTAAACCATAATGTATGTGTAAAAATGGAGAGAGTTTTTTATAAATAAGGATGTTAGAAACGAAAGCCTCTTTTATGTTTTGAAAATTAATTTCCACTTGCGTGGGAGCCGTTTTTGAAAACAATGAATAAAAATTGGAAAATTCAGGAAAATATGTCTGCAAAGATTCATCTGAATCTTCCAAACCATAACTGCTTTTAGAAAACTGAGAGAGGTTTTTGTTTATGAATATGTTATAAACTAAAAACTCTTTTACTTTTTGAAAATTAATTCTCAGTTGTTTGTAAACCATGTTTAAAATTGTTGTGTTTTATAGGGAAAAAACATAGTTTTAACTGACCATGAAACACACATATGACATGGAGGCAGAAGGAGACATGGAGGTGGGAGATAATTGGAGATTTTAAAACCATAATAATAATAATCCTGTATAAAATCCTGCGAGAAACTGCAACCTTAAACACCAATTTTTTTTCCCTTATAAATAATTTTTAACAAAAAATTATATGTGATAACATCTGACTCCATCTGGGGATGGAAAATCCTTTAGGAGGTGTCAAGAACCACAGATATATAAATTTGCATATCAGTGCCTTATCCATTGGGCTGCTCCCAACCTAAAAAACTAACAACTTGAAACCTGCTCTTCAACTGAAACCCAACTGCAACTACAAATTGTACATTGCTGCAAACAATCATACTACAAACCAAACTAAAACCGTAGACTGAAAATAATTTCTTGGCCAAAAAGCTTATTTCACACTCATCCTACACTAATATTCTAAAAGAATTCTTAATCAAATAATACAAAAATGCCAATAAAACCAGTCAAAGAGCTACTCAAATACTGTGGATATTTTACCATGCTTTAGAAAAATTAAAACCGGAACAGGTAATGGCAGAGTCAATTCACGGTGAATATAATCTCCACTGGGAAATAATGGCTGAAAAATCAAGATGAAAAGACCCTCCATGTAGTCAACTACAAGATCATAAAAAAACATATTTTTTTTATAACCTTGAAGGATTTCTACAATTTTATCATTATGGTTAGACAATTCATGTGTGCTCTCTTTATCATACCATTTTCCCAAATGTAAATTTTCAAACTCATCCTCAAAATAATAACACTCCTTAATAAGAAAATCATAGTGTTAGCTCCCCGTAATTTTCTAGATTGATTGAGATACAAATTGACAAGGGTAACATCAAACCAAGCTTTAGAGTTCTAGGATCTAGCCCTCCTAGTCTCAGAGAGGGATCTCTCAATATGTTTGTAAGGATATAGCTTGATGCTTTTAAGAGGTTGATTTTAGGCTAGATGTTAAGTGCAAGGTATTTGATTTGTTTTTGGTTGGGTATGATACTTTGATAGATTTTAGATAGGGAACATGGAAGACTGTTAATTCATTGGGCAATGGAGTCTAACAAGGTTCAGATAAGTTCATCAATGGTGTTAAGAGTATTTGCAGGGAAATTTTACTTGGTTGGTGAATCTTTTAAGGTTATGAAGGTTTTATGAAATGGATATAAAGATTGAGAACAACAAAATAATAAAGGGTTGAAACAGAATCATTTATATACTTGTAAACTGAGGGAGTTAGAAAATTGATAAGAACAACAAGAGAATCAAAGGCATAAGCAGAACCTAATCCATTTGATTTCAGACTGAAAATAGATAATTAAGCAAGACAAACATTTAATTCCAAGAACATAATATTTCAGTGGCAACAATATGCAGGGCTAACCATAAATCACAATTGATGCTAATTGATATAAATTATTCAAGAAATGTACAAGCTAAGAACTTTTTAGAGAGCAAATGAATGATTTCTCTAATGTATCTGAGTAGAAGAAAATATTAAGGCAGTGAAGGACAAACAGATTTAAGGTGCCATTAGAAAACATTTCTTAATCTAAATTCTTTGTCCTACTGCAACATAGCAAGTTGGAAAACATAATGGAAAACTAGAAAACTTCACCATCAACCAAGCCTATGGATCCTGCAAGCAATCCTTCTCCATCAACAAGCAAATAAGATCATGCATGAGTTCCAAGACATCAATTTCTCTTCAAGAACTTCATAGGACTATGTATTATTCCAACATCATTCATCAAAAACCAACATTTACAATGAGTTCCAATGTAGTATTTATACTACAAATGAGGAGGTGAAAGTCTTCTAGGGTTCAAAATGTTATTAATTTACAGAGTAAATGCATTCCCAGCCTTGAAAACCACGCAAGGCATAAGGTAAGAATATTTGCAGCCACTTCTCTGTTAAATAACTTTGTCTTAATTTCTGAGATAAAGATAGGTGGAAAAGATTGACTTTAAGGCTTTATATTATCTTTACAATAACTGTTCTGACAGTTTAAAATATATTCTTTTGTGTAATAACTGCTTGTTTTCCTTTTGAGATAAAGAAAGGCCAAAGGAGTCAGTTGATATTTTTGATTGAATAAATTCTCCCTTTTGATGTGTTCGAGGCTATCTTTAGGCCTAATTCTTCTTGATTTAATCATAAAATTGATCTTTAGGCCCTTTATCCTTGATTTTCCTTTAATAATCAGTCTTACTGCTTTATGATTGATTAGTCAATAACTGTGCTTTATCTTCAATCTTCACGGGTTAAGCCTTTGATCTTCGGGCTTTATGCTTTAACCTTTATCCTTTAGCTTCTTTTTTTCATTGATCTTCACTATTCTTCTTTATGTACACGTGGCCTTTCTGAGGATTAATTGCCTCACTGATGTGGCATTTGGAGGCTTTCCTCACTGATCTGTCTGCTTTGTGGCTTTAAACTTGAATTAGGCCCTTGATATACCTTTAGGTCTCTCTTAATAATCTTTAGTCTTTCGTCCTTTCTGCTGACTGTTTTAACTTTTATTAATCTGTCTTTACTCTGTGCTTTATCCATAAACTGTGGAATAAGCTTTTAACCTTCAAATTTATGCTTAATCCTTTTATCTTTACTCTCTGTTCTTCGTTGTTCTTTTGCATTTTCTTTTGTATAGGTGGCCTGGCTTCCTTCTATGCTGGAGGGTTTATTATTTAACCAGTGTTCATGAGGCATCGGTCAAACCATGAACTCAAACCCTGTGGAATCCCTTTCTTCATGATTTTTCCCTGAGTATCGTCATCCTGGGCCTTTCTTGCCACTGGTCTGGCTGTGGGACGGTCTGTGAACTTCGGGCTGCCATTAAAACCTACAATACAACAATCAAACCTTATAATAATCCTATGCATTGGATAAACTGCTTTGGAGGCATTAGGAGGTGTCGGATGGGCCTTGAGGGAGGGGATTATGCAGCACAGGGGATTTCCATGGTGGAATCCTGAAGAAACGGGGTTAAAATTTGAATTATGGAGCGGAATGAGAAAAGTGGTTTTATGAAAACCAGAGGTGGTTTTCGCGTAGATATTAGGCGGTAAGTGGTATTGAGTGAATTGAACGCGACACAGTCGAGAGGTCGACACGTATCCCAGGAAAAACCACCTTTTTCACATTGATAACATGCGTTCACATTTTTTGGAGAAACGAGCGCGAAAAGGATTTGGGGCCATTAGATCTTCGGGCCGAAGATCTATGGTCGTGGACGAGTGTGAGGGTTGAAAAGTTGCATGGTGAAGGATGGTGGGGCCGAGCTGACATGGGCTCTTTTGTCATGAAGTGGAAAGGTTCTTCGAGCGGGGTTAGATGGTGAGAGTGGGAGGTGAGTTAATGGTCATTGGATCAGGGCTCGAGGCCTTTGATCTACGGTCGAGATTTGCATGAGGAAATAATGAAACAGAGCGAAGGAGCAATGAAGTAGTGGGGCTGAGTGAGGTCCATCGGATCGGGATGATCTACGACCAGGATTGATCCGGGTTTTGACAAGTATAGTGGGGGAAATACAAAGGAAAACGCATTTTTCAAGGGGCATGGGGGTAAGGAAAAAAAAGGTAAGGGGATTAGCACGAGCCATTGGACGGGGAAGATCGATGGTCGGATCTTACCCACGGGGAAAAAGGATAAGATATGGGAGGGCACACCTTTATATAAAGGGTGGAAAGGTTTTTACTTAGGAAGAGGGGTTTTTTATATGGGAAAAAGGATTTATAAGAGCGGCGGAAGGGACCAATAGGAGCCGTCGGATCAGGAGACAGACGGTCCAGATTAAATCGTGGAGATAAGAGATTAAAAATGGTGGAAGAGGGATCAGGGGGATGGTGAAAATGCGATGAAGCGAGGGCCGTCGATCAAGATCGAGATCGACAGTGGAGATGCGATCGGGGCTTCGCATCAGCGGGGGAAAAATGTTCAGAGGACAAGGAAAGGCGATGAAGAGGTGCGATGCAATGCAATGCGATGAAGAGGCATGATACGATGGAGCGACGGCCGTCTGATCTCAAGGGATGGATGGTCATGATCTCATCGGAAGATCGATCGTCGGCGAAAAAAGAAAATGAAAGCGGAAATTTGGAATTTGCGATGTGCGATTGCGAGAGGGCTTAGCACTTGGTTGCAGCGGCATGTCATATGAAGGAAAAGGGGCTCGGGCTTAAGTTGAAAAGTGCTTAAGGCCCAATGTTTTAAAAAGAGCGGAAAAAGGCAAAAAATGAGGTTTTTTAAGGCTTCCGATAGGTTAGAAAAAAGTGTTTAAAACCAATTTAAAGGGTTTTGACGAGGTTTCAAGGGGATTTGGAAAAAATGGAGGATAATCAAAGGGAGAATGAGGGTTTTGGGGGGGATTTGTGGAGATAAAATGGAGGAATGAAATGATGGAGATGAGGCTTTGAAAAACAGTATTCTCTTTGGAAACAGCAGGATTTTGAAGGATTTCTTGTGGAAATAGTAGTGAAGATGATTTGTAAGATAAAAGACACCAAGAAGGCTTCAAGAACTAGCAGTTTTATATGAAAATTGCTTCTTGAAGTCTTAAGAACATATTTAGCCATCATTTGGTATAACATAAATTATAGATGGCTAACAGTGGCTCCACTTGGGGAGGACGGTTGTCCTTTTAGGTGTCCAGAACCTCAGAGATAAATATCTGGAAAGTAGACCAGTGCCTTTGTATTTAGACAACCTCTTTTCTTACTTGATCATGCTGCTTACAAAATATGATCAGAACTTTGTATCAGCAAATAGATTTCTTTCCCAAACAACTACCTACCCAACCTACTTTCCTAACATTTTTTCTTCATAATGTGCACTTGGACTTGCAAACCTTTTGACATCAACATTTTTTTCTTTTGTTGAAAGTAGGAAAAACTGATCTAAATCTACCCTTATAACTTCCATGAGCCCAGATTAAACAATTGGACTCAAAAATTCTCTACCTAACTACTATCTGTCAAAATTAGGCTGTTTGACAGATTTTATTCTCTATTTTCTAAAACAAAAATTTAAAACATAGCTGAATCAGGATTAAGCAATCGGATTTGCTATGGTGTCTATGGCTTTATGTACAAGCTGCACATAGACTTTATTTGCATAAAAATAAAACAAAATTTGTGAAGGCTTAAGATCTGAAAATTATAAACACCCTTCTGTTCTTTTTCCAGCTCTGGGTTTTGATATGTTTAGAGCTATCTTTTTCTTTCTTTTATTTGGTTCAGATTTTGAGCATGTTTGAACCATTCTTTCTTCTATCCTAATCTATTCTACTGATAAGCCAAGATTAAACTATTTGGAAAATCTTCTTCACTAATCTATCAGCATGTATTTCAAATTTACTCAATCATGTTTAGGCTATATTATTGAATAATTACAAGTAGTGGCATTAAAGCTTGCACACAAACATTATTCTGCATAAACGTAAATCAGAAAAATAAGGCCATGATTTGTCTTTTATGAGGCATCCTTATGTATCTCTTTGGTTCTTTTTTGAGCATGTGGAACCAATATCTTTTCAATCTCCTAATCTATCTTCTTTGAACAAGTTAAGTCTGAAATAATGTTTTATCAATCAAAGTTTCTACTAACTTATCAACATAAATTTAAAGCATGTTCAACCATGATTAGGCTAGATAACTGAACAAGATATCATTTTGGATCAACAGTGGCATTTAGACTTTCTCACTTTTAGTATCACTATTTTTTGGGTATGGGGCTTGTACCTTGTTTTTGAATCTGCCCTCTTTTTCCTTTTTCTATTGTTTTTGTTTTTTTCTCTCTTCTTGGTCAAACAAATCTAAAACTAGAGGTAAAAGGATGCTCATAGTGCTGAGCTTATTTTCTTGCCTATAAATCCTAATCTAACCTATACATAATATACATTTATCTGGTGAAATCTCTTTTCCAACACAACCAATCAAGTAAGTGACTAGATAATTGATTTTTATTCCACCTCTTAGGTATGCTGGTAGGTCACTCCCACTTTGTCTTCTGATGAATAGTAGCACTCCAAATTTCCTTTAAGCTCTGCCACAAACTGTTCTTGGCATGATTTATTCCCTTTTTAAAAGAGTCTAAGGAAACAACAAAGGGGTCCTCGAATAATAACTGGCCTAGAGGATTCGAGAAATAGATCTCACTTAGGATTATTTCCTCCTTCTCTTGAATAACCTTGGGATCCTTTTGAGAAAGAATTTATTCTCCTTCTTTATGACTATTTGATTTGATAGCTTCAGAATGAAATTTTATGCTTCTTTCAAGCAATCTTGGAATGCCTTGATTGAGTGAGCTGATTTCTGTTTGAGAGCCATAATTCTGATGAGTAGGAGCATTCCCTGGCGCCAGGTTTTCTTGAGAAGGTAGTCTAGCATCAGCATTGATATGTTTTATAGATTCTGTATGAGAAAAGGCATCAATAGATAGGTCAGTAGCAGAACATATAGATATATCCTCTTTACATAAAAGTTTGGAAGTTGGTTGCATGTTTAGGATATGATTATTTTCTTCTTCAGTTAAAAGGGGAGGTGTCTTTCTCTTTCTCTAGATAGAATCATGATGTTTTTCTTCCTTTTGTGACGTTCATAGGGTTGAATGTTTTCTTGAGGAGGTTTTCCAATATGTTCCTTTGTTTTTTTAGTAGGTAAGGTAGTAGTGGATAAAATCTGATCTATTTCTTTTTCAGTTAAAGGAGGAGGCCTTTTATGTTTTCTTTGGATTAGGCAATAATTTCTTCCCCTTTTTTGTGGAAGTTGATCTTATGGCTGAATGTCCTCTTGTATTTTACAAAAAGGGGCAGATGGATTGTTATTTGTTTCAAACTTTACAAAGAGCTCTTGTGGATCCTTTTTTACTTTTTGATGGATTTCATCCTTGATCAACTCTTCTTGGCCATCTTGATGGTTACTTTGGGTAAGAAATGAATGGATCTCCTCTAACAGATCTTCATAATGCCAATTTCCCAAATCTCCATCAATGCTGACAAGGTGTTGTATGTGATCCTTAGATTGATCACAAAAATTTGCAATCCATGATAAAGGTGAAAGGTTATCTCTATATTTTTCATAAAACACTTGGTGCATGTCTCTTACAGAAAGAAAGCTCTTAGGTTCTAAACATTCATACCAATCCCTTGCCTTACCTTCCAATGTTGCCATGAAAATTTTCACAAGACAGTCCTCATGCCATTCAAATTTTAACCTCCACACATGTATATGAAACTTGACAAGATGTAACAAGGGGTCATCAAACTTTTCGTTTTGAAAAATAGGCAGGTTTTTCATCAAATCTATTTGAGGAATTTTGTGTGGGAATCCAGGGATATGATATCTGTTCGTTGGAGCATATCTCCTTTGTATCCTTGGATCCATGTTTGTAAATAAAAAAGGGTCACTAAATATTTTCAACCAATCTAGAGTTATCTACCAGTGGAGTCTTTAGGTCTATTGAGAGTTGCGGAGTCGCCAGGTGAAAGATTTTGAACTTTGTTGTACACCATCAGCATGATTGGAATTTCTCAATGCATTCCCAGGGGAGTTTACAAGGACTGGTAAATTAATAGGCCTACTAGAGGCCAGTGGAGTTGCCAGGTGGAAATTTTTAGCTCTTTTGGAGGTAAAATATTCTATGGTCCACCACCAAATTCTTGATAAAAAATAAATCTAGGGAGTACTTTTGGGTTTTTAGTTTATTTATTCAGCCTTAAGGTTAATGAATATCCCCTAACTAAGTCATTATCTTACTAGGATGATGAAGTAATTAGTTTCTACTCTGGATATGGGTTGGTTTTTAAGTCAAACTAGGGATGTATATGAGTCTATAAGAGTTTGTCAGGCTACTATGAACTCAGTCCCACCATGATTGCCACTATGTTAGATCCTCGTAATTTTCTAGATTGATTGAGATGAAAATTGACAAGGGTAACATCAAACCAAGCTTTAGAGTTCTAGGATCTAGCCCTCCTAGTCTCAGAGAGGGATCTCTCAATATGTTTATAAGGATATAGCTTGATGCTTTTAAGAGGTTGATTTTAGGCCAGATGTTAAGTGCAAGGTATTTAATTTGTTTTTGGTTGGGTATGATATTTTGATAGATTTTAGATAGGGAACATAGAAGACTGTTAAGTCATTAGGAAATGAAGTCTAACAAGGTTCAGATAATTTCATCATTGGTGTTAAGAGTATTTGCAGGGCAAGTTTACTTGGTTGGTGGATCTTTCAAGGTTATGAAGGTTTTATGAAATGGACATAAAGATTGAGAACAACAAACTAAAAAAGGGCTAAAACAGAATCCTTTATATACTTGTAAATTGAGGGAGTTAGAAAATTGATAAGAACAACAAGAGAATCAAAGGCATAAGTAGAACCTAATCCATTTGATTTCAGACTGAAAATAGATAATTAACCAAGATAAACATTTAATTCCAAGAACAGAATATTTCAGTGGCAACAATATGCAGGGCTAACCATAAATCACAATTGATGCTAACTGATCTAAATTATTCAAGAAATGGACAAGATAAGAACTTGTTAGAGAGAAAATGAATGATTTCTCTAATGCATCTGAGAAGAAGAAAACATTAAGGCAGTGAAGGAAAAATAGATTTAAGGTGCCATTAGAAAACATTTCTTAATCTAAATTCTGCGTCCTACTACAACATAGCAAGATGGAAAACATAATGGAAAACTAGAAAACATAAACAGAAGAAAACTTCACCATCAACCAAACCTATGGATCCTACAAGCAATCCTTCTCCATCAACAAGCAAATAAGATCATGCATGAGTTCCAAGACATCAATTTCTCTTCAATAACTTCAAAGGACTATGTATTATTCTAGCATCAGTCATCAAAAACCAACATTTACAATGAGTTCCAATGCAGTATTTATACTACAAATGAGGAGGTGAAACCCTTCTAGGGTTCAAAATGTTATTAATTTACAGAGTAAATGCATTCCTAGCCTTGAAAACCACGCAGGGCATAAGGTAAGAGTATCTACAACCACTTCTCTGTTAAATAACTTTGTCTTAATTTCCGAGATAAAGATAAGTGGAAAAGATTGACTTTAAGGCTTTATCTTATCTTTACAATAACTGTTCTGACAATTTAAAATATATTCTTTTGTGTAATAATTGCTTGTTTTCCTTTTCAGATAAAGAATGGCCAAAGGAGTCAGTTGATATTTTTGATTGAATAACTACTCCCTTTTGATGTGTTCGAGGCTATCTTTAGGCCTAATTCTTCTTGATTTAATCATAAAACTGCTCTTTAGGCCCTTTAGCCTTGATTTTCCTTTAATACTCAGTCTTACTGCTTTATGATTGATTAGTCAATAACTGTGCTTTATCTTTAATCTTCACGGGTTAAGCCTTTGATCTTCGGGCTTTATGCTTTAACCTTTATCCTTTAACTTCTTTTCTTCATTGATCTTCATTATTCTTCTTTGTGTACAGGTGACTTTTCTGAGGATTAATTGCCTCACTGATGTGGCATTTGGAGGATTTCCTCACTGATCTGTCTGCTTTGTGGCTTTAAACTTGAATTAGGCCCATGATATACCTTTAGGCCTCTCTTAATAATCTTTAGTCTTTCGTCCTTTCTGCTAAATATTTTAACTTTTATTGATTTGTCTTTACTCTGTGTTTTATCCATAAACCATGGAATAAGCTTTTAACCTTCAAATTTATGCTTAATCCTTTTATATTTAATCTCTATTCTTCACTGTTCTTCTGCATTTTATTTTGTACAGGTGGACTAGCTTCCTTCTGCGCTGGAGGGTTTATTATTTAACCAGTGTTCATGAGGCACCGGTCAAACCATGAACTCAAACCCTATGGAATCCCTTTCTTCGTGATTTTTCCCTGAGGATCATCATCTTGGGCCTTTCTTGCCACTGGTCTGGCTGTGGGACGGTCTTTGAACTTCGGGCCGCCATTAAAACCTGCAATACAACAATCAAACCTTATAATAATCTTGCGCATTGGATAAACTGCTTTGAAGGCATTAGGAGGTGTCGGATGAGCCTTGAGGGAGGGGATTATGCAGCAGAGGGTATTTCCATGGCGGAATCCTGAAGAAATGGGGTTAAAATTTGAATTATGTTGTGGAATGAGGAAAGCGGTTTTATGAAAACTAGAGGTGGTTTTCATGCAGAGATTAGGCGGTAAGTGGTATTGAGTGAATTGAACACGACACAGTCGAGAGGTCGACATGTATCCCAGGCAAAACCCCTTGTTTCGCGTTGATAACGCGCGTTCACATTTTTTTTAGAAACGAGCACGAAAAGTATTTGGGGCCGTTAGATCTTCGAGCCTAAGATCTATGGTCATGGACGAGTGCGAGGGTTGAAAAGTTCCGTGGTGAAGGATGGTGGGGCCGAGCTAACATGGGCTCTTTTGTCGTAAAGTGGAAAGGTTCTTCAGGCGGGGTTAAATGGTGAGAGTGGGAGGTGAGTCAATGGCCGTTGGATTAGGGCTCGAGGCCTTTGATCTATGGTCGAGATTTTCCTGAGGAAGCAATGAAACAAAGTGAAGGAGTAATGAAGTAGAGGGGATGATTGAGAGCCTTCGAATTGAGATGATCTACGGCCAGGACTGATGCGGGTTTTTACAATTATAACGAGGGAAATACAAAGGAAAACACATTTTGCAAGGGGCGCGGGGGTAAGGAAAAAAAAGGTAAGGGGATTAGCACGAGCTGTTGGATGGGGAATATCGACGGTCGGATCTTACCTGAGGGGAAAAAGGATAAGAGATGGGAGGGCCCACCTTTATATAAAGGGCATAAAGGTTTTTACTTAGGAAGAGGGGTTTTTTAAATGGGAAAAGGGATTTATAAGAGCGGCGGAAGGGACCAATAGGAGTCATTGGATCAGGATATGGACAGTCCATATTAAATCAAGGAGATCAGATATTAGAAATGGTGGAAGAGGGGTTAGGGGGATGGTGAAAATGCGATGAAGCGAGGGCCGTCGAACAAGATTGAGATCGACGGTGGAGATGCGATCGGGGTTTCGCATCGACAGGGGAAATTGGTTCAGGGGACAAGGAAAGGTGATGAAGAGGCATGATGTGATGCGATGAAAAGGCGCGATGCGATGGAGCACTGACCGTCTGATCTCGGGGGATGGACGGTCACGATCTCATTGGAAGATCGGCCGTCAGCGAAAAAAGAAAATGAACGCAGAAATTTGGAATGTGTGATGTGCGATCGTGAAGGGCTTAACGCTTGGTTGCAGCGGTGGGTCGTATGGAGGAAAAGGGGCTTGAGCTTAAGCCAAAAAGTGCTTAAGGCCCAATTTTTGAAAAAGAGTAGAAAAAGGCCAAAAATTAGGTTTTTTAAGGCTTTTGATATGTTATAAAAAAGTGTTTAAAACTAATTTAAAGGGTTTTAACGAGGTTTTACGGGGATTTGGAAAAAGGGAGGATAATAAAAGGGAGAATGAGGGTTTTGGGGGGAATTTGTTTAGATAAAATGAAGGAGATGAGGCTTTGAAAAATAATTTTCTCTTTGGAAACAACAGGATTTTGAAGGATTTCTTGTGGAAACAACAGTGAAGATGATTTGTAAGATAAAAGACACCAAGAAGGCTTCAAGAACTAGCAGTTTTCCATGAAGATTGGTTCTTGAAGGCATAAGAGCATATTTAGCCATCATTTGGTATAACATAAGTTATAGATGGCTAACACATAGGACACCATTGTATCCTCTTGTTTTGGTAGGAAAAGGTTTCCAAAAGGCGGATTTTGATAGTTAATACTATGGGACTGAATTTGATCCTCTAAGACCTCAATATCCTTCTCAAGTTTGTCAAAAAATTCATATAAAAATTTGATATTAGCTTCAGAGCTACATTTTCATGACTTTAAATAAGTAGACAAAAAATTCAGAAACTCTTGATCAATCTGATAATCCTCAAACATATCTGAATATTTTTTAAAACCATCAATAAAAATAGGATCTTCTACATACCATGTCATTTTGATTGATTAGGCCACTGGATCTGTCATTAAGCTCTAAATTCTTCTAATAGCGGAGTCACCATGAATTTTCTGAACTATGGGCTATCTAAAAATGGAGTCGCTAGGTGAATAATTCAACCTTCTTGTGTCTGATCATTTTCCACCATCAGTAATCAGATTTAGAACTTGATGATATTTCTTGAGGAACATGAAACATTGTTCTTTAGTATGGTCGCCACTATGTTAGCACTCCATAATTTCAAGGTTGAAGAAAATCCATGGAGGTAACATCAAAACCACTTTGGAGTTTAGGATCTAGCCCTCCTAAACTCAGAAAGGGATCTCTCTGTGAGATTTGGTATTTTTTGTTGGGAAATTTAGGCTAGTTAATGGGCTTAGAGATTTTTTTTTAATTGGTTTGATTGGAACAACAAGGGAATTCCATTGGGCAATGGAGTCATAAGAGCTTAATATGATCAAATGCAGAAATAATCAAGCTTAAGTGAAATGGAGAAAGGTATACATACTACTGGATCCTTTGGATGTAAATGAAATGTAATAGAATAAAAACAACAGATTCAATGGAAGATAAGGAGAAGCTAAGAATTCTTTAACTTGATATCATAGGAAAAAATTCAAATTACCCACAACCAAAATCAGAGGTATGTTTAAAAAAAATATGGTTCATCATAGTTTCAGTAAAGTAATTCAAATTTAAGAACACATAAGCATGGAAACAAAGAAAAACCATAGACAGTGAGAAACACTTCACCACATAGATATGACACATGAATCCTGAAACAAGTTGTCTTGTATTACTGCAAAAGGTCCCTTGAACTCAGTGAAAAAATTTACAATGAATGGTAGCCTTTCTCATTACAAATCCAAACATATATTACTTCAAATGATGAAGTATTTATACAATTTCTTCACCAAATATATTAAAACTGTGTTACACAAATAGAACTGAAATATAGGACATTCAAAACTAATGAATCTACTTGGAACTATCTTTGTGGATTTCTGGTGACAAAGAAGAGAAATTTGAATTTGATAGCAACTCTTATTTGATGAGGTGGTCTCCAAGTCACTAACTGTCTTTGAGCTTTTTCCTCCCGAAATTATGAAAAATTGGGTTTTTTTATCCCTTTTAATATATCAATCTGAGATGTTGTGTAAATAGGGAAATGGGTTATTGTAAATGAATATGTTTTTGAGATAAACCTCTTTCAGTTTCCTAAAATTCTGCTCCAGTTGTTTACAATATTCTCTGCAAAACGATGTCTAAAACAAGACATTCCATAGTCAGAAAAAGAGACTGTGAAGATGTAAATGTATATCTCATTATGTAATACCTGTGTAAAATATGAAGTAGTTTATTGTACGTTAGCATATTAGGAACACAAACCTCCTCCAGTTTCTCAAGATTCATCTCTGATTGGCCACAATATGTTTGGAAAAATGATGACTAAACAAGATATTTCTAGAAAATGTGCCTTCAAATATTCTTTCAAACTTCCCAAAACATAATGTCTGTGTAAAAATGGAGACAGGTTTTTGTATATAAGGATGTTAGAAACAAAAAAATCTTTTATTTTTTGAAAATTTATTTCCACCTGCACAAGAAACGTTTTTGAAAACACTGGCTAAAAACTAGAAACTTTAGGAAAATATGTTTGCAAAGATTCATCTGAATCTCCCAAACCATTAGAAAAATGAGAGAGGTTTTGTATATGAGGATGTTATCAACAAAAACCTCTTTTATTTTTTGAAAATTCATTCTCAGTTTTTTGTAAAGCATGTTTGAAATTACTGTGTTGTATAGGGAAAAAACATAGTTTTAACTGGCCATGAAACGAACATATGACATGGAGGTGGAAGGATACATGGAGGTGGGAGATAATTGGAGATTTCAAACCACCATAATAATAATCCTATATAAAATCCTGAGAGCAACTGCAACCTTAAACACTAAAAAAAAATCCCATATAAATAATTTTTAACAAAAAATTATATGTGATAACAGAATATTTAGATGTAGATTCAACATCAACGGAGGGAATATCACAAATTAGTTCGCCAAAAACTAGGGATTTATTCAACTTGGAATTGATGAATTCTAGGTCAAAATATTGGATAATAACTATCCATTTCGAGTACTTCCCCCCCAACAATTGGTGTGACAGTATATATGTCATCATGATGCAATATGTAATGGCCATAGTTTTTTGAAGTAAGATGTAATGAAGAAATATCTGGATGGCTTGAACGACCACGAAATCCAACTTTTTGATGTGATTATATCAGATCTCAATATTGTTGAGGTTTTGGCTTAGATAGTAAACAGGATGTTCATTCCCAATTTATTCTTCTTGGACCAATACCATAGCTATAGTAGATATGGCGACATCGTGATAGAGGAAATAGTCGCACTAATAGTCAGGGGGAAATAAGAGAGATGACTAAACCAATGAATCTTGCAAGGCATCAAACATTTTTTTTGCATCTTCATCCCAATGGAATGGAATCCATTTCTTCAAATCGAGTAAATCCTTTGGTCAACTCAGCATAATTAGGGATGAATCCCTTGAAGAAGTTAGCTTTCCCTTGGAGTCTTTGTAACTGAACTAAGGAGGTGGGAGCATAGAAATCAACAATTTCTTGGAATTTGACAGGATCAATATGAATTCCTTTTTTGGAGATAATGAAACCAAGGAGTCAACCAGTACAAACAAAGAACACACTTTTTTCGGGTTAATTTGAATGTTATAGTGCCTACAACAGAGAAAAATGGTCCATAAATGTAGAGGGTGATCAGCCCAATTCTTGGAATGAGCAGGGAGATCATCCAAATAAGGTTGTACGATATGCTTAATATCACAAAAAGCATAATACATCGCACGTTAAAACGTGGCCCCTGCATTATTAAGACCAAATGGAGCTTTTTATAAGAAAAAGTACCCTAGGGAAAAATAAATGTTTTTTTAGGTTGGTTCATCAGGAGAATGTTGATTTGATTGTAACCTGAGAATCCATCCATAAATGAATAGATCTCGCAACTAGCACAATCATCAACAATATGGTCAATAAACAAGGTCGAATAGTTGTCTTTCAAATAACCTTGATTAACATCCTGATAATCGACGCATACTCGAATCACACCCTATTTCTTCATGACAGGGATGATGTTCGAAAACCAGTTAGTTAATGGAATGAGGTATATAAAACTAGCCCGAAGAAGCTTTTCAATTTCAACATTTATCCCGATAGCCTTCTTAGGATAGACCGAACAGAGGCGTTGTCAAGCGGGTTTGGCATCAGGATACATTTTAATTTTGTGCATCACTATGTTTGGGTTGATACATGGAATTTCTTCATACACCCACGAAAAGACATCTCTAAATTCACAAAAAAGGGCTCGATAGGTCTCGGATTCAGATGAAGAACAAGATGCTCTGATGTAAATATTTTTGACTATTTCTAGTTTAATCACAATATCGAGAGGAATGGTTTCTTCGATATTCAAGAGGTTCTTTTTAGATTTGATATCATGAATGGAAGCAGAATTCATAAATGATTCAATTAAATTAGGTAGATACAAACGACCTATATTATCCTCTATGGAATAGGGAAGAGACGAATGATGATGATGCTCATCCCATAGCGTGTGTTTTGAAATCATGATGTCCATGATGCTTTCGTCAGTTGAGAATATATGTGAGAAAGGATTAGAGGGCATGCCATAATCTAGGGATCAATCTACCCAATTGATCGAAGAAAATGTATGGGCCGCAAAATCAAAGTAGATGGCTTCGTAATCTTTCTCAACAAGGATGAGTGGCATCTAGCCACCTAAAATTTGGATGTCAATTTCATCCGGTACAATCCATGGATCGACAAAAATTGTAGAGGATGATATCATAGTGATATAATCAATCGAAGGTGAGGAGGTGAAAGGGGGAGGAGGGGGGAGGGAAAAATTTCCCATAAGCGATGAGTCCTTCAGTAATCCAACTCCAACATGCTGATAACAATGTAGGGCTTCCCCTACAAGAGGGAAACTTCTAGCAACATTGGAATAAGAGGAAAAGAAGTTAAGTTGATATATGGCTACGATCCCACCTTTATGAGGAAAGGAGACTATGCAGAAGTAGTTTGAAACAATGACAGCCATAGTGTAAACCCATGTACATCCCAGTAGAAGGTTATAATCAAGATTTTCGTCAATAACTTCTATCTCTACAGGGACAATTTTTCTCCAAAGTTCCACTTGGAGGGAATTCAAGATTCCATGGGGTTTATATTTCCTTCCATCAAAGGCTTTTAACATGGTGGTTGATTGATCCAATTGAGGTGAACCAATCACCTTCCAAAAATACATAGACATGATGCAGGTTGATGCTCCCTCGTCCACAATGGAATGATTAATTTTCTTGCCATGGAAAGTGACCTGAATCATAAAATCTAACTGAGTTGGAAGCCGAGGAGTATAGTTTTCATGAGACAAAACCACTAGGTTGGAATTCAATGGGTCCATACATCTGATAGCCGAAAATAAGGCCTTATTTTCGGTGGGGAAGTTTTGAAACACCTCAGGAGTTGACATGGTTGATGAAGATTGAGCCAAGTCTTCAACCACATTGTAATTTTGGGAAGCTCTTGAATGAGGGTTTTAAGCAAACTTATGAATAACACCCTTCGGAGGCTTGATAGTCAATTCTGAACGCTGAACAGAATCATATGACATTGGTGCCGAACTGGTAGGTTGATTAGTAGCATGAACATTCACTGGATTCACATTACCATAGTCTTTGTTCCGAGTGGCCACCAAAAAATCATATCTCTACTTCGAGGAGTAAAGAATAAAAACCATGTTAGAGGAAGAGGGGTCTCGTGAAACCATATGAGTCTCCTGATAGGGAAATAGGTCAGTCCACATAGCAGTAGAAGTGGATGATTTAAGAAACTGATTCACTTCAGCACGGTGCAAACAATTACATGTAAAGTGATCCTTGTTGCAAATCAAGCATGGATGTCGAGGCTTTATTTTCTCATCAAAAGACAAATTTGTTTTTTTATCCTGTAGTGAGGAATCCTTATTTTTATTACCTTTACCTTTCTTCTTACTTCCAGGTTGTTTTTGAGATTTTCCCTTATCAAATGTAATGGCATTTATCTTGAAATTAGAAGCCACATGAGGGTGGGATTGGTGGTTTTATGTAGGAGCAGGGAGAGAAATACCAGATGGTTTACTCGCCGATTGTGAACTAGTAGGACAAAAAAATGCTAGCAGTGGGATGAGATTATTTACTAGGTGGAAGAGGAAGAGTGTTTGAAGGTCACATAGAATTTGGTATCTTATCATAGAGTGTGCCCGATTGGGTATAAACTAGATATAGATATTGAGAATGAGAAATCACATTCTCTTTGGTCATGACTAAACCTTTGGCCACATCTTCTGTTATAAGAGATAAGAAAGACTTGAAAAACCATTCCTCCAACAACTGATCGGTAACAAAGGTCTTGAAAAACCAGCGATGGTGCCTCCACTCATGAATGTGATCTGAAATGTGAGTGGAATCCAATTTTTTGAAGTTGGTCAATAGTTTCGTTCCGATTTCGTATTTGATGGGAAATTGTAAATGTGTGAGGAAGGTGGTGGCTAAAGTATTGACGTCGTGAAATAACGCTTTAGGTAACTCATTATACCATCTACCTGCAGTATTCGTAAGAATTCCCTAGAAAATATGAAGTCGAATGTAATCATCATTAAGGGATTTGGATGTCCAGCATAGACGATACGTCACGACATGCATCGATGGGTCTTCTCCAGGATTCCCATTGAAATTTGGGATATCAAATGGCAACTTGGTGGGACTAATCAGCTACCATGGTGAATGAGAGATGGGTTCATTAGTAAGCTGAGTTAAATAAGGTAATTTGAGAGTAGACACAAAAGGAAAGTGTCAATTAAAGTCCAGAGGAGGGTGACCTGGGTAAGAAGGAATGGCCTAAGAAATGGGTACTTGCATTCTTCGATAATAATGGTTTTGATAATAAGGAGCATGGTTACCAAGATATGTAGGATTCTGATAACTAGCATACACGTGAATTTGTTGCCCAGCCCAGGCTAATGATAAAGATGCTAGAATGGCTAGGCTTGGACTTGATGGCCTTGGAAAAGTGCATGATGAGGTTCATAATTTTTCTCATTAGGGTTTTTTATTTTCCCCTAGTATGATGGGTTCGGCTGAGACTGCGCCAAATTCTGAAGAATTTGACCTGTTGTAAATTGAGGAGAACTTTGCGCAAGCAATTGAGAGAATGAGGCACCTTGTAAAGTTTGATTAAGCAGTTCTTGTGTAATATCTCAAAAGAGGGAATTTCTACAACAATGAGAATATCTTAAGATATTTTAAAGTTGGAGCTACAACAATACATGAGCACAAATGAAGTATTGCAGCAAATTATCTCATAAAATGTGTCTTAAACACACTTCCATCAGATTATGAACATATCAGCAAAAGTATGCCTTTAAACATTATCTCCTAGTGGGGAAAAGCATCAAAATAGACCATAAAAACGTTATTCCCAGGTGACTGCGTGATAAAAAAGGGAAATAATGGTTTGGTCCCTTAACATATCGAATGAGGACCTCACATACCAAGGGAATCAGAAAGAAATCCCTTTTGATATGTTAAACAGGTCTCCCGGCCTTACAATGCCTTAAAAACACCCAAATCCCATGAATTTGATTATGCAAAAAATACTGAAGCATGTATAACATTATCTCATGAGGGTTTCTACAAAATTTCAATAGAAACACATAGATCTGGAGATTGATGGCACAATATGCTAAGAAAAGAGAGATTTAGCCTCCTTATTGCATTACAGAGATAACCCGATAAGGGTTTCTTGAGACACCTGTACAAAAAGATCATATTTGATTTATTCATCTCAAAAATAACGCAGTTGATCTAGAGAATGATGGCACAATCTGCTAATAAAAGAGATATCTGGCCTCCTTATTACATTACAGAGATAACCCGGCAAGGGTTTCTTGAGACACCTGTACAAAAAGAGAAGATTTGATTTATTCAGCTCAGAAATAACGTAGTCTCACTAAAACATGACATGAATGTAGCTGAATATTAAAAAGAGGGATAAATATCCCTTCCTCTAGCTTTCCGGGAGAAGGGTTGGCCCTTTCCCTAGGAAACTAGCTCCAAAACAAGGGTAGAAACCCTGCTGCAACAACTCTTTGGAAAATGACGTAGTTCCTGCAAGGGACTATGCTATAGGAGAGAAGAGGTGCTTTGGCCAAGTGCCAAGATATGAAATGAGCTCATAAATCTCCTTTTCTGATCTCTTAAGAGAAGCAAGGCACCCTCTACTGAGAAACATACCCGGGAGTGGAGTGATCAATATTCCACTGCAACACCCTGCAACACAGCATCACACTGCTGCAGAAATAACGCTGTGACTAAAGATTGCTGCTTGGCCTCAAGTCTGTATGTGGAAAAAATCAGTACAATACCCTCCCAAGAGGCTTCTCAAGGGAAGAGGTGGGATTCCCACTCGGAAATACCCGGTGCTAAACAACACTGCAACCCTGCTAAACAATAAGAGGAAGCCAAAAGTCTAAGCAGACCAAATAATAATATATCGTAACATGAATAGAAAAGGCTTCTACCCTCTCCATATATAGCAATTGAACCTCTCCTCATTGGGTCCCATCCACATTTGCCTCCAAGCTCATGCATGTTGTCCTCCACCAAATCTGCGCTGTTCATCAAGGAGATGCAAAGAATCTAGACAACATATGTTGACTTGGTCAAAGATGACTGAATCAAGATGATATCTCCCTTGTTCACACCTAAAAGTGCTCCTTCTAGCTGCTTATTCTTCCTCTCTTCACATAAGGAATGTTATTCTTCTTTTCAATGGGCCTCCCTACCCATTTATTTATTTATCTAAATATAAAATCAATTATAATACTCCATTTACATGAAGTCTAAATTTTGGGAATATTATAGTCCTCCCCCTCCAAAATTTTGCTTGTCCTAAAGCAACTGAAAAGGTAGAGAAAAATTTCTCCCTCCCTCTTCTTGTGGCCTCCTCATCAATATATCCCCACCATAGCTCTGCAACAAATCTGTCCTCCAATGATTCCTCCCAAGTGTGTAAACATGATAAAGTGGAAGGTGCAAGTGGAAATCTCCTTGTTGTCCAATGGCCTCCTCAAGGTAGTAGTGATGACCCACATGGGGAATCTTATTCCCAATGAGTGATTCCATCACCCATGCTATCATCCAAATGAAATGAGCCATTCTAGGTAGCTCATCAAAACAATCATCAACCCCCGGTTGGTGCAGTGTAGTGGGGCTGCATGGAGAGATTATTTTTCCTTCCTTTATATGTTTTTCTCTCCATTTATGATAAGTGTGGGGCTGTTTATGTCTTTGGGCTGAAACAATATGGCCTCCAATAATGGCCCAAGCTACCCCACCAAACAAATAAACCATGAAGTGCCTCCTCCAAAAACTCAAGTTCTCCAAATGGTTCCTCCCATATGAAGAAGAGAGATGTAATTTGGCAATCATGGGCTGCCCATTGCTTCTCTTGAAACATGCATCATGCAAAGTAGGGAGAATCATACTCCCAATGGGAATCTCCAACTCATATCCCACTCTCCAAAACAAGCTCCCCATGAACATAGAAATATCAGCAATACATGGAAGCAAAAACCAATAGAAACAAGTTGTCATATGACAACCGGAAAGTGGATCAAGGTCCCACATAAGGAACCAGCGCAGTGCATCCTTTGCCTGCATCAAATCAAACAAAAAAGGGTGCTTTTCCAGCCACTTGTTTTCTGCCACAATCATTTTACAAGATGGAAACATGAAAGTACAAAGTAGTGTCAATGGTGCACACCAAAAATCATGTGGCTTCTCCCACAAACCACCAATGAGATAGCCAATCTCAATACTACAAATGGCCTCAAGTACATAATTATACAATATGCAAGAAGGAATAATCCTCCTTGTTACAATATGATGCTCATATAAAGAAAAGAAGTACAAAACACAAACTGAAATTGTACATTCTCCATCATGTACTTGAGATCTTGAGCTGAAATGGCTCAATTGGAAATTCTCCCTCACTTCCAAAGAGTAGGGAAGTGGTTGTGACCTCCTCTCTTTCATCATCCGGGCTATGCATCTCTCCATATGCTGAAATATGTCCTGCTGGATTCCCTCCCAAATGAACTCCTCTGCCAAGGAAAGATATGCATCAAAATGCATGGAGAAGAAGTCCTCATGTGCTGCATGTAGCAGCTTCTCCTTGAGCTTAGAAGCTCTAGTCAAGAAGACTCTGCTATAAGAATAGATGACCATATCATCCACCATATATCTATCATCTCCCTCAGGGTCATCAAGAATCATGCAAGCACCAAGATCTTTGGAGTAATCTACCAAAATTTGAGGTCTCCAATATGGATCAATCCTCCCAAGATATGGTGCTGGTGATCTAGCATGTGAAGCTCTCCTCATGCTGCTGCCTGCTACTTTGACATCCCCCATGCCAAAGTCTTCCTCCAAAATTTTCACCTCTCCAAAATCCAAGAGTGGTAAATCCAAAGACAAAATGTCTTTCATCAATCCTAGATCTGGTGGCCTCCCAGGTGGAATGCCTCCATGTAGTGAGACATCAATGTCAAGAGTATATTGTACATAAGGTTGGGCAACCTTGCCTTGCCCTCATAGCACAAATCAGTTTGCCTCCCCTTTGCATTAGCTCTATGAAATAGAGAAGGGTGTGTGCCTCTCATCAAGTGATGCTGCTCTTCCTTCCTACCTTCTCCTTCCATCTGCATTGCTTCACAATCATGTTGCTCATTGATTGTGCTTTGACCTCCATGTATGAGATCCTAGGGAACTTCTTGCAAGGATACAAGAATCCCTCCTGTTGGAGCCTATGCTCCTCCTTCTGCTGCATGAGGTATTGGTTGTGTGCTAGATGTGACAGTGCTATTGCCCCCATCTTCTTCAATGTGTATGGGTAACCCTTCAATAATTGGATCCTCCTGTGAAAAAGAGATCCCCATGCCCTCTTGTTTAGGAATATGAGATAGAGGTCTTACTTCTAACAATGTATGATGCAATATGTCAGCCTCTCCCATGGTTTTTTGAAGTGGAGTGAGGTCTATAGTTTCCTCCATTACATGCAAGGGTTTTGTTTCCTAAAGTTTCTCTTACTCCAAAACATGTGTCTTAGGAGGTTTTCCATTAAACTTTCCCATTAATGTTTTAATGAATCTTGCATAAGAGAAAGTATTTGCATTTTTCAAAGAACAAGATTCAAAAATCCACCATGCATAAGCCTTACCTCCAAAATGCAGCGTTGCCACTCTAATGGCTTCACTTTCAAAAATTTGATGTTACTGCAAAAAGGTGTCTAGCTCTTCCACCCAAGCCCTGGCTAAACATGTAGGTGAACCATAAAAGGTAGATAGAAGGAACCTATCCATATTCTGCTGCTTGCTCCTCTTCACTTGGATCTTGCAAAACTCCTGGAAAGTGGTATGATCTCTAAACTTCTCAGTTTGAGATTCATACTCCTGCAACAAATCACTAAGAGTTTTCCTCTTAGGCATCCCCCCTCCTCTCATCCATCTCATGATAGATATGGCCATTTGACTGCACTTTGCATCATGGAGTGTAGTTGCATGCTCACCCTCACCATGTGAAAATCTAGATCTAGCTCTAGATCCAAACTCTCCTGGATATTCCATCTCCATCCTTATTTTCTTTAGATCTTCTTGAAAGCTCTGTATAGATCTTGGAAGTAGCTTTGTAAGCCTATCTTCCTTATTTACTCCACATAATGGAGTATTCTCTTTTCTGTACATCTCCCCTTCTGTTGATGTCATACTGGCTAAAATGCACAGGCTGTGCTAAGAACAAATCTTTGATACCACTGTAATATCCCAAAAGAGGGAATTTCTACAATAATGAGAATATCTTAAGATATTATAGAGCTGGAGATACAACAATAAATGAGAAAAAATGAAGTAATATAGCAAATTATCTCATAAAATTTGTCTTAAAAAAACTTCCATCAGATTATGAACATATCAGCAAAAGTATGCCTTTATACACTATCTCCTAGTGGGGAAAAGCATAAAAATAGACCCTAAAAACGTTATTCCCAGGTGACTGCATGATAAAAAATGGAAATAACGGTTTGGTACCTTAGAATATATATTGAGGACCTCACATACAAAGGGTATCAGAAAGAAATCCCTTTTGATATGTTAAACTGGTCTCTCGGCCTTACAATGCCTTAGAAACACCCAAATCCCATGACTTTGATTATGTAGAAAATACTGAAGCATGTATAGCATTATCTCATGAGGATTTCTGAAAAATTTCAATAGAAAAACATAAATCTGGAGATTTATGGCACAATATGCTAAGAAAAGAGAGATCTGGCCTCCTTATTGCATTACAGAGATAACTCGGTAAGGGTTTCTTGAGACACCTTACAAAAAGAGCAGATCTGATTTATTAAGATAAAAAATAATGCATTATCACTACAAAATGACATGAATGTAGCTGAATAATACAAAGAGGGATAAATATCCCTTCCTCTAGCTTTCCGGGAGAAGGGTTGGCCCTTTCCCTGGGAAACTAGCTCCAAAACAAGGGTAGAAACCCTGCTGCAACAAATCTCTATAAAATGACGCAGTTCCTGCAAGGGAATGCACTGTAGGAGAGTATAGGTTATTTGGCCAAGTACCAAGATATGAAATGAGCTCAGAAATCTCCTTTTCCGATCTCTCAATAGAAGGAAGGCACCCTCTACTGAGAAACAGACCCGGGAGTGGAGTGATCAATCTTCCACTGCAACACCCTACAACACAGCATCACACTGCTGCAGAAATAACACTATGAATAAATATTTCTACTTGACCTCAAGCCTGGATGTGGAATAAATCAGTACAATACTCTCCCAAGAGGCCTCTGAAGGGAAGAGGTGGGATCCCCGCTCGGGAACACCCCGTGCTAAACAACACTGCAACCTTGCTAAACAGCAAGAGGAAGCCAAAAGTCTAAGTAGACCAAATAATAATATATAATAACATGAATAGCAAAGGCTTCCACCCTCTCCATATATAGCAAGTGAACCTCTCCTCATTGGGTCCCATCCACATTTTCCTCCAAGCTTATGCAAGTTGTCCTCCACCAAATCTGCGCTGTTCATCAAGGAGATGCAATGAATCTAGACATCATATGTTGACTTGGTCAAATATTACTAAATAAACATGATATCTCCCTTGTTCACACATAAATGTGCTCCTTCTAGCTGCTTATTCTTCCTCTCTTCACATGAGGAATGTTATTCTTTCTGTCAATGGGCCTCCCTACCCATATATTCATTTATCTAAAGATAAAATCAACTATAATATTCCATTTAGATGAAGTCTTAATTTTGGGAATATTACATCTTGGGAAGGTCCAGATACCACCAAAATAGGTTTTAAAGGTTGGTTGACATATATTTGATGTTTTTGAGGTGTTTATGGATAGATAGGAATTTTTGATGAGGATGGTGCAGCCTGAGGATTCAAAAATTGATCCCAAAACGAACTAGGTTGAACGGGGAGAAGTAGGTTTCCAAACAATAGCAGTCATTCTAGGATAAGGCAGACCATAACTAGGTGGATTATGATATGGAGGTATACCAACAAGAAGTCCCCCTCCTCCCCCACCTGCATAAGGAGGAGAACATGATGGAGGCAACTACGATCCAGATGGATGGTACCCAACATAAGTAAAGTTGGGTTGTTGAGGGTAGCTTTGTCCATTGATGTAAGGACCAGCTTGCTGCTCTATTGTAGGTGTAGTTGGATGATGAGGAGAAGACTATGTGGCATTCATAAGGAAAGTACAAGACATTATTCTCGAATTGGATGACATGGGGGATATCCAAGGACTAGAAGCCGCACCAGAAAAGGTACTAGATAATGACTGATAATCCAGTGGGATAGACGAGCCACCATACAAATGAGCTTTTGGTGATGTTGAAAACATATATGAGGAAGCGACTCTTGATTTCTCAACCATAGTGGTGGACACAGGTTGGGAGCTTGAATCAACTCTAGAGATAGTTGACAATCCCAACGAAGATTTTTGCCAAAGATCCTCGAGTAAGCCCAAAGAATTAGGTGAAGGATTTTTTATCGGAGTTTGAAGAGGTGTAAAAGGATCAGTTGGATACAATTGAGGTCATTCGAAATGAGAGGTAGAATAAGGATGGGGCTCTTCTTGAGGGATCTCTTCAATACTCAAAAGATCGTATGGAAGAGGTTCACCATTAGGCCCAAGATATACTGGTTTTGTCTAAGACAAAGGAAGAGAAGAGGAAGGTCTAACTGAATTAGGTGAGGATGGCTGAGGCTCTTCAGGTTCAATGGCCTTAGGAAATAAAGTGTATGAATCAGGTAAGTCAAGTTGAGTGACCTCAGGTAATAGAATTTTAGGGACTTATGTTTCAATTTTGTCAGTCTCACCAACAAGTATTGATGTAATCTCCAGTTTGGAACTCAAAGGGATGGATGATTCTAGAAATTCATTATCAAGAGTAGGGCTATAAGTAGTGCTTGAAGTTCCTGTTTTGGTATTTTTTGTTTTCTTATCTTTTGGATGTTGTTTATGAGTAGCCCTTGGAGGTAGAGGATGCTTGTTTTTCATTCTACGCGAACAAAGGGGAGGGGTATTTTTTTCTTCCACGTTGGATGATAAATTTTATTAACACAAAAAGAAATAAATCAAAAAGAGGGTAAACTAGGAATAAAGGATTATCAAGCAACCATGAACTGCAATATACACCTTAGCGAACCAAGGACTTAACGTATGGCGACCAATCTCCTTGAATGTTGTGTACGGTGTATCACAGTCTACAAGGCGACAGACTCGGTTACCTATGGGTGGATAAAATCCTATAGGGGACTCCAAAAATATACTCGATGGTACGTGCTAATGAATTACCATTCGATGAGAGAATTACCATATACTTTTCATGCATGGAGCGCCATACGATATACCCAAAGGTACGTGAACCAATATCCTATACACTTACATACGTGGAACATGTTTTCAACCCTGGAATGCAACGCTGGAAAACAATGACAACTCCTACATTTAATGACACCGGAACACATCTATAGCCTAGACCTATAAATGTTTGTGTTAATGAAAAAAATGCTCCTTAGGTTTATTCAATAAATTTTATTGTTTATATTTGATTAAGTTACATTTTTAGGGCTCTCCATGGATGTAACTTGACTATCTTAAGATGAAAATATAGCATTAGAAAAAATGAATCTTTTCTCTTTCAATGAAAAGCTAGCCAAGGGAATAAAAAAACAATATGTAGCACAAAATATGCATCAAATAAGATGCAAGATGCAATCTTCCTTTCGATGTGATTGTTCCTAATCTAATTCACATGCAAAACCCTAAATTCCAAATGCAAAAAAATTATTTTCACCACACTTTATTTTTGAAATGAAGAAAACTAAGATGAAAATTTCAAATACAGATTCAATTATACTTCTCAGAACAAGGACTCAAACAAAAATTCATCCAAGTGATTAGAAATCAAACAAACAAATTTTCAAGCGACCAACTAATAAGAACAAAGAAAATTTGAAACCAATTCTTATCAAAGGAAAACAAACATAAATGGAAACTGAATGGTGGTTTTAGAGAGACCACAATACACTGAAGACCCAAAGAAACTCAACAAAAAGCAGGTTGATGGATGAGAGGCTAAAAAACCAAGGAAAAAATTGTGTGAAAATAGGGACCAACACTGGTGCAGAGAGGGAACCAGTGCTTTGCAACACTGGGACGGAGTGGGACTTGGTGAGGTGCAATACTCTATTAGAGGCACTGTGGGAGTTTTGGGCTTGAAAAAGAGGTTTCCAACAGAAAAATTTTAAAAAAAGGTTGAGTGAAGCCACTTACCAGGTTTGGTCTTGAATTGATGATGCAACAAAGGTTTTTCAAGGAGGTAATCAAACATAAAGGACAAGGAAAACCACCAAGGGAATACTTTTTTCCCTCGTACGGTCACCAATTTTTATATGCGATTTACGATTGTATACAAAGGAGGTACTTCCCAATGATAGGGAGAAGAAGGATGAGGCTCTTCTTGAGGGATATCTTCAATACTCAAAATATCATATAGAAGAGGTTCACCATTAGGCCCAAGATATACTGGTTTTGTCTAAGACAAAGGAAGAGAAGAGGAAGGTCCCACTAAATCAGGCGAGGATGGTTTAGGCTCTTCCAGTTCAATGAACTTAAGAAAGAAAGTGTATGAATCAGGGAATTCAAGTTGAGTGACCTCAGATAATATAATTTCAGGGACTTTTCTTTCAATTTTGTCAGTGTCACCAAGAGGGATTGAGGTAATCTCCAGTTTGAAACTTAAAAGAATAGATGATTCTGGAAATTCATTATCAAGAGGAGGGCCATAAGTAGTTCCCGAAGTTCCTCTTTCGGTATTTTTTGTTTTCTTATTTTTTGGATGTCAATAGCCTCTGGAGGTAGAGGAGGCTTGTTTTTCATTCTACATGAACAACGGGGAGGGGGATTTTTTTCTTCCATGTTGGATGATAAATTTTATTAACACAAAAAGAAATAAATAAAAAAGATGGTAAGGATTAAAGGATTACCAGGAAACAATGAACTGAAATATACACCTTGGTGAACCAAGGACTTAACGTACGACAACCAATCTCCCTGAATGTTGTGTTTGGTGTATCACAGTATACAAGACGGTAGACTCAGTTACCTATGGATGGATAGAAACCTATAGGGGACTCCAAAAATATACTCAACGGTACGTGGGACTTTATTCTGTAGTGGTGTTTTCTAATGCATAACCGTTCAATGAGAGCATTACCATATACTTTTCATGTGTGGAGCACCATCCGATATACTCAAAGGTATGTGGAGAATGATCCTATACACTTACATATGTGGAGCATGATTTCATCCTTTGAATGAAATGCTGGAAAACAATGACAACCCATATGTTTAACGACACCAAAAAACATATCTAGCCTAGACCTGTAAATGTTTGTGTTAATGTTACAAATGATCCTTAGGTTGATTCAATAATTTTTACTGTTTATCTCTGATTAAGTTACATTTTTAGGGCTCACCACGGATGTAACCTAAATATCCTAAGATGCAAATATAGCATGAGAAAACATGAATCTTTTCTCTTTCAATAAAAATCTAGCCAAGGAAGGGAAGAAAAAATCAAGATGTAGCACAAAATATGCAACAAACAAGATGCAAGATGCAATCTTCCTTTCGATGTCTCTATTCCTAATCTAATGCACAGGTTAAGTCCCTATATTAATAGTGTAGTCCCTTATTATGTTAGTTTAGTCCCCCTTATTGTTATTGTTGTACCCCTGTAACCCCCATATTGTTATTATTGTGCCCTTACATTATTATTGTTAGGTCGGCTAGGATTACATTGTGGCCCCACTAGGATTACATTGTGGCCCCATGGACTCCTATATATAGAAAGGAGGTTTTGTCAATTGTATCATCCAATAATTGTTCATTCATGTAATGTATTGGAGGTTGCCCCCTAGAAGTGGCTTATTTCTAAAGCGTTGATATCTCTTTTCTTCTCTTTTTGGAGTTGGTTTCACAACATTTGGTATCAGATCTTTGGATTCTAGGGTTTCGTTGCTCCAAACAGGTCATCATGGAATTTTCGCTATAACAGTTTTTATACGAAGGTTCAGATGTTGAAATATTTAGAGTGCGAAGCCGAAATCTTGAGGAACATCATCGAAAAATTTTAGAGCTTGGTTCGCAATAGTTTTAGATATATGATCTGTTGAAGTTAGGGCTTTTTTCAGGCTCCTGAATTTCACTTAAAAAGGTCATCGCGGAATTTTCTCTATAACATATTTTCTACGAAGTTTCAGAAGCTAAAAATTTTAGAGAGCGAAGCCGAAATCCTGAGGAACATCGTCACAAAATTTCAGAGCTTGGTTTGCAATATTTTTGGAGATATGAGCTGTGGAAGTTAGGTCTTTTGCAGTCCCCCGAATTTCATCTCAAAGAGGTGATCGTGGGAAAATATTCATAACTCTCTCTCTGAGCATCAAATTGGAATTCTATAAAAAGCGACTAGAAGTGCATGGACTATAGTTTCCTATCTATAAATTTCAGAGCCAAAGGAGGAAGAAGTGAAACGTGGAAATTCGTACAAGTTCGCTCTACTGAACCAGTCCATAATTAGGTCATTGTGGGAGATTGGACATAAATTTGTCTTGAAGAATCCAAAATAGGTCAAACCTGTGGCATTAGAAAGAGGATTTAGAGGGCTACCGCAGGGCCAAATTTCAGTTATTGAAGATTTGAAATCACATAGATAATTCAGTTTCAATATCGAGCTTCTCAAAAGAAAGAAAAGGGTGTGTATTTGGTTTTTAAAATTCCATAAAGTTTGTTTGAAAAAGAAGTTTGAAGTGATTCCAAGGGCATATTTTAGAATTTTAATCAAAATTGGGTTCTATAATGCCTCAAAAAAATAATTCCATACCCATTAAGCCCTCAAAAAACTATACTATGATGCATGAAGGGGAAGAATTGCAGTATGAGATATCAAAATTATGGTACCAAGTGCAACAAATTTCAATCTTACGAAGAGAAACCGAAGATGACATAGATGGTTTAAAAGCAGAAATGGAGGCTAAGTTGGATGGTTTGAAGGATCAAATAATAGCTAATATGGATGACAAATTAGTGGAAGATCACATCGAGCATCAAAAACAAGTTCTCCAACTCTCAAAGGATAACCTAAATTTGGTGCATAATTTAATGAAACAAAAGGAAGATCAACATCACATTGAAAGAAGTTCTGAAGCAGTCACAAAAACAAGAACTCAACAAGTACGATCAATTTCAGAGTATCTCAACAAGTGGAAGAAATTTCCTATAGAATATTCCACATGGGAGGATGAGAATTTTATACAGAAGCATCGAGAAATAATCAAGCGTTGAGGACAACACTTGTTCAAAGGAGAGGGGCATGTTAAGTCCCTATATTAATAGTGTAGTCCCTTATTATGTTAGTTTAGCCCCCCTTATTGTTATTTTTGTACCCCTGTAACCCCCATATTTTTATTATTGTTCCCTTACATTATTATTGTTACGTCGGCTAGGATTACATTGTGGCCCCATGGACTCCTATATATAGAAAGGAGGTTTTTTCATTTGTATCATCCAAGAATTGTTCATTCATGTAATGTATTGGAGGTTTCCCCCTCGAAGTGGCTTATTTATAAGGCGTTGATATCTCTTTTCTTCTCTTTTTGGAGCTGGTTTCACAACAGCACATGCAAAAACCTAAATGCGAAATCCAAAAATTCTCTTTTCACCACACTTAATTTTTGAAATGAAGAAAAATAAGATGAAAATGTTAAATTACTAATGCAAATGTTCAATTATACTTTTCAGAACGAGCACTCAAAACAAAATTCATCCAAGTGATCAAAATTAAAAAAATTAAGTTTGTAATCAACCAAACGATAAGAAAAAAGAGAAAATGAACCAATTTTTATCAAAGGAAAAAAAACACAAATGCAAGCTAAATGGGGGTTTTAGAGATACCACAAAGCGCTAAATACCAAAAAAAACTTAGCAGGAAGCAGGCTGATGGATTAGAGGCTCAAAAACCAAGGAAAAACTTGTGTGAAAACATGGACCAACACTAGTGTAGAGAGGGAACCAATTCTTTGCAATGCAGGGATAGAGTGGGCCAGGGTGAGGTGCAACCCTCTCTTAGAGGCACTGGGGGATTTTTGGGCTTGAACAAGAGGTTTCTGACATAAAAATTTCAAAAAAAGGTTGAGTGAAGCCACTTCCTAGGTATGGTGTTAGTTGGATGATGCAAAAAATTTATGTCAAGGAGGTAATCAAATGCAAAGGACAAGGAAAACCACCAAGGGAATACTTTTTTACCTAGTATGGTAGCCAATGTTTTATATGGAATTTACGATTACAGAAAAAGGTATCTCCACTAGGTTTGGTTTGGTGGTAAACCTAGAATAATAGAGAGACAAGGAACCAAATGCTTTTCCTTAAAGTAAATAGATTATGGAGTGAGGATCACCTAGAAATTGTGTTGGAAATATTGTCATTGATGGCAATAGAGGCAGCAAAGAAGAAAACGTAGGGCTGCAGAGTTAGGGAGGCAGAGTAGAGTGCAGTAAGAGGGCCATTGGACTGAAGATCTGGTTAGAACCAGAAAACCCTGTAAATAAACTCACTGTGTGAAGAAAGAAATTATTTTAGGGTTATCTGTGCAATGATTGAATTGAATTTTGTGTGTATATATATATAGAGGTGTCTATTTAATGATGGAGAATGTGCGTTAAAAACCTGTGTTGAGGGTAAAAGATCACTGGTCGAAATGACGAAGAGTACTTATGTTGAATGCCTGTATATAAAATACATTGTAAATGATGATCCTGCATGCATTTTTGAAATGATGAAATGTCGAGGATGGTTACTGTGAACCCAAACCTGTGGGTTATTGAAAGAATATATGGCAATATAATGTATTCTGGTGGCCGTGTTGTGCGTAAATTGTAATGTCAAACAGTCAGGGGTAAGAGGAATCATATAAAGAAACATTGAAGTGGAGCGCCTTATAATAAAAAGAAACGAAATAATAAAGGCGGAACCTTGTACAAGACCAGAACCTGGAGTGGAGGAGCGGAACTAGGATGGGTAAACAGTGAACGTGGTTTGGAGTAAACAGTAAGGCAGTTTCCAGGTTTCATCGCACCGCTTTTGCGGAGCAAGTGGTATTTTCTAATTGAGAGCGATTCCATAGAGGTGCTGACGCGTGGCAAGGCGGGACCCAAGGAAACCGCCTCCCACTGCGTGCCATCACGTGGTAACCATCGACCAAAGACGTGGAGCGATATTGACACAAGCCGTCAATCTGGAGGGAAGCGATCTGACGGTGGCTGTGTTCAGAAGGTGCGCGAAGGATAACCCAGGTACGGCGCACCATCGCGCGTTATTGTTCACGCAAGTAGCCCGTGCGATATCCATTAGATCGTCAAGGCTGAGGCGATGCGATAACAGCCGTTGGATGGAGAGACCATTAGCGTTGGGGCCCACGCATATGTGTGTGTTGTTCAATTAAGGTTTTAAGTTAAATAAGGTTCGACGGCAAAGTGGAAGTTCGTAAACATATTACATATCACCAAGGGTCTTAATATTTTACTGAATACAATACAACTTGTATATGTAATGACCGTGTGCGTGGAGTAAGTGAGCAAAAATGGGATTATGACTTGATTGATATATATTACAATATCTGATATATTAAAGTGGAATGTGCGCATAAGAATGGATTGGAACTGATTATAAGTTTAATGCATATGGATGCATTTTGAAATGCCTAAGGTTTAAAAACAAAGTCGAGGGTTAATTCAGATATATATAGTCCCGTATGAAATATTGTAAAGATTTAAATATGAATGTGTATGGAAAAGGAAAAAGAAGAGGAGAGCGTGCAGAGATGAAAGTTCGGTTAACAGGAATATGTACAGGAATGAAGTGAACATGTGGAATATGCAGATGATAGTGAAAAAAGAGTATGCAGAACAGTTTCTTAACAACAGCAGGAAAAGACAAATCCAGTAAAGCCAAAATCCAGAAAAGGAGCTGAGTGAAATTGAAATGTGTAATTAAAAATGTGAATGTAAATGTTGTAATTATTTTTATTGTTTGTGATGCAAAGGCAAGTATCCTAAGGAAAAGACAAAATCCCACTGTAGCATGGAAATTTGTACATATTGTTATAATTTTAAAAATGAGTTGGATAAAGGAATAAGAAGACAGAAGCCAAAGAGTCATGACTATTCACTCCAAATTCTTTGTGAAATACAAACAGTCATGTGAGGGACTCTATAAATAATATCAACTGGATATGCATAAGTGAGGTTAGAGAGAGTAAATATAGAGAAGGCAGAGTATAGAAGAGTGAGGCAGAGAAGATTAAGAAAAGAAGAGCAGTAAGAGAAGCTACAGAACAGAGCTGATATCTGAGGTAAATCAGCAAACATTCAGTTTGATAAATTGAGGAAGTTGGAGCTTCCCTATCAAGTTGCAACTTGATAGCTGTCAGTTGTAGCTGACTGAGGTTGGAGCCTCCTGTAGGTTGGTGCCTACAGAAAATTGAAGGGAGTTGGTGCTTCCATGCAAATTGTAGCTTGCAGAATTGAGGTTGGAGCCTTCTGTAGGTTGGTGCCTGCAGAAAAAAAAGTGGTGAGAGGGAGCTGGAGCTTGCCTTTGCATCACAACAATAATGAGATGTGGTTTTCTCCCTTTATGGGTTTCCACTTATATCTGGTGTCTCTGTGCATGATGTTTATGTGTTGATCTGATTTATATCATCTGCTTAATACCTGCTGCTCTCATATTAAGTCTACTGTTATATTATATTAATACTTACTGCTCACATTCTAATATTACTTACATATTAAGTTGGACATGAAATGAAGGTGTAAATAAGGTTTAATGAAAATATTTAAAAAGTACATGAATGTGTTAAACTGATTCACCCCCCCCCCCCTCTCAGTTTAACTAAGGGTTCAACAATTGGTATTAAAGCAGGTTCCTTTGTACCAGTCTAACAACTGAAAGGAGATCCTAGGTTCCCAATATGGCGAGTAAAGAAGGATGCTCAACCAATAAAGCCCATTTTTTCTCTGGTGAAAATTATGCTTTCTGGAAAATCAGAATGAGGACATACATAATGTCCCTAGGAATAGAAGTCTGGGCTGCTGTGGAATTTGGATATACCCCAAAGGAAACTAACACAGAAAAAGAAACAAAACAAGATTTTGTGGCTAACGCAAAAGCCATGAATGCCATCTTGAATGGATTATGTGAAGCAGATTTTATTAAAGTAATGCACAAAGACTCTGCCAAAGAAATATGGGATACTCTTGAGAACATACATGAGGGAGACAAGAAAGTAAAGACTGCCAAACTTCAAGTCTATAGAGCCTAGTTTGAGAACTTAAAAATGAATGATGAGGAAGACATTTCCAGTTTCTTCCTAAAAGCTGCAGAAATTATTAACAATATGAAAGCTCTTGGAGAAAAAATGCCAGAAAGTATAATTGTGCAAAATATTCTAAGATCTCTTCCATCCAGGTTTAATCCAAAGGTGTCTGCAATAGAAGAAACGACTGATTGGGAGACCTTGACCATGAACCAGCTACTTGGAAATATATCGGCCTATGAAATTAGGCTCCCACAGAAGAAGCCAAGTACGAGGGAAGCAACCTTTAAAACAGAAAAGAAGAAAGAAGAAGAGGGAGACATATGCTCTTGCCCGGATGACGAAGAGGCAAAGTTTGTCAAGAAATTGGATAGAGGCTCAGGTAAATACAAAGGTAAACTCCCCTTCAAATTCTTTAACTGTGGAAGAGTTGGACATTATGCTGCTAAGTGTCCTCACAATAAAGTAAAAAATCAGGCTCAAGAGGCAGAGAAAAATAAATCAAAGAACTGGCAGAAAGTCAAGAAGTTCAACAAAAAATCCTTCTATGCTCAACAAGACAGCAGTACATCTGAAGATTCAGATGAAATCTCAAGTGAAGATGGAACCTCTGAATTTTTATTGATGGCTATAGAAGATATTGAAGGTCTCCTGCTAGAAGATGAAGAAGAAGAAGGTGAGGTCGACCTTGAGGGGGAGCTAAGAAGTGCTCTAGAAGAGATTGATAGACTCAAGTTGAAATGCAGAAAAAAAAGGACATTCTCCTCAAGTATGTACGAGAAGAAAAAAATTCAGAAGTCCTTATGCAACTAAAGATAGAGCTTGAAGAAGCCAAGAAGATAGAGGACCTGTTACTTAAGAAAATCAAAGAAAAAACTCAGGAACAAGAAAAGTTGGAAGAAGAAGTAGTATGTCTTAGGAAGAAATTAGAAAATACTCAAAGGAAAGTGGTTATAAACTCTTCTCAAACAACAAGCTCTAATAAGTTGAATTAAATTCTTGTTGCTCAAAGATCCCCTATGATAAAAACTGGAATAGGCTATGAAGGAGAATAAAGTAAAGGCAAAGAAAAGGTTGACAGAGAGATTATTTTTGTAAAAGCAAAGAAGAATGATGAAGCAGCTCAAACAATTCCTACAAAAGAAGAAACCTGTAATAAGGAAGACAGAGATCAGAAGAACCACCAGTAGAAAAGAATGTAATAAATACTAAGACCCCTGAGTATGTAAAATTTGGAAACCATCAAAGGAGGTTCTTCCCTCCTATGAATAATGCCACCTGTTATGCTTGCCACAAGCTGGGACACATTGCTGCATATTGTCATGCAAGGAGGAGTAACTCAAACCAGCAAAAGATGTAAACATTGAAGAGACTGCCTCAAGCAAATAAATGGAAGAGACAACCTTACATCAGGTATGAAAATAATTTTTATGGTTATTGCTTTTATTGTAAGGAATTTGGTCATAAAATCATTGAGTGTAGAAAGTATGGACAAATATTGATGAGGTTTATGAATCAAAGAAATTCTGTTCATACTCATAATTCTACAAAGATTATGATCAAATGTTGTGTATGCCATCAAGTTGGACATATACCTTCCAAATGTCCTCTAAGAAGATGTAGTTCACCACCACACAAAAGATACCAAACAAAATGGGGCCTCCAGTGGATAAAGAAAGTGAATAAATGTGACTTAGCTCTAACTGCTCAAGAACTGAAAAGCCAGTGGTATTTGGATAGTGGCTGCTCAAAACACATGACTGGAGACAGAAGCAAGTTTATAACTTTCGATGAAAAGAAAACTGGTAATGTTACTTTTGGCAATGATAAATCAGGAAAAATCAAGGGAAAGGGCTCAGTCAGCGTAGATAATGGCAGAGGTAAGGCCCAAGATGTACTATTTGTAGATGGGCTGAAAGAAAATTTACTGAGTGTCAGCCAGATGTGTGACAAAGGCTGTGAAGTTCTTTTTAGAGCACAATATTGTGAAGTCAGATCAACAGGAAAGACTCTGCTCAAAGTTGTTCGAACAAAGAGTAACGTGTACATAGTGAAAGAGGAGGATGAAGCCTGCCATCTTAGCAAACTTGAGGAGTCATGGTTATGGAATAGGAGATTGGGACATCTCAGCTTCGACCATATCATCAGACTGAGTAAGAAGAAAGCTGTCAAAGATATGCCAGAAATAAAAAGGCCTTCAAATACCATATGCAAATCTTGTCAATTGGGGAAACAGACTCGCACATCCTTTAAATCTAAAGATGAGCTATCAACAAGAAGACCACTCCAGCTTGTGCACATGGATCTGTGTGGACTTTCTAGAACTAAGACACCAAGTGGAGAATCCCACTATGCCGATAATATGATTTCTCCAATGACAAGGTTTCTTTCAAGAACAACCGAAGCACTGAAAAATTTAAAATATTCAAAGTATTAGCAAAAAATCAAACCGGATGCAACCAAAATGTATCATATCACAAAGGAGGTGAATTCGTCGTATTATGACTTTCACAGACCTATGTAATGAGTTGACAAAGGAATAAGAAAAAAAAGCCAAAAAATATGATTGTTCACTCCAAATCTTTAAAATAAAATGAAATAAGTGTGAGGATTCTATATATACATCAATTTGATATGCACAAAAACAGAGAGAGAGAGAGAAAACATAGAGAATGCAGTAGCATAGAAGAGTGAGGCAGAAGATTAAGAAAAGAAGAGCAGAAGAGATGCTATAGAAATCGTAGCTGATATTCGTATAAATCAGCAAACATTCATTTGATAAATTGAGGAAGTTGGAGCTCTCATCGTTGCAAACTCTTTGATAGATGCCGCGGCCATAGCCGATCGAGGTTGGAGCCTTCTTTAGGTTGGTTTCGCAGAAACCGATGAATTTGGTGCTTCCTCGGCAAGTTGTAGCTCGTGTATTGAGGCTGAGCCCCGTAGGTTGGTGCCCAGAAAATTGAAGGAGTTGGTGCTTCCTTGCAGTTGTAGCTTGCGTAACTGAGGTTGAGCCTTTAGGTTGGTGTCAGAGAAAACAAAGTAAGAGAGGAGGGGAGTTGGAGTGCCTGGCTTTTCATCACAACAATAATGAGATGTGGTTTTCTCCTTTATGGGTTTCCACTATATCTCGTGTCTCTATGCATGATTTTTATGTGTTTATCTCAGATTTTATATCATATAGTTTAATACCCGCCGCTCTCATATTAAGTCTACCTGTTATATTATATTAATACTTACCGCTCACATTCTAATATTACTTACATATTGTTGGACATGAAATGAAGGTAAATAAGGTTTAATGAAAATATTTTAAAAATTACATGAATGTGTTAAACTAAATCACCCTTCCTCTCGCCTTAACTAAGGGTTCAACAAATTGTTGCTCATTTACCCTTTATCTTGGAAGATCCAATTCCCAAACTCTCCGATTGCCAAAAATTAGATCAAGCATGTCAGATAACACAAGACAAGAAACCAGAGATGTGTCTTGTATCATCTAAATACTCTATTCAATAGATTAACATGGTATTGAACAATTGAATCAACATCACATAGGAAAACATATAAGTCTTTACTAATATAACTATAAGGATATTACAACCATAAGTGGCAAGTGATCTTAGAAGAGCTCCTCCAAGTTGTTAACTTGTCTTTTTCCTTGTCACTAAGATGTGTACCTCCACTCACCCTATGCATGAGATAATAACTACTTATCGTAGCAAGATAAGGGCATAATTACTCTCCAAATCCATCCATTACATGATAGCATATGAGAGGGTAAATATATAGGAGAGAGGGGAAAGTTGGGAGTTCTTATCTAATTACCATTCTAGGCCTTTAGATCCACCTTTTGATGGAGGGATAGATCAAGGATACGGTAGTAAACTCCAAAGTAGGTAGGATAGGATTTGACTGTCAATCCAAGGTAAGTATTTGAAATAAATTTAGAACTCCTAGAAAGGTGAAGCTTCTAGAATCGCCATTCTCTCAGAATTCTAGAACCAACGTAGGTGCAAAGGAGGTTTACCTCATCGCGACCAACAAGAAGCCACATGGGAGAAACGGTAAGGAATGCACCATAGTAGCTTCATAGTATACAATAAATTGGCTCGAGAAAAGTTTTTGGTAAATCCTTCTTTGTGATAGAGACCATCACCTAGCCCTAGGATGGGCTCCAAACAAGCGTAGAACAAGTAAACATCTACTTTCCTCATATTATAAATGAAACATAGATCAAAAGGATATGGCCTACCTTGGTCTAATGATGCGATGTTGCTCTTTGTCGGAGCTCTTGTGGACCTTCGCTTTTCCAAACTTCGATCTTCGCTGCTACCAGCGTTCAATTATCTTCACAAGTGATCAAGAAACAACAAGAAAACATAAAAGTGACAACATTCATATACAAGTATAACCTATCTAATCTGATCAAGGAATGCTAGAATTCTATCATGAATCATGGAAAAGAATGGTAACATATATACTGCATTGTATCATGAAGAAATTTTAATAACTATGTATTTCTCGATTCTTTGATCTAACAATTATAGTTAACGTTAAATATAGAATCTTTCTACCAAAAATTTACAAAAATTTAAAACACGTACTCAATTGAAAACACATGAAGAAAGATCAATCCCACATAACACAAATGATTTTTATCAGGAAATCATAAGCTAAAAACCCTCACTATCGTATATTATGTATATATCGCTGGATCATGAAACAATCTCATACAAAACTATAATCCAAGAGCTATCAGACAATATACAATCGTCTTCACATCGTGTCATACAAAAATTGGCAAATACAGTACGCTAATTTCATTGCCTAGCATAAGCCTACCTCCACTACACAATCCCTGGCGGTCGTATTAGAGAACTCCTCGAATGATTCAATCATTCCCCTGCCTTGACTACGCATACTCATAGGCACATCCAATGTGTGTGTGGTTGCATGTGTGCACCCACTAATGTCATCAAATCGGAGTAGTCAACCTTTCCCTTTCACCTATCTCTCAATCAGGTCTCCACTGGATCCGACATGTATGTAGTTAACAATGAGTAAATCTTCGACTGCATGTGAGATCACTCCATGTGAATTAACATTAATATTTAATTCACCGATTCCTCTCACTAGTGTATCTTTAGTTACAACTCAGTTACAACTAAGCACAACTCGAAGTTTAACACACTTAACTCACGTCAAACTAATACTTTACAACTCACATAACTACACATCCAACTCGTTGCTACAACTTTCAGTATCACTCAAGTTACAATGAAATTCCACTCTGAATGTCCTACCAACCAACCTTAGAACTCGTGAATTTCTCTTTTAGTCAACTAGTTTTCCACAGTACGCTTAACTAAAATCAAGTGCTTAAAGAGAATAGATTATTATTTATTGTCTAATTATTATTAAGAGATAATAATAATCGACATGCATTCTATTTTTATGATCATGTGATCTCATAACAGACTTTCTCCATGCATCTAAAAATATAAACTCATCTATAAATAGAATTCTCTCAACCATCTATAAATAGACTCCCACTATAAATAGAATTTACCAACATTCTAAAAATAGACATAGCACCTAAAAATAGCATGCGGGCCCCACCTCAGTGTAGGTGCTTAATTTTCTACTAGGATCATCATCTTGTTGAATCTCAACACTCCTCTCAAAAGAAAGGGATTATCCTTCACTCAACTCGCCTTCTATGGTATTCGAATTTTCTCCCCGGTGAGCACCTTGTTTAATATCTCGCATCCCAACCTTCCGTAGAAATGTACCGAAACATGATCTTCTCACACACAATATCCGATATGATGATACTGGATATCTATATGCTTACATATCTCACAATACATGATCAATCAAGAGTTTAATGCAACTATGATTATCAAGTAATGAATCAATGAGATCTAAATGAGAACCAAACAAACCAACCGAGATCTTTCTCATCCGGTGACAGTTCCTGATGCAGCCCTTGCACTGTAGTAAAACCTAATATTTTTTTATACAAGGCATATAAAATGCAGCTCGATGGGAAATTTTATGTGGAATTAAAAAATTATGCTAAACTAATAAAACACCCACCTTATAATTTTTGAATTTATGAATTCGATTGATTAACCCAAATTGTCAACATAACAATAATATATTCGCCCACAAGATGTACCCCAAATCACCTTTTTTCCATCGATTTATCTCGCTTCCTTCATCCAACTATTGGCCGCAACTCCCAAAAATGAAATGCGTATAATCCAATGGATATTATACTTAATCACTGCATTTCATCTTTAATGGTTTTAAACCTATGCGAAAATGGATGGTTTTGTTATCTCACGTGTCACCCTCTGTGAGGTTTATCGTGCAATTCCTTCTAATACCATTTACCATTTTATAACCACGCGAAAACCATTTGTCAGTTTTCAAAACCCGTCCACCATTTTCATTGTTTACCTAAAGAACAATTCGTGGTTCGGTTTTCATTTGAGGCACAACCTTCTCCTTTTACACCGCGATCGTCAACTTGGCCCACACTGTTTACTTTCAAGTCTCCGCACAATTTGCTTGCCATTCCATGATGATCCCACTTTGAGCTTCCTGCACTGATTTTCCCTTTGGCTTCCTTCTCAAAATCGCATGCACCACTACGTTAGCTCTCTACACACCAGTTGGATGTCAAATTTCTGTGGTCACGTTAACAATTTCATGGGCATCAATCCTCTCAATAATCGATGAATTCGCCTCCTTTCGATATGAAAACCCACATAGAACCCAAACAATAAGATGAGTATTCGACCTTCTTTTTAAAACATTTAAACACCTTTACCTCATGAATCGTAGCTCGTATACACCATAATATTTCAAATTCAATACGTTTATTTATTCTTCAATGACAGATCTCTTCTCAATTGATACACGTATTCGCTTATATATTTTTTATCCAACTTCCCATGTTTTTCGATAACGTCGTCGGTGAATTCCTCCTAATTATGGTTTTGGTATTCTTAATCGACCGAAATCCGACATGACCACCGTTAATCACCCATTCATGTGTGTGAAGTGCTGTCGCTCGCATTCTTCTGAACTCATCTGTTATTGCTCATCATTATGCAAATAACTTGACATTTACAATTCAATCACACTATACGCACTCAAAATAAACTCAAAATGTGATTTCTTCCGTATTTTTAATCGATATTTGCCAGTGATTTCTTTTCTCGCCTAATACTAAAATCGTTGGCCTTTTTCCTCCTAATGACCATAGGCTTCCAATCCAACCCCCACTTCTCTATCCCCGAATCTTCTCTTCCCCCTTACCATGCCTTGAGGCTTACAATTTATAATAAATTTTTCTCGAAACCAATTTTAAGCCTAGATCCTCTATTTTTTCAACAAATTCCTAAGAATCCTCGAAGTCCTAAAAATCTCTTCTTAATCCATAGATCCTTTAATCCACAAAATCATGAAACCAATTCCTAATTTCTTCTCATATTCTCTTTCGATAAAAATTTACAAAAAATCCTCTCAATATTTAATTAATCCTATTTAAAATATTAAAAATCACTCCAACTCCAAACAAATCATTTTAATTTGTTACATAAGAATCCAATTTTCAGAAAATACATGACCCCCTATGTCTACTATATTACATTAAAATTAATGAGTCATGATGTTCTACATCATAGCCTCGCACATGCCTTGACTTTCTACCATGTACTTCGTTCGCTAAACTGAAAATATGGACTTCGTTTTCTTGTTTTACCAAGAAACAACCATAGATTTGATGATCGAAGACCCTCCCGATGTACTATTTTTTCTCGTTGGCCACCCGCCCAACTTCGCATCCGTGAATCCATGCAACTTCACCTCATCCATCTATCCTACTCATAATCCGTACTTAGATTTTCTCTCATATCTCACTTACACGTTGTCCGACTTCCAAAGAGTTTGGTAGGCTTAACCATCACTTGACTAAGCTGTCCACCACATAGCATATGTCCAATCTTGTATTTACTAACACATTAGCAAACCCGCGAACCGACGATAAGACAGACATCCACTACCCTCCGTATGTAGCGTCCTTCTCGTAGTTTCTTAAGAGAGTATCCAAGGGTTTGCATCCCTCCATGAAACTTACCCAATATCTCCTTTCGTATACTTTCTTGAGACACAAAAAGTTCACCATCTTCGCCTATATTTCCAATCCAAGGAAATAGTGAAGGAGCACCGACATTCCTTCATCTCAAACTCATTTTCAAGGTTCTCTCGCATGAGTGTATCAATTGCTCATCATCAACAAGACAATCATTCACATAAAGAACAATGATTAAAATATTACCTCCGACCACAACTTGAATAGGTTTGCATCCACTCCCACTTCCTGTGAAGCAAATTTTCTGGGAATAGTTAACAATCCGAGCGCTAAAATATAGTTGCTTCACCATACAACGCTGCTTGAGTTCTGCACAGCATGACCTGGCCGTCGAAGATCTCAAACTGTCCGTGTCGCTCAATGTACACTTCTTCCTCACTATCCCATTGCGTAACGCAATCTTCACATCCATATGATGAATGTGCCAACCTATCCGTGCTAAGAGAGCAAGGAAGGTTCTTATGAAGAACATCATGCGATGGGTGCAAAGGTTTTCACAATCACTACCTCGACCGTGAGAAGCCTTGGCCACAAATCTAGCCTTGCATTTCTCAACACTCCCATCAACTTCGTTTTACCTCAGAGATCCATCTTGAACCTACCACTAATTTATCAATGGGCTTGGAACACCTCTCACACCGTTCCTAATCGTCTTCAAAGGAATATGGCTCTCACTAACAATACATTTTCTTCATGAGAGCCATGTATCCGTGAATCGGGCCTGTGGAGGTTTTCTTATCTACATTTTGAAGTAAAGACTCCTCATATTCGTGTTGCATCAAGTTTCACCTCTGCCTTTTTGTGGTATGCCTTCTCGCCGCCCGATGTTTGGCTCGCATGAGGGACTCTCCACTCCATGAACCTCCTCTCAGGATGATCCACATCTAGAGACTCATCTTTGGGAACCAAAATTCTCTCTCCTTTGCATGCAAGTCTAGCTCCCTTTCCCTCAAGCGACAACTTCATGGATTTATCCTCATTGAATTTTATATCCTATCGCACCACAATCATTCGACGTCATAAATACACACGATAATTATGGGGTGTTTATATGTACCTACAAATATCCCAACTTCAAAGTAGCTTGGCTCCAACTTTTCCCCGGTGTTCTTGGTCACATGCACATAAACAGATGAGCCAAAAATATTTAAACGAGAAACACTAGTTTCTTACTAGTAAAATCTTCTTCGTGTACTCACGCGCTTCTCTATGAGGACAAATAATTTTTCACATAAACTCATATGTTGTTGCATGCTTCCTTCCCACAAGTGCATCGTAGGCTCCCGATCATACAAAGATCACCTCATGCAACACCCACAATTGTTCGTTCTTCCTTCAGGACCCCATTTTGTTGTGGGCTATGAGGCTATGAGTTACTCAAATTCATTTCAAGGCGAAGTATTTGAATTCGTTCTGGATGTGGCTTTCCTCCACCATTATCGCTTCACAAGAGCCTTCGACTTCGCTTTTCTCCCAACTTTTCAAATCAATGCCTTAAATTCATTTAAATTTGAGAATATTCTATCCTTCGCATGAAGAAGGTCCACCATTTACAAAAAAATTAATGAACACAAATAACATAATACTTGTGTTTTTCTATCACAACCGGAATGGTCGATACATGCCCCAGGAATCCTCTTCAGGATCACCCAAGAATATTCTCCTTTTCTTATGAAAGATGGTCTTTTACCGTTAGAAAATTGTATATAACAGAGCAATGCAACACATAAAATATGTGGAAAACACAAGCACACAAACACATAAAACCAGAGCATTACCAGAGCATACTTGTTCACCTAGTTTGGGCTATGTCCACCCCGAATAAATCCGCCTCCTTCCTTTCTATTATCCAAATAAAATGAAAGACACAACTCACACGTATCCGTTGTAATATCCTTCGTTCTCTCCTCACAATCTCCTTTTATCTATTTCTCGCTCCAAGAATACATATACAATACATAGTCAGTAATAATAATACTCCTCATATAGCGAGGGGGTTGCTTTCATGAAAAACCTAAAACTAAACATAATTTTCACTCCCCCAGCATTTGTTAATTTTTATGGCATTTCCGCCCATTAAGGTAAGAGTCTAACATCGTGATACAAAATAAACAATATAATCGTGCTCCACACCCAACAATCACCCACTTGGAGACTGGACACAACTCCGCCTACTTCATTTTCTTTCCGCACAATGACTCCTCTTGACTTGTCTTTTTTCACCTCATCGTCATCCTCAAGACCAATCGAAACTGAACGCCTGAATTTTTCCTCGTGTTACAACTTTTGTTAGCATTTCTCATAGGATTTCAATAGTGTATATTTCTAGCTTCAACGTCCATTCTGCACGACCGTATGAACAGCTTGAGTTGTATGTATTTAGTCCCGGAATGAAATGTTGAGTTCTTTACAAGATGAATGGCACTTTGGATATCACTATGTTAACGTGCCCATATCATGCTTCTTACCCAATCCATCCATAAACCTTGTAACCAAATCATTTCCTTATTAGCCTCCGTAGTTAAAGAATATTCGCTTCTCGCTGTTGGAGAAAGTGCAACAACACTTTGGATTTTTGAAACCCAATTGACAACTTATTCAATTTGGCATGTTAGGGGTCAAATATCCCCGTAGTGTCTTCTTTGTTATCTCCGTTTACTTGCTATATTTGCATCAACATATCCTTTATAGAACAATGTTTAAACCACTAAAGAATAATGTTTGATTTGTGGTACCTCTCAAATATCCGAGAATCCATTTTCCATCAGCTATCCACTATTTTTTCTGGATTGTTCAGTGTAACGTTTACAACTCAACCATGCAGACGTTCTTTGTGGCAGACCATTGCATACATTAAGCTTCCAACTGCCACGATATGGAACTTCTTAGACATGTAGCGTCTCTTCTGGGTCTTGGGGCAAATCTCCTTACTAAGTTTGAAATGGCGAAAGGTGTACTAACCGGTTTTTCATTCTACATATTAAATATTTTCTAACACCTTTGTATGTACTCATTCCGCATTTGTTAATTTAAGTGGCATTTTCCATCTCTAGTTAATTTTCATACCAAGGATTTGTTTTTATGTTTCCCAAGTCCTTCATTACAAATGAATTTTCCAATTTCTTTGAGCACATTTATTTCTTGCATGTTAGACCCTACAAAAAATAGTGTCATGTACATACAAGAATAATATAATATAGTTTCCATCATTTTTCTTTTTTCATATAAACACAATAATCGTAGTGACATCTATATAACTTTGTCTTACATAAACCTCGCCAAATTTTAGATACCATTTCCTCGAGCTGCTTTTATCATACAAGCCTCTTTTAACCTTCACACTAATTTTTCCTTCCCATTGACCCTCATATCCTTCTACTTGCTCCATAGATTCTTCCCAACTCATGAGAAATGTTAATTTTACATCTAATCGTTCACACAAGATGTAAATCTTCACAATGCTACAAGACTTAAAATAGTTCTAATTGAAGTCATATTAACAATAGAAATATTTTCTTCATCAAAATCAATACCTTTTCTTTGTGCAAACCCTTCACCACAAAGTCTAGCTTTGCACTGTTTCCTCCATCTTCTTCCTCTCACCGTAAACCCATTTATTTCTACAATGTGGTTTTACCTGTGCAACCCTATTAAGTCCCAAGTCCTGTTATGCATTAAGGATTCCATCTTCTTCTTCCATGGTCGTCTTCACTTTCCCCGTTTTCAACCTCGCACGTTTCTTCATAACATTCGGTTCACTGCATCCTACCAACAATAAATAATATAATGAAGGAGAGTATCGTTTAGGGTCTACGATTCCGGTAGAGCCTCACCACTTTCGTGTTTGAGTGGTGCCTATTGTCACAGGGAAGTGTTGTCATGTGGCTCTCAGATTATTATTATTTTTAGGCACCTTTACCTTTCCGTGATCTCATCAAGAACTGTGTATTTTTTGTTTATTTTTCCTATTTATTTTCCTGCTAAATCGATTCTATACAATAATTTTTCATTGAATATTACATCTCTTCTCCAATGATTTTGTGATTTTCATAATCATATGCTTTATAACCAAAATAATTAACACCATATCCAATAAAGGTACATTTCTTTGATTATTTCAAGTTTTTTTAAATTTTATTTATTAATATGGACAAAGGCCTCACAACCAAAAGGCTTTAAAAAAGAGAAGCTGTATTTTTAATTGCCTATGTTTTCCTTCCGATCACCACCATCCAAGGAACTTGAAGTGTCTTCTTATTTATTAGATAAATCAGTCAAAAGATTTACAACATCCGCCCAAAATTGTAAAGGCAATTATGAGCCTCAAATTTGTGCTTTCCTTCACCTCATTTTTACCCTATTTTTCCTCGTCTATTTCCATTTTAAACCCACCGATCAATAAAAATAGTTAAAATTACTTCTAGAATGGTTTATATGATCGAGTCATTGAATTTTGTGATTGCTACTATTGTTACATTTTGACTGAATTAGTCGTTGTACGTGTATTCGTAGCTAACCGAAGTATTTCGTTAGCCTACCTTTATGTTTGAGCATGTTCCGTGGCCTCTTGAGGAAAAACGATATGGGCATGATCCATTGCCTACATGGTGTGTCGCTCGTCATGGCGTAGGAAATAAATTTCCGGATACTATTATGCACGTGGGAACACATTTGTGAAAGAAGACTTCCTACTAGGACCGTTATGCCTGGTGTCTTTTCTTTACTTGCACTACCCTCAAGACTCTAAAATGATTTGGATTAGGAAGACATCATTCCTAAATTTTTGTAAATATTGTTACTTTGCATTTACTTTATAACCTTTATAGGTCAGAAAGAGCTTAGTTAGAATTTTGTGTAGATTTGTCGTTAGGATTTTGTAAACTCTGTGGTTACGTCTTTTAAGACACAAAGCATTATGTTCAAACTATCAGACCGTTAATGGAGTTGGTGTACCATTCGAAGGCGTGATTTAATCAGGTCGAATGTCATTAAGTGGTAGAGGCCCTCGCCCTCGAACGGATTTCCTTAGCGTAAATCCGTATAAGTTTTTCCTAGTTGTCTTTTACGTTCGTACATTAAATTAGTAGTTGTTGTGTTTCATATACTGCATCGTACTCATTCCGCTCATAAGAAGACATTCTTCCAAATGCACCAAAATGATGAATGATCGATGATCAGGAATAATAGGGATATCGCTTAGATTTGTATTTGTTTTAACCAAATGATCGTAGCCATAATTCGTTCCCGCTCTTCCACAAGAAGACACTTTGCCAATAAATCAAAACGATGAATTTTTAATGACTATGGTACCGTAGGATATGAGTTACATTTGTTTTTAACTAGCCACTGTAGCCATAATTGCTCCAGCTTCTTCCACAAGAAGACACTTTGCCAATAAATTAAAACGTATGAATGGCTAATGACTATGGTATCAGAGATAGGAATTGTATTTGTTTAATTAGAGATCGTAGTTATATCTATCATAGTTCTTTCACAAGAAGACATTCTTCCAATAAATCTTAACAATGAATGATGAATAGCTATAGTGTCATAGGAATTAGTTGTAGTTTTTAGTCTTCACTATCATAGTCATGACTTGTCCTAACCACTCTTCCACAAGAAGAAATTCTTCCAAGACATCCTTAAGAAGTTCAAGATAAGGACTGTGATGTGACAACTTAGTTTCATTTGCTTTCAGCTCATTTGCTTTCAATTGCATACAAGTCCACAACAAATTGTTCTACCCTCTTCCACAAGAAGGAACTCTTCCAAAATATCCTCATGATGAACAAATCGATTTGTGGTAACTTCCTAGAATAAGGCATGTTAATTAGAATGCTCCGAGTTTCATTTTGCATTTAATTCATGTCCGCCTACCATTTCAAAGTTTGATGATGGCTATGGTTTAACATTGTTCTATTTAAAGCATCTTAAGTTCATGTTTAAATCAATTCATTGCACTCATATTCCCAGAACAATAATTTGGCTACCCTTTGCACAGAGATCACTTTAGTTGACAGATTCCTAAGACATACCTTCATTATTTACAAATATCTTTTTGTTCTCAAACCATCGTTGATCCATAACTTTAAGAATGTATGATAACATCATTACAAGGTCCTAAATATCTCTGTTTAAATTCTCACTATAAAATGAAAGCTCTTCTCATCGTAACCACCCCGAAAAGAAACCAATAACTTTGGAGAATAGACTCGACCTTCAATTGAAAATTGCGTAATAGAACTAGGAATTAGTCATGAACAGATGAGTTTAGAATAGAATGTCGTATCATGATTAGTGTCTAATTGTCTAAGAAAACTTGCATATTTAAGTGATCATTTCTCAAAGTCTAGTTTAGCTACCAAGAGCCAGAAGTCACTGTTGCTTTCCTTGTTTCTATTCAATATAGCCAGATGTTGTTTATTTTTGATTACATTTGCCATTCCATACATTAGGCTCAACCGTGTTCTTGACCACTAATTTTTTTCATTAGTTTTCTACATTTCCAATAAAACACAAACTTCAAAAGACCAAAAACATCATAAACTTCAACATAAAAGACCAAAACATCACAAAACACTACATACAACGCACTAGAAAACAAGCACCTAGGTACATATGGTACATTTCACTTCAGCTTTACAAATCCTGTTATGTCTAAATGAACTCAGCTTTAGGGAGACTAGATTGAGGCACAACATTTGCTGCCTGCTTGCTGTGGAAGTGAAAACTAGGTAACCTTTGTTTCTTAGCATCCAAAAACAATTTTATGCGTAGGGAGAGAGATTCAAGAGGAAGATTTATAGTTGTTAGAGTATGGGTTTGACATCTAGAACACCACTTGTTTCATTCAGATCCGTAACTAGTGTACCTTCAACTCAAAACCCATCTTCCATCTCCTTTAACGATCTCCCTGGACTTCTAGAAGATCTAAGGTCACCTATTCCATTAGAGAAACCTTCCACTTCATCCATTGAACTCGCCATAGAAGAGATCCAAAAACTTCTTGTTGAGGATACAACCTTCTACTTCCCAGGAGAGTCAACCATGCATGTACAGGCTGAGTGAGGAGGAGTTGTTAATGGAGAAAACAGAATGGAGGAGGGGATGGAGCTGTTAATGGAGAAAACATACTGGAGAGTGTAGAGGTAGAGGTAGAGGAGAAGGATAGTATATAGAGGTGTGTAGATGGAGGAAGAGGCAGAATAGTGGTTTTGGGTTCCCACTTGATGGAGAAACCAATACAACCATGAAAAACATTTCACCTTCTCGTCCTTCCGAACTTCTATGGACTTAAACCGAGGATCCCGAAACTTTCTTATTCGAATTTAAGCATCGTGTAGGACTTATGATCACCTTCAAGATGCCCAAAAATTGAAATCTGGTTTCCTTCAACTCCTAAAGGAGCAAGATTGAAGTGGTTTATGAGCTTACAAAGAGTTCCATTAGACATGGAAGACATGAAACAAGCATTTTGCAGAGAGATACGGATTATTGTATGCCTATTAACTGATAAGAAGAAGGTTCAAGATGTTACAAAAACAAGATGAAAACTTAGAAGATTTGTTGAAAGATTTAAATACAACATAAAAGGCAATAAATAAAACCTAGACTAAGACACACTTAAAATCTCTTTTCGTTGAAAACCATTAGGGATGAATGAAGGATATCCTTAACATGATGGGAAAGGATATATCACAACTCACATTACTCCGGGAATATCTCGATATGTATCAACCTTTCCGCAGGGAAATCCAAAACTGCTCAAAGTCCAAGATCCCTGCTTCTTGCAAGAGCAAGTAACCGTTCGTATCGCCATAGATCGTAACAGGACACAAGCTCGATGATTTTTAAATCCGACATCTTAGGGAGTCTTAGTGAACAAATACACCCTCAAGATACAAACAAGCAAAAGGTCGAATTCGATGCTCACAATCTTTTTTCCCAAAAATGGAAGAAACATGCCTGAGAGTGCCTTGGATGTAAAAGTTGTAGAAACCTCGTGTTATTTGTTCCGAGAAACATGAGACCAAGAATTGTCCTTCTCTTTCCCGGTCTCAAGGCCGTTTTTCAAGAATAAACTCCCATGTGTATTCCATAGAATTCCTTAACTTCGGTATTCAGAAGACCTTGGCAGGGACCCTGCTGTGTGATTTCATGATCAAATGTATAATCAACCTCCACCTTTGGAATTCTTGGCAACAACTCGGCCCCAATTTCAAAATCAATCTCAAGCTTGGCACAAGGACTGGTTAAAGGTCCCTATGGAAGACAGCCTTCTCTCTTCTCCATATTATCAAAAGATCCACCATCCTATCCACCATATCCACAAAATTTTCTCAAAATTTCAACAAAATTTTCAACAAAATTCTCAACAACATCATCCTAACCAAATTTAACAAATCAACCACTTCATTACCATTCCCTAAAAAAACTAATCAATTACCAAACTTTAAAACTTTCATACCAAACCCCAATAATAAGAATCCCTGCATTACACATGATAGAAGGACAACAATTTCCAACTTATTTAATTAATTTTCAACTTTAGTGATGTTCAACTTAGGTCCTGAAGGATACTTGAGAAGAGGAAACCTTCTGTGATCATACAAGAACAAGATAATTCTGAGAAGACTTTACCAAGTTAATAAAAGTCTTGAGGAAGAAACATCCTTTCAAGGCCAAAACATTGAAAAACCAAACAAAAAGATCCAATAAGCCCAACCTGGGATATTAGAGCAACCATCCACATCTACTTCTATACCTCCCTCTCGAAAGATTAAAATTGACAAAGGTAGAAAAACAAATAATGGTGCCTAATTATGATTTCTCGATGATCTGAGAATACCATTAAAATCTCCATTATTGCAAGCCATCAAGAACTTCAATTACTAAAACAATAAAGGAGTTGAGTATGAAGACAAATAAAGAAAGAATAAGAGAAACCAAGAAAATTCAACCGTAGGACAAATAGCAAAGAGTATTATGATGGGTAAGATTATTATTCCAGTACCTTGACCAGAACTACTAAGTCAAAATTCACATCAATGGAATTGAAATTCAAAACACACTCATTGACTTTAGAGCAAAGAATAAATATCAGTGAGTAGACTAAATCATGGACAAATCGAAACTTCCTAATTCTCTCTTTACACCCACACTATTACAACTAGCAGACAGATCCGTGATCGACCGTATGGGGTAATAGAAGATATTCCGTTGTCTCCAGACTCTTGGGGAGCACTTCATGGGATTTCATGATCCTTACACCCAAGAATACCCAGGAGGCCATCCTGCTATAACAGGAAGACCTTGCTGGCTACAGTTCAGCCAATAGCTGTAGGTCCCAAGATATGTATATTCGATGGAAGTTCAACAAAGAACGCCTTATATCTCCACTAGGACAATTAAGGTATCTTATTTATTACCCAATGGATAGAGGATGAAGAATATTTGTAACCACTCCTTCACACTTTAAATTAGCAACATAATCAATCAATACTCTAGAAAATTTTGAATCTTCTCCGTAGCACAAACAAGAATCATTTCCAAGAGAACCAATATTGAGTTCTTGTCATCTGGAGCGCATGCCTCTTCATTTCATGGACAAATTTGGTAGTTTCTGAGCAAGTGAAATTTTTCCTTGTGCAAAACTTGAACATAAACAACTGGAAAAATCTCAACAAGAAGAACTAGTCAAAGTATTACAAAGAGACATTCTTTCCGCATATGCATGGGAAAATTTGTTGCTTAGTGATAAGTCCCAGACTAGACCTACCACATCTATATAGAGGCAATTGCAAAACCAATCAGACAACCTCAAAATATTTACGAATCCAAATCTTGTGGAAATTGTCAAGGAAGAATTACAAAAAATTAATAATGTTAACTCTATCTATCCTATTTTCGTATAGTCATGGGGTTTCCCCCTTTAGTAATTGTACCTAAGAAAAATGGAAAATGGAGGGCGTGTGCTGATCATCGAGAACCTAATAAAGTCATTTGAAGACCATTTTCCTTACACTATAGATCAAGTATTAGATACATTAGCAAAGAAAAAATATCTTCTTTCATTCCTCAGATGGATTTAGTGGTTACAATCAAATCCAAGTAGCACTCTAAACACTAAGATAAAACCACATTTACCAATCAAATTTATGCCTACCGAGTATTGCCATTTGGATTGTGCAATGCACCTCACATTATTCCAAAGTGATTATAATTTTTTTCCGATCTAATATATGATTCAGTAGAGGTAAATAAGCATACATGATTTTACAGCTTTATGGGGATACATTTGAAGAGGCTTTAGAAAACTTGGAAAAAGTCTTAAAAAGATGTCAAGAAGCAAACCTTTCTCTTAGTCATGAAAAATGTTTTATGATGTTCACCGAAGGTATTGTTTTAGGGCACCACATTTCAAAAAGGATGGGATTAGAGTCGATGAAGCGAAAGTTGAAGTTATTTCTAACCTATCCATTCTGTTACTATGAGACAAGAAGTTTTCTAGGATTTACTGTACTATCGGAGATTTAGTAGAAAACTTCATCAAAATAGCACCTCTCCTTCAAATTACTCACCAAAGATCACAGAATTTAAGTGGACTTCTCGATCGCTGCCATTTTTTGAAACCCCCGAAAACCAAAATTTCGAAGCACCTATATTAAGGGGACTTCCAACTCGGAAGTTAATTATATTCTGCGAACAGATGTTTTCCGATACAAACAAGAGCGTATTGGGATGAAGATTTACCCCTTTGCGCTATCTATTATACTTGAAAAATTCGACTGCAGTAGTTAAAACTACATCAGAATCGTAAAAGAGTTTTTTAGTCATGTTCATGCCATTAACAAATTTAGACACTATATAACAAAGTTATGAAACTTTTATTCACACTGATCATTCCTCGCCATTAGATATTTAATGAATAAATCAATCACTAATGGTAGAGTTATAAGATGGTTGTTATTAATGAAGAATTCAACATTGTTTAATTTTAGATGAAGGTCGAACAAAACATCATGGTCAGATCATCTAGAATTCAAAATATCAAAGATGTACACTCCTAAGCGAAACACCACCGATGAACACTATAGCTTTACCAAACTCCATGGTTTGTCAGATATCACATTATTTAGTTTCGGTGAAAATTTCCTTCAATTATGAATGCATGATAAAAGAAAAATCATTAAATGATATGCAAGATATTCATGGTCGCTAATGAGTTGTACAAGACAAAATTAGACGATCATTAGAAGGGTAACGTGGAAGATGATGCCTGAATTCTTCAAGGCATGTCATGATGAACCTTGTGGCGACACTTTGCGATAAGAGGACATCCTATAAGATCCTTAACGAGGATATTATCGCCATCTTTGTTTAAAGATGCATGAGTAAGTGTCAAAAGGTGTGATGGGGCCTACAAGGTAGGGAAACCTTCTTCCGTATGTGAGATGCTATTACAACCCTTCAAAATATCGAATCCTTTGAAAAATGGGCTCGTTGTAGGACCTATTAGTCCTCCATCAAGACAAAATAAATACATATTAGTTTGCAATCGTATTATGTTACTTTCAAGTGGGTAGAAGCTAAACCATTACTTGTTGCTAATGAATCATCTCGAATACTTTTCTTTTTGAGGATATTTTTACTCGTTGTCCCAAGGGAAATTGTTGCGTATCAAGGAGCCTAATTTACACTGCTGTCAGTGGAGTGCAAATGATGATAGTTATTAAAATTCAGACATAGAACATCTACTCCTTATCATCCAAAAGCAATGGTCAAGTGGAATCCACCAACAAAGTCATTGAAGGACCCATCAAAGACCTGCTCATCTACATAGAAGAGATTAAAAGATAGGCTTCGAAGCTCGTGGCCCATAGAACTACATGGAGAAACACAACAAAGCCATACTCCTTATGAGCTTGTTTATGGAAAGCAAGTTTCTGCTTCTATAGAGTTCCAAATCCAAACATTCAAGATGGCGCTCACCTAGGACTTGATCCTAACGTAGGCACAAAAGCATAGACTGGAGCAATTAATGGAATTGATGAGATCAAAGGAAGATGCGCTTCGTAAAACAAGTCTAGGCCCCAACAAATCAGTTGGGATGGCATGACAAGTATATCAAAGAGAACAAAGAGTGGTGATTGGGCTCTCTTGTTTGATTCAAAATTCAAGGATTTTCAAGGGAAATTTCGTACACATTGGCTTGGGCTACGTGAAATTGTTCGAATTCTTGATAATGGGGTAGTAAAAATTAAACTATGTATGAAGAGGAGGCTTAAGCCAGAATGGCCACGTACCTAAGCTATACCACAAGCCACTGCTATAGAAGAGTTTGTCAAGAAGTTCCAAGGAGACACGATGTGAAGTTAATGAAATAGTTGTTTCTTTCATCAACTTACTAAATTTTCTTCAAGCATTTTCTTTTTGATAAAAAAATAAAAAATAAATAAAAAAATAAAAATAAAAAAAATATATAAAAATAGTATAAATATGAAAACCAATCACCGATTGGCATGTTTATACAAAGATAGAAATCGCAGTCTCTTCCGACACTCTAACTTTTCCCATTTTTGTTTTGCTACCGTTATAAATCATAAGTTCAAGCAATATAGTACTTATGATTCATTTCATCTCACCTACTTCACTATCCATCCATACCATCTCATTCATCATCTACATCTCACTCCATTCCATTCCATTCATTTCACTCTCCATTCTCATGTCAAAACATAGAATTTGATATCTTGCCGCAAGTGAATAAAAATATGCCATGAATTGCAAAAAAGACAAATTTTATGTTCCTTCATTCCATGAATCGAATCCATTCTTATTCCATTATCCACTTATAATCCATCATCCATTTCATCCATTTTTCATAAACATTTCACCCATCTTCCAAAAACATTTCATTTTTCATGATTAAAGTAATTACAGGGAACATTCTCAGAGCTCGGACATTCAAGTAAATGATCAATTTTCTGCACTCTACTACCATGTACTACAAACCCTCAAGGCATCAACTAGCAAACATCGTAGTTACAACAAACTGATCCAACAATTCATGAACAAAGACACTAAGAAAATAGTGAAAGATCTAAAAACAGCAAAGAAGACAAAGGCTACGAAAACATCATACAGAGTAAAATAAATTTCAATTACGATGGCAATTCATGAAAATTTAGTATATGCTTAGTTGTGAAATTATTCAAAGAGTTGTTTTTAATTATTTATTGATTGCACACAACAAAACCCTCTATAGACTTTGTATTAAATCTTCCAATTCAAATTTTCTATCCAATAGTACGAGCTATGGAACGTCAAATCATTTGAAATTCCCACGACTTCCAACCAAGTTCTTTAATGATGAAGATTTTTCCCGCTGCCGTAAATCCTCCGCCGTCTCCCTCAAATCATTAATGCAATCCTCCACCCCACTTCACCGAAGTGCCGTGACCATTTGCCATAACGTCATTCCGTAGCCGCCGTATTCCATTCCGATGCGTAAGCATTATTATCATCAAAGGGCATTGGGGAAAGAGGTACATTGGAAGTATAATCTGTGGGAGAACCCGAAGGAATACATATCATCGAGAACAAAGTTTGGAGCATTTTCACTGCCAACACAGAATTTTGGCCGTGTAGAGTTTAAAGTTCGTTGCTACCGTAAGACAGAGCAAAATTGAAGACTTTGCTACCAAAGACAGAGGGTGTGGTAGGGCACTGTTGTTCCGTTATTACCAAAGACAAGAGGTGTGGTAGGACTGTTTGAAGTTGGCTGTTACCGAGATGAGAGGTCAGAGTGTTGAATTTGAAGCACTATCTGCTATCGCAGACAGAGGTTGAGTTTGAAGTCCCTGTGTTACTAGAAATGTGTCGCTTTTTCGTTGATTGAGTTTAAGTTTCTCGTTACCAAAGGACGGAGGTATTGCACAAGAGATTTGTAACCATCTACCACCGTTCACGTAGACACATTAGCTCGAAAATTGAAATTGCTTCCATATCATTCCAAAGTTCAACAAGTACATCAAACAAGGATTCAAGGCATTTTAAAACAGAGGCATACAAACCGTAGATTTTTTAAGATCGTAGCTATTTCAGTTAAAGGTTCTTCCCAAAATTGAAGCCATTTTTATTTAGAGCTTGAAATATTTAACCAAAGTAAAAGCTACTTATTTGTGGATAGAGAAGAGTGTTAATTGATAAAGAAAAAGTCATGGGTTTCATTGTAAGGATTGGAGCTCATGGTGGATTAAAAATTATTTAGAAGGTCCACAATGCAAGGAGATGCTACAACAAATATAGATGGCTCCAATTCTTGGAAAAGTTTAATGGCTGCTCCAAGTCCTGTTATGCATTAAGGATTCCACTTTCTTCCATGGTCGGCTCCCACTTCTTCCTCGCTTTCAAATCCCGCATTGGTTTTCTCATAACATTCCCAAGTTCACCAGACCTACCAACAATAACAATATAATGAAGGAGGAGATCATTTAGGTGGGTCTACTTATCCTGGTAGATCTTCTAACACCACTTTCGTGTTTGAGTGTGCCTATTGCTGTTGTGGTGGTTGTTTTGTTGTGGCTCTCATTGACATATTTTTAGGCACCTTTTACCTTTTTCTCGTGATCTCATCAAGAACCTGTGTATTCTTTGTTTTTATTTTTCCTATTTATTTTTCCTACAAATCGATTCTTATACAATACCTTTTCATTGAATATTACATCTCTTCTCCTAATGATTTTGTGATTTTCATAATCATATGTTTATAACCAAAATAATTACACTATATCCAATAAAGGTACATTTCTTTGATTTTGCCCTTCAAGCTTTTTTAAATTTTATTTATTAATATGGACAAAGGCCTCACAACCAAAAAGGCTTTAAAAAGAGTAGTTTACATTTTTACCGTTCATGCTTCCTCCGGAATACCACCATCCAAGGAACTCTCAAGGCCCTCTATTTATTAGATAAACAACAAAAAGATCTACAACATCCGCCCAAATTGTAAAGGCAATTGTTGAGCCTCAAATTTGTGTTTTCCTTCACCTCATTTTACCTCATTTTTTCCCTATCCATTTCCATTTTTAAACCCAATTGACTAATAAAAATAAGAAATTACTCTAGAATGGTTTATATGACTGACCGTGTTGAATTTTGTGATCGTTGCCATTGTTAAGCATTTTGATCGGATTAGTCACAGTAATGCAGACCAGAGCTAACCCAAGCGATTCTCAAGAACCAATTTTTGTTCGAGCACAACCTGTGGCTCTCTGAGGAAAAACGCATATAAGAAGGATCCAGCTGGGCAGGCTCACATGGTGTGTTGTTGGCCATGGCGTGAGAAATGAATTTGGATAATGCTATGCACGTGGAACACATTTGCAGTACACTTACTAGACCGTTACACCAGTGTCTTTTTTCTTTTTACGCAGCCACCTCAAAGACTCCTAAATGATTTGGATTAGAAGACATTCCTAAATTTTTGTAAATATTGTTACTTGCATTTACTTTATAAACTCTCAGCAGGCCGAGAGCTTTAGTTAGAAATTTTGTGTAGATTTGTCGTTAGATTTGCAACTCTGTGTTACGTCTTTAAGACACAAGAGCATTATGTTCAAACTATCGCATCGTTAATGGAGTTATGATCTTGAAGGCGTGATTTAATTGTAAAGCCGAATGTCGCCATGGGTAGAGTGTGTCTCCGCCCTCAGAATGGATTTCCTTAGCGTAACCAGATAAGTTTTTTCCTAAAATTATTTTTACGTTCGTATATTAAATTAGTAGTCGTTGTGTTTTTTATATACTGTGTCGTACTCATTCCAGTTCTTCCATAAGAAGACATTCTTCCAAATGTATCAAAATGATGAATGATCGATGACTATGGTATTGTAGGATATCAAATAGATTTGTATTGTTTTAACCAGCCATCGTAGCTATACTCCGTTCCAGCTTCTTCCACAAGAAGACACTTTGCCAATAAATCAAAACGATGAATGTTTAATGACTATGGTACCGTAGGATAGAGTTCTATTTGTTTTAACTAGCGATCGTAGCCAATCGTTCCGCTCTTCCACAAGAAGACACTTGCCAATAAATTAAACGATGAATGATTAATGACTATGGTACCGGTGAGGATGTGAAATCGTATTTGCTTTAACTAGAGACTATAGTTATATTCATCAGGTTCTTTTCCACAAGAAGACATTCTTCCAATAAATTCTAACAATGAATGATGAATAACGATAGTGTCATAGGAATTAGTTGTAGTTTTTAGTCTTCACTATCATAGTTGCACTTGTCCCAACCACTCTTCCACAAGAAGAAATTCTTCCAAGACATCCTTGCTAGTTCAAGATATGACCGTGATGTGACAACTTAGTTTCATTTGCTTTCGCCCATTTCCGTCTTCAATTGCATACAAGTCCACGTCAAAATTGTTCTACTCCTTCCACAAGAAGGAACTCTTCCAAAATATCTCATGATGAACAAATCGACTGTGGTAACTTCCCAGAATAGCATGTTAATTAGAATGCTCCTAGGTTTCATTTGCATTTAATTCATGTCCGCCTACTTCATTTCAAAGTTTGATGATGGCTTATGGTTTAACATTGTTCTAGTTTAGAAGCATCTTAAGCCCATGTTTAAATCAATTCATTGCACTCATATCTCATAGTCACATCGTCACCCTTTCAGACAAAAGAGATCACTTTAGTTGATAGGATTCCTAAGATGCCCTTCATTATTTACAAATATCTTTTTGCTCTCCGAAAACCACTGCTGATCCATAACTTTAAGAATGTATGATACAACATCATTACAAGGTCTGAAATATCTCCTCGCAAATTCCTACCATAAACAAGTAGCTCTTCCTCAACAACTACTCGAAAAGAAACCAATAACTCGAGAATAGACTCTACCTTCAATTGAAAATTGCACAGAACTCAGAATTAGTCATGTAACGTATGAGTTTAGAATAGAATGTTGCATCATGATTAGTGTCTAATTGTCCAGCTAGAAAACTTGCATATTTAAGTGACCGTCTCAAAGTCTAGTTTGTGTCATTTATGGCTAATGTCATCATTAAGCTCTCTGTTTCTATTCACCATAAATTTAGATGTTGCTTCAAAGATTTTTTGATTACATTTGCCATTCCATACATTAGCTCCAACTGTGTTCTCGACCACCAATTTCTTTTCATTAGTTTTCTTGACATTTCCATTGTAAACACAAAACTTCAAAAGACCAGCCACTATAAATCAACATAAAAGACCAAAACATCACAAAACACTACATACAACGCACTAGGAAACAAGCACTCAGGGTACATATGGTACATTTCACTTCAGCTTACAAATCCCGGTTGAAAATTAAATGAACTCAGCTTTTAGAGACTAGATTAGGCACAAATAAAGAATTTTGCATGCACCTACGAATTTGCACGCTCCATGATTGTAACACATCACCTGTCTTCTCTGTACGAATTCCATGCTCTGAACAATACCTATCAAACTATTTTATGCAATATTCACCTTCATTGTCTGATCTAAGACGCTTCAACTTCATTCATGTCTCAATCTCAACCAAAGCTTTCCATTTATTGAGGCATTTGGGCCGATAACAGATTATTTTGAATACAATAACCAAAGTTTTTCTAGTTGCATCATCAATAAAAGTATCATAATAATGAGACGCCAAGAGATGACACTCGAGCAAGTCCCTGCTGTCAACCGTATGCAAAAGCTCTAATTTTTCGCTTCTTTTCTTTCCAACTCGAGAAATTTGACTCTCTTTCTATTTTCCATAAACGCAATTCTCACGTAAATCCAAATCAACATTCTCGAACCCGATAAAAAATTTCTTGAGCGAAGAATATTCATCTCTCTCACCATGTGTCCGAGCTTGCGACGCCATAATCCCCGTATCCGATCCTTTGGAAGTTAAAGCATTAATAGAGTTAGAAATACCATTGCATAAATACAATGTAACAACCTTTTCTCCTTTTGCTGGCTACTGTGTCTTTGGTGACCTTCTAGGTTTTATCTGTGGAAAGTTGTCACACAACCTTCACCGCCTAACCGCCTCGTTGAAATCGATTTTTCGTATATGAAATATGCCTTACCTCCTTTAATAGCCATTGTTTCATTCCGTTGATTTACAAGAACTTTACCCATTCCAACAATTTGGTTGCAGGTTTATCATCACCCAAACGAACTTGTTCAAAATCTCTGAATATAGTCATGAAAATATTTCTTATTAGGTATGGAAAGAGGTCCCCGAATCTACAACCCAAGAATCGTGAATATTTTCGAAAGAAAGAATCAAAGCATCTTGTAACACATCACCTCGTCACATTTTCTTCATGATTGTTTTCTTGTTGTGTGTCTCCTTCTTTTCCCTTCCAAGATCTGCTGCCTTTTCAGTGTCCTTCCGCATTTACGCACACTATCCCGATCTAGACTTGGATCTTCTTCCTTCGATGTACCGTGATATCCCGAGCTCTTTCCTTCATTCTTTCTTCCCCTAGACTCGCACTCAACATTACCCGATGTCTCACCGTAGCTTTTCCTCTCACAGTATTTCCTCGCTAAGGATAGTACCCAACAACATCATCAAACTTTAAAGTACTAGATCCCGCAGATGCAGTTACTAATGACTATAACTAAACTATCTCAGATTGAAATGAGCACAGAACAAAGAGCCCTACCATCATCAAATTTTACCCCTACTTAACTTAATCCTGGGACTGGCAACTATATTAAAATCATTTAAATGGTCTCGTAATGATCCATCCTTCGACATCTTCATATTAAATAAACGTTTCATAAGAAATTACCTTTGCCTGAGGTCGAGGGTTTTTCATAATTTTTCCAATGCTCAATAAAAACCCTCTATTGTTGTTTCCTTCGAAGTATTGAAGGTTGGTCGACACCGTTAGGCACACCGATCATTCCGAGCTCACTATTGAGAATCTCCATTCTCGCGTCCGTCATGCTTCTGCCGCTCTTTGTTTTTTCTGCTCAATGGTAGGTACAAATCTTTCAAGGGCGTATAATCTTCCATCCGCATCTTCCATGTAGTTTTAATACAGAATTTCTCGACCTAAACTTACCATCTTCCGCCATTGCTCCCCGAATCAAAGGAACCATTCTTCGTGAGTTTATCAAATCAAATATATCTACCCGATACCAACAGGAGTTAGAAAATTATATAAACAAAGCAATGCAATGACATAAAATATACAAGGAACACAAGCACACCAAACACATAAACCAAAGAGAGACACAACATATACGGGTTCACTCATTGGGCTATTTGCCCACCCCGAATACTCACTCCTTCATTTCTATTATCCAACAAAAATGAAGAGACACAACTCACATAAGATCCATTGTATTATCCTATTTTTCTTCCTATTGCCTCCCCATTTCCGTTTTCGCTCTCCGAGAATACATATGTGCCGACATAGCCACAATACAATACCCTTGCTTGCATAGTGAGGGGTTTCCTTCTAGGGAAAAACCCTAAACTAAATATAACTTATAATTACGTATAATCACTAATGAACGGCCCGTATTGACTAGAAATTAATATACTTTTACAAGGAAAATTTCATAATTATTTTTAGCTTCGTGGGTGCTTCTCAGACCCCCTGTGCAACGTTTAATTTTCAGAAAAGGTTACCATTAAGGTGGCCAGGTCCAACTGTGATTCAAAATAAGCAAGATAATCAGGCTCCACACCCAACATTTACAAACTTTCCCATAGTAAATCCCTTACACTGATCTAACTGCACAAGTGTACCCTTATGAAGTCCAGTAGAAATATACCAGTACCAAGGCGCCATGGTGAAGATGGCCCAACGTCTCGTTATACCCGCCCTCATCCCACCACCACTTCTTCGCTTTGCCCACCATTGCAAGACAACCATCTACCTACCAGAGTTTCTTAACTCAAATCCCAATCCTTGGTTTGACTCACAGTGCGATGTCGCGTAAAGGCTTTTCCATCACTGAAAACAACGTCATAACCTCTATCCTCCAACATCGCGACTGAGACTAATTTTTTCTTCAAACCTGGAACATGCATAACATCCTTGCCATCTTCACCGACCTCACGTTTAGAATGAAATTTCTTCCACTTCCCCTTCTTCACCTTGGCAGCCAAAGCACAATCCTCTTCATCATGCTTCGATGAAGATCCATTTCGATGTTCCGCCCGAACTCCTCCCGCACTCTGATCCGACTACGCTCATCTCTAATTTGCGTCATCTATTGACAAAGTCTTCATAATTGTGCCAAATCTATAGTTGCAAGAGAGCCAAGCTCATCAAATCATCATCACCAACACTTACTCCTACACTCCCAATCTCATCCTCGCATTGGACAAACTTTGTTAAGTATACCGTAATAATTTCATTTTTTTCCATCTTTGGATTCTTTGAGTTTATCCTTCCGCCACTTCCTATGGTCGCTACTTTTTTGGAAAAGATCCGTGTCTTTCCACATAGCATAAGTGTGGAGTGGCTTCTTTCCAAGAAGGCTGTACAATGTGGTCTCGTACACCTTCCAACAAAATCCTCCTCCTCGCTACTTTCTTTATCATGCATAAAAGTATCGTAGCATCCGTCAGCAAGACATTAGGGAACACTGCCGATGAATTACTTCAAGCCACCATTCCTCCTTGAGCACCGCCTCCATCCTCGTCCTTCCATGCAATGTGGCTCGAGCCTTGAGTGTATACTGCCGCAAACCATTGAAATCCATCAATGTTTACTCAATCGGTTTAACCGAAGAAATTCTCAGAACAAATTCGAATTGTTTCCACCAACAAACTTCCGTTACCGTTCAATATTACAATCTCTTGCTCCGACACGATGTAGAAATTATAATACAATTACGTATTTCATGGATTCTCCGATCTAAAAAATTATATGCCACTATTAAATATAGAATCCTTCGTTAATTTGGCACCATTCCCAATGACCTCGTTAATCGGAATTATCCTCGGTGACTAACAAATTGCAGTCTATCATCCCCTATCACTTCGGTCGCTACATGCCCTAAGACAACAACAAGAAAAATCATCTATGAATTCCATTGCAAGGCTTCAAGATTTGAAGTTTATATTATAAACACGGTGAGCTCTCCAACGTTCAAGGCTAAGTGCACGTAGACATATAGGTACCTATATTCAAAGGCCTGCAAAGCACTTCCGACACTCAAAGGTACGTTGGTCATTGGGAGCGAAATTATCATTGTTCTTAGAATTCCACTGCCGTGTTGTCTACTAGAAGAGTACATATGTGTCAAAATTCCAACCATGTGTCCATTTGATACCTCTCCGAGACCAGAACATGTCTTCACTTAGTTGTTATAAATTCATTTATTTAAAACTGTCTTCGCTCTCTTATAAATGAGCATGAACTCATGCCAGTATGAATAATTTGAGTAGAGAAATGATGGTGAAGTTCAATCGAGGAGTTGATTTGCGTAATATGTTGCTAGAGATATGTGTATTGGGATGAGTTTGGGAGGTTAAGCCGGAGATGGCAGACATCAAATCAATCAATCGGGCTGTAACCTCCTTCTATCCATTAATAAAGATTGTTGCTTACTTTCCCAAATATGTATACTCGTGATAAAATTTTTGTCTTTCATATTATGAATTATTATCACTTTGATATATATGGTTCATGTTTCCTATCGATTTAACCGAATAACTTTGAATATCGACATCTCAGATATTTATTTCCTTTTCGTTGTTTAGTGTCTTACATTCTTGGCAGAAATATTTTGGACTCTAGCTCTAGATTTCGAAGCTATAGCAAGAGCGACATAAGGAGAATTGGAAGCGCTTGGACTCCAAGTAAGTTTCCTTGATCGATTTTCGTGTGTCTATTAACTGTTAGGAAAATGATAGTACAAATTCTTTAACCTCATTGTTCTAGATGAGCACCACATCTAGGGAAGAATGTCTTTATCAGCAATCCATAATTCCGCATAACAAATTAGCGACCTTAATCGGGGAGTTTACCTTCATCCTTGGTGTATTTGCTTCCGTTTATCTCCGTTTACTCACCCAAAGAGTTTACTTCCGAAATATTAGGCTTTTTGAAATCAAATTTCAGAATAGAAGTGTAAGTAAATGGGGCTGAGTTTTATGTTTTCTGGCCGCGCCCAACGCATTGTTGAATAGACACAAAGATTTACATAAATAATCGTCTCCACTTTAGGGGTGCGTTGCAATGCACAATTCCCTTATGTAATTACGTTGCCCCATAAAATCAACCAAATTCCATTGAGTTTGTCATTGCATTTTCTTTTCAATTCATTTGTTGTATTATATGCCCGATACCTCATTGACCAAAGGACTCTATCTACCTTTTCCTCCTTTGAAATAAAAGTCATAGTTTCGGTTGTTTAGCTTAAAGCAGCTTATTTATCATTAACGAACTAATTTCAAATTACTTTCATTGCTCCATTAGATCCATTTGGTTTGAAAAAAGGAAATGTCGTTAAATTTTTTGTTTCCCGTAGGAAATCAGAAGTTCTATTCTTCATTTTTCCTATTAAAGAGAAATCGTTGTTCTATTCCTTGTTTCTCAAAGCAAAAGGCATTTGTTTTTATTGATTTGATGTAATTTAGTTTCCTTTTTCTGCATTCACATTAAAGGGATCGAAAAGAAAAACTCGCATTTGCATGTAGCGTATCAGGTGTTTTGCAAAGGAACAATTAGAAAGTCGTATTTTAGTTTGTTCTCTTTCGATTGCTCGCTTCCTCAAATTGATTGCTCTTTCCCTCTTAGTGCTTAGATTTTCTATTGAAAAACTAAAGTGGATGACTGTTAATCATTTTAATTTTCATTTTAGGAATTTCCAATAAATCATCATGGTGAAATTTGAAAGGCAAATTGATAAACAAGATCAACTCAAAATTTATCTCAATTTACCTAACAAAGAATTGGAACCATAACGATAACATTTAGAAGTTCTAGGCTAGAGACGTTGTTCCGTCGTAAAACACAAGAACTTGTCATTAATTATTCGTATACATTCCGAGGTGATACCTCACTCCACATACGTAAGTATATCATAGCTCGTCCACTTACTTTTAGGTATACTTCCGGTGTTGTTACAACATTTGGAAGTGGTATAAAGGGGTGTTTCACCGTGCGGTCGCATTAGATAAAATACCATTACGGACTTCGGCCTCCACGTATCTTTTGGGTATATTTGGGAGGAAAAATTTAGTTGCTATCCATCCATATTGAAACTGGCCACCAATTTTGTAAATTGTAGATAATCAACACATCTGATCCAGATTTATGCAAGAACGCAATAGAATAAACATATAAACATAAATACAGCGATGCAATGGAAATAATACTTCATTTCATTAATATCAAAGAACTAAAATTTGCTTACACAAGTACGTAATGGAAATAAAACTAGCTAGTATTACCGGTAGCTATCTCTCAGAAGAGATGTGGTTGCTACACAGCCTTCGAATCGAGTTACAATGAGGCTTGAGGGCCTATTTATTATTTAGAAACAAGAAATCCTAAAATGCCCAAACTTAACCCTAGGAGATGAAGCGCTATAAAACTATGGGCCCCGTTTGGGTAAATTATGTTTCAACTTCCCGTGGCGTAACTTTCACATACGACCCCGTTTGACGTGCATCGTTGTCTTCATTAGAAAGATCTATCCGAGGATCACACAAATTTGGAACAAGGCATCGGTCCATGGACCCACAAGCTTTCTTCGTTTTCTCTCAAAAAATGTCGTTAGGGCCTCAACCAGCCTCCCAAGCTTAGGACCCGAAAAACCTGCTAAAAAATAGTAAACCGTGCCGAAATCGAAAATCGTAAAAAGAGACAATGGTGGAGCCCCGTGAATACGTACCACCATTATCCACCTCCGGATCATTCCTCCCCAAGAAGCAATGGTCCCCATTGCGTTAAGTTCCTCCATGAGATGTGAGTACCCCCGCTTAACTCGTCCCCGTGAACCACTGTGCAGAGCGTCGTTCGACAACCCGATATAATTGGATCTTCGTCGTTTAGTGTTCTTAATCCGTATGTCCATGATACAACTGTGGTGGCTCGTTCACGGGCCTGGATTTAACCTCGTTGGTGTGAGTTGTCTCGCAATGTCCGAGGTGTCCGTAGAGGTGGGAAGTATGACGATGCGATCCACATTGAAGACCTATGCGTACCAAGGAATGGTGGAATATCGAGCTCAAGGCATTGTTCTCTGCGTCTCTTGGTGATGGTGTGTACCGCCCGTACCTGGGAGCGGTGGCAAAGCTGCGTGGGGTCCGTTGAGGCGGCCTTCTCGCAAATGTAGCCATGGTTTTGTCGCCCACCCCGGAAGTCAGGGCACCCGTGTCGATCATGGCGTTGCTCGTACTTGGCACGTTCCATACAATATATCATGAACCCTGCTGGTAGATGTGTTGAATGCGTTCGATGAAGCTACTTGCTTCTATTGGTCTCTGCATCGGGACATGATCCGAATTCGGCTCGATGTACCGCAATGGCATGGCTATGTCAATGGGACATAGGTCGGAACCGGTTCACTCGGGCAATATGGTCGTATTGAACTAGGGAGAGTCTATTGTAACCATGTTGTTGGTTAGGGAGTTTCTCGTCCCATGGATGCTTTGAATTGTACATGCTGTATGCACAATCATTCTCGTTGACCCACCTCTGCTCCGGCCATCTCGTTTGGGGATGAAAGTCATGGACTTGGTGAGCTTGGTATCCAACATCACCGCAGGTTGTATCAAAATGTGTCGAGGAACCGTTTATCCCGATTCGATATGACAGACTCGTGGGATCCCAGTGCACCCACACTGCTCAAATAAGATTTAGCGTTGGCTTTGTCATGATATTCTTCTTCACAGTCGCCATGCTCGTCATCTCTAGAATCTATCGACTTCATCACTTAAAACACAAATATTTCTCTCCGTTGCAGAAGGCAGTTCTATATGTAATCCATGGAGATGGATTCTGGCGTTCCATTTTAGGTGGTATAGAGGAGTACATAGCCCTTGCTTTTGGATGGACTAAGTTGGTACACACAAAGGCAGATCCGATGTGCTTCTGCACATCCTTTCGGTTGTCCGGCCACAGAAATACTTTCTATGTGATCGTTACTTTTTTCTCAATCTCCGAAATGCCCAAATACTCGACCGTAGGTGCTTCCATATCATTCATCGCTCACTTGAAGGAACACAAAGGTGTCCCATGTGACATAAAAGTGCATCTTCGGGAGGTGAAAATTTGAACTTGCGTACCCCCTCAAGAGTGCCTTGTAAGTGTGGTCGAATTCTGGGCCACCATAGAGAACCGGCCAATCGTGTCTCGTGCCCACAAGAAAGTGAGCATGCGTGGTGATGCCTACGTATCTTGTTCACTTATAAGTACCATAACATGATTGGTGCTACTCCTTTCTTACTTTGATGTTCAAATGAAACTTCTGTCAGCAGACATGTGGACCACTTCGACGTTTACATCATTCTACAACTTCCTCGTGTTCCGTATGAACCGTAGGGCCGGTGGTCTCGTGTGGATGATTATTTTCCAAATGTAATGCTTCCCGTTGAGTCCCAAATTTGCATCTTTTTTCCATACATCTTCTTCCATACCTTTTTTCACTCACCTAAACCTCCCAAATTGTCAATATCATGTGAAAAAGAGCATCTAACATGGTTTTTAATTATATTTTTTATGTTTGCTATTTGATTCAGATTTTGTTCGTCCAAATCGCGACCCGTTACTTTCTGTCACCGTCACAGAATCTTTCTCAGCCTATTTTGTGAAACTCTATGCTGTGTGTTCACAAGGGAACGCAGTCACACAAGGTGTCAGAATGACATGGACATGGTTCGTGTCCTATTGGTTCAAGCAAATCTCCATCCAAAGAAGTCATGTATGCTACGTCCACATGGAAGTCAACCATGGAGTTTGCCAAGCCCACGTGACTGTCAGGTCACATAAAGATCCATACGGTCGTTTTAAGCCTCATGAGGATAAATCGACATCTGGGAGTAGGCTCTAGGAGTCGAATTCCAAGCATCCACCTCTCGGGGAGATTTACTTTCCAACACAACGATGTTCCTATCCGTGGACGTAGTGGTTCACGTCGTGCTTTCCACTCAAAGATGAACTTAGTGAGATTATAGTTCGTTGTTATATATAATGCGTTTGTACACACATATATAGAGTTAGTCGATATTAAAGTAACGTAGGCTCGTTATCTTTCGATTAGTCCGTCTGTAGAGATTACGCCGCACTTATGCCGTAACACATTTCTCCAGAATGACCGCTTTTTAATATGAGAAGACTCTATTTTTTCAACTTAATTTGTATTTCCGAGACCGTTGCCAAGGCTGGTAGAGGGCCTCGCTGTACTTGGTTTTCAGGTATTAGTGTATACTCTACCATTCCATTGTGTCATAATCCATCCATATGTTCATATATCGTATCCGTTTCATTTCGTTTATACACTTCCACACTTCCATTTACTGCTCTTCATGTTTTATGATTGTTAATCACCCATCGCTGTTCTTGTTTCATGTATAGGCAACTCCATTTTCTAGCTTTTTGACTAATGACATGAACCAATACTGTCATTGCCAGTTTGTTTTTCATAGTTTTCGTTTTTTAATTTAGTATTGCTTATCTCGCTTACTGGCTAAATTTAGATATATTAAGTCGCTTTTACAGTACCCTGGGCCATTCGAAATACAAAATTTGGATCGATGGTGAGGGATTGCATTATGAAATGTGTAGTTTAATATTAGTTCCTTTTTCTCGCAAATTTAGATATATTAAATCATGCATGATATCTTTCTAAGCAGCTCCGAAAGTTTGGCCACTGGATCCTGATGGTGAGGGATCGAATCATGAGTGTATGGTTTAGTATTAGTTTGTTATCACAAATTAAAATATCGCTTACTCGTTGTTTATGATTACTTCCGTAAAATCATAGCCGGACTAATGATGCATAATGAAGATAACCGATGTAATCTCGATTTAGATTTATTTGTCATGAATTTTGAATTTCTCGTTTACGATTCTTTCGTGTTTAGTCAAAAGAAGAATAGTTTGGTTTTCATGCTCACTAGTTTCATCGTTTTGATTTATTAGTTTAGCAGCACCTTTTCATTTTACATATTTTCATTTTCTTTCAAGTTCATTATCAGAATTTCAATTTTTAAAGTTTCAAGTTGGTAAATCATTATAGGGATATCACTTCGAACAAACATAACCAAACTTGTTTTCATCTTAGAATTTCCATTTCATCTTAGAAAAAAACCAAAAACGACAAAAAAGTTAAGAAATAGGTTATCTTTGTATATAGGCACGCATTTATCAAATGCACATTCTTGATGGATAATAATGCAAGAATTTAGGGACACACTTAAATCGACTAAACATTTGCACTTCGTCACGGGGAAGTGTAATTAGGTATTAATTTCTTTAAAAAAAACACAAAATCATAAAAGAAGGGAAAAAACTTGATAACTTCTTGAAGTATGCTTCCTCTTGCACCTAGTGTGATCCGGAGGATCGTAAAGAGAGTTATTGGTTTAATAATTTCTTAAGTAGTTCTTCACATTCTGGGCAGATCCGGAAGATCGTAAAGAGAATTATTAGCCCAAATTTAAAAATAAAAAAATGACATGCATAGAGCAAGAGATTCTAGGGGAAGGTTTATAGCTGTGTCAATAAGAGCGTTCGATTTTCAACTCTACCTTTCTTCAAGGCATAGACCAGATTCACCATCATCGCTCCCAGCCTTAAGATTTTCAGTCAAGGAACAACCGAATTAGAGGATTCTCCTATACCACCTACTAAACCCACTTAGAAAACAAAGAGACTTTCTCTCATCCTTCCTTGGTAGAAGAACTAGAGGACTATAAGGACTCTTAAAGAAATTATCAAAAGGTAGGAAGTAATAAATAGAGGTGGAGGTAGAAGAGAGGAAAATAAATGAGATAACAATGTAAAGAAAAATAATGGTAGAAATAGGAAGGAACAATTTTCTGATTCTCATACGATGAGGAAACTCATGCAACAATGAAAAATATCTCACCATCTCTGCTTCCCTAACTTTTATGGATTGCAAAGAGGTGATCCCTTAAACATTTCTGCTGAGTTCGAAGTCAGGCCGAACTTATGACTATATGGAAGATTCTCAAAAACTCAAACCGTTTCCTTCAACATTGAAGGGATCTGCTTTGAAATGGTTCATGGGATTAGCTAATTAATCCATTTTCCAAAAAGACTTGAATGAAATGAAACAAACATTTTGGATAGATACTTGGACTATTGTATGCCTACCAATCACAAGGATGAGGTATTCAAAATGATGCAAAAGAAGATGAAAATTTGGAAGACTTAATTGAAAGATTTCAATACAACTTGAAAAGAGCAAAGATGAGCAACTAGATGATGGTGTCCTTTGAAAGCCCTCATATTAAAAAGCTATTAGAGATGAATGGGAGGACATTTTTAAACATGATGGGAAAGGAGACATTTCTCAACTCTCCATTTCGTGATAAATGTAACTATGTATCCATCTCAAGAGTGAAAAAAATCTAAAAACTGGAAAAGGCCTAGGGATTTTTCTATTGGGGTGGCTAACAACCAAGAATCGTACCGCAAGGTGGAAGGGAGATTGGTAATATGCTTCGATGAGTTCAAATCGATATCTTAGGGAGCCTTAGAACAACTGTGACACCCCAAAATCCAAAACAAGGAAGGCAACAGACAGTTTTAGCCATCTTTTGTCCGAAATGTAGGAAGAAACATGCTTTAAGGGAATGTCTTGGATGCAAAAGTTGTAGAAACATGTATGATTTGCTCGGCATCATGAGATCAAGAATCGTCCTTCAATTCCCGACCCAAAGTCAAGCTGTTAGAAGATCCAAATCTGGGCAGAGACCGTTTTGTCGCAAGGAGACCTCGTGCAGCGGGACAATCAAGGGTTTAATAACCATGAATTCTCAAAACCTCACCAAATTAACTTGGCAACAACCTTGGCCCTAAACATCAAAATTCATACGTTCATGGGCAAGGGATGCAAATCATTATGGGAGATTTGTCAATTTATCAATATCCTCCATCTTTTCTCAAAATCAACAAGCTCCACAACTTCCAAGCCCAAATCCACAAATCTTCACTGCCATTTCCACAACAACAACCTTCTCAACAAATACACAAACTTCAACTCATTCTCCCATACCAACAAAGACAAATCAATCACCAAATTTACTTCTAAATCCTAACAATAAGAATCCTATCATTTATATGGTAGAAGGACAACAATTTTTTACCTATATGATTGCTCCTCTCAACGATGTACAACTCAAGACCGGTAGAGTTTTAGAAAAACTCTTCTATAGAGATTCAAGAGCAAGACACTTCGAGGAGGACTCTTTAAGTTAATAAGGGTTCCCGAGGAAGAGTCTCTTCTAAAATTCAAGCATGCAAAAAGAAAAAGAAAAGCACACTCCGTCAACTCCCATAGTTTAGCAACCCTCGCATCTTCATCTACACCTCCTTTTCCGAAAGACTACAAATTGATAAGGGGGTGGGAAAACAAATTGTTGCTCAATCCATGACTTTCTAGAGAATTGAAGCAGCTGTATCAAGATTCCGTTGCTACAAGCCATTCGAGAAATTCCTATTCTACAAAAAACATAAAGGAGTTGAGTTTCAAAAAAGACCAAAGAAGGAAGCTAAAGACACAAGAAGAATCCACCCCAGAGGAAAGATCAGCAGTATATTATGATGGGAAAAATTACCATGCAAGGCATATATAGATCCGTGAAGTCCAATTGTCAAGACACACATAAATGTGATAGAAATTCCAAACACATTGATTGACTTAGGGGCTTCCATGTATCAACATTATGAGTAGACAGAATATGAACAAGCAGGAAACTTCCCACCTTCTTTACACCTACTTCTTATCGCAATCCCTGGTATCGATCGCTATTAAACCGTATGGTGTATTAGAAGATATTATTCGCCCTTAGATTCTTGGGAATATCCAAGAGGATTCTTATGATTTTGACTCCCAAGAATAATCTAGAGGACATCCAATTATCTTAGGAAGACCTTGCCAGCTACGTGTCGTGATGCTTTGAAGGTTGTAGATCCTGCAGAGACATGTACATTTCAAATGGTAATTCGACAAAGAAATTCAATTTGTATCCTCCACAAGAGCAATCACGGTAAATAGAGACAATGAATGGGTTGATGATGAAAACACTATACAACCTGGCCCACTATTCTCCCGAAATCGTGAGTGATAGTCACTAAGAATACATTAGAAAATTTTGACATCTCTTAATATGACCCCACACAATTCTCAAATTTTCTGAATCCTATTATGAATATTTATCATCAAGACAAATGTCTCTTTACTTCCATGGAAGAGTTTGCACTTCGCTATTGAGATTTTTCCGTAAAAAACATTGAATATCAAAATTACTCAGAGTGTCACAACAAGAAGAACTAAACTAATCTTGCAAAAACATTCTACCCATTTGCATGGGAGTATACCCATGAATACAGTATTGATCCTAAGACTTGCATCCATCATATCTATATTGAGGAAAACAATAGACCTAATCGTACAACCTCAAAGAAGGATGAATCCAAATCTTAGGAGATAGTGAAAGAAGAGCTCCAAAAACTTCTCCTCAATGTAAACTTCATTTATCCAATTTCCGTATAGTCGATGGGTTTCTCCTTGGTTATAGTACCTAAAAAGAATGGAAAATGAGTGGCATGTGAATTAATATGTGGAATTGAACAAAGCAACTTTTTGAAGGATCACTTTCCCTTGCCTTTTATTGATCGTGTATTAGATACATTAGCAGTAAAAAGTACTTTTCATTTTTGGATGGTTTTAGTGGCTATAATCAAATACGAGCACCCGAAGATCAAGATACATCTACATCACTTGTCCATGGGGAACTTTTCCTACCGAGTGCTTCCTTTAAGTTATGTAATGCACCAAAGAACATTCCAAAGAGCAAGATTTAGAATTTTTTTCGATCTAATCCATGATTGTGTAGAGGTTGAAAAGGGATGATTTCACAGCTTTTTACTAATTCATTTGAAGAAGCATTAGAAAATGTTCTTATGGTGATGTAAAGAAACAAACCTTTCTTCATTAAGCATGAAAAATGCTTTATGATGTTTATTGAAGGGATTGTTTTTAGACATCATATTTCGTAGAGATGGGATTAAGGCTGATGTATCAAAAGTTGAAGTCATCTCCAAGCTGCTTATTCCAAATTGTCAAAGAGATGTTAGAAGTTTTTCTAGGATTTCATCGGTTACTATAGAAGATTTATGTAAAACTTCACTGTAAATAGCATCTCCTCCACTCTTCAAATTGCTTTTACAAAAAGACTCCACTAATGGGATCCCGATTGTCAATCACTTTGAAACTTTGAAACAAAAATATCCTAAGCACCTTATCTTGAGAAGACCAAACTGAAACTTCCTTTCCATATTTCTACTATGATGCTCGTATACAATGGAGCCGTGTTGGGTCAAAAAGATTAATTCCTTATGCCATTTATTAAATTCAAAGAAAATTTTTGACTACGCAGTTGAACTATAATCAAGACTCAAAAAGAGTTTTTAGTCATGTCTATGCAATTAATAAGTTTAGACATTGGCTAACAAAGCATGAAACTTTTATTCATACCGACTCATTCTGCAATTAGATATTTAATGAACAACCTCGTTACCACTTAAGTGCAGTGACAAGATGGGTTTTCATTTTTGCAAGAATTCAATATTACCGTGTTGGATAGACTTAGAAAACAAGACACAAGAGTCGATTTCTCTGTCTAGGATTCGTAATACCAAAGTTAGCCTCCGTAGAAGATAAGTTTCCCGATGAATACTTATTTGCAGACCATTAAGACCCTCGGTATGGACACATAACTACGACACAGGAAAACCGCTTCTTCACATTTATTTCCAAGAGAAAACGAAAAATTATTCAGAGAGTTCAAATATTCATGGATTTCTAAATCTAATTGTTTAAAAACAGTACGCATCCGTGATCGAAGATGGTTGCAGAAGATGAAATGTCTGGAGTATTTGGTGTATGTCATGATGAAATCATGCGGCGACACTTTGCGACAAAAGGACGGCCTATAAACTTTCCTTTGGGATATTGTCAGCCTTCCTCTTCAAAAGATGCAAAACAATATGTCAAAAGGTGTGATAATGCATGCAAAATATAGAACCATTCTTCAAATGAAATGCCATTGCAAACACAAAAGTACTCATCAACCCTTTGAAAAATGGGTTTTAGATTTCACTGGACCTATTAATCCACCATCTACAAAAGAAGTATATATTGGTTTGTATCAATATGTTACTAAATGGGTAGAAGCTAAAGCATTGTGATCTCTGCCACCTAAAATCTGAAGAAACTATTTTTTCTTATGAGGATATTTTTACCGCTTTTGGTGTTCCAAGAGAAATCAGGACAGACTGGAAGCCAATTCACATCCACCTGGTGGAAAAGGATGAAGAAATGCAAATCAAGTACGTAATATCTACTCCTTACCATCCACAAGCAAATGGTCAAGTGGGAGTCCACAAACAAAGTTCTTGAAAGTATTATCACCAAAACTCACTTCATCTACATAGAAGAGATCATGTAGTTGGCTTCCGTGTCTTCGTGGTCCTGCTGCAACTGACAAGGGAGGAACAAGGCCAAGACATTCTCCCCAAGAACTTGTTTATGGGCAGTCTTTGCTCCCCATTGAGTTCCAAGTCACATTCAAGATAGTAGTTCAATGGGGATGGACTTATCAGAAGCCCAAAGCATGGGGAATTTATGCTTGAATGAGCTAGATGAGACTGCATGTTGAAGCACCAAGAATCGATCTAGTTCAATATCAAAGAACTAAATGGCACGACAAATATATCAAAGAAAAGAAGTTTCAAGAAGGAGATCGGGCATTGTTATTTGATTCCAAGTTTAAAGATTTTCAAGGGAAATTTCGTACCTGCTATTTGGGCCATATGAGAGATTGGACAAGACATCTTTAGCAATGGATTGTGAAGAATTAAGACCATTTGATGAGTTTCAAACTCCTTCATTGTGAATGGCCATAGATTGAAAGTTTATCATAAGCCACTCTCAAAAGAGGATTTGTCAAGATGTTTCAAGAAAGCTCAGTAATTTGGAAGTCAGCATGCAGAATTTCTTCTCCACTGCAGCCTAGCTTTTGTTTTTTCGCTTAAAAAATAAAAATGGTATAAGTTCGAAAACCAATCATTGATTGGCAAGTTTTTAAGTGTAAAAATATAGTAGAAAATCAGGAACACCGACACTTATACTTTTCCATCTTCATTTCAAGGCTTTGTCACCATCCACTCCATTTTATTCCACTTCATTCCATTTCATTTTTATTTCATTTCACTTCATTCCACTTCTCATTTCATTCCATTCATCAATAAAAATCTTTTCTCATGACTATTTCTATCCTGTTCATTTGTCATTTGTTCATTTCTATTCAAATCCGTTAACAGTCAGAATGTGGCCTCCACAATGACATCTCTGCTTCTCAGAAATTCGACTCCATTTGCAGCCTTAAGAAGATTCCGCAACTACTACTCCGTTTTTCACAAAGAGAATGTACAAGCCGATGTTATCGCTTACAATTAGAAAATAAATGCAAAAAAGAGAGGATCAATGGAGCATTCAAGACACCAATGGAGATCAATCGGCTGAAGACCATGGCAAAGGCAAAGATTCCTAAAGGTATGAATAAAATTTATTTTAAATAGCATTGAAAAACACGTTTATATAGTTTTGAACCATGAGCTCTATCCATTACGCGCAATGATTATATTGACGCTTCCGTAACCTTTCACGATTCTGTTATTATCCTCGTATTCATTCACAACCGTCTTCATCACACAAAATTCGATTTTCACTCATGTTCCAATATCCCACCGAAGACGTATTTGGATTTGATCAAGGACTCTTGGTACCGCACAATCCACAACTGCTGATTGAACAAATGTGTTCATATTATTATGCCACCAAAAATTCAAAACGCCGTTAATGTGTTATACTTTGTTAATCTCTTTGTCGTGTCTCCGTCGGTGGTTTACGAAACCTCACCGTTCATTCTCACCTCAGACATCCACCTACCGTTTTCACCCATTTCGTTCCTTGCCCATATTCTCACTCCTATTATCTACCCACGTTCCTCACCCATCTCCGTTTATGGTGCTCATTCCCATTTATACACATCCCACGTGCCCATTGGTGCTCGTTCTCGAATATTCAACCATTCTACTTCCATTTGAAAGCCTCACGAAGGAAAAATTCTGTGAAGAACAGAAAGTGAAATGGTAATTAATAGCAAGCAAGTAGCCTAAGGACCCAAGTTTATAGAGGGACATCTCACAAAAGAGATATTAAAGAAAAGCAAAATTGTCAAGTATGAATTTTAAATTCGCAGGTTATCACAAAATAGTTACGAAAGAACGAAAGGTCGTTTGATGGCTCGGAAGTGTGCAGATTGGAGACTCGTTATACCAATGAAGCATCTATAGCAACAGCCAATAAACAACTTTCAGAGGGAGAGCGTTGGTCTGCAAATAAAAGCATCATGATGAGGCATGGAGAACACCCTACGAAACCAAGTGTATGGATATAATCATGGAAAAGAGGAATCCCCGTGCATGCATCAAAAGAAGAATGGGCCACTTTATCGCTAATTTTTCAGAAATTCATTACATGAAATGGTCCACATGTACATGTACCATACATGGCTATCGATGAATTTTTTAGAAAATCAAACTCAATCTCCCATATTTTCTATTCAATAGTCAAGAAAATGGTCATGGATCACTAAAAAACACTTAGGAGAGATGTAGAGCCTCATCTATATCATGCCTTATAAAAATTTCCGATTGAAAAGGAGTTAAAGGAAAGAAAAGACACATGGGAACAATTTCTAGTTAGAAATTTTCAGGAACCTCAGAAATTCTTCAAGGTAGTTCAACAAGAAGGAGTAAGAAGAAAAAGAACAAATGCTGAAACCCAAATTACTCCTACTGTGAAATTGCCAGTTTAGCACAACAAGAAGAAGTAGAGGAAAAGAAAAATTGACAAACTAAAATATCCTATTAATACTATGGAAAGAATCGATAGGGAAGAGATCTGCAAAGGAAGAAGAAGGAACCAAGGGTAAGAAGCCAATAATACCAAAAGAGAAAGAAACTATTGAGGTTAAGAGCAAACCTTCTTTCCTAAGAAGATCAAGTGCTACTTCTAGAAGATTATTTATTCAAAATGCTCATCCATGCTCAAGAAGATAGAAAAAGGAAAACAAAGTTAAAAGGATAAGCAAATTAATGCATTGTGAGGAGAAGCAAGCATCTTATGAAAATTGAGAAAAACGCAAATTAAGAGTCCTCATTTCATTGATTGGGTGAGGGTATATCTCTGGCGTCCCCCAACCGACCATAGTCCATCTCTGGGTCAGCTAGTGAACTCCGGTTCATTTCATTCCAATCGCACAATGAGCATACTCCATCTTATTCTCACAAAATATTGATGTAAACCCTCCTCGGCCAGATTTGGAACATAACTCTCCTTCACAAGATTTTTTGGGGACAAATTAACAAAATGACACCGAAATAGACCCCACAAGCAGGAGGTATATGACTATATAGAATCTTTGGAAAGGTAGCCATGTCCAAGTATTTCTTCCATCTGTACCCTCATACATCACAGGATGATTTAGTTCAATCATTAAACAAGAAATTCTTGAGCTGGAGCTTTTAAATAGGCACATCAAAACAATGAAACATTGAAAGAACAAGGAAAACTGAGAAGATCATCCATGATACTATGTTACATCTGAATATACAAAGAAGAATAAGAAATTTAAAAGGAAATGCTGCTGTAAATGAAAGCAGAGCACTTTGTGTATCACCAGAGTGCTTAATGAAGAAACCTTAATGATATACCAAGGAAGAAGAGAAGAGGATTGGATGTGGCTGTCAAGTATCAAGGCACATGAACCTTAACAAAGAGTATCAAATTTTATTGTATGATGACATGCAACACCTTCACAAGAAGAATATCCCAAATTTGCATCTTTTCCATACACACTTTTCCATACCTTTTCACTCACCTAAACCTCCCAAATTGTCAATATCATGTGCAAGAGCATCTAACATGGTTTTTTAATTATATTTTTGTGTTTGCTATTTGATCTAGATTTTGTTCATTCAAACAAGGACCAATACTTTCCGCAATGAAGCCGCAACTCTTCGGCAGCCTATTTTGTAGAAACTTATGTTGCTGTGTGTCTACAAGGAATGAGGCCACACGAAGGTGTCGTGAATGACATGACATGGTCTGTGTCCTATTGGTTCAATCAAACTCATCCAAAGAAGCCATGGCCGTTGCAGCAAGTTCACATGGAAGTCAACCATGGAGTTTTAAGTGCTCACGACTGCTTCGTGTCGTTGATAAAGATCCATGTCACTGCTTAAGTCTTCGAAGTGAGGATAAATTGACATCTCAGACAGGCTCTAGAGTCGAATTCAAGCATCCACCGAGATTTACTTTCCAACACGCGTGTTCCTATATCCGTGGACGTAGTGTCTACGTGTTTTCCACCAAAGATGAAATTTAGGAGACAAATATAGTTCGTTGTTATATATAATGCGTTCAGACACACGCATATAGAGTTAGTTGACACAGGAATGTAGCTTCGTTATTCTTTGATTAGTCTCAAGCCCGTAGTGATTACGCCTGCACTTGTGTCGTAAAATTACCATTCTCAATGACCGTTTTTTAATATGAGAAGACTCTCGTTTTTCAACTTAATTCGTATTTGAGGACCATGTTACAATGTAGAGGGCCCTCGTCAGCCTAAGGTTTTAATAGTGTATAATTTTAATTTCATTCCATCGTGTCATAATCCATTCATATGTTCATATATTGCATTTGTTTCATTTCGTTTTTATACACTTCCATAATTTCCATTTCATTTCTATCTTTCATGCTTTATGATTGTTAATCACCGATCGTTGTTCTTGTTTCGTGTTATGTATAAAGGTGCCTCGGCATTTTCTTAATAGCTTTTTGACTAATGACATGGAACTAACATTGTCTATCGCTAGTTTGTTTTTCATGTTTTTGTTAATTTGTATTGCTTATCCGCTTCAATAGTTAAATTTAGATATATTAATGCCTACAGCATCTTCATTGTTTCGAAGTCATGTGTACCGGACCGATGGTGAGGATTACCAGAAATGTAGTTTAATATTAGTTCCTTTTCCGTAAATTCTAGATATATTAAATCATACACATCTTCTGCTGTTCTCCTGTGTTTGTTGCACTGGATCGATGGTGAGGGATTGAATCATGAGTGTATGGTTTAGTATTAGTTTACTTCTTCTCTCGCAAATTAAATATCGCCATTCTTCCAAGTTGTTTATGATTACTTCCAAAAATCATAGTCAAGACTAATGATGAAGGGTCGAAGATAAATTGATGTAATTCGATTTAGATTTATTTTGTTGCAATTTTGAATTTCTGCTAGTTTATTTTGTGTTTAGTCGTTAAGAATAGTTTGGTTTTCATGCTCACTAGTTTACCGTTTTGATTTATTAGATTAGCAAGACTTTTCATTTCAGCAAGACATTTTCATTTTCAAGTCTTGTCATTGTAAATTTCAATTTGCTTTTTAAAGTTTCAAGTTGGTAAATCATTATAGGGGATATCATTTCCTCGAACAAACATAACCAAACTTCGTTTTCATCTTTAGAATTTCCATTTCTATCTTAGAAAAACCAAAAACGACAAAAAGTTAAGAACAGCGTCTTACATATATAGTGCGCCGCACTTCATCACCATTTATTCCTAAGACAGTGTAATTAAATGGCAAAGAATTTAGGACACACTAAATCACCAAACACTTCATCACGATGTCACACAATGGAGTACATTTCTTCGTCATAAGTGGGGTACTTGCTAACCGTGTCGACAATGTCTCACCAGAAATTTGCACGGATGTCCCTCATGGAGTAAGAACCGGCCTAACAGTACAGGCCGGCAGGCATCTGCTCGATCTCAAATGGTCGTTGCAAGTCCGTAAAGTGAGCACTGCTGCAATGAGGCGATTTTTTCAACTTCGTGAACGCTTTCCGTTGGAGGTTCGAATGTGCCAATTTTGCTCGCTCCTCCTTCGGGTGACTTGACCTGGCGTCATGATATGAGAATCTCAACATGAACCTCCTGTGATAAATTAGCAAGACCCGTAAAGTCGCGAAGCTCTCGTTATACAATGTGCCAACCGAATGACTAAGATCTTGGTCAGATCCACATGTGCACCCCTTTCATCAATAATGTATCCCGCATATTGAACTCGAAGTCATGCCAAAGTGCACTTATCTAAATTGGCACACAACTGTGTTGCCGCGTTGTTTGGAGGACCGCTGATGTGGTGAAGGTGCTCTTCCTGTCCGTCGAAGATCGAATGTCATCCAAGTACACCACTACAAGTGAGTTGGTGAATGGCCGCAAGATGTCGTCTATCATCTTCATGAAGGTGGCGAGTATTCGTCACCCGAAAGGCATGACCATTCGAAAAGGCTTCCTTGCTTTTTTGCTGCGTATTCACACATCGTGAGGGTTCAATTGAATTGCAGATACCCAAGATTTTGTGTCGATTTTGCTGAAATATTTTGGTGACCTTGAGTTGGTCTGTATGTCATCAATCCGTGATTGGCACCTATTCGGGATGTTGATCTTGTTCGCTCTCGATAGTCAACACACAGCCCCCACGTCCCATCCTTTTCCTGGTACCAACACGACGGTTTCATGGCGATGAACTTGGTCTAATGTGACCTTTCTGCAATGCCTCTCGAATCGCTCTTGATTTCATCATTCTCTCCGAGTCAACAGATCGGTCTGCCAGGTAGGGCACAGACTCGGGGTCGATCAACCTGGGTGCTTGACCCGACAAAGGCGTAGGAACCTCAGGGTGAGGGTACTATGTTCTGCGTACCTCTCCACAACCTTATCCATCCGTTGTTTTGGTGCGCAGAGCCCGTCTCGGAGGCCGTGGCCATAGTCTTCTTCTCGTTCTGGCGACTACCGGTGTGAAAATGAATTTCCCCCGGGTTTAAAATGAGCCATCGCATTGTTTTATTGCAAGAACTCAAAGAGATAGCTTTAGGTGAGGTGGTGCACTTCTCGGTATCCCCGTACAACTTATTTCCAAAGTAACAATAATGAAGACGAGGTTTGTGACTACACATAGCATGATGCTTCCACAAGTATGGTTCCACACACATCGTAAACATCAATAGGAGCAATGTCACATAATACCTCATCCGTGAAGGGTCGATACTATAAAGGAAGGTGGACAATCATGCCTACCAACAGGATTCGTCCGTGAAGCTATCCGATGGTGGCGTGATGCGGGTGAGCTCGTGGCTGGCAAGCCCAACCGCTTCACGACGTCTCGTTGAAATGAGGTTCTTTCGTTCCCATTTTCGACAATGAATTGTACCGGAGCCTTTACCCACATTTAGTGGAAGAGACGTTCACTTCCTCTCGGATCTTCCGGCTCCTCCTTCGGGATCTTTGCAGGCACAAAGGGTGTTGGGCTCCGCATCAATAACTGTTTCCTTTTTCATTCCCATTTTCAGCCCGATTCTGTGAGTCGAGCATGCATCCTGACTCGTAAGTCTCATCTTGGCCACTAGCCACCGCTTGGCCCAACACTCACTTCCGTGTTGTGAGGAGCTCTTATGGAACTCACACCACTTTCCCGTGTCCTTTGGCTTCATGTGTTGTTCTTTTCGCGCTCGGCGAGTTGCCTTTAGCCACCATGCCTGGCTCTCACCCTTTGTTTTGCGGTTTGAAGCACCCTTCGATTTTTGATTTCGTGCGCATCCAGTCTCGCTTCTCGCTTGAATTTCTACTCAATCTTCAGCAAAGATACCTAAAGATGCGTACTAAGCGAGGAGATGTCGTTGAACTCATTTCCTCTCGAATGTATCTCGTGCATGTTGTGGATACTCTAGCATTAAGATGTTTCTTCAATTCAGCACCCAACTTTGTGCGCAGTGGTGTGAATAGATTCGTCACCTCATGCACATCTTGATCCCTTTGTTGTCGCAAAGGTCCATTGTATGTACTTGTCCCCATAGCTCCCCACAGACAGTACTGCTCGACGCGCGTCTCGGGAAGAATTCTTGTTGGTACCGCCGAGAACAAAGAGAGGGTTCGTCCGGTCCTTTGTTCTGTCGCAGGTTTCCTCCACCCCAACATGGGGGGCAGTTTTCAGGAGTGCAAAAATAATTTTCTCCGGCTCTGGTGTCATGAACCGAGAACATCCTTCTACCGTATTCAACCATCTATCTACCAAGATTCCGTGTCTGGCTCGACCCTCAAATATGGGAACAAAAATTTACTTGTACCTAAAAGGAGTCGCGCCTCCGCAGTGGCCGCCGGATGCGTACGCCGCCGTGCAGTCGTTAGCGATCTCACAGTTATCCACCGCGTCTTCGTTTCTCGAGGGCCTCCTCGAGCAATACTTGACAGGACCTCCCCGTTCTCCCTCACCTTTTTCGTCCCCCTGGCGGGCGTCCGTCGAGGCTTCCGTGGGCCGATCTTGCAAAGGTTTCACCGTACCGAGCTCTCAGCTCTCATACCCCGACTCGTCAGACATGTACAAGGATCAAGAAAAAAGGCATCGCTTTCCGATACCAATGTAGATCCGTATTTATGCAAGAACGCAATAGAATAAACATATAAACAAAAATACAAATACATGCAATGAACAATATCATTTCATTAATATCAAAGAACGAAATTTTGCTACGTACGTAATGGAAATAAAACTAGCTAGGGCGCCAGACATCTTCGAGAAGAGAGATGTGATGTACACAGTTTCTAAACGAGTTACAATGAGGCCGCAGGGCTCATTTACGTTTAGAAACAATGGGAAACTTAAACACCAAAACCCTAACCCTAGGGAGATGAAGTTAAAACTATGGGCCCCGTTTGGCAAATTAAAGTTTCAACTTCCCAAAGGAATTTTGGCATACGATCTCCATTTGACGCGATCATACCCTCGTTAGAAATATCTATCCGAGGACCACAAATTTGGAACGAGCAACATCGATCCATGGACCCATGTTGCTCTCCGTTTTCCCAAAAACGTCGTTTAGGCCTCAAAATGACTCCGGAAGTTTTAGGACCCGAAAACCTAAAATAGTAAACTTCCAGGCCGAAAACCGAAAAACTAAAAGAGACAATGGTGGAGCCCTTATGAATAAAGCAGACCACTTCAATATCCACTCCGGATCATCATTCGGGGAGATTTACCGTACTTCTTGGTTCACTAGGAGGTATTCGTACTATAGTTTCTTGGTAAACCTTTTGCTCAGTTACCATTTTATTTTGTTTATGGTTAAAATAAATCGGTCATCATGGAAGAACAAAGTCCTTTTCCCATCGTTCGTATATTTAATTATCAATAAAACCACCTTTACCACTAGAAGTTATCGATCATGATTTATTGTACACATACGTATCTTCATTGAAGCATTATTTTCCCATATACCTGCAGTTGGCACAAATTGTTTCTGTATTATCCCCTAGTTTGTCTAATGTTGTCAAGACGCGAGTCCTTACGTCATCTCCGGTGTCGTCGATCCATCCAATCAAAGGAGACCATACCTCTTGAACTCCAATGTTGTTCAACTTAAGTCGTATCTAGATCCTGTGTCTTCTTTGCCAAAAAATATGAATCCTAAAGTCGAACAACCAAAATTTTTTCATCCATTGGTCATCCCATAATTTTTTGTAGCCATTGAGTTCCACATTGCCACAAATAACCTCCTGAAATATACTAATACTGTGAAATACTTCCCCTTGTTTTATTTTACCGAATAAATCCCATAAGACGAGACACCTTAACTCCAACCCATTTTATGATCTTACCGTACGAGTCTTTTTCCTCAATCACCACCCTCACTTTTGTTAACTCGTTTCTATTCATATTCCTTATCTATTTAAAAGGATATACATTTGGTCGTTAACCATGCATAAACCAACATCTTTCAAGCCATTTGTCTCAATTTCGTTAGTGTAGAAATTTACCGAATAATGATTAATTATTCCATACTATCCCCGTCACATACTATTTGAACTTCATACACAACACACCCTTCCACTCGTATCAACCCATCACAATCCCATGAAATAAAATCAAGCGATAAATAATAATACTCTAAATTATCATACACATTAACACAAAAAGATATGGGGAAAGCTATAGCTGAAAACCCTGCCGCCTATTGTGTATATTACAATGGAGAAATCAAGTAACAACTCAATACAATACTCCCTGCCATACCTCGCATTTTCATACAAATATCATTACCTAGCTCGCCTTTGAACAAAAGTTACCGGTTCAAAAACTCACCGCCAATTGCCTTTCCTCTATTGCGCAATCATGGCCTGTCTATATAGAGATCCAAGGTTCGAATCTCCTTGGCTTGACAGCGCAATCATCATGGGAAATTCCTCCAAGTGTGGTGCAAATCTCATGCACAACTGATGTCGCCACCGATAGCTAACTCCACCCTTTCATCTACCTCTTTCACTGGTCTCCACTGAACTGTCCATGCACTGTAGTGAACTGATGTGTTCTTGAGTTGAATAATGAGTTACTAATTAATGAATTAAATAATATTTAATTCACTCCACTCATAACTAATTGATTAGCCAGTTAAACTAATCTCAACCAGTTCAACTAAAATAAACAGAACACAACTCCACTAGCTGTCTCATTAACTCCTCCAAACTTCTGCCACTGAAGTCCAACTGAAGTCAACCATGCATGATGCCATCAAACCCTTGGGAACCACGTGATTCCTCTGTCAAATGCATGAGCCACTTCTGTAGCTCGAACTGAAGTGCTCCAAGAGAGTAAACTGCTGTTTATAGTCTAAATATTATTAAGGGTAAATAATATTTGACTTCCCTGTTTTAAGGAGAGGCAGTCTAAAAATAGACTTCGACCTCTTTGACCTCAAAAATAGAGTCTCAACTATTTTTACCAACATGACACATACTTCAAGAATCTCAAACTGGAATCCCCGAACCATGCTCCATATGTCTAAAAATAGACATAGTCTAAAAATAGATTTTGCGCCAGAATTTGCCTGCGGGCCCACTTAGTGAAGGCGACTTCATTTCACTAAGCTCCATCATCTTGCTGCATTTTCAACACTCCCTCTCAGCAAGATATGGATTATCCGCAACCCCTATCCTGCCTCTGTGGAATTCGAACTTGCTCCTGGTGAGCGCCTTCGTCAAGATGTCAGCATCCTGATCCTCCGTGGGAACATATGAAAGCATCATGATTCTCCGCTGAACACAATCTCTGATATGATGGTACCCGATGTCGATGTGTTTGGATCTATCATGAAATACTGGATTAGCCGAGAGTTTAATGCAACTCTGGTTATCACAATAAATCATTGTAGGCTCCAAATGCAACTCGAACAATCCCGCGAGGATCTTCCTCATCCAAATAGACTCAGCATGTGCCTCCAAGCTAGCCGCCATGTGGGCCTTAGTCCTCCGTATGTGTTTTCCCCAACGGCTGGACTCTCGCCTACTCCGTATCAAGAAGCTTCTGAAAGCCAAACATCCTCCTGTCTGTACCATAGACCATGTCCCGATGTGCCTCTGATATAGCGCAATACATGCTTGCCCGCCTTCCAAAAGAGCTTGGTAGGCTTAACCATAGCTTGCGAAAGCTGGTTAACTGCATAGCATATATCGGGTCGAGTATTGACCAGATACATCAACGACCCCACCAACTGTCGATAGACAGCGGCATCCACTACCTCCTCCGAAGTAGCATCTCCCTTCCTCCATCCTCCAGGAAGAGGGGTATCAACAGGCTTGCAGCCTTGCATGTTGAACCTCTCCAGAATCTCCCGGGCATACTTGCCCTGAGAAACAAACAGTCCTCCACTGCGCTGCCAAATCTCCAATCCCAAGAAATAATGAAGGATGCCCAGGTCCTTCATCTCAAACTCTCGTGCAAGATCCTCCTTGCATGAAAGTATCAACTGCTCATCGCCAGTCAAAATCAGATCATCTACATACAGTACGATGATCAACAGCTTCCCCTCCACCAAAATCTGGTACAGGTTAGGATCCGCCTCACTCTTGGAGAATCCAAGCCCGGTGAAGTAGCTGTCTATCCGAGTGTACCAAGCACGAGGTGCTTGCTTCAGCCCGTACAGTGCTCTCTTGAGTTGGCACACATGCGACTCACTGCTGAAGATCTCGAAACCTTTAGGCTGCTCTATGTACACCTCCTCCTCAATGACTCTGTTGAGGAATGCAGTCTTCACATCCATCCGATGAATGTGCCACCCCATCTGCGCTGAGAGAGCAAGGATCGTCCGTATGGAAGAGTACCTTGCGACAGGTGCAAAGGTCTCCTCATAATCGATCCCCTCGATCTGTGAGAAGCCACGGCGACAAATCTCGCCTTGTACTTCTCCACACTCCCGTCAGCCGCCTGCTTCACTTTGTAGATCCATCGCGAACCCACCACTGATTTCCCCTCCGGTCTTGGGACAATCTCCCATGCACTGTTCCTGACAATCGAATCATATTCTTCGATCATGGCATCAACCCATGCGGGTTCCTCCACAGCTTCCTCAAAAGAGGATGGCTCCATCACAACACATTGACTCACAAGAGCCATGTATCCAGTGTACCGATCCGGTGACTGTCTCTGTCTGCGCTGTGCTGTAGGTGGTCCTACAACCTTCTCCGCATCCCGAGCCAGTCGCTCAGCTTCTGTAGTGCGCATGTGCCCTCTGATGGTTGGCGCTGCCTGGGTGGTTTCTTCCACCTCCTGAACCTCCTCTTGTGGCTGATCCACATCCGGAAGCTCCTCCTTAGGAACTAACAGCTCCTCATCTGCATGCAAGTGTAGCTCCCTCTCAAGCGAACACTGCATGGCTTTCTCCTCCCGAAATTTTATATCCCGTCGCACAACAGTCTTGCGACTGTCTGACAAATACACCCGATAGTTGTGAGGTGTATCAGTGTACCCCACAAATATTCCAACCTCAGCGGTTGGATCCAGCTTCCTTCTTGCATCCTTCGTCACATGCATGTAGACAGGAGAACCAAAGATCCGCAAATGGGAAATATCAGGCCTCTTGCCAGAATAAGCCTCCTTCGGTGTACTCATGCCAAGAACCTTGTGAGGACAACGGTTCTGCACATACACTGCTGTATTGCATGCCTCAGCCCACAAGTGAAGAGGTAGGCCCTGATCATGCAACATCGCCTGTGCAGCACCCACGATCGTTCTGTTCTTCCGCTCAGCCACCCCGTTCTACTGTGGGTTATGGGGTGCGATGAGCTCTCTCCGAATCCCTTCTGCACTGCAGAACTCCTTGAATTCAGCCGGGATGAATTCACCACCGTTATCACTCCTCAGAGCAATCACCTTCTTCCCCGACTCCTTCTCGACCAGTGCTTTAAACTCACAGAACTTCGCGAATGTATCGCTCTTCTTCTGCATGAAGAAGATCCAGCACTTTCGAGAGAAATCATCAACAAAGATCACATAATACTTGTGCTTTGCTGTCAAAGCAACTGAGAAAGGACCACACACGTCCGTGTGAACTCTCTCAAGGATCGTCGTGGCGCGACTATCCTTCTCGTGAAAGGTGGCTTTCACATACTTCCCTAAAGTACACCCCTTGCACTGATCTGACTGCGCAAGGGTGCCCTTAGGAAGCCCAGTAGAAATCTGCTGTAGAATCTTCAAAGCTCCATGGTGAAGGTGGCCCAATCTCTCGTGCCACAGTTCGCCCTCATCATCCCGGCTCACCACTTCTCCTGCCTTGCATGCCATAGCTGCGCAGCCATCTACCTGCAACTGATAAAGGTTCTTAGTTTGAACCCCTATCTTCCGGGTCTCTCCAGTAGTCTTATTGCGCAGGAAGACTTTTCCTTCGCTGAAGACCACATCATACCCCTTATCCTCTAACATCGCCACAGAGATCAAGTTCTTCTTCAATCCAGGTACATGCATGACATCCTTCAGTATAAAGGGTTTACCAGACTCCCTCTGAAAGGATATGGTACCGATACCAGTCGCACTGTATCTACCATCATCGCCCATCTCGATGTGCACACCCAAATCTTTGTCCTCCAGATCTAAGAACAACTCCCAATCTCCCATCATATGAAATGACGCATCGCTGTCCAAGAACCATACCGATCCCAGCACACTTGAAACCAAGCATGCAATCAGTAAAAAGTCAAGCTTGAACTGTGAAGCCAAAGCTTCTCCATCTGCAGATCTTCCCGCTTGCTTGTTCTTCTTCTTCTTTGGACAATTGGTAGCATAATGTCCGTGATCATGGCAGTGAAAACACTTCACTTTCGCCATATCCTGCTTCTTGCCCTTTGCACCAGAATGAGAGGTTTTCTTACCCTTCCCTTTCTTTTCTTTGGCCACCAAAGCGTAGTTTTCTTCATAAGCTCCCTTTGATGAAGATCCATCTCGAGTAGTCCTCCTTATCTCCTCCTGCATGAGATCCGCCCAAAGGCGCTCCCATCCCGGCAGCTTCTCCCGACCATTGACACTATCTTGATATGAGTGCCAAGCCTTTGGAAGACCAAGGAGAGCCAGGTCGACCATGTCCTCGTCTTCGATAGTCACCCCCACACTTCCCAGCTCATCTCTGCACTGAGTGAACTTCGTGAGGTATTTGGCGATACTGTCGCCCTTCTCCATCTTGATGTTCCTGAGCTTATCTTTGAGCGCCAGCTTCCTTTGGTCACTCTTACTCTGGAATAGATCTGTCAAAGCTTTCCACATTAGAAATGGAGAAGCCTTTTCATGCAGGCTGGATACAATATGATCCTTGATGCCCTCCAACAGGATCCTTCGACATTTCGCCATCTTCTTTTGCCATGCATCGACTTCAGCAGGATCAGTGGGCTTTTGGACATCTATATCTACGAACTCCTTCAGACCATTATCTTCTAATACTGCCTCCATGCAATCCTTCCATGCAACATAATTCGAACTGCCTTCAAGAGCATATTCGAGTCGCAAACCGTTGAAAGACATTTTCAACACTGGCACCAAGAAAACAAAACTGCTGCAAAATTTCGAATTCCGCCTCAAAGCTCAACCGCTCTAGATCGTGAGAACAAATTATTTCTAGCACAGAGATCGACTGCAAGGGGCGTTTACCAGACCTTTCACTTTCCGAAGAAAGATGAATCCGGAGGCTACCTGGCCCGCATGCAGACTCTGTCTACCAAAATAAGTTTGTAATCACTGTGATGATCAATCCGAACTTCAATAGCTCCGATACCATGTAGAAATTTGCTGAATAATAATTAATTATCCACCGAGACTATCCTGATCACATACAATTCGAATTTATATGCAACACATAATCTCTTCCACTCAGATCAACTCAGATCATCAAACATGCGGAAATAAAATCAAGCGATAACACATCAAATCATCATACACATTAACACAGTATGTATGGGGAAATATTATAGCTGAAAACCCCGTAGATATTGTGTATATTATAATGGAGAAATAAAGTAACAAACTCAGTACAATACTCCTCACAAGTACTCAGTACTTTCTCATGAAGTTACTCACAATCTAGCTCAGTTTTGAACAGGTTACTGGTTCAAAACTCACCGCCAATTGCCTTGCCTCTATTACGTGTTTCAATGCTATGGGATGGCCTCTTTATATAGATAAACCACCAGCCTGAACTGCGCAATCCTCATGGGCTTACTCCACCTATCTGTGTGTTGCAAATAGCAACAGTATAGTCACAACCGATAGCTAACTCCACCCTTTCATCTACCTCTTTCACTGGTCTCCACTGAACTGTCCATGCACTGTAGTGAACTGATGTGTTCTTGAGTTGAATAATGAGTTACTAATTAATGAATTAAATAATATTTAATTCACTCCACTCATAACTAATTGATTAGCTAGTTAAACTAATCTCAATCGGTTCAACTAAAATAAACAGAACACAACTCCACTAGCTGTCTCATTAACTCCTCCAAACTTCTGCCACTGAAGTCCAACTAAAGTCAACCATGCATGATGCCATCAAACCCTTGGGAACCACGTGATTCCTCTGTCAGATGCATGAGCCACTTCTGTAGCTCAAACTGAAGTGCTCCAAGAGAGTAAACTGTTGTTTAGAGTCCAAATATTATTAAGGGTAAATAATATTTGACTTCTCTATTTTTAGGAGAGGCAGTCTAAAAATAGCCTTCGACCTCTTCGACCTAAAAAATAGAGTCTCATCTATTTTTACCAACATGACCAATGCTCCAAGAATCTCAAACTGGAATCCCCGAACCATGCTCCATATGTCTAAAAATAGACATAGTATAAAAATAGATTTTGCGCCAGAATTTGCCTGCGGGCCCACTTAGTGATGGCGACTTCATTTCACTAAGCTCCATCATCTTGCTACATTTTCAACAGTTAGTACCTACCCTCACTATCCTGTAGATGTTTACAACTTCACCAAAATCATATTTTCATGGTGGCCCTATGGTCCCATCAGGTTATAAATCTTTATATGGAATTTTTTCTAGTGCATCTTCAAACCCATGGACTTCACCAATGTCATCATCCGGTATTCTAACTGGTAAACCTATAATGAGTATTGAATAGCTTGATTCTTTATACACATCATCTAGGCAATATCAAGCTGGTCCTTCTGGGTCTATTCCATCTAGTACCTTATCAACTGGACTCCCTACATTTGGAGAGAAATATTTTCCATCCTATTATCCTCCTCGTGTAGGGGGCCAACCTTTGGTCACCCACTATGATAGTACTCCATCACTTTTTGGTCAACCGAATGTCAAAATGAATGTTTGTCAATGGCAACCCACTCTGCCTATCCAACCACAAACAGTTGTACACTCATATCAACCAGTTCAACCTGTTACACCCACATCATTTCCACTTGTTAATACATCTTTACCCCTGTTACATAATCAAAATGTTTTACAACAACCTTTTCAGGTGAGTCCTTCAACTCAATACCCTCAAGTATTGGGCCAACAGACTCCAAATCCTCTGATTAATTTACAACAATAACCTGTATCTGGAATAATTTATTCACAAGTTGGTTTACCATTTTATGGGATGGCGCAACCACAACCTGGTTATACCTATCCTCAACTGAATCCAATTTATCCTAATTTGGGTTATAACATTGGTGGACAGACCCCTTGGCAGCCTCAGGCGCAAATACTTTAGACCTCATTTAAACGAATACCATATCCAGGTTTTGGTCAAAAACACCCTCAAGAATTTTCTTATCAAAACAACCCCTATCTGGGTTGCCAACAACAGATTCCTTATTCTGGTGCTCAAAGGCCTATTGCTTAAGAAATTCCATCATACCCTAGCTATTCTCAACCTAACCTTAATAGATGGTTTCCCTTTGTTGCAACTTTAGAGTTACCAGATTTAAATCGGCTAACCAATGATCTAAACAACTATGCTCCTTAGTGGCCGGTGATACCTCACAAATTACCCTAAGATATTACAAAGTTCAATGGAAACCCTAGAGAAGACCCATCGACTCATGTTATGACTTATCATTTGTTGCGTTCATCAAACTTCATGAATGATGACTCTGTTCGACTATGTCTTTTCCAGCGTACACTTACTGGTTCGGCTGCAAAATGGTATATTGAACTACTTAGAGCTTCTTTTGATAATTTCATTGCCTTAGCTACTATCTTTTTGACTCACTTCCAGTTACCCATATGATATGAAACTGGAACAAAACTCTTGACTAATTTTAAACAGACTAATGCTACCCACATTTCTAGTCATATTCATGAGTGGTGTCATCATTGTAGAATGGTTAAGACATTTTTTCTTGATCATCTCCTTGTTGAGTGGTTCATCAAGTCGCTGTTAACATCTATAACATAGGATGTGGCTAAGGGTGGCGTCGTCACTAAAGAGCAAGTCATTTCTTGTGCCCAATATTTAGACTTTATCTATACTCATTCTGGCATGCTCTATGAAAACATTCCTAACATGCCGCAATCTAATTTTACTGTTCCTCCTCAATTAAAGGAATCTCATGGTGGAGATGGCTTGATTGGTACTGGAAGCACACATCATACAACTACATCTGATCCTACACCTTCTTCTGAAATTAATGCCATGTCATTTAACAAGGGAAAAAGTGACAAGCAACCCAGAAGTAAGAAAAAAGGAAAATCTAAGAAAAAGAAAAATTCTAACCCGCAGGAAAGATCATCTGATCAATTGTCTAGACCTAGGAAACGTCGGTATCCATGCATAATCTATAATGAGGAACATTTTTTTCGAGATTGTCCTCACCGTGCTGAAGTCTCAAAAATCATTAAGACTTCCCATGCGTCAGCTGTGTTGATGGATTTGTTTCCGAATTTGAACACAAATTTGGTTGCTACGGATCCAGATTCTAGCTCCCAAGTACTTATGTTATCCATCAAAAAACCTTCAATAGATATTTTGGTGTCAACGCGTAATAAAGATTATGGTATTCAGGCAACTGATCAACCTACTACCTCGACTACGAATCCATCTACGGAATCGGTATCACCTACTGTTATTCTTGAATTGACAATTAAGCCACCAAAGGGATTAATTCATAAATAAACATATAATCATTGAGCAAGAGCTGCTCAAAACTATAATATAGTTGAAGATTTGGCTCAATCCCCTTCAGCCATGTCTGCTCTTGAGGTATTAAAAAATTGTACCTCCCATAAATAGGCTTTATTTTCGGCTATTGGTGGAATTGATTTGGTTGATTCAAATCTAGTCGTCTTTAATCATAGAGGCTATGTGCCGCAACTACCAGCAGAATTGAAATTCTCCATACAAGTAAATGTTCTCAATCACCTTGTTCAACGTACTATTATTGATGAGGGAGCATCTACCTGTATTATGTCTCTAAATTGTTGGAAGTCACTTGGCTCGCCGCATTTATCACAATCATCAACGATGTTGAAGGCTTTTCATGGACGTACATATAAAACTTGTGGTGTTATTAATAACCTGCATGTTGAACTAGGAAGAAAAATAGTGAATGTTGATGTTGAGGTTGTTGACGTACCCCTTGACTATAATATTCTACTTGAAGGCCATGGGTATATGCTATGACTGCAATTGTTTCTACATATTTCAGAATTATCGCCTTTCCATATAAAGGTACAATTACAGTTATCAATCAACTATCCTTCTTTGCCTCCACTTCGCAGGTAACTAGAAGTGTTCCGTTCATTCACGCACCCCAACTAGCACTTCAGAACATTGGTGTAGGAATCTTAAAGGATTCCACTCTCATCGAAACCTTTGCATTACTGCCGCCCGTGACGTCGGCAAAAATTGCAAGTATAGAGACCTGCTACATGATCTCTTCCACTCCATCTGGCTTAAGGGAGAGTGCGGGTGATTCTGAAATTGTTATGTTGGATGAGTTTCTGCTACCCACCCCTAATGAGCTAGCATAGAAATCAATCTATCTAGCTTGGGAAATGAATCCGAAATCAGTGTCGCCGGTTGTTTGGGTTAATTGTTCCTTAGATTTTGGTACTCCATCTGATCCATTTTCCTCAATTTTCTTGACAAATGAGAATATTCTGGAAGCCATGATGTTAGAAGGAGAACCATGGGAATATTATCATCATCATTCCCATCTCCCTGATTATGAAGAAAAATATCTTAGTGAACTATATCACCCATAAATCAAAAATTTCTTTTCGAATTCTTTACGTATGAATTCAATCGATTCCAAGCGAAATCTGTCAAATATTGAAGAAACCATTTCTATCGATATTTCGACCAAACCTGGCATTGTAGAAAATATTCATGTCGGTGTGTCTTGTTCTCCATAAGAACTCGAAACATATCGCTCTCTATTTCGTGGATTTCATGATGTATTTGCTTGGTACTATGAAGAAATTACAGGCATAAATACTAGTATTGTTGAACACACTATTAATATGTATCTTGATGTCAAACCGGTGCGTCAATGGCTTCGTCCTATTCATCCAAAGAAAGTCACTGCCATCAAAGTAGAAGTTGAAAAACTTTTGTGTGCTGGATTCATTTACCTTTTTCTGCTAACAGAGTGGGTTTCCAAAATTGTTCCTGTCATGAAAATACAAGGAACCATCAGAGTGTGCGTCGATTATCAAGACATTAACATTGCTTGTCCAAAAGACAACTATCCTACTTCCTTTATCGACCATATTATTGATGATTATTCTGGATGTGAAATCTTTTCATTCACGGATGGATTTTCCGGCTACAATCAAATCAATATCCACCTAGAGGATCAACATAAGAGAGCATTCATCTGTCCCTGGGGCACATTCGCTTATAGGAAACTACCGTTTGGTTTAAAGAACTTTGGGGAAACTTTTCAGAGAGCAATGGACTGTGATTTCAATGACATTCAGCACATTGTTCAACCTTATCTAGATAATTTACCCGCACATTAACGAAGTCGGAATGATCACTTGTTGCATTTGAGAGCCATCTTTTTACGCTTCAGACACTACAAAATATGCTTCAATCCACATAAATGTGTGTTTTGTGTTGGTTCTGGTCGTTTGCTTGGATTCGTAGCCTCAAAAGAAGGAATTTGAATTGAACCTTTGAAGGTTCAGGCCATTCTTGATTTTCCTGCGCCATCAAATTTACTTTAGATACAAAAACTTCAAGGAAAGGCTAACTTCCTAAGAAGGTTCATTCCAAACTACGCCGAAAAGGCTGAACGATTTACTCGACTCTTGAAAAAGTGGGTTCCCTTCCATTGGGATCAAGTTGCGCAAGCTTCTTTTGATGCTGTCAAGGATACTCTTGTCCGAGTGTCATTAATGTATCCCCCTAATTATCAGAATGATTATTTCCTATATATCGTCAGGGCTGAAACGACCATTGCTATGGTTCTAGTCCAAGTAGAAAATGGAATTGAACATCTGACCTATTATTTGAGTCGTAATCTCAATGATACGGAAGCTAAGTATTCATACGTATAAAATCTTGCCTTGGTAGCTGTTCAAGTTGTCCAAATATTTCGCCATTATATACTGCTCCAAAAGGCCATTTTCATTTCTGATTGCAACCCCATGACTTATATCTTATCACGTTAATTGCTGGGGGGGAAATATTCAAAATGGATTGTCATTTTGCAGGAATTTGATTTGGAATTCATCAAATCCAAGTCAAAGAAGTCTTTAGTTTTGGCTGAGCTTCTCTATGATCTTCCCTCTGATAGTACTGCTACTATGTCGGAACCATCAATTCCTAACAAGTCTCTGCTTCTGATTGAATCATCTAATCCTTGGTTTGGAGATTTCATCATTTATCTCCAAACTCAAACTTTTCACCTGATACCTCTCGCTTTGAACAACGATGAATTCGGTACCAAACCAAAGATTATCTAATCGTCAGCGATACACTTTATCGTCGTGGTGTCGATACCATTTTAAGGAGGTGCCTCACTCATGAGGAGGCCAAAAAGGTTTTAAATGATTCTCATGTTGGGGCTTGTGGTGGAAATTTATCTGGATACACTACATCGTAGAATATACTCCGCGCTAGTTACTTTTGGCCTACAATATTTCGCGACTACATCCTCGCGGTCAGAAGTTGTCATGCGTGCCAGATTTTTTATCGTAAAATTCGCAAAGCGCCAGTGCCAATGCATTCGGTTGTCTCTGTAGGAACATTTTCGAAATGGGGTATTGACTTCATGACCTGTAACCCTCGCTCGTCCGGCGGGCATGGTTATAGTATTATTGTAGTAGACTACTTTACCAAATGGGTCGAAATGATGCCTACATTCAACAACGTAGGACATACATCTGCATTTTTTTTCTTTAATCATATATAACACAGTTTGGGGTCCCGCAGGCTATAGTTACAGATCATGGGAAGCATTTTCACAACCACATGATGGTTGAATTGACTACCAAGTTAGGATTGTCACATGATAATTCTACTCCTTTTTTGGTTTTTAAAATCCCGTGGTGATCATTTTGTAAGAAGCGTTCCGGATTATCCACAGTATTGAAGAACATGTATCGACGTTTCAAACCCTAACTGGGATCCATCATCAGGGCTTTTTTAGAATGAAAAATTTTTAGAGAAGGGTTTTAGACTTTTCTAGAGATCAATTTCTTTGAACAGAGCCGACCAAGGTTATGAATTTTTGTATTTTTAATTATTATTCTTACCTTTTTTATTAATATTAATTTTAATAATCATATTTCTAATTGTATTTTTTATTTTGTTTATTCTATTTTATTTTTAAGTTTATTTATTATTTATTCTAAAGTAACTAAGACGTTTAATTTAGTTTTAATATATAAATTAAAAAAAAATTATAAGTTCTTAATTGGAAGGAATAATATTAATTATAAATTTTTTTATAATAATTAATTATAAATATAATTAATTAATTATAAAATTTTAATTAACTATAAATATAATTAATTTATTATAATTTTTTTTCTAATTTTTTAATTTATAAATAAATAAATAAATAATTAATATTATAATAATTAATCAATTAACCATAGTTTATAATTAATTAATTAATTATTAATGATTAGTTATAATTTAATGATTAATTATAATTTAATTAATTATAAATATAATTAGTTATTTGTTTAATAAATTATATTTATAATTAATTATTAATCCATCTTAATTAATTATATTAATATATAAAATTAATAATTTTTAGGAATAAAGAAGAAAGTACTAATAATTATTGTATAATTAAATAATTTTTATTTTAACCAAAATAAAAATTAATTAATAGGAATAATTATTAGAATTTTTATTTTTATTTAAAAAAAAAAGAAAAAAAAAAAGAGGGGGAACATACCTGAGCTTCTTATACTTGAAAAACTGTGTCTCGGCAGATGGTGATCTAGAGCAGATTTGTCGAAGAAGAGGTCTCCAAGTGTCACTGATTTCAAATCCCCCATCCCTATTAATATTATCTGGATGCTTTATAATCTCCAGGGCCTCTCTTATCTTTCTTCTTTGATAGTGCTCTTCTCTCGCAATGATCTTCGCATCCTCAAGACGTACTTGATGTTTGGTTTTTGAGGAGTGTTCTGCGAGGGCTGAGATGCGTGATCTTTCATACCTAATATCAGCTCCATGCTCTTTAAGTCTCTTTTGAAGTGAACACCCAGTCTCCCCAATATAACTTTTTTCGCATGAACAATCAATCTTGTACACGCCTTTGAGTTGTTCAGGGCTAATGCCATCCTTAACTGGTCGCATTCTACGCCTAATAGTCCCCGACGCTGAAAATTGTGTGAAAATATCACTCTTTCTCAAAACCTTGGTGATTTTATCAGTAACACCATTAATGTATGGTAGAAAAATCCTCCCCTTGTTTTCTTGCTGTTCATGGCGATTCCGGGGTAGGATCGAGCCCTCAGCTTTTTTCAAGGCTTTTTTGATATCTCTTTCTTTATAAGCTAAATCCCTAAATACTGATGACAGGTGACTGATTTCTTTGCTCAGGTGTTCAGCATCATAAATTCTCATGGCTCTGATGGAAAGGGTATTAAGGACACCAAAATTTTGAGCAGGATGATGGTAGGACTCAGCATGGAGATAACTATCAGTATGGGTTTTCTTTCTAAACACTTGATGTCCAAGATTTCCATCCTCATTCCCAGTGACAAGAACATCCAAAAAATAAATGCTCCTATTTTCTTCAACCTCCATCGTGAACTTGATCTCAGTGGAAATGGAGTTGAGGTGATTAAAAAATCCCTCAAGATTCTCTTTACCATGCGTCCACTTTATGTTGGTGTCGTCTACAAATATTTTCCACCAATCAGGTTTTAAGGGATAAGAGGCAAGGGCCTTCTTCTCAAAGTGTTCCATGTATAAGTTGGTGACAATAGGGGATAGCGGGGATCCCATTGCGACACCTGAAACTTGCTCATAGAATTCCCCTTGAAAGCTGAAGAAAGTGGAGCGTAGGCAAATCTCTGCAAGCTTGGCTGTTTCAGGATCAGTGACATCTTTAATGACTTGGATTGCCTTGTCTAAAGGAATCTTAGTGAATAGTGATACTACATCAAAACTAACCAAGATGTCGCTTTCCTCAACCTTATGCTCCTTAATGAGCTTGATAAAATCGCTAGAGTCCTTAATGAAAGAGTCATTATTCCCAACAAGAGATTTCAGGATCTTGGCAACATATTTTGCCAGCTCATAGGTGGGGGACCCTATGGTATTAACAATCGGTCTAAGGGGGACTCCTTCTTTATGTATTTTGGGCAATCCATAAATCCTAGGCATGACCTCACATGATGGGGTTAACCTCTTTTTTAACTTATCATCCAACCCTAAATTCTTGATTGCTTTCTTGACTTCTCTTAACACCTTGGGCAAGGGGTTGGAGTTAAGTTTCTTGTAGCTGCCACAGTCTAGATGTTCATTCATTTTCCTAATATAATCAGCTTTATTTAGAATGACAGGAGCACCTCCCTTGTCGGCTTTCAGCACCACAATGTTGTCATTCTTGCGAAGAGCTTTGAGAGCCAAAAATTCTTCCTTACTAAGGTTGCTTTTGGGAATATTTTCCTTTTTCAAAATAATGGAGCATTCTTGTCTTAGGGCTTCTTTATCCTCAAGAGTTAAGCCCCTAACCCCTTCCTCAATGCTGCACAAAATACTTTCATTTGGGATGCTTTTGGGAGCAACCGCAAAACCTAAACCCTTACCAAGAATCTTGATCAAATCATGATCTAACTCTAGAGAAGATAAATTAACAACTTTTTTGTTATTTTTGTTATTATTTATGGTAGGTTGGATATGTTCAAGCTTCTTCATTGCTAAGTTATTGTTGCAATCGGTATCTGCAACAACTGTAGGATCCTCCCTCAAATTATCAAACTTATTGTGAGTTATGTTGGTTGAGACAAAGTTTTTGGGGCAAGGGCTATTATTATTGTTACCAAGCAAGTAATTGGGATTAATGTCACTTTTATAACCCATATTTCTATGTGAAGAGTGTTTCCCATTATCCTTATGGCGTCAGCCTCGAGATGTATTGCTATCGTGTTCGACCGTAATATCATCAATGAATACATCGGTGTTGCTCATCGCACATGAAGTCTCGGCATTAAGAAATGAAGTTTCAGCATTATCACTATGGGAACACCCTCGAAACATATTGCTATTGTATTCTTCCACCATAATATCATGAAAGACTAAATCGTTGCCGCTCAAAGGAAATGAAGACTCGGCATATGAAACTTGATTAATATGATTCTCATCATCGTTTTTAGGGTACAGACCACGAGTTGAAACATTGTCAATAAAATTACTATTGCGGTCAATCCTAAGTTGACTGGTGTCATCACACTCTGAGTCGAATGTGTTTTCCTGCGTAGGGACTGCTGAAACATCAGCACCTATTTCACTCTCATTGCTCCATGGCGGGCCAATAAACACGGTAATTCTATCAGTCAATTTTGCAGTTTTATTTGATACAAAGTGACTGGAATCAACTACTCATAGAGTTTCTGGAGACAACATCTTGGGAGCGGATGCGCAGTTTCTGAGAGAGAGTAGATCCATGGTTTTGTACCAAATTCGTTCTTTCGAAGTAACAGTTGTTACATGCATGTAATTTGTCAAGTCAGTTTTCTTTGAATGGTTATTGACAACAGAACCCACCCTATCAGCGGTGTCATTGCAGAATTCTTCTTTGTAATCTTTCTGGCTACTATCTGCAACATCTGATTTGCAATTTGGGTTTATACCCTTTCTCTTGCATGTTCCGGAGTAATCTAAACTGCTAGTGAATGAAATGTCGTTGGTACCATTCGGATCAACAACATTCTCCCTCATAGTTTCAGCAATATCTGACCGTACCCATCCATCAGCAACTGAATCAAACCGAAATACACGAGCATCAGAAGTGTTATTACAGATCAATCTCTTGATCTTATTTAACTTTCTAGCATGTCTGTCTTTTGTTAACTGACCTTCTTTCTCAGCCTTAATAGTAGTTCTGGCATCAATTGTTTCCCATAATTCCAACCTCACTGAGTTAGCTAATTTTAAATGTAGATAGAGGGCGGAGCGACCAAGTTTATCTAACACAGCTCTGATCCTCCTAATTTCTCCGTGAATCAGATAAAAACTTAATTTAAAAAAATATTTGTTATATCTACGAAGGTGTGAAATAGGTTTAATTCGAGAAAAAGGTGGAATAAGATTATTGTCACGACATTCTTTAATAAATTTCAAGTCTACTACCCTTCTTTCAATTTTTATTCTAGTTTTTTCGAGATTACAAATCTCATCCCAAGAATCCCCTCCGTGTAGAGACAAAATTTTGGTTTTTAAACCCCTATGGTGATCATTTTGTAAGAAGCGTTCTGGATTATCCACAGTATTGAAGAACATGTGTCAACGTTTCGAACCCTAACTGGGATCCATCATCAGGACCTTTTTAGAATGAAGAATTTTTAGAGAAGGGTTTCAGACTTTTATAGAGATCAATTTCTTTGAACAGAGCCAACCAAGGTTACGAATTTTTGTATTTTTAATTATTATTCTTATCTTTTTTATTAATATTAATTTTAATAATCATATTTCTAATATAAATAAATAATTAATATTATTAATAATTATAATATTAATTAATTATTTATTTATTTAAAAAAATATATATATAATCATTTAATTATTTATAGTTAATTAAAATTTTATAATTAATTAATTATATTTATAATTAATTATTATAAAAAAATTTATAATCAATATTATTCCTTCCAATTAAGAAATTATAATTTTTTTTAATTTATATATTAAAACTAAATTAACCGTCTTAGTTACTTTAGAATAAATAATAAATAAACTTAAAAATAAAATAGAATACAAAATAAAAAATACAATTAGAAATATGATTATTAAAATTAATATTAATAAAAAAGATAAGAATAATAATTAAAAATACAAAAATTCATAACCTTGGTCGGCTCTGTTCAAAGAAATTGATCTCTATAAAAGTCTGAAACCCTTATCTAAAAATTATTCATTCTAAAAAATTCCTGATGATGGATCCCAGTTGGGGTTCGAAATGTCGACACATGTTCTTCAATACTGTGGATAATCCGGAACGCTTCTTACAAAAATTCTACTCCTTATTATCCACTATCAAATGGACAAGTTGAGGCTATCAACAAGATTCTTAAACTTATGATTCAACGAATGATAGGAGTTTGTAAAAGAAACTAGCATTTGATCCTATACTCGGCCTTGTGGGCGTACCGAACCTCGGTGAGAAACAAAACTAGATTTACTCCCTTTCAATTGGTGTATGGTCTGGAAGATATCTTGCCAATCCAATGTGAGATATCATTGTTAAAACTCGCAATCGACTTGTTACCTAACACCTCAGAAGAAGAAGCACGCCTTTTTAACCTCATCCATCTTGATAAAACATGTCATGAAGCCCAATTGGCCAACGAAGAGCATAAGAGACGTATAAAGGCACAATACAACAAATTGCATTTTCTCAGAGCGTGACTTGGTCCTTCTTTATGATCAAGAAGTTGATGTAATAGGTACAGGAAAATTTGATCCACTATGGCATGGCCCCTATATTTTCAAAAGAGTTCTTGCTAAGGGTGCTTATGAGTTAGTTGATTACGATGGAATTCCGTTGGCGCAACCCAGAAATGGGTTGTATCTGAAACGTTACTATGCTTAATCATGAGCATAGTGATTTTTTGTATTATATTGTATATATATGCTGTTGATTTGCATTCACCATCTTAGTTTGTTTTTTAGAGTTTTCTTGACGTTAGTAATCCACATTACATTTCATCGTAGATGTTTGAATCTTTGGAACCTTTTGTTGGATATGCTAATGGTGCTAGTCGTAGTACGCAGAATCTATCCTCTGCAGCGTGGGCCATTTTCGGTTCGAACGATGAGTTAGTGAGTTTTCAAGGAATTTTTATCGGCAGATCGACAAAAAATATTGCTGAGTATAGCGCGTTGATCAAACTTCTCTTTGATGCCATTTCATTTGGTATTAACCACATCATCATAAGGTTAGACTCACAACTTGTGGTATTACAACTTACTAGTGTTTATACTGTTAGAAATCCAACACTGCATCGTTTGTTCCTAAGAGTTCGAATTTTGGAAAGACATTTTGATTTTATCCAATATTAACACATTTCCAGAAATTTTAACACATTAATTGATTCTTTGGCTAATTAAGTTTTAGACAACAAATTTCAACACATGTAAAGAAAACATTCACATTATTGAATAGGATTACACAACACTGAAATCAAATAGATAGATAGTTATAGGCTTTTACAAAATTTGTGCCCAAGACACATTGGTCATCTAACCTCAAAATGTATGCAACATGTCAAAAGTAAAATACTGGTGCTCGTAGTAACATGCTATAGATCTAGCTATCCTACATAGTAACCACATCCAGTGGTTAGGAACACGTATATTGTGATGTTGCAGTAGCATATGTAACTCTTCGATCAGGAAATCCAGAATCCTGAAGGTCAACCCCTCTATGTGCTGCCGAAGCTCAGAAAAAATCTTAGCCATGTCTAAATCCTGAAGGATTGCTCTCCCGACAACCCTCTCTGCTGGCTCATCTGCTACACACACTGGTTCCTCCACTAGTTGAACTCGACCAACATCTGCATTACATCAAACATTTAGTTTAGTCTTGGGAAAACATAAAAATTCCAAAAAACATTGTATAAACCTTAGAAAACTAAAAAACATGGTCAAAACATTCTTACCTATTTCACCCTACTGAGTGCCTTCTGGTAAATCTAAATCTGGATCTCCTCGAAAATCAATGCTTGTGTATGCATACTCATCGATGGAGACAACCTATCTCCTGAACCAGGCGAAGAACACAGTCGAGAACACAATAGTAGATTGGCATGCATGCCTACCCATTAGTTCTACCCATCTCTACATCCTCTGATCTCTAAAATTAGACACACTAAGTGTCACATGATGTGGCTGCATTAGTGGAATCCGCTTCATACACTCTAGAGTGTACTGCATATATGATATATTCGCTACATGTAGTGTAACAGTGCCAACAAGTTTTGTGATTGTGAAAATAATGGTTCTTAATGGAAAATCTCTAACATCTCGGATGTTTATCTTCCCATATTTGCTTGCCTCTGCCCCTAGATAGCAATGTTGCAAAACATAATCTTTCACAGTCTCTCCTCCAAGAGTGGACCCTGAGAGTGAAATAGGAAAGCCTATCCTCGAAAAACCTGTGAGAAAATATACATCCTCCACTGTTATAGGAACTACTTGGTTCTTAATGTGAAAAGCCTCGATAATCAGATCCCATGCTCGAACTAGGAACTCCAAAATTTCTATTTGCTACCTCATCCCTGAGAAACAAAAGTACTTTAACAAGCCACAATCTCTTAGGGCTCTCACTGTACCTAGATCATTTAGGGCAATCATTTTCCGTTCTTCATGATCTCTTTCTCTCCATGTAATCGTCATTATAGTCCTATGAAAGCCTGAAATACAACCATAAGAACCATTAGACTCCATTCAATGCAAAAAATTGGTCAAATTTTGGGCATAGTGCAAAAATAAAAAATGAATAATGTGCCCAATGTAGTCCTAGATAAGAGGCAGTGCATTGTATATGCAGATAGCCTTCATTTTAGCTACTATGCAACGCACCTTTCGATGTTCAAGGGTGTGTTTCCCTTTTTGGAAGCAAAATTTACCCTAAGGGGCTCAAAACCCTAAAAATTTGAAGTGAAAGGAAATGAAATGATTAATGAAAGAAAGAGAAGGTTCATGGCACTAACCTGGATCAAACGGCGATGAAAACCGTCCACAGAATTGATTACAATCAGCTACTGAAGTTCAGGGGTAAAAATAGTTCAAAGCTCTAAAATGCAAATGGTAACTAGTGAATGGTAAAAATGAATAGTAAGAATCTTTTTATTTAGTCATTTAATTGTTTTCAATGAATATTTATTGCTATGACTATGATTTTATTATATTTTTATCATGAAACAGCTATTTTTAATCCATTTGATGTTGTTCTGAACAGGTTTTACAACGGATGAACAGATTAGTTGTGCAGATTTATTTCAAGAATGATTTGACTGCAAAGAATAGTTTTTATCCTTATTTTTCGAGCTTTGTTAAAAATGAAAAAGTATTTGAAGCACACTTTTATCTCTTTTTCGAGCTTTGATAATAGCGAAAAAGGAATCCCTGGATTCTTCTTTCAGCTCTTTTCAGACTCCGATAATATGAAAAGATTGTCGAGCACTTGTCTTTTAGAGCTCGTAAAAGTAAATGAATTGTTATCTACACAGTATAAGTTTAACCCTTTTCCGAACTGAGATAGATTATTTACGAAAAAGGAATACCTTGGTCAAACATGACTAAAGAGGTTCTCTCAGATATTATTTTACACTCTTTTTAGATCTGAGTGACAACTTTACGAAAAAGTACTTATGGAGTTTTCTTTTCATCCTCTTTTTCAAACTCTCTAAATATGAAAAAGGACTGGGATATTACTATCGTTAGGCTCGTTAAAACATAAAATAGTGATGGGCTTGTCGATCATGGCAAGAATCTAGTTTCATTCATCACTAGACTCGTTAAATTATTAAATAGCGATACATTTTTCACCTGAAGGGATGAATTATAGATTAAGAAAATGTTATCCTCCTCAAGCTTGTTAAAAATTAAAGAGGTAATGGTCGACAAGTGACCGAGGAAAATTTGGGAAAGTAAACATAATTTTTTACGGTAGCAGGTCTCTCTTGAACATGACACTTCACTCCATCACCATGACTGTTTGGGTTGGGTAATATTCTTGACGGTTCATTCATACCTATGGTTCATCATACCTTCACTTTGGTTTTGGGTCAATGCTGCCAACTCATCTCAGTGTCAACGATATGTTCAAGAGAAGTCATACACTGAATACTCATCCTTCTGCAATACTCATAAACCTTCATTCTCATGACAGTCATCCCTGAACATTGCTATATCAAGTCATACCTTTGTCTCCGAAATCAGTAACTCCCGTTTCGCAATAAGGTGGCTTCCTGTCGACGACAAATAATTATCCAGGAAGTTCACTTAGAAACATCATATTCTAGTACCATAAGGCTTGTTACAACATTGAAAATATCCTCACTTCCGGATTTTTGACCGAAAGATTTTGTTTGCCATTCGACATCAAATCATATATTCATGCCTTACGAAATGTACTGTAGTACCTTGAGGTCCATTGACATCAATGGTGGTTCTCTCATGTTTTTCAACATATTACATCATTGGCTCGTAATCAAATGATGTATTTCCATGTTCGACTACAAATCATATATTCGCATGGCTAGACTTGTACCCGAATGAGCGAGTGAACAAGATAAGAAGACCTTGGATCTAGTTTCAGCCATCTGGGCTGTGATTTTAGGATTGTTGTACACATCATTTGTACGGTGACCTTACATACATATCATCATCAAAACATGGGCCTATATCTATAGGCATGTATGTATTGGGAAACATTCCAATGTAGATGACTTTCTGAATTATGTACATGTTATTAGATAGTTTATGTGTTGAGCATGAGAATTCCTTCCCTCAACAATTTATGATCAAGAGGATATATCATGATGTAATGTATTGTAAGATTGATGTAGTTCGCCACTCCGCTTCATCTCCATCCCATCACAGTGTAAAGCATCTCAATCAAAACGTTATTATTATTCTGACTTCATGCTTTAGGGGGCAATTGTTATAGGTCAATTTGGGCACCATTCCAATGACCTGGTTAACTGGACATCATCCCCAGGACCGATGAAAAGGGTATATCATCCCCTATCATTTATTTTGCCACATTCCCTAAGACAAAGAACAAGAACAAATCATCTATGACTTCCATTGCAAGGTTTCCAAGATTTGGAGTTTATATTATAAACACCTATGAGCTCACCAACACAGTCTCTCAATGGGCTAAGTGCATTGCATATGCAGGTACCTCCATTCAAAGGTGCTCTGCAAAGCACTTCCTGACACTCAAGGGTGCGTTGGTCATTTGGGAGTGAAATTTTCATTGTTCCAGAATCTCCACTTGGTCAGTGTCTTCTAGAAGAGTGCATATATGTCAAACTTGATCCATGTGTCCATTGGATACCTATGAGACTGGGAACATGTCTTGCATATTATTAGAAAGTCATTGATTGTAAAAATACCTTCATCTCCTCTATAAATTGAGCACAGATCCTAGTGCTTGGTAAGGAAGAATTCATTAGGGGAATTTTAAGGTCTAAAATGGGCCTCCTATGGAAATTATAAAATAACAGTGGAAATAATAAAATAAAATTTGATTACATCATCAAATTTTAGAGGGAAAAAAGAAAAAACTACTTTTTCAACTCATATTTTGAACTTATCTCCTTAATGTTTTACTCAAATTTTGAGCGGGAATACTTGTTGGATGCAAAATTTAATTCCTCATCCAAGGAGTACCCATGTTGCATAATTTTGATGGAATTTTCTTCAGGAAACATGAGAAATACATAAAAAACGTGATTGCAATCACATGTTTTTATGTATTTCTCATTTTTCATGTAGCAAGGTCCATCAAAAGTATGAAACATGGGTACTCATTGGATGAGGAATTAAATTTTTCTTCCAAAGAGTATTCCCACTCAAAATTTGAGTAAACCCTTAGGGAGATAAGTTGAAAATACGAGTTGAAAAAGTAGTTTTATTATTATTATTATTATTTTTAATCTTTTTACTTTTTTACTCCAAAAATGGTGAATCATCCCCCATGGTTGACATCATCATCTTGAATCCTATTGGTTCTTATAATGTTTATTTTAGTGGTACATTTTTCTTAGGAGGCCCATTTTAGACATCAAAATTCCCCTAATGTGAGTAGAGAAATGTTGGTGGAATTTTAATTGAGGGGTTGATTTATGTAACATTCTGTTGGAGAGATGTGCATTCTGATGAGGCTGGGATGTTGCTGGAGATGGTGACATCAAATCAATCACTGGGTTGTAACCTCCCCTTCTATCCATTAATAAATATTGTTGCTTACTTTCCCACATATGTATCTGTATAAGCTTTTGTCTTTCATATTATGAATTCTTATCTGATATATATGGTTCATGTTTCATTGATTTAACTGAATAAATTGAATAGACATCTGTATATTTCTTTCTCTTTTCTGTTTAGTGTTCATTCTTGCAGGAAATATTTTGGCGATCTATCTTGGATTTGAAGCTACAACAAGAGCGACAAAAGGAGAATTGGAAGTGCTTGGAGTCCAAGTAAGTTTCTTGATCTGTTCTGTGTGTCTATTTACTTTTAGGAAAAATAGTTGCAAAGTCTTTAACCTGTTGTTCTATATGAGAACCACATCTAGGGAAGAATTTTTTATTCGCAATCCATAATTCCACATAACACTTCTACTAAAATCTTTGCGGAAATTTAAAACACGATCGCTAATTGCAAACACATGAAGAAATATTGATCACACATAACACAAATGTTTTTACCAGGAAAGCATAAAGCTAAAAACCCCACTATCATATATTATGTATATATCATGTATCATGAAACAATATCATACAAAACTCTAATCCAAGAGCGCTCAATACAATATACAATCGTCTCACACTGACATACAAAAATTGGCAAATACATGCGCTAATTTAATGCCTCCAGACAACCTACCTCCACTGCGCAATCCCTGATGGTCAAGAACCTTTGAATGATTCAATATTTCATGCCTTGACTGTGCAATACTCATAGGCACATCCAATGTGCGTGTGGTTGCATGTGTGCACCCACTAATGTCACAACTGATAGTCAACATGTCCCTTTCACCTGTCTCTCAACTGGGTCTCCACTGGATATGACATGCATGTAGTTAACAATATTAAATCTTCAGTTGCATGTGAGATCACTCCATGTGAATTAATTTAATATTTAATTCACCGATCTCTCACTAGTGTATCTTTAGTTACAACTAGTTACAACTAGCACAACTGAGTTTAACTCACTTAACTTAGTTAAACTACTTTACAACTCACATAACTACACATCCAACTCTGTTACAGCTTTGTATCACTCAATTACAATGAAGTCCACTTGCATGTCCCACCAACCAACCTTAGAACTCGTAATTCCTTCAGTCAACTAGTTTTCCACATCAGTTAACTGAAATCAAGTGCTTAAAGAGAATATATTATTATTTATTGTCTAATTATTATTAAGAGATAATAATAATCGACATGCAATCTATTTTTAGACATGTGATCTATAAATAGACTTCTCCCATGCATCTAAAAATAGAAACTCATCTATAAATATAATTTTCTCAACCATCTATAAATAGACTCCTGCTATAAATATAATTTTCTCAGCATTCTAAAAATAGACATACACCTAAAAATAGATGTGGGCCCCACCTAGTGTAGGTGCTTTATTTTCACTAGGATCATCATCTTGTTGAATCTCAACATATTATATTATTAATGAAAGAGGAGTTACAACCTTCACCTTGATGTCAAAGCTCTCATTCTTTTGGTATGCTGAAATGTTCTATTTTTACCCCCTTCCTATTACAAAACAATAATCATTAACTTTTGTTTTATCTCCATAAACCTCCTCATTTCTAAACTAGTCCAAGATTACTGTCTATTCCTACACAAACTTCATATTTCATGTTTAAGGTTTAATTGGTGCTTAATTAATCATTTTAAATAGATTCCGTGCCTTTAATATTTCTTGTAACTTATGTTTACTTTCCTAAAGTATTTGATAAGCAAAAGTAGTAGTCATTATATTAGCTTGATCTAGTATAGGTAGATTCCTGCACCGCCGACAACTAATTGTTCCGTGATCTCCACAACAACTCGATCACTTCACGTGGAAATCTTGGTCCATGATGTCCAATTCAGTTGCGGTCATCCGAAGTTGAACTCAAGCGAAGGATAGCTGGGATGTGGTCGAGGATAAGGTCTATGACCAAGGATTAGTTCACATCCTATTATAGCCACTAGTTTAATTTTGTAATTTTGTTTGTTATTCTATTCAGTGGAAAGGCTCAATTTTGAGCAACTGTGTAATTTTTTATTATGGCCATTGGCTGAACGGATGTATAAATTATAGCTCTTAGATAGAACTGGTTTAGCGATAGAAAGTGCAACTGTAATTTTGGTTTATTTGTAATCTTGTTGTCGCCCTCGTTGTGGGCTGTACTTGAACTTAAAATGTATATTTGCTGATCAAAGTTAATACAAGGAGACGTGCCATGATTTTATCACTTTGTGTTTAATTTTTCATTGATGCGTTGCTAAAGTGCTGAAGAGTTTTGTTTCCTAAAACGAAAAATGAGCTGGTTGGCTAGGGCCCAACCAACCCATCTCGTTTACCCTTGTGCTTTTGTTACCGTAAAAGTGTGAGTTAAATTCGTTTATTTGCAGTGCATCATTTACATCTTAATTTATTTTTTGCTAAGAATTCTGATTTACTTCCTTGAATAGTCAAAGTGTGAAAATATCCGTTGTGTGGAGGTCAAATTGAATTTATTTATTTCCTGTAATTTATTTCCTGGTTTTCTTTCGCTTGGATCGTGCAGAGAGATCATTCCTGCACTAGTGCATGTAAGATCCTACACTCTGGTTTTCTAGTTTATTTACAACAAGTGTTTTATCCCTTTTCTTTCATACGGTTTAATATATTCCCGCAAGTAAGCGTTTACTATCAGAAAGAAGCATTTATAATATTAAAAACCGAACTATTGAAGATTAAGAATGACTTCATGAAATGGAAAATAATGTTGTTGCAGCATCTTAATTCATATTCGCATCTCGTGATTTAAGGAGAAGGATTAAAAGTAATCTGGAATATTACGAGTAAACCTTTTTGAGTTAAATCTAGTCGCATGCAAAACCCCTTTGACTGTTGTGAAACCAGCTCCAAAAATAGAAGAAAAGAGATATCAACGCCTTAAAAATCAGCCACTTTGAGGGGGCAGCCTCCAATACATTACATAAATGAACTATTCTTGGATGATACAAATGACAAAACCTCATTTCTATATATAGGAGTCCATGGGGCCACAATGTAATCTTAGCTGACCTAACAATAAGAATTTAAGGGCACAATAATTAAAATATGGGGGTTACAGGGATACAACAATGACAATAAGGGGGTTACACTAACAAAAATAAGGGACTATACTAGTAATATAGGGACCTAACATTCTCCTCTCCTTCAAAAAAGTGTTTTCCTCAACGCTTGAGTAGCTCTGGGTGCTTTTGTATAAAATTCTCATCCTCCCATGTAGAATCTTCAGTGGGTAAGTTCTTCCATTTGATGAGATACTCTAAAATTGATCGATTTCGTAGTTGTTGAGTTCTTGTTTCTATGACTGCTTCAAGTTCCAGTATGGTTTTTCCTTCCTCATCAAGTTTTGGCAATATTGTTTGAACTGGAAGTTTTTCCCCTATAACCTTTTTTAAGCATGAAACATGGAAAACTGGATGCATTTGCGAAGAAGCATGAAGCTCCAATTTGTATGCCATAGTACCAATATTTTGTAAAACCTTGTAAGGACCATAGTACTTTGGCGATAATTTATTATCCTTCTTAGCTTGCTTGAGGGACATTTGTTTGTATGGTTGTAGCCGTAAAAATACCCAGTTTCCCACATCAAAAATTCTCTCACTACGATGTTGATATTCATGTTGTTTCATTCGATTTTGTGCCAAATTTAGGTTATCCTTTAAGAGTTGGAGAACTTCTTGTTGATGCTCGATGTGATCCTCCATTTCTTTAATGCTAGAATTTTCCCTTAAAGAATATGTGATGGATGGTGGATGATATCCATAAAGTTCCATAAATGGGGTCATTTTTGCTACAGTATAGTGTTATACCACCATTCAATGAGAGGTAACAAATTGACCCATTGTGATTTCTTATCAGATACAAAACAACGAAGATATCCTTTCAAACATTTATTCACTATCTCTATTTGACCATCGAATTGAGGATGATATGAGCTAGTTGAGTATCCAAACAAGAAAATAATTCCGTCCAAAAATTCCCTGTAAAAATGGGATCTCTGTTACTTACAATAATCTTCAGGTTTCCATGTATCTTTTGAATTGTTTCCATAAATGCAGTAGCAACTGTACTTGCTTTAAATGAATGAGATAATGCACAAAGGTGTGCATACCTGGTAAGTATATCAACTACCACCATTATGACACTCCTTACTTCGGACTTAGGTAAAATTGTGATAAAATCCATTAAAATCTCCTCCCAACATTGACTTGGAATGGATAAAGGTTGTAGAAGACCCGGGGTCTTAATTGTCTCAACTTTAATTTGCTGGCAAACCAAACATTCTACCACAAAATTTTGAATATCAGATTTAAGGCCATCCCAAAAAAATTATTTCGTCACCCTGTGGTAAGTTTTTAAAAATCCCGAGTGTCCTCCTAAAGGAGAAGTGTGCAATTCCAAAAGAATCTTTTGTTTTAGTTGGGAATTCTTGCAAATATATAAGCGATTTTTTTACCATAACGAATCACTTTTCTAACTAAATGTATTAGATGTACTAGGATTTTGCTGCAAATTTTGAATGAGAGTCCACACTTCTTCGTCCTTCTTCCATTCATCCATTGCTTTGGTTATCCAATTTGGTTGGATAATTGAAATGGCACAAAGCAATGCTTCCACCTCTTCATCCTTTCTTGAGAGTGCATCTGCAACAACATTTAGTTTCTGTTTTTTGTAGATGATTTCAAAGTCATAACCCAACATCTTTGTGACCCATTTTTACTGCTCTTCTGAAGATAGTCTTATTTCCAAAAAGTGTTTAAGACTATCATGATCATTTTTTACCTTGAAGTGTCTTCCCATTATGTAAGGTCTCCATTTCTTTAGTGCATGCAGTATTGCCAACATTTCCTTCTCATAAATAGCCTTTTGTAAATAATTTCCTTTGATTGAATGACTTTCAAAAGCAATGGGTCTTCCTTCTTGGATTAAAACAACACCAATTCCATTTCCTGAGGCATCACATTCCACAATAACGGTTTTTGTGAAGTCTGGAGTAGCTAAGACTGGTGCTAGGCACATTGCCTCTTTAAGATGTTCAAAGGCCTTCGTTGCTTTAGGAGTCCATGAAAATGCATCTTTCTTAAATAATGTTGTTATAGGTACTGCTATTCTCCCATAATTCTTAACAAACCTGCGATAAGACCCTGTTAACTCGAGAAATCCGCACAACTGCTTTATGGTTGTGGGGACTTTCCATTCCTTAATGGCTTTAATTTTGTTACGGTCTACCTTTAAACCCTCATGAGATACAATATGACCCAGATATTCCACCTCTTGTACTCCAAAGAAACATTTGGATGTTTTTGCATATAATTGTTTCTCCTCCAATAGTTTGAGCACCCTGTCAACATGTTGAACATGATCCTTCCAAGACCTGTTGTAGATTAGTATATCATCAAAAATACTAGCACAAATTTTCTAAGGAAGGGTTTGAAAATGGAATTCATCAACCCTTGAAATGTAGAAGGTGCATTGGTAAGGCCAAAAGGCATGACCAAAAATTCATAATGACCTCATGAGTTCGAAATGCTGTTTTTGGAATATCTTCAGTCTTCATTCTAATTTGATGATATCCTGAACGAAGATCCAACTTGGTAAAATAAATTGCTCCATGTAATTCATCCAATAATTCATCAATCACAGGAATGGTAAATTTATCTTTAATGGTGAGCTTATTGAGCTCCCTATAATCCGGACACATTCGCCATGATCCATCCTTCTTGTGTACCAATACTACAGGAGCAGAGAAAGAACTTTGACTAGGTTGAATTATACCAGCCTCTAACATTTCTGCAATCATACCTTCAATTTCACTCTTTTGGACATAAGGATATCTATAAGGCCTGATGTTTGGAGGAACACTTCCTGGAATCAAATGAATAGCATGATCATGATCACGAATAGGTGGGAGTTCTTTGGGAGTTTCAAACACCTTGGAATGATTGTCCAAGACTTGTTGGAGATCTGCAGAAATAGATGATTTTGATGTCGGAACTTCTAGTGAGCATAATTGTGCAATTACACCCCGTTGTTCTTTCTTTAGAAGCTTTGTCATGACATTAGAGCTTATTATCCTTCCTGGCTTCCCTTCAATACCCCGTAATTCGACTTCCTTTCCTTCTGAAAAAAAATTCAATATTGTAACCATTGTACTCTTAGTACAACATCAACACCTCCAATAGGAATGGGAAGCATTGGACTATTTAATACATATTCCCCCATGGTTATCTTGATATTATGGAATTTTCAAGAGAAATTTATAGTTCCTCCATTTGCAACCATCACTTGACATTCTGATGTTGGGTATAGGAAACAATTCAATTCGTTGGCTACCTTACAATGATTAAAATTATGGGTACTACCCGAATCAGTCAACACTATTACATTTTTCTTCTTGATATGTCCTTCTATCTTGAGAGTTTGAGGAGTGGTAATTCCTGCCAATGCATTACATGATATGGTCGGACTCATTTATTATTCTTCTAGGGTTTCTTCCTGGTGTATATCCTCTACTTTTGAAGTTTCTTCTTCATTTGCTTCCTCCTCTTCACAATCTATGTAAAATAATTTCTTCTCGGCGCACTTATGACCTTTAGTGTATTTTTTATCACAACTATATCAAAGCCCTTTTTATCTTTTTCCTTCCAATTGTTGTTGTGTCAACCTTGTAGGTTGTGTAAGTCTAGGAGTAGCAACACTTCCATATTTATAGATTTGAGTGGTAGGCTTCCTTGTCACCATAATTTTACATTCAATTTTTCTTGCCAACCTGAATGCCTTCTCCAATGAATCAGGTTCCCAAATGCGAACTTCATGTTGGATGTTATCCTTTAAATTACCTATGAAGACATCAATCCTGTTTTCCTCTGGAATATCAATTACCCTTATATTCAATTTTTGGAAGTCCTCAATGTGCTCTGCAACTAAACCCTTTTGTTTGAGATTTATCAATTGGCTAAAGAAGGTGTTGCTCTTTGTATCCTCATAATGTGCTATCATTTTCTCCATAAAAATTGACCAAGTGACAATTTTTTTATGGGAGAAAAGGCATCGATACCATACAAATGTATTTTGTTCTAAATGTGAAGTTGAAATGCGTACCTTTTGTGTGTTTTGCACATTATTGAGATCAAAATATTGCTTCATTTGTAGTATCCATGTTACGGGATCCTTTCCATCAAACTTCCTCGTATCCATATTTGGAATATGGTGGTTCTTCAATCCAACATTAGATTTTATGAAATCACGATTAACATTTCTTTTGTTCTCATCATGAGTTTCCTCTACTATCTTTTCACCATTAGGAATCATTTCTTGTATCAACTTTGTCAAACCTTCGATGTCTTCTTTTCGATCATTCTTCATGTTTTCCATGTTGTATTTCATTTTTTCTTCCATGTCCTCCATCTTAGCTTCCACACCATCCATCTTAGTTTACACGCCATCTATATTAGATTCCACACCTTTCTTCAAACCATCCATATTCGCTTCCACGCCTTTCTTCAAAACTTCCATTTCATTTTTTGCTGCTCTTTGCGAGAGCGAAATTTGGTGCACTTGCTCTTAAAATTTTGATAGATCATGTTGCGATTCTTCATCTTCATGAGTCATAGTAGAGTATTATGAGGGATTAATGGGTGTTGAATTCTTTTTAGGAGGCATTTCAGAACCCAATATTGAAATATATGCTCAATAGGCCCTTGGAATCACTTCAAACTATTTTTTTACACAAAAATTATGCAATTCGGAAACAAATACACACCTTTTTCTTGCTTTTGAGGAGATCGATATTGAAACTGAATTATCTCTATGATTTTAGATCTTCAATATCTAAACTTTGGCTCTGCAGTCATTCTCTGAATCCTCTTTCAAATGCTACAGGTTTGACCTGATTTGGATTCTTCAAGGCAAAGTTATGTCCAATCTCTCACAATGACCTAATTATGGACTAGTTTAGTAGAGCTAATTTGTACGACTTTCCATGTGTCACTGTTTCCTCCTTTGGCTCTGAAATTGATAGAAACAAAACTAGAGTCCATGTGCTTGCAGCCACTTTTTACATCATTCCAATATGATGCTCAGAGAGAGAGTTATGAATATTTTCCCACGATCACCTCTTTGAGATGAAATTTGGGAGCCTGAAAAATCCCTAACTTCCACAGATCATATCTCCGAAAATATTGCGAACCAGCTCTGAAATTTTGCGATGATGTTCCTCAAGATTTCGACTTCGCAATCTAAACATTTCAGCTTTTGAACCTTCGTAGAAAAAATGTTATAGTGAAAATGCCACAATGACCTGATTGGAGCAGCGAAAACCCTAGAATCCAAAGCTCTAATACCAAATGTTGTGAAACTAGCTCCAAAAATAGAAGAAAAGAGATATCAACGCCTTAGAAATCAGCCACTTTGAGGGGGAAACCTCCAATACATTACATAAATGAACAATTCTTGGATGATACAAATGAAAAAACCTCCTTTATATATATAGGAGTCCATGGGGCCACAATGTAATCCTAGCCGACCTAACAATAATAATTTAAGGGCACAATAATAACAATATGGGGGTTACAGGGGCACGAAAATAACAATAAGGGGGTTAGACTAACAACAATAAGGGACTATACTAGTAATATAGGGACCTAACAGTGAATAAAGAAGGTCTGCTTTAACTTTTGAAGTTTTTTTTCCTCTTAAGGTTTATTTCTATTACAAGGTTCAGTTGATTGAAGCATTCTTTTTTGTATGTAAGTCATTTCAGAATTATACTCACATTTTGCAATTATTTTTGTAGTTAACTCGCCTTTTGTTTTTCGAAAGTAAATTGGAAAACTTGGTGTAGGAAGCTTTGTTTCGATACAAGATCCAGTGTCTTGTTATAGGAACAGAGCGCTCCAAGCCTTAAGGCTAGAGCCGCTACATGAATACATAAGCATTTAGTATAAGTGTAAAATATACTTCTCACATAAATTTTTGTACCTGTACTAGTGCAAGCATATTGCAGAAGTATATGAATGATCGCTTATTATGAGAAGGAAAATAATTTAGAAGGCAGATCCTTTTAAGGGCCCACTTGATAAACTGCCATTACCTATACTGAGGATAAACATATAATTCTACTTCAGCAGTTAAGATTATTTATAGCAGTGTGAAAGTTCATTTATTTCATTCCTTCGCAAATACATTCTTTTACATTCCCACACTAGAATTTCTTTAGTGTCAATTTCCTTTGAGATCATTTTATTTTTTATTCTGCAATATTTCAATTGAGAAGTAGAAATAGAAATAGGAAAAGTTCATACCACTTCTGGCATTACTTGTGCTTCATCTCTAAGTTTACGTAACCCTTGGGTTGACAATTAAGTATTGAAGGAGTTTTCTTAAGTTCAATTCCTGCACCCAACACCTTCAGTGGGTCCAAATACGAGCATGTCTCCAAAGAACTCATTTTCAACTCAGTGTGAGAAGCCTAAGGGTCTCAACTCTCTCCTTCAAAGCTTATGAAAACATTCAAACCTCTCTCTGCTATTCTCTTCTCTTATGTTCTAACTAGATGAGGCATTGGAAGGTGATCAATTTATAGAGATGGAGGAGGGGACATGGATCCACTTATGATGGGAAAATGGCTTATCTCTTTGGGAGGTTCCTCTTTTGTAGGAGCAAGAGGTCCAATGGAGGAAGCTCAGACATATCCTAACCAACAAACATCTAGCTCTCCGCTCTCGAATCTTCTAGGCCATGAAGCTTTGTTTCCATTTTAAAAAATATTACAGAAGGAGAGCGTTGCATGTGTGAGGCCCATACTAGCACTGATCGACACTGCTCACAAGCTAAGGATTGGTCATCAGTGCTGGTGAGACACAAAAGGGTCATGCTGCTCCAAAAATATGGGTTTTTAGGGAGCTACTCCAGGAATGATCGAAAGATAGATTGTTCTTCAGATTTTAAGGGATGAAAATAAATATTTTCATGATGGAAAAAGTACACGAGGATCACTGCAAGGGTCCTCCAGGATTCGAGAACAGGGAGTACAGGGACAGTGAAATTTTTTTGTGTAACAGATGCTCCCTAAAGCATGAAGGCAGAATGAGAGTGAGGGGAAAAATGCTTTACGAGAATGTGCCAAGACCACGACATCGTCACTGGAAAACTTGTGAATCAAGTACATATATACAATAAAAATATTTGATATAAATAATTGAGTATTAGGCATGGATGCAACCATCCATAGAAGAGATCATGTAATAGGATCCATGTCATGGACCCAACCATCCAACAATAAGAAGGATAAAAAATATGGACTCAGGTATCGTAGCAACCATTTGTCAAAAGATTCATGTATACAGTCATGAATAAATCATATTTCCTCGCAACCTGGACGTTATCAGAAAAAATCCAGGGTCTTGCACTCTATCACAACCCGATAAAGTACAAATTCAGGCATGTGAATGAGTGATTTGAAGTCAAACATGCAAGAAAATTTCCTGATTACAATTCAATGATGTAAAATGTTAATAGGCGCGAGAGAGACCACCATTAATGATGATGGACTTCAAGGTACTAGCAGTAAAATCCATGAGATGTGAATAAGGAACTAAGGTCGAACACTTGTGAAATCATGTGATCGAAGGCCAATGAGGTGAACTTGCCATTGAATGCGAAAAACCTACCATTAAGGCATGCAGGCTCTAAGGTACTGAAAGGAGTCTCTAGATCAACTTCTCGGATAATGAGTTGAAGTCGACAGGAAGTGATCCATCGAAGGAGAGCCATGATGTATCCCACATCATTGACAGGAGACAAAGGAACAAGATGGTTGTGAATCAAGACTAAATAGAGAATCAGGTAAGGAAAAATTGCAGAAGGAACTGCTCTTGAACATATTGGTGACACGAATTTGGAGTTTGGAAGTATTTGACTCCAATGGAATCATAGGTCATGCTGACAAGATTGGTAATTTAATGAGAGGCAAACATATTTCCCAAACCCATGGAGGAAAAGTGACGAATGTATGATATCCCAAACCTGACATGAACTGCAAACAAGTTTCATTTTCAAGAGCGACATACTTCCAACACAACTGATAAATACTTCCATTTTTCCCCCACCATTTATGGCGAGTACCCCAATTATTTTTTAATACAATCTTGAAGGGGATATCGTATGCTTTTCATATAAGGTTGTCCTTCAGACAAATCCATCCTAGTACATTTTACGAGCCCTAGGAAGGAGGAACTCGGTAGCGTCATGATGATGGGTCCAATGTCATTCAATTTTAATGAGTCCGACAAAGGTTAAACTCGACGCCTTTTCATGTTTAGAGAGTTTTAAAAATAGGCTGAAAAGAAAACTACATAGGGCCCTTTCGTTGATAGTCCCTTGAATCCGAAAAGGTAGAAAACAAAGTTCGAGAGAACCTCTTAGTCATGATTGACTAAGGTATTCCTTTTTCGTAAATATTTTATCCCAGTCCGAAAAAGGGGTAAATGTATACTGGGTAAACGACATTTTTTTTAATTTAACAAGTTTAAAACAACAAATACTCGACAATATTTTCATATTTAGAGAGTCAGAAAATAAATTAAATATGACTCCAAGGGGATGAATTTTTCATTTATTTTTACCGAGTCTAAAAAAGTAATAAACTAGAAATCATTCTTAGATCATCCATCAAAATTTTACCGTGTTGCTGCAGAAAATTGAAAATACTATCTATTTTCAAGGAAAAAATAATTAAATATTGAAGAAACCCTAACAATGACTTAAACATTTATAAAAAACCAAAAATTAAAAACATTTTTCACTTTTCACTTTCACGAGTCATTGGAGATTTTTTTTTACCCTTTTTACCTTGATTCTTCAAGAGTGGACTGCGGCTGATCCAAGAAGTAGATCGACGAACCGTCTATGCCAGGTAAGAGCCATGCTTAGTATCTCTGAGTCCATACCTATTTTAGCAATTTTCATAGTGTATGTTGAATTTTTGTGAAGGAGTTTCAAACTCACTTTCACTGCAGAGTCAACGCGAGTATACCCTCCGAGCTCGCGCCAATCTTCATTTTTTCATATAGGCTACATGCCGATTGTAGAGATAAAAAAAACACGAAAAAATCACCATCCAAACTAGATTTTTATGCTCAGATTTTTGGGAAGGAGTTTCATTTGTTTCTATACCTACCCTAGGTCTAGAGGGATCATCTATGTCCGCAGAGAGGATTTACCTAAACAAAAAGTCAACAACTCCACTAGGGATAATCAAACACCTACTTTCCTAGATTATAAATGAAACATAGATCAAAGGAGATGGCCTACCTTGGTCTAATGCTACGATGTTGCACTTTGTCTAAGATCTTTGTTCCTTCGCTTTTCCAAACTTGATCTTCACTGCTACTAGCATTCAATTCCTGCACAAGTGACCAAGAAACAACAAGAAAACATAAAAGTGAAACATGCATATACAAGTATAACCTATCTAATTGATCAAGGAATGCTAGAATTATTACCATGAATCATGGAAAATAATGGAAAATAAATATCAGTTGTATCATATTATCAATAAAAGAGGCGTTACAACATGTTCCTTGATGTCGAAACTCTCCTTTAGTGGTTCTGAATCTATGCATATCTCCAAAGCAATATTTTTCAACTCAGTGTGAGAAGGCTAAGGGTCTCAACTCTCTCCTTCAAAGCTTATGACAATCTTCAAACCACTCTATAATATTATCTTCTCTTCTATTCTAACGAGCAGAGGCAATGAAAGGTGATAAATTTATAGAGATGGAGGAGGGGACATGGATTATATATTTGGGAGGTTCCTCTTTTTTAGGAGAAAGTGGCCAAATGGAGGAATCTCAGCCATATCCTAACCGAGAAACATCCAACTCTCTCGAAGCTTCTAGGACATGAAGCTTCATTTCCATTTAAAAAATCTTCCAGAAGTAGATAAATGTGAGTGTGAAGCCCATACTAGCGCCAATCGGCGCTCCTCACAAGCTAAGGATGGGTCATTGGCACTGGTGAGACACAAAAGGGTTGCACTGCTTGAAAAAGATGGGTTTTTAGGGAGCTACTCCAAGAATGATCAAAAGCGAGATTGTTCTTCAGACTATAAGGGATGCAAAGGCACATTTTCATGATAAAAAAAGTACACAGGGATCACTACAAGGGTCCTCCAAGATTCGGGAACAGGGAGTACAAGGACAGTGACAAAATGTTGTGTAGCAGATAGGGCAGTTTAGGGTTGAAATTTTGAGGAATGAAAGGTACATTCGTAGGGATTTGTGCAAGATGATGACAAGGGGAATAAGATGTTGATTGATCCCATTAGGAGGCTCACTTTGATTGGATGTGACAAAAAGGCCTATAACAAGATTCTAGACACAATTTTCAATTTTTATAAAGTCACTCCAGAATTGTCAAAAATGAGATTTTAGATAAGAAAATTCATCCCCTAGTAGCCAAATTTTCAAAATTTACTGTAATGAAAATGATTTACTTCCACATTTCCATTGTTTAGTACTATGATATATTATATGTTGGATTTTTTTATGTAGTAATCTTGTGATTGGAGGGAAGTACGAGGATGTGCTCTTTTTTATGTGTAGGTTCTAGGAAAGGAGTAGGAGCTAAGATATATGCTAGATATTCTTTCAAGATGGCTACAACAATAGAGACAAGGATTCAACAATAATTTTGGTAACTCCCATCACTCTTCTTTGTAAATTATTGTCTGCATAACTAAGGAATTGTTTGGATCACATATTGGAACACACTTGTATTTCTGGTGATCCCTGGGAAAGGATCATGGAGAAACAACTCCTTGTAGTTGTGATTTTTCAACTACAACAAATATAATAAAATGTTGAAGTAAAAATGATGAAAATTTGAATTATCTCTATTAATAAACACTTAATGATTAGAAAAGAAACATTAGTATGCAAGAAGGACATACTACTAGATATGAAAGGAGAAGACACTACAAAATGGTAAGAAAATTCCATGTTACACTAACATTGTATCATCATCCAAATCACAAGACTCATCATAACCAAAGAAAAATTAAATATGATAGGCTAATTGTAGATCCTATCATATGAAGAGAAGTTCAAGTGTGGAATATTACCATTTCTTGGATTGTAGAAGTTTTTATTATTTCCCATAGTATTTTCATTGATGAAAACAAGTGTCATTGATGTCATGGGGGATGAACAAGATAGAAGTAGTATATTTCATGGGTCAAAGGAAGCATTATGAAAAATAGATATCTTTCATACCCCATGACATGAATTCAATAAAAGGATGAAGTTTATTGAGTTTTTGACAAGGCTATGATGTCCTAAGGATCATATAAACAACATGGTTGCATAGTCCTCGTCAAGACTTCTAATGGTATGTCCCACTCTAAAAACTCTTCTCGAATGAGAAGTTATGGCCATTTGAAAATAAATATTACTTGAGGGCCCAAAACTATAGGGAAAAACCCCCAAATAACAATGCGTTGAATAATGCACATCTTTTGAGTGGATCAATGGATTGGTGGTTAACTCTATATTGAATTTTAAGGAAATTTGCATGAATGTTAACATGACTAAAGATCATGCATCTTCTCGAGATCATACAGACTTAACATTATATTTCATATTTGAATGGTAGAGAATAAGTGAACTTGCATGATGTTTAACATCCATGGTGGCCCATTCCTAACATTACACATTGCAAAGGGTGATTGGATATAGGAGATGACATCAAAAGATGATGTCAACATGGTGACATGGCACCACCAGAAACTGCCATGTGGTAGGCGGATGACTTCATGCTAATGTCATCACGCAAATGACCATGGAACCCTAGGATAGGGTGTTATGGAGTGGTAATATGTGGCAAATAATTAAGCACTAAGGTCAGTTGTATTATACATGGATTAAGCCATAGGTATTCTGGTTGGCCCTCTTGGCCTCGGGGCCACATAATTATGTTATATACATATGACTAAGCTTGGCATGAAATACAATAATCGATTAAACAATTATCTTATACAATTTAAACTAATGAGAAAGCTCTGTGGTTAGTGCCATTGGTTACATTGGTGGATGAGTTGTTGATAGTTTGTGTTCGAGCCCAAGGGGCATCATTGTTACAATGTTGATTTTTCCAAGCTTAAGGAATCATTGTTAAGATGTTGATTTGAGCCTGTAGGGAATCATTCTTTTTGTTGTAGGTTGATCTAGATTAAAAGGAATTATTAATTTTGCTACAGTGGTTAGTTGGCCATGCTTGCAAAGGCATTGATATTTTTACAGTTTTTTTTGGTTGAGTTCACGGGGGATTCTTGTTGCAGTGACTAGCAAAGCCCAAAAGGGCTTCATTGTTACAATGTTGATTTGTTATTGTGTTGATTTGGATGAGCCAACAAGGGAATTATTATTATAATTTTGATTTGGTTGAACCCACAGGGGCATTGTTGATACAATGTTGGTTTTGTTGTACCTATAGGGAATTGTTGTTTAAGTGACTTATCAAGTATGCAGGGGCATCACTCTTACAATATTAATTTGGCTGAGCCATAGGGGAATCATTGATGTAGCATTTATTTGGTTGTAATCGAGGGGCATCATTCTTGTAGTGTTGATCTGATTGAGCTCATAGAGGCATCATTATTTCAGTTTTGATTTGGTCAAGCCCATAGGGGCATCATTGTTAAGTGTTGATTTAGCTTATCCCATAGGGTCATCATTGATACAATGTTGATGTGGTTGTAACCGAGGTGAATCAGTTTTACATTGTTGGTTTGACCAATCCCACGGGAGCATCATCATTGCAGTGTTTATTTGTCCAAGCTTGTAGGGGCATCATTGTGCTAGTGTTAATTTGGTCGAGACCCAAGGGCATCGTAATTGTAGTGTTGATTGGATAAAGCCCAAGAGCCATCTTTTCAGTATTGACTAGTCAAGCCCAAAAATCATCGTCAAAAGGCATCATTTGGGAGTGATTTAATCAAGCCCGAGGGGAATAATTTTTTTCTTATAGTGTTTATTTGAGTTACAACATGATTTATTATCCATGACATGAGTAGTGGCATACATATTATTGTTGGAAACACTAGGAATGGGTTGAATCAATAATTCCTTCCAATTAGTTGATTTTTAATATTTATATCATTAAATTCACATTTACATTAAATTAACATCACATCTCATGAAAAATAAACAAAAACACTAAAAAATGCACAAACATTGAGAAAATAGATAAAAAATTTAAGGTGGAAACCCTTCTAGGAGAAAAACCACCAAATGCTTCTTAATATTTGTCTTCAAAGGTTTACATCAAAAGGAAGCTTCAACTTCCAAATTTATACAGTTCAAATGAAATCATTCTCCAATACCTAGTTTACCATGTTTGACTAGAATGACACTCCAATGCCATGGTTTACAAGCTCCAGCCCGAAGGACGCTTGAACGCCCTATCTTTATTATCTCCTACTGAAAGGATGCTCCAATGCCCTACGCGTGCTCCAACTTATCCTAGCACCAACCTGATACCTTGAAGTGTTTTTAGGCTTCAACTTGAAGGAGAATTTAATTCTTAGGTCCCTATATTACTACTGTAGTCCCTTATTGTTGTTAGTATAGCCCCCTTATTATTATTGTTGTACTCCTGTAACCCCCATATTATTATTATTGTGCCCTTACAGTATTTTTGTTAGGTCGGCTAGGATTATATTGTGATCCCATGGACTCATATATATAGAAAGGAGGTTTTTTCATTTGTATCATCCAAGAATTTTTCATTTATGTAATTTAAAGGTGTTTTCCCCCTCGAAGTGGTTGAATTATAAGGCATTGATCTCTCTTTTATTCTATTTTTGGATCTGGTTTCATAACATTTGGTATGAGAGCTTTGGATGCTAGGGTTTCGCTGCTCTGAACAGGTCATCACGGAATTTTCGCTATAAAATTGTTTCTATGCAGGTTCAGAAGCTGAATTTTTTACCACGAGAAGCTGAAATCCTGAGGAACTTCATGTAAAATTTTCAAATTTTGGTTCGCAATATTTTTGGAGATATGATCTGTGGTAGTTAGGGTTTTTGCAGGCTCTTGAATTTCATCTAAAAGCGGTGGCCTTGTGAAAATCGTCATAACTCTCTCTTTGAGCATCGGATTGGAATTCTGTAAAAATTAGCTGAAAGTACACAGACTGAAGTTTCCTGTGTATCAATTTCAGATCTGAATAAGGAAAAAATGACACGTATCATGTCATATAAGTTCTCTCTACTGAACTAGTCCATAATTAGGTCATTGTGGGATTTTGGGCATAAATTTTTCTTGAAGCATCCAAATCAGGAGACCTGTGGCATTTGAAAGTAAATTTATAGGGCTACTACAAGACCTAATTTTAGATATTGAAGATCCAAAATCACAGAGATAATTCAGTTTCAATATTGAGCTCCTCAAAAGCAAGAAAAATGTGTGTATATTTTTTTTTAAATTGCATAAGTCTTGTTTGAAAAATTAGTTTCAAGTGATTCCAAGGGCATATTGAAGAATAGATATCAGTATTGAGTTCTAAAATCCCCCCTAAAAATAATTCAACACCCATAAAGCCCTCATAATACTCTACTATGACTCATGAAGAGGAAGAAGTGCAACATGATATATCAAAATTACAAGACCAAGTGCACCAATTTTTTCTCTCGTATAGAGCACCAAAAAATGAATGGAAGTTTTGAAGAAATGTGTGGAAGCTAAGATGGATGGTTTGAAGAAAGGCATGGAAGCTAATATTAATGGCATGGAAGCTAAGATGGATGAAATCGATGAAAAAATGAAGGACAACATGGAAGACATGAATAATGATCTAAAAGTAGACATGGAAGGTTTGAAGGAAGATTTGACAAAGTTGATACAAGAAATGATTTCTAATGGAGAAAAGATAGTAGAGGAAACACATGATGAGAACAAAATAAATGTTAATTGTAATTTCATAAACTCTAATGTTGGATGGAAGACTCGCCATATTCCAAAGATGGATATGAGGAAGTTTGATAGCAAGGATATTGTAACATGGTAGATGGAGCAATATTTTGATCTCCATAATGTGAAAAACACACAAAAGGTACGCATTGCAACTTTACATTTAAAACAAAATACTTTTGTATGGTATCGATGGATTTTCTCTCACAAAAAAATTGTCACTTGGTTAATATTTACGGAGGAAATGATAGCACATTATGAGGATACAAAGAGCAACACCTTATTTACCCGACTGATAAATCTCAAACAAAAGGGTTTAATGGTGGAGCACATTGAGGACTTCCAAAAATTGAATGTAAGGGTAGTTGATATTCCAGAGGAATAAAGGATTGATGTCTTCATAGGGACATTAAAGGATAACATCCAACATGAGTTTCACCTTTGGGAACCCGATTCATTGGAAAGACATTCAGGTTGGAAAGAAAAATTGATTGTAAAATTATGGCGATAAGGAAGCCTACCACTCACATCTATATATATGGAAGTGTTGCTACTCCTAGACTTCCACAACCTACAAGGTTGACACCACAACAATAGGAAGAAAAATATCAAAAGGGATTTTCTACAGTTGTGATAAAAAATACACTAAAAGTCATAAGTGTTCCGAGAAGAAATTATTTTACATAAATTGTGAAGAGGAGAAAGAAAATGAACAAGAAACTTCAAAAGAAGAGGATATACACCAGGAACCAACCCTAGAGAAATAAGAAATGATTTCGACCATATACTATAATGCATTGGCATGAATTACCACTCCTAAAACTCTCAATATAGAAGGACATATGAAGAAGAAAAAGGCAATTTTATTCATTGTAAGGTCGCCAAGGAATTGAATTTCTTCCATACACAGCACCAGAAGGTCAACTGATGGTTGAAAATGGAGGAACTATAAATTTCTCTTGAAAATTCCATAATATCAAGCTAACCATGGGGGAATATATATTTAATAGTGCAATTCTTTCCATTCCAGTGGGAGGTGTTGATGTTGTACTAGGAGTACAATGGTTACAATCTTTGGGGATGGTGGCTTTTAATTTTCAAGAAATTTTCTTGAAAAAAAAATTGGAAGGAAAGGAAGTTGAATTACAGGGTATCACAAGAAATTCGGGAAAGATAATAAGCTCTAATTTCATGAAAAAGCTTCTGAAAAAATAACAAGGAGGCATAATTTCATAATTTTTCTCACTAGAAGTTCCAACATCAAAACCCTCTATTTCTCCAGATCTCCAAAAGTCTTGGATAATCATTCCAAGGTGTTTGAAACTCCCAAAGGACTCCCACCTATTCATGATCATGATCATGCTATTCATTTGATTCCAGGAAGTGTTCCTCCAAACATCAGGCCTTACAGATATCCTTATGTCCAAAAGAGCGAAATTGAACGTATGATCGAAAAAATGTTAGAGGCTGTTATAATTCAACCGAGCCAAAGTTATTTCTATGCTCCAGTAGTATTGGTGCACAAGAAGGATGGATCATGGCACATGTGTTTAGATTATAGGGAGCTCAATAAGCTCAATATTAAAGATAATTTCCCATTCCTGTGATTGATGAATTACATGGAGCAATTTATTTTACAAAGTCAAATCTTTGTTCTAGATATCATCAAATTAGAATGAAAATTGAAGATATTCTGAAAACAACATTTCGAACTCATGGGGGTCATTATGAATTTTTGGTCATGCCTTTTGGCCTTACCAATGCACCTTCTACATTTCAAGGGTTGATGAATTCCATTTTAAATCCCTTCCTTAGAATATATGTGTTAGTATTTTTTATGATATACTAATCTATAACAGGTCTTGGAAGGATCATGTTCAACATGTTGACAGGGTGCTCAAACTATTGGAGGAGAAACAATTATATGAAAAAACCTCCAAATGTTTCTTTGGAGTACAAGAGGTGGAATATCTGGGTCATATTTTATCTCACGAGGGTGTTAAGGTACACCCTAAAAAAATTAAAGCCATTAAGGAATGGAAAGTCCCCACAACCATAAAGCAGTTGCAAGGATTTCTAGGGTTAGCAGGGTATTATCGCAAGTTTGTGAAGAATTATGGGAGAATAGCAGCATCTCTAAAAATATTATTGAAGAAAGATGCATTTTCATGGAATCCTGAAGCAACTAAGGCCTTTGAACATCTTAAAGAGGCAATGTGCCTAGCACCGGCCTTATCTACGCCAGACTTCACAAAAGCCTTTATTGTGGAATGAGATGTCTCAGGAAATGGAATTGGTGTTGTTTTAATGAAAGAAGGAAGACCCATTGCTTTTGAAAGTCATCCAATCAAAGGAAAGTATTTACAGAAAGCTATTTATGAGAAGGAAATTTTGGAAATACTACATGAACTAAAAAATGATGACCTTACCTAATGGGAAGACACTTCAAGGTAAAAATTGATCATGATAGTCTTAAATACTTTTTGGCACAAATACTATCATTAGAAGAGCAGAAAAAATGGGTCACAAAGATGTTGGGTTATGACTTTGAAATAATATACAAAAAAGGGAAGACAAATGTTGTTGTAGATGCACTCTCAAGAAAGGATGAAGAGATGGAAGCATTGATTTGTGCCATTTATATTATCCAACCAGATTGGATAACCGAAGCAAGGGATGAATGGAAAAAGGACGAAGAAGTGTGGACACTCATTCAAAAGTTGTAGCAAGATGCTACTACATCTGATACATTTAGTTGGAAAAATGATTGCCAAGATACAAAGATCGCTTATATCTTTGTAATAATTCCCAACTAAAACAAAATATTCTTTTGGAATTGCGCACTTCTCCCTTAGGAGGAAACTTAGGATTTTTAAAAACTTACCACAAGGTGAAGAAAGAATTTTTTGGGATAGCCTTAAAACTGATATTCAAAAGTTTGTGGTGGAATTTTTGGTTTGCCAACAAAATAAAGTTGAGACAATTAAGACCCAAGGTCTTCTACAACATTTATCCATTCCAAGTCATTGTTGGGAGGATATTTCAATGGGTTTTATCGCATGTTTACCTAATTCTGAAGGAAATACTATCATCATGGTGGTAGTTGATAGACTTACCAAGTATGCACACTTTTTTGCATTATCTCATCAATTTAAAGCAGGTACAGTTGCTACTGCATTGATGGAAACAATTCAAAAGCTACATGGAAACCCAAAGATTATTGTAAGTGACATAGATACCATTTTTACTAGAATTTTTTTGGACGGAATTATTTTCTTGTTTGGGTACTCAACTAGCTCATAGCTCATCTTATCATCCTCAATCTGATGGGAAAATTGAGATAGTGAAAAAATGTTTGGAAGGATATCTTCGTTGTTTTGTATCTGATAAACAAACACAATGGATCAAGTGGTTACCTCTAGCTGAAAAGTGGTATAGCACTTCCTTCCATACTGCAGCAAAAATGACCCCATTTATGGCACTTTATGGATATCATCCACCGTCCATCACATCATATTTAAGATAAAATTATAAGTTTCAAGCAGTGGAATATCACATCGAGCATAAAAAACAAGTTCTCCAACCCTTAAAGGACAACCTAAATTTGGCACAAAATCGAATGAAACAATGGGCAGATCAACCTCGCAGCGAGAATTTTTGATGTAGGAGACTGGGAATTTTTACAGCTACAAGCATACAAACAAATGTCCCTCAAGCAAGCTAATAAGGATAATAAATTATCGCCAAAGTATTATGGTCCTTACAAGGTGTTGCAAAATATTGGTATTATGGCATACAAATTGGAACTTCCTACTTCTTCCCGAGTGCATCCAGTTTTCCATGTTTCATGCTTAAAGAAGGTTATAGGTGACAAACTTCCAGTTCAAAAAATATTTCTAGAACTTGATGAGGAAGGAAAAATCATATTGGAACCTGAGGCAGTCATGGAAACAAGAACTTGACAGCTACGAAATCGATCAATTTCAGAGTATCTCATCAAGTGGAAGAGCTTACCCACTGAAGATTCTACATGGGAGGATGAGAATTTTATACAAAAGCATCCAAAGCTACTCAAGCATTGAAGACAACACGTTTTTGAAGGAGAGGGGCATGTTAGGTCCCTATATTACTACTGTAGTCCCTTATTGTTGTTAATATATCCACCTTATTGTTATTGTTGTACTCATATAACCCCAATATTGTTGTTATTGTGCCCTTAAATTATTATTGTTAGGTTGGCTAGGATTATATTGTGACCCCATTCACTCCTATATATAGAAAGGAGGTTTTTTCATTTGTATCACTAAATAATTGTTCATTTATGTAATGTAAAGGAAGTGCCCCCTCAAAGCGACTGAATTCTAAGGTGTTGATCTCTCTTTTCTTCTATTTTTGGAGCTGGTTTCATAACATCAATACCCTACATTGCACCACCAAACCACCTTGTTCAACAAGCTACCACTTTTCTTGAAGGCTCCAATCATCAAATCACTGCAACGGACCACATTTCACAAATTTCAGGCTTGATCAACCTGTACAAAAAATCAACACAAAGCAACTTGTAATACAATATTTTGTCAATCAAATATGTTTCTTCCCAATATTTACATCAAACACTAGCTTCAATCAAATTTTCTTCTGCAACAAATATCTGATCAAACAATTATGCTTATTAGACCATCAAACCTTTCCATATACATCAATGCACTCAATGACATCAAATCATACTCTTCTACAATAGTCAAATCAGCTAATGGAATCATACTCTTCTATAATAGTAAACAAGGTATTCCATGCAAGGGAAAACCTTCAATAACCACTCGCAAAACCATATCAAAATCATAACACCAATATTTTTACGTGTTTAAACCCCTCTAAGAGGTAAATACATAACACTAGCAAACACGACCATTTGAGGAAATTTTATTAATGCAAAATAAAATATTTTACATAATAGAGTTTGCATAATTGATCATCAGTCATGACCTTTCATGCCCTTTAAATAGATATCATGAAACAATTGGGCGTTAAGCCACATATAAATAGTTGCTCGTATCGAGGAGAATATGAGATGATAGATTACTCTATGTATAAAAAATATCATGAATGTTGGATTACAATGCTACTAATGCTTACCAAAGAAACACACTTTTACCTTATAGACACATTACACTAATTTGAACTTAATTAACTCCTAAGTTTCTAAATATCCTAACAAAAATCTCTTAATTATAGAGAGTTAAGCACATTTACAAATGGTCACTGACCTAGAGTCATGTGTGTTAGGAACTAGATCGATTGATGAGATAGCCTAGCATACATTGAAATTCCCACATAAATTCTGCTATGATATTTCATTTCATGATTCCTTATATTTAACTATATCTAGGATCAACCTATTTGATAATCCGCTAACCTTGAATCTATGTATCAAACTAGCTTAATTTTGGAACACTAGGGTCTTAGTAATTTATTAGCTCCACTTGACCAAGGTACCTAGAACCACAATGTTGGCCCCCATTCCACAACCTTCTCTACCAATTATATGTGCAACTTCCATAACAATATGAGAGTCCAGTTGAGAATTTTCCAACATTAATAGATGTTCTATTGATTTTCAGATATTCCAGTTATAATTGTGTTGAATAATTTGATTTTACCTCATACATTTTCACACTTTGAACTCGTTCATATAAAAAAAAAAAGTAGTATACATCTATGTAAGGGAACATGGCCTCATCTTTATTGTTCTATCATAATAAATGTGAAGCAAAGTGAGATAATATCTAACCATGCCTACAAAATGAGTACTCACTTGCACAAATTTCTTCCTTTTCTCACATCATATAGATGATTTTCTTACTTTTTTGTCTAATATTGATGTTTCCATGTCAACTAAATAAATTAACTTGTCGGATGTTTTGGGCCTCAAATATGCCCAATTTTCCACTATATATTACCGCCATTTGTAACCTAAATTTCGACCCCTTTACACTCATTTCACATCATAATTCCATCACTTATCGCGAAATCACACCCTATGCCTCGTGGTTGATAATAATTAGTTTTCTTAAGATTCTCTATTATTATAGATTATTTATTCATGATTTACTAATGATCGTTTTACTAAGTTCATTTGTCGCAGGTTTTTATTGCCGAAATTATCCACAAGTCATTTAATGCAGGTTGAGTACGAAAAAAAACTTGTTGTAGGTGAAAATATGAAGTTTGTGATCAAATGGTGAAGAATATTTACATTTTGAGGCCTATATTGTGTTCACAATATCCCCTTTTAGGTAACCTAGAAACCGTTTAGAAAAATTCATCTCCAAAAGGAAGTTAAGGTCAAAACACTTCTTAAGTAAAAGAATGAATTCTTAAGTACGAGACCGTTTGAACGTGTTGGCTCAAGTCAGGTTCGGCTTGAACAGGTCAATTCGAGTTCGTCCTGAATGGGTCAATTAGGGTTCGGTTGTGCATGCCTTCTATTGAACGACCTTGTGATAAATAGAGAAAGTGGTTCCTCCATTTATGCGTGGATTAGAATAATCCCAACCATGGCTCTCTAGAATGATTGATTTAGGCATGTTTTAGTATGTTGTTATGATTTCTTATGATAAAATAGCAATGATTTTTATTTATTTAAGAAGATGTAAAGAGTTGAAAAAGAGGTACATAGAGAAGGAAGGGAGAAGTACACAGAGGAGAGGAGTAGGATGCGCACAAGCGTAGCAGGAACTGATGTAATATTCCAGACTTTGTATGCCAATGTTGTGATTTAATACAAGTTCCAACAATTTTCTGTTGTAAGTTATTTATGATTGCATTTTAAATTCATTTCTCTTGATTTAATTCACCTTGCTACAGGTGTGGCAAGGGCACATCACTTCAGGAACCAAAGTCATCGTTAGTTTAGATTCCTAATTAATTTATTGTGTTAATTAATCATAATGTAGCGTTCAATTTAAATGGAATGTCATAATCATGTACTTAAAACCATTTTGTACTTAAATCTGAATGCAAGGTATATTCTATTCTATACTTCAATCTTAATTTCAAGATCTCATAGAAGTTTTGTTATTATTTAGGCCTTTTATTTCATAGTGTGTGCACTTATTTTTACTCTGTTTTAATTACATTTCCTTAAGATTATTATCATAGATAGAAATCTAATTTCCCTTTCGAGTAGTAGTTAGTGTTTTCTCTCCGATTTTGATTATGGATAATAAGTATGCTTATCATCTCAATTAGTGATAGAGGTTTTGGTTCATCTAGGATTATTTCAAGTGTTGAATACGATAATTAATTTACCAATAGATCTTAGATTATTTGGGCATCATTAATTTAGATTTCTTAAGAATTTTTTTTATAAGTTTATATGTTTAAGAAATTTGATTGAATGTCTTTCTTTGATTGAATTAAATTAGAGAACTCCATAGCTTAATTCCAATTCCGCATTCACTAGCTTAGTTTAGATTTCGAGTTCATTAGCTTAGTTTAGATTTAATATTTATGCCTTTTGATTTAGTGATTCATGTTTTGTCTTGATCAACATTAGAATAGATAAATTAGTTTTTTCCATTAAACATAATTTGAATCTTGTAATTAACATTTTACTATTAAGAGAAATAGTGTACAAGTTGATTTCTTACCCTAGTTTAGGATAGATGCTCTGATCCTGCGTTACCTACGCTTGTGCCTCGAATCTTATGAGCCCTGGATTGATAATTTAATGTTGGAAATTATAGAAATATATTTCCCCAATGGGATTGTTATGAATATTTTCCCTCTTAGAAATAATGTTAATACTGAGAGGGGGGGTGGTGAGTCAGTATTAAGGCTAATTTTAACTTTTAATGCCAATTTAGAGCTTTTCATTCAAGCTTGGAATTCATTGATGTGAGAAATAACCATCATATCGTATACCAAAAATAAAAATCCACATATGAACATACACATCATGAGAAACATACACATAGGACACAAATGTTTAACATGGAAAACCTTCCTAGATAGAAGCCACCAAAGCTTGTTTGTATTATGATGTAAAATATGATATCCTACTCCATTTACATCAATATTTGTGAGTGACCACTCACAGGAACCACCATCTCCATTAGATTTTTTTCTAGCACCCACTAGTAGGAAGCACCGACTCCTTTCACCTGTAGACACCTAATCGACTTATCAGAAGCACCAACTTCTTAGATTTGTTGCAAGCACCAACTGGCAGCTTCATGTATTTTCTAAAAGCACCAACTTGCATGAGGCACCAACCCCCAAGCCCACTTTATACATCCACTAAGATGGAAGCTCCAACTCCCTGTTTTGTAGGCTCCAACCCACACTCAATAAGGAAATATTTTCTCTCTGTAATGGAAGCCACTTTGCTTGATTTCAGCTCTTCATTTCCCAATTATTGGCCCTTTTTTATACTTAAAAAAAAATATCATCACATTTCCCTCTGTTTTCATTAGAAACCCTCAATTCATTTATCCCACACAACACTCAGCTGGATTATGCTCATTATACTCGCACAATAGAAACCCACATTCAACTCTCAACCTTCATACGATCAACATGCTCTTTCTCGGTCTTGACTATTCCTTAGGCTCTCTTAGCCTCTTACTGCGACCCTCACACACACAAATCTCTCTGAAAATCTCTCCAACAATGTTGCATTCCCCTCATCCTATGCACAACTACCATCTAAGGTTTTTTTTATTTGCTATAAAGGGAGCGATGCTAGAATATTTTGTTAGACACACTGTCAGTGTGTACTCTCAACATGGCTAACCATATTTTTGTATTGTCTTGTTTCTTAGCCACTGTAATTGCATGAAATCAAATAATGGGCTATGAAGTGTTTTTCATACTAAGAATTCAATTCTCATTCCATCTGCACACTCAACAAGTACCACTGAATTGAATTATGCTTTATGAGCGTTAGAATGGCACTCCATTACTTCCACAACTTACTTTTTTATTAATCTTAGCATGGCATGAGGATCACTTAGGAATAAATTGTTCCATTTGAACGAGGCTCATAAATTCACTCTGCAAATCATGGTCCTTGCTACCTTGATTCATTTCTCTTTTGCAGTTTCCATTGAATCCAATTTGCTATTGACACCAATTTTTAAATCTAGTTACCAATCAGTTCAATCTTCATTAGCCAAAAGTCTAGTGCAATGCCACATATGACACACCAATCAAATATGGAGGATCATTAACAAAGTTTTCAACCCATTCAAGGCTTTGAAACATTAGCCCATAGTGCTTAGTCCTTTATTCTTCTTCAGTACACACCCATGACATTTCTCAATGAAATGGGCTCGTAAGCCTTTGGTCACATTAACACACAAAATTACTGCTAGAATTCCTACTAGGCCCCTTTGCACCGTAGCCCTGAGGTCTTAACCTCTGTTAACAAAAATTGTGCACTCAAGGTCTTCACATCCTCATACAATTGTGTCCTGGTGTTTATTTCTTAGACATTGTTTTTTGACAAACACTCAATGGAGCACCTTTGACTATCACTAAGAGTGTTTTTCCTGAGATTATGTTTGTTATGTGGTGATGTGCCTCATGGGGACCACCACCTAACACAAATACCAAGCATATTTCTGCCAAGATTACCTTTCTTCCACATTTTCTTGAAACGAAACGGTTGTCATTACCTATCGACTCGCCTTTATGTCTCTCACCTCTATCATCTGCCACCAGTATCAAAATTTTTATACCTGTGCACCCCTCTATAACTTTTGAGATGAATTTCCTCTAAGATATGTTTCTTATGGGAACAATTTATTCTGAGATTTTTTTCTTACAGGAAAATATTATTCTGAGGATAACTTCTTCTAAGGAGTTTCCTGGCATGATATTATACTCTTAAGTCTTTTTTCTTTAGGTGTTACATTTCCCATGGGATTCCATAATTAACACTTGGACCAATCATATTTCCACCGAGGTGACCTAACCATCATGTCCTATTAGAGCTAATACCTCAGAATTTCATGCCGGTTACTCTCGGAAAACTTCCAAGATCTTTTCTTTTCAGGAATTTTTTCTCCTGAGGTTGGTTTTTTCCAATGTGATTTCATCTAAGATGATGTGTCCCAAGCATGATGATATGACATATGCTCCTGTGTGTGCTTACTGTGACCTGTTTATCACCTCTACAATGATCCTAGGTGTCATTCGTTGAGTGATTCCATATGTTGCCCATTTTTTGTCAACTTGGACACGTGAAAATACCAAAAATACATTCCATGTGTCACAAGCCTAAAGTTCTGTTAGGTCCCTACATTACTAGTGTAATCCCTTATTTTTTTTAGTGTAGCCCCCTTATTGTTATTTTTGTACCCCTGTAGCCCTCATATTGTTATTATTGTGCCCCTACATTATTATTGTTAGGTCGGCTAGGATTATATTGTGACCCCATGGACTCTTATATATATAAAGGAGGTTTTTTCATTTGAATCATCCAAGAATTTTTCATTTATGTAATGTAAAGGAGGTTTCCCTCTCGAAGTGGCTAATTTCTAAGGCGTTGATCTCTCTTTTATTCTATTTTGGGAGTTGGTTTCATAACATTTGGTACCAGAGCTTTGGATTCTAGGGTTTCGCTACTTCAAATAGGTCATCGTGGAATTTTATCTATAACGTTTTTTCTATGAAGGTTTAGACGCTAAAAAAAAAAACTCATCTGTGAAGAAATCCTGAGGAAATTTGTGTAAAAATTTTAGATCTTGGTTCACAATATTTTCAGAGATATGATCTGTGGCAGTTAGGGTTTTTGCAAGCTCCATAATTTCATCTAAAAGAGGTGACCTTGGGAGTATCGTCATAACTCCATCTCTAAGCATCGGATTTGAATTATATAAAAAGTGGCCAAAATTAAACAGAATGTAGTCTCATGTGCATCAATTTCAGAGTCGAAGGAGGAAACAGTGACACGTGGCACGCCGTACAAGTTCTCTCTACTGAACGAGTCCATAATTAGGTCATTGTGGGATATTGGGCATAAATTTGTCTTGAAGAATCCAAATCAGGTTAGACATGTGGCATTGGAAAGAAGATTCAGAGGGCTACTAAAGGAATTAATATAAAATCTCGGGGATCCGAAATTATAGAGATATATCAGCTTCAATATTGATCTCCTAAAAAGAAAAAAAAGGTATCTATTTTTCTCAAATTGCATAAGTATTGTTTGAAAAATTAGTTTGAAGTGATTCCAAGGGCATATTGAAACATAGATATTAGTATTGGGTTCTTAAATCCCCCCTAAAAAGAATTCAACACCCATTAAGCCCTCAGAAGGCTATACTATGACTATTGAAGAGGAAGAAGTGCAACATGATATATCAAAATTACAAGAGCAAGTGCAACAAATGTCATTGTCACAAAGAGTAACCAAAACTAAAATTGATGGTTTAATTGAAAGGCATGGAAGCTAAGATGAATGTCATGGAAGAAAAAATGGAATGTTTGAAGAAAGGCATGTAAGCTAAGATGAATGGCATGGAAGGTAAGATGAATGGCGTGGAAGCTAAGATGGATGGTTTACATAATGACATGGATGGCATGGAAGCTAAGATTGATGGTATAGAAGAAAAAATGAAAGACAACATGGAAGACATGAAGAATAATCTAAAAGTAGACATGAAAGGGTTTAAGGAAGCTTTGAAAAAGTTGACACAATAAATGATTCCTAATGGTGAAAATATAATAGAGGAAACTCATGATGTGAAAAAAATAAATGTTAATTTTGATTTCATAAACTCTAATGTTGGATTGAAGACCCACCATATTCCAAAGATCAATATGAGGAAGTTTGATGTCAAAGATACGTAACATGGATACTACAGATGGAGCAGTATTTTGATCTCAATAATGTGAAAAACACAGAAAAGGTATGCATTGCAACTTTATGTTTAGAACAAAATATATTTGTATGGTATTGATGGCTTTTCTCCCATAAATTTTTTTTCACTTGGTCAATTTTTATGGAGTAAATGATAGCACATTATGCAGATACAAAGAGAAACAACTTATTTAGCCAATCGATAAATCTCAAACGAAAGGGTTCAATGGTGGAGCACATTGAGGACTTCCAAAAATTGAATATAAGGGTTACTGATATTCCATAGGAACACAAAATTGATGCCTTCATAGGGAATTTAAAGGATAACATCCAACATGAGGCTCACCTTTGGGAACCTAATTCATTGGAGAAGGTATTCAGGTTGGCAAGAAAAATTGAATGTAAATTTATGGCGACAAGTAAGCCTACCACTCACATCTATAAAGATTGAAGTGTTGTTGCTCTTAGACTTCCACAACCTACAAGGTTGACACCACAACAATAAGAAGAAAACAGAGAAAAATGGCTTTGGTACAGTTGTGATAGAAAATACACTAAAGGTCATAAGTGTGCTAAGAAGAAAATATTTTACATAAATTGTGAAGAGGAGGAATATAATGAACATAAAAATTCAAAAGAAGAGGATATACACTAGGAACCAACCCTAGAGAAATAAGAAATGAGTCTGACAATATCATGTAATTCATTGGCAGGAATTACCAGTGCTCAAACTCTCAAGATAGAAGGACATATCAAGAATAAAGAGGTAATAGTGTTGATTGATTTGGGTAGTACCCATAATTTTATTCATTGTAAGGTACCCAAGGAATTGAATTGCTTCCTACACCCAAGACCTGAGTGTCAAGTGATGGTGTCAAATGGAGGAACTATAAATTGCTTTGGAAAATGCCATAATATCAAAATAACCATGGGGTAATATGTATTGACTAGTCCAATGCTTTCCATTCCAATGGGAGGTGTTGATGTTGTACTAGGAGTACAATGGTTACAATCTTTGGGGACAATAACTTTTAATTTTCAAGAAATTTTCTTGAAATTTTTTTCAGAAGGAAATGAATTTGAATTACGGAGTAGCGCAAGGAAGTTGGGAAAATTAATAAGCTCTAATTTCATGACAAATCTTCTGAAGAAATAAAACCGAGGTGTAATTGCACAATTATGCTCACTAGAAGTTCCAACAACAAAATCATCTATTGCTCCAGATCTCCAAAAATTCTTTGAAAATCATTCCAAGGTGTTTGAAACTATCAAAAGGATCCCACCTATTCGTGATCATGATCATGCTATTCATTTGATTCCAGGAAGTGTTCCTCCAGACATCAACCCTTATAGATATCCTTATGTCCAAAAAAGCGAAATTGAATGTATGATTGCAGAAATTTTAGAGGCTGGTATAATTCAACCTAGTCAAAGTTCTTTCTCTGCTCTAGTTGCATTGGTGCACAAGAAGGATGGATCATGGTGCATGTGTTCGTATTATAGGGATATAAATAAGCTCACTATTAAAGATAAATTTCCCATTCTTGTTATTGATGAATTATTGATGAATTACATGGAGAAATTTATTTTACCAAGTTGGATATTTGTTTAGGATATCATCAAATTCGAATTAAGACTGAAGATATTCAGAAAATAAAATTTCAAACTCATGAGGGTCATTATGAATTTTTGGTCATGCCTTCTGGCCTTACCAATGCACCTTCTACATTTCAAGGATTGATGAATTCCATTTTCAAACCCTTGGAAATTTTTTGCTATTATTTTTTGATGATATAATAATCTATAGCAGATCTTGGAAGGATCATGTTCAACATGTTAGCAGGGTGCTCAAACTATTGGAGGAGAAACAGTTATATGCAAAAAACTCCAAATGTTTCTTTGGAGTACAAGAGGTGAAATATCTGGATCATATTGTATCTCAAGAGGGTGTTGAGGTAGACCCTAACAAATTAAAGCCATTAAGGAATGGAAAGTCCCCACAACCATAAAGAAGTTGCGAGGATTTCTTGAGTTAACATTGTATTATCGCAAGCTTGTTAAGAATTATGGGAGAATAGTAGCACCTCTAACAACATTATTGAAGAAATATGCATTTTCGTGGACACCTGAAGCAACTAAGGCCTTTGAACATCTTAAGAGGCAACGTGTCTAGCATCGGTCTTAGCTATGCCAAACTTCACAAAAACCTTTATTGTGGAATGTGATGCCTTAGGAAATGGAATTGGTGTTGTTTTAATGCATGAAGGAAGACCCATTTCTTTTAAAAGTCATCTAATCAAAGGAAAGTATTTACATAAATTTATTTATGAGAAGGAAATGTTGGTAATAATACATGCACTAAAGAAATGGCGACCTTACCTAATGGGAAGACACTTCAAGGTAAACACTGATCATGATAGTCTTAAATACTTTTTGGAACAAATACTATCTTTAGAAGAGAAACAAAAATGGGTCACAAAGATGTTGGGTTGTGACTTTGAAATCATCTACAAAAAATGGAATCTCAATGTTGTTGCAGATGCACTCTCAAGAAAGGATGAAGAGGTGGAATCATTTCTTTGTGTCATTTCTATTTTCCAACCAAATTGGACAACTAAAGCAAGGGATGAATGGAAAATGACAAAGAAGTGTTGACACTCATTCAAAATTTGCAGCAATATCCTAGTACATCTGATACATTTAGTTTTAAAATTGATTCCTTATAGTACAAAGATCGCTTATATCTTTGTAATAATTCCCAACTAAAAAAAAATATTCTTGTGGAATTGCACACCTCTCACTTAGGAGAACACTCAGGATTTTTAAAAACTTACCACAGGGTGAAGAAATAATTTTTTTTGGATGGCATTAAATATGATATTCAAAAGTTTGTGGTGGAATTTTTGGTTTTCTAGAAAAATAAAGTTGAGAAAATTAAGACCCCGAGTCTTCTAAAACCTTTATCCATTCCAAGTCAATGTTGGGAGGAGGTTTCAATGGATTTTATGACATTTTTACCTCAGTTCGAAGCAAAGAGTGTCATCATGGTGGTAGTTGATAGAAAGTATCTCATCCATTTAAAGAAAGTTTATTTGCCACTCCATTTATGGAAACAATTCAAAATATACATAGAAACCAAAAAATTATTATAAGCGACAAAGATCCCATTTTTAATGGAAATTTTTGTACGGGATTATTTACTTTTTTGGGTACTCAACTAGCTCATAACTCATCTTATAATCCTCAATCCAATGGGAAAAATGAGATAGTGAACAAATGTTTGGAAGGATATCTTTGTTGTTTTATATCTGATAAACAAACACAATGGGTCAAGTGGTTACCTCTGGTTGAATGGTGGTATAACACTTCCTTCCATACTGCAGCAAAAATGACCCCATTTATGGCACTTTATGGATATCATCCACCATCCATCACTTAATATTTAAGATAAAATTCTAAGGTTCAAGTAGTGGAAGTTCACATCAAGCATCAACAACAAGTTCTCCAACTCTTAAATGATAACCTAAATTTGGCACAAAATTGAATGAAACAACAGGTAGATCAACATCAAAGAGAGAAAAGTTTTGATTTAGGAGATTGGGTATTTTTACGGCTACAACCATACAAACAAATTTCCCTCAAGCAAGCTAAGAATGATAATAAATTATTTCCAAAGTACTATGGTCCTTACAAGGTGTTGAAAAATATTGGTACTATGGCATACATATTGGAGCTTCCTGCTTCTTCTCGAGTGCACCCAGTTTTCTATGTTTCATGCTTAAAGAAGGTTATAGGTGACAAAATTCTAGTTCAAACAATATTGTTAGAACTTGATGAGGAAGGAAAAATCATATTGGAACCTGAAGCAGTCACGAAAACAATAACTTGATAGCTACGAAATCGATCAATTTCAGAGTATCTCATCCAGTGGAAGAACTTACCCACTAAAGATTCCACATGGAAGGATGATAATTTTATATAGAAGCATCCAGAGATACTCAAGCATTGAGGAAAACACATTTTTAAAGGAGAGGGGAATGTTAGGTCCCTATATTACTAGTGTAGTCCCTTATTGTTGTTATTGTAGACCCCTTATTGTTATCGTTATACACATGTAGCCCCCGTATTGTTATTATTGTGCCCTTACATTATTATTGTTAGGTCAGCTAGGATTATATTGTGACCCCATGGACTCCTATATATAAAAGGAGGTTTTTTCATTTGTATCATCCAATAATTGTTCATTTATGTAGTGTAAAGGAGGTTTCCCCCTCGAAGTGGTTGATTTCTAAGGAATTGATCTCTCTTTTCTTATATTATGGGAGTTGGTTTCATAACAAGTTCCATGTTACCTTGTGTTCATGTCATCATGCCATCGAGGATTCCACCTATCACCCTTGCTGACCAATCATCATTCTCCATATTTCTTCCTACACCAAGTCCCACATGTTGGTGTCCTGTGATTTAGCAGATTGGCATACTAAATGACAAGGCAACATATAAACCAGTCTTTAGAGCTCTAGGATCTAGCCCTCCTAGTCTCAGAGAGGGATCTCTCAATTTTTTGCAAAAGATATGACTTGTTTGTTTGTAAAAGGTTGATTTTAGGCTAGTTATTAAGCATGAGTTTGTTTGATTGTTTGATGGGACATGATGATCTAGGCAGCATAGATAGGAAAGGGAAATCTCTAATTCATTGGGAAATGGAGTCAAGTATAAGTTTGTAAAAATTTTGTAGATGAATCAGGGGTATCAAATGGAAAATCTAACTTGGCTATTGGATCTACAAAGTCTTTCAAGTGAAATGAAATGAACATTAAGGATTTATAATGAAAAGTAGAACTAAGGAAAATTAATAATCCTTAATTATATGTACTTCTCAAAAAAGGGACTTAAAACATCATTTAAAAATGAAGAAGTATTTTATAGATAGGGCTAACCATGAATTCTACAAATCACACTTCAACAAATAACAATTTCAAGACAAACTTTCAAAATGAAATCTAGGAGCCGAGGAACACTCTATTTCATCAAATATTTCATTTTCAAGGATAAGAAAACATTCAAGATTCACAAATAATTGCATTCATAGAAGAGGGAAATCCTAGACATCTTTGATTACAGCTATAAAGACCTTCAAAACAATTATTTAAGCAAGAACAAAGGGTATGATCAAAAAAGACCTCTTTGGCAGACTGTAAACAATGGTACTTCAAAGGGAGACTTCAAAAACAGTTCTTAAGTTGCAGCAAGTAAGCAAGGAAAACCATAAATCATTCTTGAGACCAACTATTTGAACTATTTCTAAAATAAACAAGCTTAAGGGTTGAAAAGTAGTCAAACTACTCAATAAAACCTTTAGCAGATGAAAACATAAAGACAGTGAAGAGTAAACAGGTTTAAGGTGCTTCTAGGAGACATTTCTTAGCCTAAAATTTTTACTCTACTGCAAGCAAGAAATGATGAAAATAGAATGTAAAATAGGAAAAACATTAACAGATAAGAATACTTCACCAATAGCCAAGCTCAGGGATCCAATGAAAGAGCTTTCTCCATCAACAAACAGGTCAAAACATCCACACGTTCAAGAACATCAAATTTCCTTCAACTTCAGCAGAACTATGTATTACTTCAAAGAGTTATCAAATTCCCAACATACAATGAGTTCGAATGTAGTATTTATGCTGCAAGTGAGGAGGTGGAACCATCTAGGGTTCAAAATGTTATTTAATGACATAGTAAATTCACTCCTATCCTTAAAAACCATGCAAGGCATAAGGTAGGAATGTCTCTCAACTACTTCTCTGTGTAATAAATCTGTCTTTACTTCCTGAGGATGAAATAGTTGAAAAGATTGACTTTGAGGCCTTTTTTGTCTTTACATTAACTGTTCTAACAGTTTATAATATCTTCTTTAGTGTAATAACTGTCAATTTTCCCCTTGGGATAGAAAGCAGGCCACAGGTGGCAGTTTGATTTATTAAGTGAATAACTGCTTCCATTTGATGTTTTCGAGGCTATCTTTAAGCCTAATTATCCTTTATTTCATCATTTAAACTATATTTTAAGGCTTAATTTTTCTTTGGTTTGCCTTTTCAATTGATCATTGTCGTCCGTTTCCCTTTATTCACTGCTTTAAACCTTTGTTTATTTGCCTTTATCCTTTGACCTTCAGCCTTTATAATTATCCTTCGCTGACCTTTTAATACTTCTCGGACTTCTTTAAAACTTTTGTTACTCTATCTTTAACTGCATTTTCTCCATTAATCTACCAATTAAACCTTTAAATATTTTGTCTTTAATTGTGTTTTCTTCTTTAACTGTGTGCAGGGTTTCCTTCGGTGCGCCAAAGGGTTTTGTGTTTCAACTAGTGGTTATGAAGACACTGATTAAAACCTTTGAATTAAAAACCACATATTTCCTTTTTCTTCGTCTTTTTGGCCCTTGGACTGTCATTGAAAGGCTCTTCGCCACTGTAACTTGACTGTGGGCGAGCCTGCACATAAACCTACCATTATAACCTGCAATATACAAAAAATATTAATAAATCCTACGCTTTTTGGGGAAAAACTGCTTTTCAGAGGTTTCATGAGGGCGTACGGTAGTCGGAGGAATGTTGCAGAGGGACGAAATGTATGCAAGAAGAGGTTTCACGGTGGAAACCTGCAAAAATGGGATTAAAAAAGGTTGTGGCGCAAAAAATGGGAAAAGTGGTTTTGGTGAAAACCACGGTGGTTTTCACGTTGATAATCGACAGTAAGCGATTTTGCCCCAATAAAACACGATACGCGTCGGAGGGTGACGCGTGTCCCTCATGAAACTACCGGTTTCGCTTGGATTTGGGTTGTTAAACCCGAGACACGAAAATCCACGTGAAATGCGATGTGAACCGTTGGATCTGGAGGTGTAGATCCAACGGTGGGGGAGAAGCGTGATGGGGAAAAGTGCATGGTGGAAGGGAGGTGGTGGAGGCCAAGTGTCGGATGGAGATTGGACAGGTGATTGAATAGTGGGGGGTGGGACCAATGGTGACGTAGGCTATTTTGTTGTGTAGCGGGTTTGGTTGATCGGCGGGGTTGGATGTTGAGTTAAACGAGAACCGTTAGATCCATAAGATCTACAGTGTAGATCGATTGCGAGGGTGAAAGGATAAGGGGTAGACCAGAGGATGAGAGGGGAGTGCAGAGCCATTAGATCGATAAGATCTATGGTTGAGATGGGTTTGTATATATGTGTGAGGAGGGATGGTTGGGTGATGGGTGGGAGCATGGTGGCCGTCAGATCAAGGCTTGAGGCCTTTGATCTATGGTTGAGATTTCTCTGAGATTTGACAAGCATGGTGGAGAAAATACAAAGGAAAATGTGTTTTACAAGGGGCACAAGGGTAAATACAAGGTAAGGGAAGGGGGTTTAATGGAGCGGAGAGAGTGCGGTTCTGTAGAGGAGTAGGGGACCGGGAGCAGAGAGATAAGGGGCTAAGGGTTTAGCCAGTGGTTGGGGGTGAGGTTATATGAACAGAGGGGCAGAGGACTTTAAACCCTCGATGGATTAAGGCCCAAAGATTGTAAAAAGAGCGGAAAAAATGCCTAAAACGGGGTTTTTGAGACTTTTTCAAGGTTTTCGATAGAAAAAAAGAGGGGTTTTAAAAAGGAAAAGGGATCAAGGGCTAGCGCCTGGTCACAACCCTGGGTCTCGTGAAGAAGAGGGGGTTGGGGCTCAAGCCCAAAGGGGCTTTAAAGCTCAATGTGTTAAAAAATGGTCAGAATAGGCTAAAACATAGGCTTTTTGACCTTTTTAAAAGTTTTCGATAAGGGAAAAAAGAGTTTTTAAAACCATATAAAGGAGTTATGATGGTTTGGAGGGGTTTTTGATGATTTTAAAAGGGTTTTTTAGGGAAAATTGAGGATAATGAAGAGGGAAAAAAGGACTATTTAGCAGGGAAAAATGACTGTTTGGATAAGTGAAAATGAGTGAAAATGGGCAGATATAGCCTGAAAACAACTTCTTTTTGAGATGGTAGGATAACTTGGAGGATTTAAGTGAAAATATTCAGTGAATTGATAGGCTTAGGATAATGAAGGCTGTGATATTTCTAGAACTCACATTGTTTTTGCAATATTGTTGCTAGAAATTTGGGATTGTCAAATTTAGTCATCTTTGGATAAAGTCAAAATTATGGATGACTAACACTACATAGGTAGATACTCATACATTGAGGATTGATCAAACCATTTCATTCTCTCCTGAACAACTGATCTCCCAACTGGGCCGACCTCTAACTAGTGCAAAGTCCTAACTAGGTATTTGGTCCCACACAAGTCAGGGATATGGGATTATTTCGCTTTGAACTTTTGCTACATGGCCCAAACTCTAGCTAGGCTTGAATCACCTAAATCCAAACCTTATTAAAAAATCATCCTAAGTTCATAATCAAATAATTTTTCACAAAATTCAAGGTAGAGGTGGAACCTTAAGCCAATGAACCCTACCTGTTAACTTCTTTGATTTGTATACTTTGGCCGACCATAAATTTTGGTCTTGGAGGCCTTTTCTGGACTTCAACATACCATTAAAAAATTATTTCCAATAGAAATTTATCTATGTCATTTCCACGAGCATATAAGGTGATCTTCTAAGGCAGAAGAACCTTCAAATCCTAGAACTCCCAACCATCATAGTTATAATATTTATAGATTATTCATTTAGCCTGCTACTATGATGATTCTCTACAAAATACTGCAGCAACCAGAAGACTCTCTTTGAGCTTAACACTCCATGCACATTAATTCCAAACACACTATGCCTTGACATTAATGCTAGCCATGTTTCCATTAATACCAATACACTTGATACCACATGACATCCTAACAATTCCAACTATTTAACAATCTCCCCTTTGGAATTGATGGAAACACCACACTTCTCCACATTGATGAAAAATCCTCATGCTACATCCAGGAAACATTGTGTCATCTAATGAATGGTTGACATTGAGCTTTTTCCACCCCACATGAGCCATCAATAAATCTCTCTCCCCCTTTAAAATCAATGGCAAAGGGCTACAAACTAATTTCTCTCCCCCTTCCAAATAATGTTTAATGGTCTAGTTTCTAATGTGCACTCTTCTCTTCAACGGATAATATCTCCTTGATGAGGAACATGAAGTCTGCCATCCAAACTTAGTTACACCATCATGGTTAAAGGCACCTACAAAACCAAGCATTAGAAAAACATGTCCTTGTGTCTCTTGGAGTTGGTGTTGCTTTAAAGACTGGACATATATGATATTCTCCCCTCTAACATATACTTAATCTTCTTTATATGATCATATAGTTCTGAACACCTTATGGATGTTAGTTGAATACTATATATTCCAATACGTCTTTTGTACCAATTAAAAAGAAATCGATACCAATTTAAAACTGTAAATGGTATTTAATTATGAGGGGTTTCCTCAGTGAATTATATTAGATATCATTTTTGGGATTCAATTTCATTGAGTAAGTCATTCATCTATGACGCTTTCCATGAGAGCTAGTCGTAACTGACTAATTTCTCATGATTTTTGAATAGTCCACTTAGCACTCATTGCATTGGGTGATGCTCACAGGGGTGAAGAAGTGTGTTTGAAACGAGTGAAATGAATCAAATAGCGCCAATCATCACTTTCAGGGCTTGCATCCAGTAACCAAGACTTCCCAAAAGGTCACACATCCCAGAACGCCTCTGGCTCAAGCATGCTTAACTATGGAGTTTTCCCCACAATCAAGCCTACTTAGCTTGCTACCCCATTTGAAAAACCTTAGCAAGTATTGTGCTTCATGAACCATTCAAGTAGAGCTCCCTTTACTCTTTGTATTTAAGTTTGAGGGGTTTCCATAGTGCATTATATTAGATATCATTTTTTGGGATTCAACTGTGTTAAGTAAGTCATTCATCTATGATCATTTCCATGAGAGGTAGTTGTAACTGACTAGTTTCTCATGATTTTTTTTACTAATTTTGCAAATGGTATTATTGTTGTTGCAAATACCATAGTTAATGATGCATTTAGGATTAATCTTCACTAATATTTCTTATTCAGATAAAATTAACACTTTTCTTGAGCATCCTAATAATCAAGTCCTCTCGCCCTGAGATCTTTATACTTTAGAATAGGAAATGTTTCTTAAACAACACCAAGTGTTCCAGGATATTGATATAAATTGGATAGTGCACAAGGAAAACTTCCATGACACCTCAAAAAGAAATTTCCATTTTTAAAAAAGGTTCCTCCACATGAATGAAAGACCACCAACTGACATAGTGATATCAATTGAAATTTAAGGAACATTGTAATATCCCAAAATGGAAAAGATAGGAATGTGGAACATAAAATTGGAAATAGTAGTGAATATCAATAGATCAAAACATGAGGCAATCATAGATCCATTCCATTATGTTTATTAGCAGAAAATAAATACAAATTCTTGAGGAAAAGGTCACTCAAGCTAGGCAAACAAGCCTCCCATGATCCAATAAATAAAAATATGAAATGCTCATAATATATAAAATGCTGGAATGCTATGACTGTGCAGTCTATGAGGGAATAATTGCAGCTAGAAAATAGAAATATATCTATATATATATAGATATATATATATATATATATATATATATATATATATATATATATATATATATATATATATATCATGATACAAATATTTAAAAAAATGAAGAATAAAATTCTGAGCCCAAATATTTCTAAGACCTTGAAGGACAAAATACCCAAAATACAAAAATGATGAAGTGCATCCCTAGGGATAAATAGGCTCTGCAACTGGAAAAATGATATGAGGTGGCTGATCTGATGTAGAAATGGTTGATACTCCTCCAATAGATATCCTGGATGAAGGGTTTCTCCCCTCACTGGAAATCTAACTCATCAACTGGGGCACTAACCCTCCTCTACAACTGCGCAATAAAATAATGCAATTCCTGAAGGGAACTGAGCTGTAGATGATGGAAGCAGCTTGGCCTAATGCCAAATGATACACTGATGCTCAAGGACCCTCCTTGCTAGCCTCCTGGATGAAGGACTATTCCCTCCACTAGAAAACAAGCTCAGAACTAGATCTATTTCTCCTCCACTACTTCTTCCCTGCAACACAACACAATACTGAAGGAGTTTGCACTAGGAATAATGGCTAAAGCTTGGAATAATGCTAGATGGTGGAAATGATGCTCAATAAAACTCTCCTGAGTAGGCACTCGAAGTCCCCCGAGGATGAGGGTGGGATTCCCGCTTGGGAACACCCTTGTGCTAAACATCACTTAAAACTCCGCTAAATAGCTGAAGCGTACAAATAGTCATACAAGACCAATACAATATCAATAATCAGATTTCCTTATATGCCTGCCATTCTATTTATTTTATTTTTGGTGAGCTTCCTCACGCTAGGTACCACTCATTAAAGATGCTACTCTCATGCATTCACTCCTCCATCATAACTGCATTGTCCTCCTTTAATGCTCTACTCCCTCCATGAAAACATTGTTGATTTGGTCAAATTTGACCCTGTCCACATGCTTTAGACCCTGTTCACACCTAAGGGTGCTTTATTCAACTGATATAGTGACCCATGTTCACATGGGAAGTGGTTTGATTCCTAATAAGGAGATTTATGGGTCTCCCTACCTTCTTAGTCATCTATCTAAATGAAAAAAGAGAAATTTAATATTCCAACTAGTTGAAAGCTAATTAGGAATATTACAGTCCTCCCCTCCCAAATGTTTCTTGTCCTCAAGCAAGTGCAAGGATGGATACTATAAAATCTCCTCTCCTCCTCCTGTAGCCTCCTCAACTGATAGTCTCCACCACTGAAACAGATGCTCTCCAATCAATCTATCTCCTAGTTGCTCCTCCCAAGTGTGCAAGTTAGCCTTTGGTAGATAAACCAAATGGCTCTCATCATGAAGAAGTGGGAGATCCATGTAGAAAACTACATGTTTTCCAATGGCATCCTTGAGGCATGAGAGATGAAAAATGTTGGGGGCCTTAACCCCAATTAGAAACTCCAATCCCCATGCTATCATCCAAACAAAATGGATCATCCTGGGTATCTCATAGAAAAACTCACCAATCCCCTACTTCTATAATGTAGAAGGGTTGTATGGCTGAAATCCAAAGAGAGGCTTACCCTCTTGTGGATAAATGTACTGTAAATGTATGGTAAAGGAATGTAAATACTTGGTTAGTTGATCAATAAGCATAAAGATACAATCCTTACCATGTATTGTTGGCAAGCTGGTGAAGAGGTCCATAGATGAGCCTTCCCATATTTCTATCAAAAGGGGAAGTGGCTATAACAACCTTGAAAGGTGGTTTCTTTCCTCGTCATTCATCAAGAAAACTGCATGCCTTCTGATATGTTGGAGCACATCCTCTTTGATACCCTCCCATGAGAATCTCTCCATGATGGTCTGATAAGTCCCAATGAACTCTGTGTGATTTGAAAGGAGTGCTTCATCTGCTGCATATAGAATATTCTCCTTGAGCTTGGAGTCTATTGTCAAGAAGATCTGATCCTGGTAATAGATGACTCCATCCACCACTCTATACCTCCCATATGTCACTTGCCCATCAAGCACCTTACATGTGAAGAGGTTCTTGGAATACTCCACCAATAGCTAGGACTCCCAATATGGATCTATACTCCTCAATGACAGTGTTGCTGATTTCTGAAATGAATCACCTGTCACCTCATAACTCCCGTCTTTGACATGTAAAATTCCAAAGCCACATGCCGGAGTATTGCTACCCCACTTTTTCTGCCTCCCTTGCAGCTGTTTTTGGCCAAGACAATATTGAAGCTTATGGGGGTCAACCTTCACTTGGAAGCCATTTCCCATCCAAAACTTCCAGAGTTTGGCCAATGCATGCAAGAGTGCCAATAAACCCTGGTCATATATAGAATATTCCTCCTATGTGGAAGTATCTTCTGATTCTCCAAGGCTATGGAGTAGCCCCTTTTCACCATGCTTGTACCACCATCTACTCCTGAATCATCATCTTCTAGTGCAAGTAGCTGGGTGAGAGATAGCAATACAGATATTAGACAATTTCTCACCCCTTCCTTGACCCAATCAAAGGCTCTATGTGTTGTGCTAGCCTCTCACAAGGCTCCTTCCTTAGCCAGATCCATGCCAATGATGCATCTTGTTGTGATAACTCTTTGATCATCTTCCAGTCAGGGGGCCTCCTTGGTGGAATGCCTCCATGTAATGAAACATCAAGGTCTAGAGTAGACTGTATATCTGAGTGGACTGATTTGTCCCTAATTTCACTGCGCAAATCATCCTCCTTCTTATGTGTAGAGACCTCATATAATGGATAGGTGTGTATGCCCCTAATCACCTGATATTGGACATCCTTCTTATCTTCCCCTTCCATCAGCAAATTCTCCCAGTCTGTGATGACCTTCCCCAATGTAATCATCCACTGCACACCCATATCATATTGGTGTCAAGAGCCTTGACCACAACGAAGTGATCTATCATGGTGTATGTACTCAAAACTATATTCAACGTCGGAACATACTTCCTCCACTTCTTAATCCCATTGTCTATCAATACTGACACATGATGCTCTTGGATTGTGCCCCGGTATCCAAATGTTAGATTCTTTGGAACTTATTGCAAGGATATAAGGGCTCCTCTAGTTTGAGAAATTGATCCATTTCCATCTCCATGTGGTGGTGGGTCTCCTCCTGGTGCTACAACACTAGTATCTCTTTCCAGTTCTTCCCATTCTTCCTCATCATTATTGGAGAATACCCCATCATCACTAAGAGGCCTTTTTTCGTGGTCCTCTCTTGAGGGAGGAATCTTCATGTCTTCCTTTTGAGACAAGAGCTCTTGCCGAAGAGGGGATATTGCCCTTGGAAAAGTACTTTGCAAGTTTCTAACGCTCTCAATATAATCCTAGAGTATAGTTGGTCTTGTGGATCCTACCAACTCATGCAAAGGCTCTGATTTCTTGAGCTTGACTAGCTCAACCAAAGGTGTTTCTAAATATCTTTGATGAAATCTTTCCACTACCCTCCTAGTGAACTCTGCATATGCAACCACATTTGCATGTTTCAATGTAGAAAGACCATGAAACCACCAATCATGAGCCTTACCTTCAAGGTGCAGCGTTGCTACCTTAATGGCCACCACCTCTGAAACTTGGTGCAATTGGAAATAGATGTCCAACTTCCCTACCTAAGCCTTAGCTGTGAACTTGGGTGACCCATCAAAAGTAGGTAGAAAGAATCTACCCAAAGTATGCTGCATGCACCCCTTACCTCTGATGTGATTACTGAGTCTTCTATTTTCTTTATTCTGGCATAACCCTTGGAAGTTTAGATTCTCTTTGAACCTCTGCGATTGAGATTCATATTCTAGGAGATAGTCACCAAGAGTCTCCTCCTTTTGTGTTTCTCCTACCTCCTTCCCTCTTGCTAGGAATGTAGGCATGGTAGAGCATTGTGGAACTAGTTGTAATGTTGAGTGTTCACACCAATAATGTAAAATGTTGGAGCTTTGTTCATGTAGAAACCCTTTAGGGGATTATTATGTCTCTCCATCCTCATCTCCTTGATTTCTCTGTTAATATCCTGCATAGTTTGAAGAATAAGCTTTGAAAACTCCTTTCCATTCATTTCTCCTGATATTGGAGTCTTGCCTTTGTCTCTTTTGTAAATCTTCTCATTTCTGTGAGAAGATTCTTCTTCTTCTGATGACATAGATGTGATGTTTCACAGGCTGAGCCAAGATTATGCTCTGATACCACTGTAATATCCCAAAATGGAAAAGACAGGAATGTGGGACATAAAAATAGAAATAGCAGTGAATATCAATAGATCAAAACATGATACAATCATAGAGCCATTGCATTATGCTTATTAGAAAAAAATAAGTACAAATTCTTGAGGAAAAGGTCACTCAAGCTAGGCAAACAAGCTTCCCGTGATCCAATACATCAAATTATGAAATGTTGCTAATATATAAAATGTTATAATGCTATGACTGCGCAGTCTATGACGGAATAACTGCAACTAGAATATATATATATTCTGATGCAATGTTCCAAAAATGTCGGGAATAGAGATCTAGGATACCAAACACATTTCCAAGACAACCCAGAAAGGGTTTCCGGAAATACCAAAAATACAAAAATGATGAAGTGTAGCCCTAGGGATGAATATGCTCTGCAACTGGACAATTGATACGAGGTGGCTGATTTGATGTAGAAATGCCTGATACTCCTCTAATATATCTCCCAAATGAAGGGTTTCTCCCCTCACTATAAATCTAACTCATTAACTAGGGCAGTAAGCCCTTCTCTCCAACTGCTCAATAAAATAACACAATTCCTAAAGGGAACTACACTGTAGATGATGGTAATAGCTTGTCCTAATGCCAAATGACACACTGATGCTCAAGGACCCTCCTTGCTAGCCTCCCAGATGAATGACTTCTCCCTCCCCTGGAAAACAAGCTCATAACTAAATCTATTTCTCATCCACTACTTCTGCCCTGAAACACAACACAAACCTGAAGGAGACTATGCTGGGAATAATGGTTGAAGCTTGGCCTGATGCAGATGTTGGAAATGGTGCTTAATAAACCTCTCTTGAGTAGGCACTCGAAGTCCCCTAAGGATGAGGGTGGGATTCTTGCTCGAGAACACCCTTGTGCTAAATAGCACAACAGACTTCGCTAAACAGTTGAAGCGTGAAAATAGTCATATAATACCAATACAATATCAATAATAAGAATGCCTTCTATGGCTTCCATGCTCTTCCTTTTATGCTTGTTGAGCTTCCTCAGCCTGGGTCCCACTCATTAAAGATGATACTTGCATGCATTCACTCCTCCATCATAACTATGTTGTCCTCCTTTAATGCTCCACTCACTCCATGATAGTGTTGTTGAATTGGTCAACTTTGACCCTGTCCACATGCTTTAGCCCCTGTTCACACCTATGGGTGCTTTATTCAACTGATATAATGACCTACATTGACATGGGAGTCTTACTATATCATCTAAAATATTGGAGCCCTTTTTTTGTTTTTTATATCGAGATAATTGATTATTTGCATTTTCTAAATCATGTCTCAATGAGACTACTTTATATTGTAGTCTCTCATAGTAAGCTTCTCTTTTATTTAGTTGATTGGTTAGCATCTAATTCAATATGTTAGCATGTCCTTGATGAGCATTTATATTATCAATTGTTTTGATCAAATTTTCATTCTCAAGCTTATATTCTTGCAACTACTCATTTTGATTTTGGTTTTCCTCTGCAAACTACTTGATGTTTTTTAGAGAAGAGGTGAGTTTCTTCCTAAAGTAGATCCTTTCTCAAATCCTTCTCTTTGCTATCAGAGGTGCTAGAAGAACCACTGCAAGGATCTATATTCCTCTCTATTTTCAAGGAATCTTCCATAGGTCTCAGAAGTATCCCTTTTTCATCACTACCAAGTGAAACTTTCATTTTATCTTATGGATTAACACTCTTGGGATCTCTCCTCATTCTCCTCAAGAGAATTCTTATGATCTTATTGAGAGGTACATTCATCTACTATTGCTAATAAAGTAGGTCTATCTTAATCACTACTACTAGACAAATACTATCCCTTTATTCTGATAATGAACATGCAAAACAATGATATAAATGATCTATTTATTTACATTTATCATGGAACAAAAACATACCTTATAATATTTATGGCCTCTCTTCTAAATCTTCTTCTTGACCTTCAAACTAAAGATTAGTAGCTTTCCTATTCGAAGGAAAATATTCAATCTTCTAATCGTATTTCCTTTGAGATTAATTCTTATTATTCTTCCTTCTCTTCTTCTCATTATCACAAGTAGTAGCTTCTACATATTATGGTTTACTATTTGAGAAACAAGGTTCATCAACCTTCTTTGATGTTTCATAGCTATCTTCTTCGTATAAAAATTAAAATTTATCTATAATTTCCTTTGTTGTGACAAAATGTCTCACCTTATCAGCATATAGCTTTGATAGCCCCTTCATGATGATCCTCTTGGCCTATGTATTAAAATCATTCCTCTCTTTATATTTTACAAACAACAAAATATATTCATTGATGACCATTGTGCTCCCATTCTAATCTTTCAGAGCTCATAGTTTGACCCATTGAAATATGGGAGTCCTTATGGTGTTAGCCAAGCTTTATTAGCCATGTTTCCTTTTTATCTACCTTCAAGCGATTAAGTTTTTCCTGTAGGAACTCGATCTGATACCAATTGTTGGAAATAATGTTAATACTGAGAGGAGCGGTGAATTGATATTAAGGCTAATTTTAATTTCAAATTCCAATTTATAGCTTTTCAATAAATCTTGACATTCATTCATGTGAGAAATAACCATCATAGCATATGCTAGCAATACAAATCAACACATGAACACGCACATCATGAGAAACATACACATAATACATAGAGGTTTAACATGGAAAAAATTCTAGTAGAAAAACCACCAAATCTTGTTTGTATTATGATGTAAAATATGAGATCTGACTTTATTTACATCAATATTTATGATCCACCATTCACAGGAAGTACCAACTCCCTTAGATTGTTTTCTAGCACCCACTAGTAGGAAGCACCAACTTCGTTATTCTGTAGACACATGATCAACATACCAGAAGCACCAACTGAAGAATTGACTTCTTAGATTTGTTGAAAGAACCAACTTGTAGCATCATGGATTTTTTGCAAGAACCAACTTGCATGAGAAGAAAACCACCAAGCTATTGGAAATACTCAGAGGGGGGTGAATCAATATTTATTTTCAATTGTTACTATAACCAATTAGATTCAACATAAAAACTATAGAAATGAATAATTTATTATGTAATGAAGGATAATGATCCTATTATAAATGAATGAGTACAATGATTTCCAAGCACAAACTTGGACTTAATGAGGCTCCGACCTCTAGGGATTCTACCCTATCTTCTCCAAGGCACCAACCTTGTGTTTAGGGGCTCCTACCCCAAGGAAATAAATCCTTTCTTCATTTCTTTACTGGACTATCATTTCAAAGATGTTTTATTGCACTAATCTACCTCACCAATTCTGCACCATACTGCACCGTTTATTCAACACCACACTTCTCCATTAATTATTTCCCATTGTTCTTGCGATACACTGCACTTATTCTTATGTTCTACACCAACACTTCACCAACTGTATTAACGAGTCAAAAATTCACAATTTACTATACTTCTAGCACCATGTGTAGAAATTATATGCACTAAGCATGCATATGTCCAAGATCCACCTGATATCACACTATTTAAATTTATGCAAGATACTGAATCTATTCCACTTGTTAATCTTTTGCGGAAAAATTAATTGCACACACATGTGAAGCATAAACAAAAATATTCAATCGCACATAACACATTTTTTAACCGATAAAGACTGAAGCTGAAAACCCCAACTATATATTATGTAACATGGAGATCATATGACAATCTCATACAAACATACAAAGCTTATCACAAGCTCTCAATACAGTACAATCGTCATACACTAATCAGGACCAATCTTGCAAATCCATGCACCGATCTTTGCCACCTGCTAGCCCGCCTCCACTGCGCAATCTCTGTTGAAGAATGGCTCTAAATGAATTCTAATTACTCCATCCTTGACTGCACAATCCTCATTGCAATCTCCACTGAGTTTTGGATGCAATCAATGCATCACTATAGTCACAACAAATAGTCTATATTGCCCTTTCACCTTTCTCTCCACTGGTCTCCACTGAAATTACCATGCACTGTAGTTAACTAATGTATTCTTTAGTTGATTAATGAGTTATTATTTATGAATTAATTAAATAATTAATTCACTCCACTCTCACTAGTGTATCAATCAGTTAGACTAGATACAACTAGCTCAACTGAGTCTAACTGAGTTAAACTAAATACAACTCCATAACTACTTCTTCCAACTGTGTCATAACTCTGCCACTTGAGTTCTAACTAAGTCCTTCATGCATTAGCTCCAGTAAACCCTCAGGAATAGCGTAATTCCTTCTGTTAGCTGTTGTACCACATCTGTGCACTGAACTGAAGTGCTCCAAGAGAATAAGTTGTTGTTTAGAGTCTGATTATTATTAAGAGCTAATAATAATCGACATGCATCTATTTTTAGATTGACGATCTATAAATAGACTTCGCCCAATATTCTAAAAATAGAATTTCATCTATTTTTACAACTTGATCAACCATCCACAAATAGCATCCTGCAACTTCTGAAATACAGTCATCATATACAAAAATAGACACTTAGTCTAAAAATAGACTTTGCGCCAGAATTTGCCTGCGGGCCCACTTAGTGAGGGCGACTTCATTTCACTAAGCTCCATCATCTTGCTGCATTCTCAACACTCCCTCTCATCAAGATATGGATTATCTGCAATCCCTATCCTGCCTCTGTGGAATTCGAACTTGCTCCTGGTGAGCGCCTTCGTCAGGATGTCGGCATCCTGATCCTCCGTGGGAACATATGAAAGCATCATGATTCTCCGCTGAACACAATCTCTTATATGATGGTACCGGATATCAATATTTTATATACATCATGGCTCTGGATGCTTGAAGTTTTATCAACTCGATTATCGTAATGAATCAAAGTAGGATATAAATGGTCGAACAAACCAGCTTGAGAATCTTCAGCTGGCGGATAGCCTCCCTTGAAGCTAAGTTGTTGCTATGTGTCCCGATTCTCTTGGGCAGAGTGCCACGAATCTTTGTTTCCTGCTGTACCAAGAAACTGCTATGGATTCGACACTGAAAATCCCTCCTGATGTGCTATTTCTATCTGTTGGGCTTCCTGCCCAATCTGCAATATCCGTGAAGCCATGCAACTTCACCTCATCTGTCTGTCTGTACCATAAGCCATACTCAGATATGCCCCTGAGATACCTCAGGACATGCTTTCCTGCCTTCCGAAAGAGCTTGGTAGGCTTAACCATCGCTTGTGAAAGCTGGTTCACCGCATAACATATGTCCAGTCTTGTATTCAATACATAGGCAGTCCACCAACTCTTCGATAAACGATGGCATCCACTACCTCTCTTGATGTATCCTCTTTCTTCCAATTTCCTGGAAGAGAAGTGTCGATAGGCTTACGCTTCTTCTGTGAAACTTCTCCGGTATCTCTCGGGCATACTTTCCTTGAGACACAAACAGTTCACCTTCCCGCTACCATATTTCCAATCTAAGGAAATAATGAAGGAGGCCCAAATCCTTCATCTCAAACTCCTTTGCAAGATCTGCCTTGCATGAGTGTATCAACTGCTCATCACCTGTTAGTATTAAATCATCAACATAAAGTACAATGATTAAAAGCTTACCCTCCACCACAATTTGGTATAGGTTTGCATCCGCCTCACTCTTGGCGAAGCCAAGTTCGGCGAAATAGCCATCGATCCGAGTGTACCAAGCACGTGGTGCTTGTTTCAGCCCATACAACGCTCTTTTCAGCACATATGGCGCTCTTGTTGAAGATCTCAAATCCTTCGGAGTCGCTCAATGTACACCTCTTCCTCAATGATCCCATTAAGGAAGCCGGTTTCCCGTCTCCCAGTGAATGTGACAACCCATCTACGCTGAGAGAGGAAGGATGGTCCGTATGGAAGAATACCATGTGACAGGTGCAAAGGTTTCCTCATAGTCAATCCCCTCGATTTGTGAAAAGCCCTAGGCAAAAAATATTTCCTTATACTTCTCGACGTTCCCATCAGCAGCTTGCTTTACCTTGTAGATCCATCTTGATCCTACAACTGATTTTCCCACCGGCCTTGGAACAATCTCCCAAGCACTGTTTCTGACAATGGAATCATACTCCTCCACCATGGCATCTACCCATGTGGGCTCCTGCGCTTCTTCTTCAAAATAATATGGCTCTGTCACAATACACTTGCTCATAAGAGCCATGTATCCAGTATATCAGTCAGGTGATTGTCTCTGTCTACACTGTGATGTAGGGACTCCTACATTCTGCGCTGCATCCACCTTCAGTCTCTCAGCTTCTGTGGTACGCTTCTTGCCTTGTCTGATGTTTGGTTCTGCATGAGTGGAATCTTCCACTCCATGAATATCCTCATGTGGCTAATCCACATCCAGAGGCTCATCTTTGGGAACAAGAAGTTCCTCTTCTGCATGCAAGTGTAGCTCCCTCTCAAGCGACAACTTCATGGATTTCACCTCATTGAATCTTATATCTCATCGCACAACAATCATCTGACTGTCTGGAAAATACACACGATAGTTATGGGGTGCTTCTGTGTACCGCAAAAATATCCCAACTTCTACAGTTGGCTCTAGCTTCTTCCTAGCGTCCTTTCTCACATGAATGTAAACAGATGAGCCAAAAATATTCAAATGAGGAATACTAGGCTTCTTACCAGTAAAAGCTTCCTCGGGTGTACTCATGCCAAGTACTCTACGAGGAAAATAGTTTTTCACGTAAACCGCAGTGTTGCATGCTTCCTCCCACTAGTGCATCGGTAGGCCTTGGTCATGCAACATCGCTCGTGCGGCACCCACGATCGTTGTTCTTTTCTCTTCGCGGCCCCATTCTGCTGTGGGTTATGAGGCGTATGAGTTCTCTTCTTCAAATTCTTTCTTTGCTACGAGAAATCTTTGGATTCTCCAAAAGATACTATTCTGTCTGCTCTGTCGAGGCTTTCTTTCCTTTGAGCTCCTTCTCCACCAATGCCTTGAACTCCAGAACTTTGAGAACGTTTCACTCTTTTTCTGCATGAATAATATCCAGCATTTATGAGAAAATTCATCAACAAATATCACATAATACCTGTGTTTCATTGTTGAAGCAATCGAGAATGGTCGACACATGTCTGTGTGAATTCTCTCCAGGATCACTCAAGCACAATTCTCCTTCTCATGAAAGGTGGTCTTCACAAACTTACCCATTGTACATCCTTTGCACTGATCTGATTATGCAAGAGTACCCTTGGGAAGTCGAGTAGAAATTTGCTGAAAAATCTTCAAAGCGCCATGGTGAAGATGGCCCAATCTCCTGTGCCATAATTCACCCTCATCCCGGCTCACCACTTCTATTACACTTTCCCACCATTGTGAGGCGCAACCATCTACCTCTAGCTTGTAGATATGCTTAATTCGAACCCCTATCTTCTTGGTTTGACCTGTTGTTTTATGTCGAAGGAAGGATTTTCCCTCACTGAAAACAACATCATAACCTTTGTCTTCCAGCATTGCGACTGAGACCAAGTTCTTCTTCAGACCTGGAACATGCATAACATTCTTCAACAAGAATGGATTACCAGACTCCCTCTCAAAGGTAATGGTCCCAATGCCAGTCGCACTGTACCGACCATCATTTCCCATCTCTATATGCATCTGGAGGTCCTTCTCCTCCAAGTCACTAAACAACTCTTTGTCTCCCGTCATATGGAAAGACGCACCACTGTCAAGATACCACACCGATCCCATGCAGCTTGAAACCAAGCATGCGATCAAGGAAAAATCTAGCTCAAATTGTGAGGCTAAGGCCTCTCCAGCTGCAGATCCAGCAACCTGCTTATTCTTCTTCTTCTATGGATAGTTAGTGGCGAAATGTCCATGCTCGTGACAGTGAAAACACTTCACTTTGGACCAAGTCCTACTTCTTGCCTTCCTTGGGATTTAGAAGGATTTTATTCCCTTCCATTTCCTTCGGTTGGCATCCCAGGCCCCAATTCTCTTCATCTTCATTCTTGGTGACTCCATCTGATACTGCTTGTATCTCCTCATGCACAAGATCTGGAAAACCAAATTCGCTCCCATCTGTTGGTTTTATCCATCCATTGACAGAATCTTCGTAGCTATGCCAACTCTTCAGAAGCCCAAGGAGAGCCAAGCTCACCAATTTTTCTTCATCAACAGTAACCCCCACACTTCCCAATTCATCCTCGCAGTGGACAAACTTTGTGAGGTATTTTGGAATATTGTCGCCCTTCTCCATTTTTATTTTTCTAAGCTTGTCTTTAAGCGCCAACTTCCTCTGGTCACTTCTGCTTTGGAACAAGTCTGTCAAAGCCTTCCACATTAAGAATGGAGTGGCTTTCCCGTGAAGGCTGGACACAATATGGTCCTTCACACCTTCCAACATAATTCTCCTCGTCTACACATTCTTGTTTTGCCATGCATCAAGTAATGCAACATCGGCAGATCTAGGCTTTGGAACATCGTGTGATGAACCATCAGCCCAAACATCCTCAACACCGCCATTGTCTTGTCCTTCAGTACCCTGCAAGGAAAATTCATCAGGTACTACTCCAATCTCAACTTTGTTGAAAGACCTTTCCAATGCCTTCACTGGAGTTACACCAAGAATCTTCTGTAGCAAATTCGAATTGTCCACCAACACAAACTCACTTCACAATTTCAATCTTCAATCAACTTGGCTCCGATACCATGTAGAAATTATATGCACTATGCATGCATATTTCCAAGATCCACCTGATCTCACACAATTTAACTTTATGCAAGATACTGAATCTATTCCACTTGTTAATCTTTTGCGGAAAAATTAATTACACACACATGTGAAGCATAAACAAAAATTATCGATCGCACATAACACAGTTTTTAATCGAGAAAGCCTGAAGCTGAAAACCCCAACTATATATTATGTAACATGGAGATCTTATGACAATCTCATACAAACATGTAACCACTAGAAAATTTGGCGAATTTTAACGACCCAGTGGTCGTTATTCCAACACATAGTCGTCGCGAGAGCGACGGTTCGAGTGGGCAAAACATGTTTTCCATACGGAGTCCACGGTTCGATGTAAAATTGTCGCCTCTCGGCCTTTTCCATCACTTCAAACAAGCGTCGGGAAACAGACGTTTCCCCGTGCGCTTAAAGACGTTTGTAAAGTTTGTCGCACTTCAAAGAAATGTGGTTCCACCGACATTTTTAACGTCACTCTTAGATGTTGTAAACGGTATTGCAATCCATCTTGTGGTCGACGTTTTGGACGTCGCTCTTCCAATGTTTGTAAGTATCCACAATTCCGTGAAATGTAGTCAAAACGTTTTCGTCGCTCTTCGAATGTTTGTAAGCGCTCGCCCAATTCCGACGAACTGTGGTCCGGCGTTTTCAACATCGCTCGTCCAACTTTTTTATAATGTCTCTCTTCCGACGTTTTTAAGTTGTCGCAATTCCGATGCTTACAAAGACATCAATTATCTGACAAACAGAGTTCAATTTTAGCATATGGAAAAACTTTAACGGAGGAAACGATGTTTTGAATATATTATATGAAGTAAAACAGTCCATGAAGTCATTACATTTTCACATTTGAAGATTGGAACCCAAATATCCATCCAGAAAAGTGGAAGTCCCACCCCAGACAATGATAAAAAAATACCCCATGTCACATATAGGGACATGATATAAAACCTAGTAGCGGTCCACATGGAGATTATCGACAATCTGAGAAAGCATCCAAATATGCCCGAGGCATCTATAAGAAAGTGAAATAGAAGTATGTAGAATAGTAAAGCAACAAATGAAATCACTGAAACATTCGTATTCCAAATAAAAAATTAAAGTACCCAAAATCCTTGAACGAGAAACGCTAATCATGTGAGGAGTGTGATATGTCCAAAATATAAAAAGACCATCGAGACCATACTATCAATAAACCGGCAACATAGACCGGCATTGCTAATTTTGAAGGCGAGTGATAAACATTAATCATTTTTCTAGAAAAAATGATGTTTTGAATATATTATGAAGTAAAGCAGTCCATGATCATTACATTTTCACATCGAAGATTGGAACCCAAATATCATCCGGAAAAGTGGAGATCCCCAGACAGTGATAGAAAAATACCCCATGTCACATACAGGGACTTGATATAAAACCCAGTAACGGTCCACATGGAGATTATCGACAAATCTAAGAAAGCATCCAAATATGCCCGAGGCATCTATAAGAAAGTGAAATAGTAGTATGTAGAATAGTAAAACAACAGATAGAGTACCAATGTCCATTGTTCCAAATACAAATTAAATTACCCAAAATCCTTGAACATAGAAAAACGCTAATCATGTGAGGAGTGTGATATGTCCAAAATATAAAAAGACCATCAGACCATATCAATAAAATAGCAACATAGACCGACATCGCTAGTTTTGAAGGCGAGTGATAAACATTAATCATTTTTTTTACACAGAAAAAACATTGTTTTGAATATATGAAGTAAAATAGTCCATGAAGTTATTACATTACATCTAAAGATTGGAACCAAAATATCCATCAGAAAAGTGGAAATTCCACACGGTGATAGAAAAATACCCCATGCATAAGGACTTGACGTACAAAACCAATGTAACGGTCACATGGAATAAGAGCCTGTGCGAGAAAGCATCCAAATATGCCCAAGGCATCTATAAGAAAGTGAAATAGCATTATGTAGAATAGTAAAACAACAGATAGAGTACTGACATCCATTGTTCCAAATACAAATTAAAGTACCCAAAATCCTTGAACGGAGAAAAACGCTAATCATGTGAGTGTGATATGTCCAAAATATAAAAAGACCATCAGACCATATTAATAAACCAGGAACATAGACTCACATAAACTAAGTTTTGAAGGCTTGAGTGATAAACATTAATCATTTTTTTTACGAGAAAAAACGTTGTTTGTTCATATTATATGAAGTAAAAATTCCATGAAGTCATTACATTTTCACATCTGAAGATTGGAACCCAAATATCCATCCAGAAAAGTGGAAGTCCCACCCTAGAAAATGATAGAAAAATACCCCATGTCACATACAGGGACATGATATAAAACCCAGTAATGGTCCACATGGAGATTATCGACAATCTAAGAAAGCATCAAAATATGCCCGAGGCATCTATAAGAAAGTGAAATAGTAGTAAGTAGAATAGTAAAGAAACAGATAGAGTACCGACGTCCATTGTTCCAAATACACATTAAAGTACCCAAAATCCTTGAACAGAGAAAAACGCTAATCATGTGAGGATTGTGATATGTCAAAAATATAAAAATACCATCGGACCATATCAATAAACCAACATCACTAGTTTTGAAGGCAGAGTGATAACACATTAACCTACATCATCTCTAGCGGATATAGGAAATGTGCAGAGACATGTACTGTTGATATACACCTCACACAAAAAGCATCCATGATAGAGAAAAAATATATATAAACCCAGGGTCGATTGTATGTTCTGGCTCGCTTGTTCTCGGAAATAAAAACCATCTGCAGAAACCCAGGCTTGCTTGTAAGATTAGGCTCACTTGATTCCAAAATTGGTAACCATCTGTTTCATCCGAGATGTAAGGTTTAGACTCGCTTGTTTCCATTAGTAGCCCACTACAGCATCCACCCTGTTCATAGCAAAAAGGTTCATGTAGATATACAGAGAAAGAGTATAATACGTAGACCATATAAACATGGCTTTGTATTTCAAAAAACAGGTTTAAAATAGAAACAGGGCAACATTTGTTTTTCTAAGTAAAGTTAATCTATTAACAGTGGGAATAAAATTACACCGAATTCAAAATCATTGCCCAGACTCATGGCAAATTTGTCATCAAAAAATTAAGAAGACTATCCTCATATGGGGAAACCAGTCTTGAACGTTTAATTTACAGAATTCAAAAATATTACAAAGGTCCAGCACAGTAAAATAATCTAAAATCAGCCCAATTAAGTGGGTCGCGAAGCAAGAAAAACAAATTAACCAAACTACTCCTCCGGCTCCTCGACGATTCGGCACCATCCTTCGGAAGGTCCAGGATCGCTAGGTGCTACCTCCACATTCATGCCACGGCTCCCCTCTTGAAGGCCCGAATGCTAGCCGGCTTTTTCCGAGCTCAGACCCGCCAAACGGGTGCATTCTTCCTCCATTTGGGCCTCCTCGCAGAAAACCACAGTGATTGAAGCTGTGATTCGTGGGCGGTTGAGAGAGCAATTAAAGGAAAATTGCGCAGTGCGCGTCATGGGAGAAGGTGAACTAGCGGTGGGGAAACGAGGAGCAGGGGAATCCATACGATGGCCATATCCTACAACCCAACCCCGCCCACTCCTAGTATTTGGATAGCGACCTGCGTAATAATCACTGGACTGGCCGGAAGACGACTCGATTGAGGGGCTGGAGGGAGCGCGCAGGGGTTGACCTCTAGTGCTCCCCCTGTGGCAACGCATCCTTTGACCCAGGCGAGGCATGGGTGCAGTCTCACTAGCAGTGGACACAAGAGGAGACGGAGAAGCAGAATTCCAAGAAACAGAGGAATACAGACACATACGAGACCGAGAGAAATGCAGATATGTAGCAAGGTCTAAGCAGCAGTTCAGCTGATCACTTCTCCTTCTCGTCACAGTGAGCAGGCAGTGTAACCCAGCAACCGGCTCGTCTAAAAAACCATAGAGAAACGCCATTTTATCGACCCGACTGCAATGCAATCGAAGGACGCTCGTCATAATTAATCTCTGATCATTAATGAGAGCCGAAGGCTGGATCATATTGGAGCATGTGGAATCGCTAACAGGAGTGGAGGTTCGATCTTGAATAGTGTTAAAACTTAAGTAAATGCGTATTTGATGTGAAAAACTTGGAACTTAATTTAACAACGGTTAAAACTTAATGCGATTGATATGAAATCGCCACATCCATGTCCCATCACCTTAAACGCCATCGAATGCACCCGCAGCCGGGAGCAGGGCAAGTTTTGATTGAGGACACGTGGCAGAAATTGATTGGAGCAGATCTTTGTTTGGGCCGCTCGCGCAGTGGAAATCCGGACCTGAAAAAGATTAGGGCGAATTTGATAAGAAATTCATGTCACAACTCTCCCTCCGTACGCCAGCCCAACTTCGGACCCAAAAAAGATTAGGGTGGAATTCATTTGGTTTTCACGTCACAAAATTTTCTGACGTCAACAGGCTATTTTGGAACGTGAATTTGAATTATGGTTTATCGCCATTTGAATTCCGGCGGGCTCGACTTAAGAACAATTTTGTTTGATCCCATCTTATAAAATTTGTGTTGGTTTTCTTTGATAATACACATATTTATAATAAATCATGGTAATACCACACTAAACATGTGGAAACATTATATAAATTATTGAGAACAATCATTTTTATGTAAAAATATCCAAATGTGCTTTTGGGAAATAAGAATTCGAGTATTTGGTTCATATTGTTTTAAAGGAAGGAGTGAAGTTGGAGCCTCAAAAGATGCAAGCTATTAAAAAATGACCTATTCCTAAGAAAATCAAGGTTCTTAGAAGATTTTTTAGACTTACATGATATTATTGATCATTTGTTAATAATTATGCATGCATTTCAAGTCCACTCACATATCTCTTGAAGAAAATATCATTTATATGGAATGATGAGGCTACTTTGGCATTCTCTCTTTTAATGGATGCCATGTCTTCTACACCAACATAGGTTGCACCTACTTTTGGTAAAACATTCATAGTAGAGTGTGAGGCACTAGGACAAGGAATTTATGTAACATTAACACAATAAGGGATATCATTGGCTTTTAAAAGCAAGGAATTCAAAGAAAATATTTGGTGAAATCTACGTATGAAAAATAAATGGAAGCAATATTACATGCAATAAAAATGGGGATAGTATATCATTGGGAGGTACTTTAAAGTCAAGACATACCATGATAGCATAAATTATTTTTTGAAGCTATGGATTTCATTGGAAGATTAACAAAAATGAGGAGAAAAAATGCAAATTTTTAATTTTGAGATAATATGCAAAAAGGGTAAGGAAAATTTAGTACATGATGCTCTTTCTAAAATAGAAGAGGCCTCAAATTTATATCCAATTACATTTTCTATTCCTAGGTGGCTAGAAGAACCTTGCCATAATGGAAAAATGACAATAGTACTAAACAAAAACTAAAATTTATAAAGGATGGGATGAACTCTATGGAGCATTGGGAGTGAAAGAGAGATATACTTTGGTGCAAATGTAGAATATTTTTATGCACGCAAGCATATTTGAATAAACAAATATTAAGAGAGTCCCATGTCTCTCTGATGGTAGGACGCAGGGTTCCGTAAAACATCTCAAGGGATCAAAAAATATATTTTTGGAAGGAATGAAGAAAGATATTCAAAATTTTGTAAGAGAAGGTCACGTTTGCATAATAAATAAAAGAGAGATAGTAAAATCTCTAGGGTTACTTAACCATTCCACATACATATTCAAAGACTAGAAGATATATCAATAGACTTTATTACAGGGTTACTGAAATATAAAGGTAAGTATTACATTTTTGTGGTCATTTATATAGACAAATTTTGTAGATTTTTTTTGTAGAGCTCAAAGTACATAAACAACAAACCAAGTGGCAGAAGTGTTCAAAGACTAGAAGATATATCAATAGACTTTATTACAGGGTTATTGAAATATAAAGGTAATTATTACATTTTTGTGGTCATTTATATAGACAAATTTTGTAGATTTTTTTTGTAGAGCTCAAAGTACATAAACAACAAGCCAAGTGGCAAAAGTGTCCGTGAAATAAATTCATAGTCTTCATGGTTTTCCTAAAGTAATAGTAACAAGAAAATTTGGAAATAATTATTTAATATGAGTGGAGAAACACTAGCTGCCATGAGTTCTACATATCAAACACAATCAAATGGTCAAGCAAAAATAGTTAACAAATGTTTTTAAGGTTATCTACAATGTTACTCTTTAGAAAAGCAATATTAATGGATGAAGTGGGTTCGTCAAGGAAGAATGGTAATATGATACTACCTATCACACATCTACTAAAATTTCCTCATTTAAGGCCCTTTGTGGATATCCAACTCCTAGTATCCCATAATTTTTGCAAGATAAGTCCAAAGTATAGGAAACAGAGTCACATATGGAAAATACTAAAGAAACTTTGAAAATTATTATGGAAAAACTTAAAATGACATGAAACATGATAAAACAACAAGGGGAACAACATTGAAGTGAAAGGAAATTTGAGGAGGGTAATTGGGTATTTTTTAGATTATAGCATTATAAGCAATCTTCATTCAAGAAAAAGAAGAATAAAGAATTAGCTAAAAAATGTTATGGCCCTAAATAATTATTCATAGGATTGCACAAGTGGTATAGAAGTTATATTTTCCTTATTTTTGCCTTCATAAGGTTTTTCATGTATCTTGCCTAAAAAAGGTTTTGGGAAAAAATATGCCAATGTAAATAGAACTTCCAAAATTATATGAAGAATGAAAGTTGATTCTTGAACCACAAAAAGTTATAGATAAACATTCTGTATCTCTTTGACATATAACCATTATGAAGTACCTAATCAAGTGGAAGAATATTCCTCTAGAAGAAGGTACAAAATGCAGATTTCACCTTACAAAGAACGCCCAGCAGTCAGTTGAAGTTTTATGCGTTTTTACAGTAAAATATATAATGGATAATAGTTTTATGTTATTAAAATCATGCGACTTGATTTTTTTAAAATCAATTTTCAATTTTAATGTAAAGATTTAAAGTATTTTTCATATTGAAAAAGCTTTAAAAAATTTTCAATTGAATGTTAAACCAATTGAAATATTTTCATTTGAAAGAAACTCTAGAATTTATAATAATACAAAAAGACATGATATAAATACAATGGTAAGTTTCATCTTTCATTACGAATATTCATTGGTAATACTATAAGTCTTGAAGACACTATTATAAGAATTTGGATACATACCACCAGGATATAGGAGATTCTTATATGTCAGATTGTGTAATGCAATTTTGACTTTGTCTCACAAGGAGCAGCAGCATGGAGGTCTGGATTTTTCTTATAGAAATTTATTATTATTATTTGAAACGTTGTTTATAGATATGAATACAACAATGAAATTATGAGCATGGTGGAGAATTAGTCAAGCTCATGATGCCAAACCATGATGATGTAAGTTTGGAATTTAACATTTTTACATGTTAAAGACAAATAGTCAAAATCACCGACAACTTAGTATGCCATAATTAATAATCATTCCCTGTTCACTTTTGTTAATAGGTTTATGTCACACGATGATCTCTCTTCTCTGGCATTTACTTGTATTGAAGATCACTATTCTAGTAATAAGGAGTTATTTTCTCCAAAAATAACCCTAGCCAAACATTGACAATGCATCAAGGATATCTTTCTATGCTTCATAAGTACATATGTTCTACTTCTAAATCATGTCTTGGAAGTGGTTTTTTTGTTGGAAATTATTCACCAGTTGGTTTCATACTAAAGTCTTTTTCACATTTTCAGCATCCAATACATGAAAAAGATAATGGTTTAAAACAACATAAATATTTGAAATTTTGCAAGAATTGTCTGGCACACTTTGAATATGAATTTTGAAGTCAAGTGCATGATGCAGTATAGGATCAAGTGTCATTTTGAATACCAAATGTTTCACAAGAAACTTCTCAACATGCTACCCTGCAGTAAGGATTAAATGACAATATTGCATCAACTATTTCCATAATAAAAGTGCACCTCGGCCATAAGACTAAACAACTACAAATGTTGTACATCTAACAAGACCACACAATCAAATGTATTCCACAAGGCCAATACTATATGAAAAATGAAAAGGAGTTTGCAACCAAAAATACCTTAGGCAACTAATTCAATTAGATACACCAAACCATCAGCAAAAAGGAAAACTAGCCTACTCAAAAGGCAAGCATTTACCTCCTTTGACAAAATTTTGAGTTCTGAAACAAGGGCCTTTATTGTCTTGTCAATGCCCGTAGTAATTTGAACGGGGTTTACACCTGCTGAAACAACCTAAAAAAAAAGGTTTCATTTCAAATTATTTTCCACAAATTTAAGATACAACCATTGTCAGTTATGTATTTCCTAACAAGCTCATAAATTTTGACAAAAGAACCAAAAATTTTTAATACCTGATAGCAATTTTTTCACTCAAAAACTATCTTAGACTCAATAAGCCCAACCCAAAACTAAAAAACGAAACACTAGAAGACCCTACAAAAATGAATAGATGATCTTAATCCAGTACTATCGACAAAAAGTTACCTTTACACCCTCACTTATTAAACCCTGTGCTGTTGAATTTTAACTTCAACTGCTACAGCAGAAGGACGGATGTAGCAGCAACATTTTTTTTTGGAGGTTGCTTGCATGCCATCCAGAAATTTAATTCAACATTTAAAATTCCTGCAAGTTTTTTTTGTAGACGGCCGCAGCCATATTTCTGTACAAGATTGTATTTAAACACAACAACCAGCATTAACGCAATTCACCAACCAGAAATTAAACAAACAGAAATTTACCCCCCAGTTTTGTAAATTCAAAAGGAGGACACGTGGAGCATTAATATTGGATCGCATGAAATTGAAGGGAATCTGAAAACCTGAAAACTAGACCCGAATTTTTTATAAGGCACATTGGATTGAGAATTTGCGTTACAAATTAGGCAGACGTTAGCATCCCATTTTGGAACGCGAATTTGGTTTGAAATTCAATCTATTCAGACTTTTGAAGTCCGACGGAAAGAGTTCTTTAATGTTTTGATAGTTTAATATATACATATGTTTTAAACATATGTTATATATATATCATATGCGAAATGAAAGGTGGGCCATAGAATTTAGTTTTAATTTTATTTTTTTAAAAAGAGGGTTTATTATAATATGTTTTATATGTTACGACATATAAAAAAAAAGGACAAAAAAGCTTGGTATTTTTTTTTATAGACAGTACGTAAATTTTTTATTACACAGCAGTGTGTAAAAAGTGAAAGACCGAGTGTAACTTTTTAAGTGTGTATGCACAGCAGTGCGAAAGTGAAAAACACAGCAGAGTGTTTTAGAGACAGAGTATGTTTGTTTTGAACAGACAGTGAGTTGGTCTTATGCACTGCATTTTGTAGCAGTCATAATTTTGTAATCCCTCTCAGTGAGGAAGAAGTGTAATAGTTTTTTTTGAGTTATTGAAGGGAATAGAAGTTTGTTTTCAAAGTATTGAAACTCTGTCTCCTGTCAAAGAAATTTTTATTTTCTCTGTGTTAGAGGAAGGGAGATTTATTCTCCATTCATTGTTCTCGAATTTTTCAATATTCCAACATGTGCAAGAACAACAGATGTTGTGGTTCCATCCCCAGCTAAATCATTTGTCTTTTCCGCAGCTTGCCTTACCAACTTGGCCCAAATATTTTCAACTGGTTCCTCTAATTCAACCAATAAAAAGGCCAAAACCATAGCATTGAGATACATTTCATTACACTGTCAATAACAATAAAATTTGACTCAGCCATAACCCTTTCCTTTTATTGTTGTGAAAATATTTATGCATTACTCTAATGTGGCTATTCCGTAGGCCAAGTAGACCACTGGGTAACAAATATGCTTCCTTTCACCTTTGAGTTTTCAAATGATGCCTACCAAATCTAAGACATTTAAGAGAGGGAACTAATACAACGTTAAAAAGAAAACCAAAGCACACATCTACAAATTACCTCCTTAGCTACTGTCATACCATCATTAACTATTTTCAGAGAACCATGCTTGCTCTCCAAGACAACATTTTGCCCCTCGCCCCAAGGGTGACTCCAACAAAATCAGCAAGTTTGTTCACACCGCCTGAAAGAAAAATTGACAATGCTTTTAGTAAGTGTGCAATTGAATGCCAGACCATATGCCAAAACAACCCTCCATGAAAAATTAAAATAACAAATTAAAATCGAATATAAGTGGACAAGGAAAGATCCACCGCAATGAAGTTTCACGTGTAGTGACCTTCCTTTAAACATAATTTTTTCTCTGACCTGCAATTTTTTTGTCACTGAGCCATCCTTGTTGAAGTACAAATCCTTTTCCATAGCTCTTGTATTAACTACCTTCTCTTTGTCACGTAATCTCAGATTCCCTCTTCTGCTTGAGCGATTAAAGAAAATGGGTGAAAAACTAAAAGAGAAGATAATTGTCTGCCATAATTATCAAACATTGCACCCAACTTTTTCCCCTTTCCATTGTTACCCAATGAGGTAGATGTGGAAATTGTTGTCATACTGCCCAAAGCAGAGGCCATCTTCTCTTATCCTGAATATATAATTACAAGATCTTCATATTAGTATGAACCTTAAAAAACATGACTCACATTGCTAAAAACCACTTTTAAGTTGTAACAGGCAAACTAAACAACTATCGCAACTTTTGGAAACTTCTGGAGCATTAAGAGAGAAACAACCAAAGAGAAATACAACCACAATCCTCATTTTAATGAGACTGGACTATATATTTGCATTAATATAATAGAAAGAAATCACGACTATATTAAGGCCAGCACAAAACAATCTTTAACCAGTGTCTCTCGCGGCCTTCAGGTTGCCATGCTAGAGGTTGCACATTTTTAATTTAAATTCTTGACCTCTCGTGCCCATCTATGAATGCATCCAATGGGATATCTACATCAAATGCTCCTTTATATCCCCAAAAACAAATTCCCTACTACAAGAGCACCAGTATTGATGGATCACCCCACACCATCCCGCCCACTAGAAACGGTGAAAAAGGAAACCCGAGAAAACTTCTGAAATATCTCAAGATGACTATATGGGTGGTTCTTATGAATCAACCAACCATTCAGAACATGCCCATCAATCCAAACCATGAGTATTATGTGACAATATTCAAGCAGGCACTGAATCGGATTTCTGAAGCTATGTTAGAGAAACCCTAAACTCTCACTGAAAATAGGTGAAATGTGGCACCACTCAGAGATTGACATGTGCCAATTGGTACAAGTGGTAGACAATTGGCATGCTCAAATAATGAGGTGATGCAAGAATGACATGAGGGAGAAAATATCAGAAAAGCCCCAAATCTGGAGAACTAAAGCTCATCACCAACCTGAGATTGACAACTTTACATGATGTAACCTATGAAATCGTAAATGGAGAAATCATAGTAACAATAAAGTAACCCATGTAACAATAAAGTCGGATTCATCCTGGGAGTGGTAATGGGAGAAATCATAGTGAACAACAGGAAACATGCAGAGTTGCTTACAATCAAATAGATGAAAAAATACATACAAAAAACCTAGATAATAATCATGAACAAGCTTAATATTGAATTATGAACTGTAAAGGAACTTACAAAATGTGACATTACGAACCTGGTCAAGCGCACAAGCAAAAATATCCTGGATATGACCCTGGTTGACAAGTTGTATTGCTCATGATGCAAGAGGATTTGTACCTGCACTGCCAAGTCAATCAAAATCCATCATTATCTATACAATAAATACAAGTAATTGATGTAGTATTTTTTGCTCTAAGATGCATTCTTATGATAATGTTAGAACATATGTTGAAAATGTCAAAACATACCTGAATAAGCTCCTCTTCGTTTCAAGAACAATTTATTGGAGTCGCATGAACTTGGAACAAGCCTCCCACGATCTGAAAGAGTAGCAACTAAGTCAACAGTGACTTTTTTGTTGCTACGCTGGATCGAGGGAGGTTTGCTCCAAGATTAAATCGCTTCAATAAATTATTCTCTACTAAACAGGGCCAACCACGTGAAGGTGGAAGCTCTTATGGCCCCTCCTCCCCCTCACATCACTCTCAATTCCCCAATACCCAATCTATATTTCATTTTTTACTTTCATGAGCATAAAAAAAAATATTCAATAACTAATAAAAAACAATTCAACAAAAAGTACGCAAGGAAACATTGAAATTAATGCTTGACATAAAAATAGTATGATAAATGAGTTTTTTATATAACGCAAAAAGCGTTCCAAGTATGGTAACGTTTGTCTTATAATAATACAATATTTTACATTATCAAATTTTCTTTTTCTTCTTCCTATTTCTAAAGCTCCTAATTACATCATCAATATCATCGTGCTCTGCTCCTGTTTCGTGCCTTTTGACTCGCACTGCTGACCTAGTTGCGTAGTCATGATGTTTGGTCTCATCCAGTGACGGGGCATCGCCTACAAAAATAGATAATATTAAATTTTAATTGTCAGTTTTTAAATATCATTGAACTAGTTCGGTAATATTAATAAAAAAAATTGCAATGAGGTTATTTACTTGGTGCACCAGTTGTTGCCACTGACCTAGTTGCGTAGTCACGATGTCTGGTCTCATCCAGTGACAGGGCATCGCCTACAAAAACAGATAATATTAAATTTTAATTGTCAGTTTTTAAATATTATTGAACTAGTTCGGTAATATTAATAAAAAAATTGCAATGAGATTATCTACCTGGTTCCCCAGTTGTCGCCGCTGACCTAGTTGCGTAGTCACGATGTTTGGTCTCATCCAGTGACGGGGCATCGCCTAAAAAAAACAGATAATATTAAATTTTAATTGTCAATTTTTAAATATCATTGAACTAGTTCGGTAATATTAATAAAAAAAATTGCAATGAGATTATTTACCTGGTGCACCAGTTGTCGTCGTTGGGACTATTGCCCTGTCTTCCTCTCTGGTGGTAAGATCCTCAAGAGAAACATTCTCTGTCATTTAAACAAAAAATGTTATAATGACAACCATCAAGGTATAATTAGAAAAAATTATAAGTGGAAATTAATTACCGTCACGACCCTCACTGATAGTAGCATTGTCGCTCTGGTCCCCACTACAATGATCAGGTTGCACGTGAGGATCATCTACATCTGGCTCTAAATTGGGTTATTTTCCTCGTCGATAGTGCTGCTCCCATGATTTAAACAAATTTGTTAGACATTACATTTATGGACGAAAACAAACATATTGAAAGGTTAATGTTTTACCTTATCAGGCATTCTGGATCTTGGGACTTGCCCCAAGCTTCTGCGACGTTCAACTACGGCTTGATAGCCGAAATGGAAAGTGATATTTTTATCTTCCTCTGTAGTTTATGTTCCGAATTCATCACCCTACATTACATATGATTGTGTATTTTGAATCATATTTGATAGGATTACAAAAACGTTGGAAGGCGATAAAATTAAATATAAGATGTTTAGCTACTTAATTACAATTCTTGCGGCTAATTTCAAGTAGCCGCCCTGGCCTAGCTTGTGATGGCCCTTTTTTTCAATCCTAGCTTTGGTTTCCTTTGAGGTGTCAGGCAACCTAGCATCAAAATATTGAAGTCATATATGACGTAGCACACTTTTATTTTAGACATAGAGAAAATTAAAGCTATTGAATTAAAGTTGTAATTTACCTTGCGGGTCTAGTTGGCATTTTTCCTTCTTTCTTTTCCCTTTTCTCTTTTCCGTCATGGATGAGTGCTCTCCACTCACTCTCTGAAACTGCGAGAGGACGCTCATATCTAGGGTTAAATTGCAATTGCGTCCTATAGGTGTCCCAGGTATATTTCAAATATTTGCCGGCTACCTGAGCCACCGCTTTTCTGTCAAATGTGCCGACCCCAAAAAGGGCTTCTAGATAATCTAGAAGTTCTTTTTTCAGGTTGGAATTCTGGGAATTCCACCCTGTACGTATGGTTGGGCCAAAAATTATCAACGCATGGCTCTCCAGAATCCTGTAGAACTCATTGTTTCCTACACAGAATAAAACCAAAAGAAAAAGAATATATTATCATTAATTTAAAAATAAAAATCATGATAAATATGTTTTAGATAAAGTACATGAAATAGTTAAAATATTAAAATTTACCTGGGAGTTGTACATGCTTTATAGGGACACCTTCATCGTTCACCAACAACGTGCCATTAATGGTCCCTGTGGAGCTGACACGTGTAGCTCAAGGAAACGCAATAATGTAGTTGGCCATATTAGCCTCATCATTGCCAACACGTTTAGTGGTTGGCTGGGTGTCTGCTTGGGCAGGGTGTGTTTCTTGGCTGGCACCTAAAGGAGTAGGTGTATGCGAGGGTTGTTGGGAAATATCTTGCCCTTGTGTCCCACTACCACCAACACCGGGTTCAGCAAGTGCCAGAAAATGCTACATACAAAAGAACTTTTTGTTAGTTTAGTTAATGTAAAAATTAAAAATCAAACTATCACAATTCATCTCATGCAGAACAAAAAAAATATCCTTTTGAATTTTTATTATTACCTGATATCTTTCTAGCTGGCTCATAAGATTTTTTATCCTCTCTTCTGTTTCAGGTGTTTGAGGCGCGTCTATCAAAGTATTAAATTCCGACCTTGCATCTCGTGCCTTTTTTCGCAACAAGAACATTGGAGATAGGGATGAAGAAAGCTCTTCCTCAAAGAGGGAATCATCAGGCGTACCATGGCTAGGTGTCTACATATTTGAACAAAATTAATATTATTTCAATTATGTAAATAACTAAAATACTTGAAGATAGAGCAATGTTGGCACTTTACATGTTCTTCCGCTGGCCTCTTTCCACGATCATCCCGTCTCGGGGTTGTTCCTGCACTGCTCTGATCAGTCTACCACATTGCAATAAAATTATAAATGTAAAAACTTGAAAAAAATATCTAACTTGAAAACACAAAATGAAAACTGAAATAATTTCTAATAAGACACCAGAAGACAGAGTTAGAGTTTCAAATATGCCTTGCATTGAATTCAGTCCTAGAAACATGTCATTGCACATTAAGGCACCCAAACAAGAGACAAGTTGACAATGAATACCTTATTGAATATATTGTTGGAGCAACTTCTAGTAAACTTGTTGTGAAGACCTTGAGGATATTTTTGGAGCAACATTGTTGAAGCTGATGGTATAGCATTGTTGGAGACGATCTTGAAGGGCCTTGAAGTGAAGCTTTTGGAGCAACTATTGAAAAATCCTTAGAGCATTTAAGTAAGGCACTTTCTATCTTCCATCACCTTTTTCCTTTCAATATCCTTTAAAATATTTTTTTGATATTTAATGTTTGAAATCACATTATAATTCCTTGATTATATGTGTTTGGGGACTTTCCCTTTGAAATTACCCAAAAATACCCTGGCAATTTTATCTTCAGGATGCATGTTTGACCCTATTGTTCAATATTTTGATTGATAGTATTAAACATAGAGAGTTAGGGGGCTCTTGAATTGGTTTGGTTGGGCCATTAGATCCCTAACATCTACTAGGAGAACCCCCCTTGAGTTGGAGGAGAGCTAGCCCGAAGTGAAAAGAGGTTGGTGAGGTGACAATGGGGCTATTGAATTACACATGGTATCACACTTTAGCTTTAGGACTTTATCTTGAGAAGTGTGAGATTTTGCTATATCAATTCTCAAATTGTTTACAACACTATTGTTAAGAACTAATAAGAAGTGATGTTGAGGGGCTTTTTGGTATAAGAAACAATACCATTTAAAAACTAGGGTTCTCAGTTCTTGGCATTCCTTCACCTGGGCCTAGGGGCACACTAGAATAATTTCACACTAAACCATGCAAACTTAAAAGTAACTTAACATATCCATAAAGTAATAATAATCACAATTCCTAATTTCCTATTGTACGATATGATGCAAATTATTCAAACATGAAGCAATGAAGACATGCAATGTTTGAATTTCAAGATTGATGAACCAATACAAGAAGTTAGAAACTACAACTTTGATTCAATACTCTGTGTCCTAACTCCGAGAAGGAATCTAGTTTGTAGTACAGAACATGCATCGTGTATTATCAATTCTTAATTGACAACAACTAAAGGTCATCTACCTCATCAATTCCTTCCCATTTTGTGTTTTTATGTTATATTCCTTATAAAAGTGTCAAATTTCTCTCAAAGTAAGCAACCACCGAATAAAATAAAAAATAGTTGAGATATGATTGAGAAATGGTCATTTATTTCTTGAAAGGATCTTCACAATTTCTTTGGTTGTTTTTCATCTCAAGAAATAAGAAATGACCTAAGAAACTATCGTGATGTAATATAAGAAACAACATAGTGCAATGGCCATTTCAAAGCCAAATGATGTCCATTGAGGACATGGCCTTTATTTGGTTCCTGTTTCATAGGAGTTTCGGGTAGAAATGGAACTTTGTTGTACCATTTCCAGTAGTAAAAAGGGAAAACCTTCTTTTTCCATGGGAAATAATTTACCTTTCCTTTTTCAAGATAATCTAAATCACAAAAAATATGAACTATATTGCACACATTCTTGGATAATGTGAAAGTGGAAAGGAATACCCTACACAAGTGATGCACACATGTACATTTGAACACTAATAGATTTTTGTAGTTGAAATGCAATGCTTGTTTTCATTTAAATGTAGGGTTTTTAAAGCAGGGATAAATAATGGTTGCCAAATTAATAAGCGTTTCTTTGGGAAAAATTTAAATCTTGTATTGGGTGATGAAGATAATAGAGGGTATTGAATCTTGATTCTTGACATCTAGAGAGAACCCTACAGCCTAACACAATCCAATGGAATTAACCAAAAAAACCCAAATAGAGTCAACCCTACTATAGGAGGAAGGGCCTGCAGTAAGAACTTACCATTTTGCAAGAGCTGAGGGCGAATGTTGTTCTGCAAGAGCTGAGGGCAAATGCTATTCTGCAAGAGCTGAGGACAAATGTAGGGTGAATGTTGTTATGCAAGAGCTAAGGGCGAATGTAGGGTGAATGTTGTTCTGCAAGAGCTCAGGGCGAATGCTGTTCTACAAGAGCTCAAGGAAAATGCTGAGGGCGAATGCTATTCTGCAAGATCTGAGGGCGAATGTTGTTCTGCAACAGCGGAGGGCAAATGCACACGTGATATAAGACGTTAATGTAGCACACATGTACATTTGAACACTAATAGATTTTTGTAGTTGAAATGCAATGCTTGTTTTCATTTAAATGTAGGGTTTTTAAAGCAAGGAGAAATAATGGCTACCAAATTAATAAGCGTTTCTTTGGGAAAAAATTAAGTCTTGTATTGGGTGATGAAGATAATAGAGGGTATTGAATCTTGATTCTTGACATCTAGAGAGAACCCTACAGCCTAACACAATCCAATGTAATTGACCAAAAAAACCCAAATAGAGTCAACCCTACTATAGGAGGAAGGGCCGGCAGTAAGAACTTACCATTTTGCAAGAGCTGAGGGTGAATGTTGTTCTGCAAGAGCTAAGGGCGAATTCTATTCTGCAAGAGCTGAGGGCAAACACTGAGGGCTAATACTGAGGGAAAATGCTGTTCTGCAAGAGCTGAGGGTGAATGCTGAGTGTGAATGTTGTTCTGCAAGAGCGGAGGGCGAATGCGCGCATGATATCAGACGCTAATGTAGCTATTGCGATGGATACGAAACAATAAAATCATTTTTATGTAGCGCACATATAAGTGTCGTTATACCGACGACGGACAAAGTGTTGCTATTGCAACGGGTGCCTCCAAACATCGCAATTGCGACACTTAGACATTGTGTCGCACTTGTGACGTTTGGAGGCAGTCATCGCAATAGCAACGCTTTGGGCCATAGTGTCACAATTGCGACGTCTTCCTCCAAATGTCGCAATTGCGACAATTTGTCTATGTGTCAGTATTGCGAAACTTTTCTATAAACTTCGGTATAGAGACGGTTTCGAGCGGGATGAAAAAATTTGGGGAAATTTCTGACATTTGGTCAAAAGTGTCGGAACCAAGTGTCGGAATTTATGCCAAATGTAGTAGTGAAAGATTATCACAAACTCTCAGTACAGTACAATCGTCATACACTAATCAGGCCCAATCTTGCAAATCCATGCACCGATCTTTGCCACCTGCTAGCCTGCCTCCACTGCGCAATATCTACTGAAGAATGGCTCTGAATGAATTCGAATTACTCCATCCTTGACTGTGCAATACTCATTGGCATATCCACTGAGTTTTGGATGCAATCAATGCATCACTATAGTCACAACAGATAGTCTATCTTTCCCTTTCACCTATCTCTCCACTGGTCTCCACTAAAACTGCCATGCACTGTAGTTAACTGATGTATTCCTCAGTTGATTAATGAGTTATTATTTATGAATTAATTAACTAATTAATTCACTCCACTCTCACTAGTGTATCAATCAGTTAGACTAGATACAACTAGCTCAACTGAGTCTAACTGAGTTAAACTGAATACAACTCCATAACTACTTCTTCCAACTGTGTCATAACTCTGCCAGTTGAGTTCTAACTGAGTCATTGATGCATTAGCTCCAGTAAACCCTTAGGAATAGCGTAATTCCTTCTTTCAGCTATTGTGCCACATATGTGCACTGAACTAAAGTGCTCCAAGAGAATAAGTTGTTGTTTAGAGTCTGATTATTATTAAGAGCTAATAATAATCGACATGCATCTATTTTTAGATTAACAATCTATAAATAGACTTTGCCCAATATTCTAAAAATATAATTTCATTTATTTTCCCAACTTGATCAACCATCCACAAATAGAATCCTGCAACTTCTGAAATATGATCATCATGTCTAAAAATAGACATAGTCTAAAAAATAGACTTGCGCCAAAAATAGCCAGTGGGCCCACTTAGTGAAGGCGATTCTTTTCACTAAGCTCATCATCTTGTTGAATCTCAACACCATGTTGCACTAGGACTATAATTTTCCCCTCACTGTACCAACAATACCAATTATAGGTTCGATCTTCTTATGAACTAACTAGTCTTCAACAATTCCTAACATCCTGAAGAAAGAGATAGAAGATATGAATTTTGATGCTTACAATACAACCCTAAATAGTTAACCCTTGAACAAGCTACAACAGGTCCGAAGGTGAGAAATATAGCACAGTTCTGAGATATAGCAAACAGTCTAAAGTACTGCACTATAATATAGGTTAATAAGTCCCAAAAACTCCAAATTAAAACAGAATTGAGCTACTGTATTGCAATAATAGGTCAATGCAATTCCAAGCCAAGAGATATATGCCACTGTAGTTGTTTACAGGTCCGATCTAGGAAATTTGATCCACTGTAATATATACAGGTTTGATGGTAAACATTGTGATACATCATGTTTAGGTCCAAACTCTCTTTCAATGAGGTGGTATGAGGCTAATACAGTGGATCCGAGGTGTATTACAGTGAGTTTTAGAGAGGTCTGAGCCAAACTTCAAGAGGTCTGCAACAAAATATAAGCTACAAATAGGTCCAAGTAGAAGCAGGTCCGAAATATGAAATGGTATGAATTTATAGCAGTAGATTACAGTGAGCCTGTAGGTTTCTAAGCTATCTAGAGGTGTCAAATATCAAATTTATAACCCAGAAACATAGACTCTTTCTCCTTAATTTAATGTTCCCTCTCTTTTAAGTTCATGAGTTGTGAACTGTAATAGTCTTCTATGTGGATTTTCACCAAATTTCTTGGAAAGAAATGAGGTCTGAGGTCTTATTTATACACATTATGATGTGAAATGAGGGGACGTGGCCCTTAAAGGGAGGCTGACATTAGGGATAGGGCATAGGTCGGCTATATGTCAAAAATAGGATATATAATTTTCAAAATAAATTTCTCTTATAATATTTGGAGTTTCAGGCCAAGTAGAAGCTCATTGGAAGGGAAAAATTATGCTCTAGATTATGGTGAAGGTTTCATAGAGAAATTGTGCCTCCAAGGTAATGAAAAATAATTTTCAATGTGACTGCTCATGTATTGGTGCAGAAATGGAGGTAGGGCAGAATGTCTTGGGCTTCTTTTATTCTTCATCATAAATTTCTTCATAATAATGTTACCGTGTCATAGTGATATATGTCTTAATGTAGTCTTCGATCATCTAGATGACCAAAGGGCATCATCTAATCCTTCAACAAGTATGGTCATCAAGGTGCATGACTGACACTTCTTCATCATCATCTAGCATCCGATTGCCATATTTACATCAATGACAACCTATATTAACAATCCCCCCCTTTGTCATTGATGGAAATATTCCACCTTTTTCTCCCCCTGTCATGCTGCTCCCCCTATTACGTTGCTGCTTTGCTTGGTTTCTTTAATGTGAGGGAAGCGTAATGACCCCCATATTTTGACGAAGATATTAAAATTCTTCTTGGGGAAGGGGTTTTGTAAATATATCTGCAATTTGTTTCTTTGTGTTGGCATATTCCAACTTGATATTTTGTTCAGCAACCTGTTCACGGAGAAAGTGGTATTTCATTGGAATATGTTTTGTCCTCGAGTGCATCACCAGATTCTTTGAAAGGCTAATGATGCTAGTGTTGTCACAAAAAATGGTGATTGGTTGCTTAGTTTCTATGTCGAAATCTTTCAAATCTTCCTTCATCCATAGTATTTGTGTACAACAATCAACAACAACTATATATTCAGCTTCAACTGTAGAAATGGATATAGATGATTTCTTTTTCTGGGCCAAGATACAAGAAAATATGCCATAAAAAATGAATTTCCACTGGTGCTTTTTTGATCATCCACGCTTCCATCCCAATCAACATCGGAGTAAGTCATTACAGTAAGAGTTGAGCTCTTGGGAAACCAAAGACCAAAATCATTAGTTCCTTTCTAATATCTAAGTATTCTCTTCATAGTTTCTAGATGAGACTGTTTAGGACTTGATTGAAATCTTGCCACCATTCCAACTTCTTGCATAATGTCTGGTCTTGTGGCAGTTAAGTATATAAGAGCTCTAATAATTGACCTATAAAGAGTTACATTGATGAGAGGGGAATCATCATCTTTTCTTATTTACAATTTGTGGTCATTGGTGTGCTCATAGGGGCACAATCTTCCATAACATATCTTTTGAGCATGTCTTTAAGATATTTTGTTTGAGATATAAACGTGCCTGCAGTGGTTTGAGATATTTGTAGTCCAAGAAAGTAATATAGTTCACCAATAATTGACTTTTTGAACCTTTTTGAAATATTTAGAGAAAGTTCATGGATCATATTATCATGACTCTTAGTATGAATCTTAGTCGCAAGTGTACGAAAAAGGCTCACTTTAGTTGTGCATAAAAAGAAGCCCTAACAAAAAATATGGCTGCCAATATCTTTAGATCTGCAATTAGGTGATCAAGATAAATGCTGCAAAAATATAGATCTATGCATTAAAATACATTAAGCAGTAAATAAAAATGAGATTTACTCCATGCATCCCAATAGACAAGACAAGAATATGTTGAATGAATTTTATATTAAGAGCACCTGGGAGGAAAAAATAGAAGGATGTTACCATTTCTCCTCAATGGGATGGGTTCTTGTAATTCCCCAGCACTTCAGATCTAAAATTCCTCTCTCTTGATGGTATAGAAAACCCAAAAAAAAATGGAACTCAAAGGGAGCTCACAAGCAAAAGATAGAAAAATATGACAATGACGGTGGATCAAAGTCAGACCAAAAGTATAGATCCAGAGTGATATCTAGGCAACAAAAGGTAGTGAGTGAATGGAAAAACCCTTCTATTTATAACAAAATATTGAATTAGTCTAGATATTTCTGCATAATTAAAATATTATTAACCAAATCAAGATCCAACTTTTATGGAATATTTTATTATATTTGTTGGAGGGAAAAAGAATTTGACTTGGGTCAAATCCCTTTATTTGTAAATAATAAATAAATAAATGATTTATTTATTATTTTAAGGATGTGGTTGACTAATAATCAAATAAATAATGATCTATTTAATTATTAATGAATCGTTTAGTCAAATTTAACAAGGAATATTATTTAAATAAGGTTTAAATAATTATTACTAGAAAATAATAAGATAAATAATAATTTATCTAATTAGTTTTCCTGTTTTGGGTTAAATATGACCAGGAATATTAATTAAACTGTTGTTTAACTAATTATTCCATGAGGAAAATCAAACAAATGTGGATTCATTTAATATTTCCTCATGGGGTTTCCTGTTTAGACCATAAACAACTTAATAAAGGTGGTTTACTAAGTTATTTTTCATAGTGAAAGCAATTTTACTTAGGGTAAAATTGGTCTTACATGGTGTACTTAGGTCCATCTAATAGTAACAGGTTAGATGACCAAAAAATGGTGTAACAAATTCCCCCCCAGCGTGCAAACGTTAGGAGCTAATCGTATGACCGAAGTATGTTGTAAGAACTCAATCACTAGAAACCAAAGGGAATTCAAAGAGAGAGAAATATAAGGTAGACCGAAGCGCTAAAGGACTAGACCCTGAGGAGGTGAGACTTACAGGCATGACAAGTCTCTTTTATGAGTGAGTACCTTTTCTATAGGTGACTGGGGAGGCATAGCTATGCTCGCCGAGACAAAGTACAAAGAATAATGTGTCCAGTAAACAAGGGACTAAACAATATAGCACATGCTGGCATGAACACGAGCCAAGTAAAAACATGACAATGAATCCCACATACATATTGTGCCTAGGATAACATCCAGGACTTATACAATAATATCTGAGTACATGAGATACAAATACAACCCAAATGCCCTTGTAAACAGGAAAGGGCTCTGAAAATATGACTGATACATGCGAAAAAAAGGTGTTGCAAGCGGCTGAGGACAACATCATCAAATATATGGAGCTACATCAAAGGCTGTAATGAAGAGGTCATATGGGCATGTGGGGGGCTACCTGTAGGGCCACCCGCTCATGAGGGCTAAAAACATCTCACACACACCCGGGAATCACCGGTATCAGCTACTGCAACACTGAACCATCAAGTATACAGATCTCGATCATGTTGAAAGGAGCTGGAGCTGAGAAACAATCAAGTCAAAGGGGAATAAGGAATCCCTTTGCCTGATCTGAGGCACTGAAAAAGAGTGTAAGTTGGAACCAAGGTACACCTCCCTCTAGACCTGTCTTCTAGAATGAATGATCTGATGTCGACAGAAGGAGGTCTGCCATAGGTGAGGCAATAAGGGATTCTCAACTAAGGCATGAGAGAGAATAGTAGAGCGACTGACAGACTGACACCAGGGATGATGATGAAATGGGGGGTACTGAGTAGCGGATGGACGACTTCCCTTGTTAGAGCATAAAGGGCATGGATGACCTGGCAGTGATTGACACAATATCATGAGGGATAGGGGACAGTAGGACTGAAGGCCATAATGTGCGACATGAGAGAGGAACCAAGGCAATGAAGGATGGAGGACTATAGCGGGATACAAAGGTAATCAGGATAGACTCCATGAATGCGATGATGACTCAACTCAAATGTTCTAAACAAGGGTGACTCGATGATGTTGCCACATAGAAAAGATCCAATGGGGACCATAAAAACATGAGTACATGATGGTTACTCACGATGAAAATCGACACAAGCATGGACAAGTATGAGGGCAAAGTGGTGCCCCAAGTACAAGTGTTGCAGGTGAAGAAATTCAATTTTGAGGAGTGGTGAAGTGACCCTTCTTGGACGAAATGTGTCCTGGTGAAGTATCAAATAAAAAAAAAACTAACAGATACCCATTTGAGGGCTCGGTGAGAGCTTTCCAACGGTACAGATGGTTTGTCAAACTGAGCTACGGATTGGCTACAATAGGCGAAACAAAAATCAAGGGTTTCTCTTTTAATAAGGAATTTTCCCTCCAAATTCACTCATTTGCATGTGGAGCTGTGGTGAATGTAGAGAGGAGAGAAGGCCCTAAATCCTGCAGTGATCGTAGCAGACAAACCGACTGTTGGAATCAAGATCCGTCAGTTGCAGGTAAGAGGCCTAACCCTACTTTTTCATTTCATTGGATTGAAAGTTTATTTTAGGTCCCCAAAGCTCAGTAACAGACCCCTAGGGCAAAAACTATGACATGGGTAGCAGGTTTTGGGAAGAAAACTGCGACCTGTCCCGGGATTAGGCCTAAAAAGTGCGACCTCACAAAGAGGGGTTTTTCTGTGCTATTTTTTGGCTAAGAATTGGGTTTTTATGTTTGGATACAGTATTTCCTATCTATACACAGAAAAATATAATGGTTTTGTGCAGATATGGAAAAATTACAAATCAACTAGAGAGAGAGAGACCTGGGCACATTACGGTCAGAGATCCGGGAGGATCAGGGTGTCTGCAATGCATTAGCTAGGTTTGGGGTTCTAAAGTTTGTGGAGAACCATTTGATGAGAGTTATAGAACCCTTATTGGCCCAGATTGTCAGCTATTGGGACCCCGACCATTAGGTATTTATAGTGCAGGGGCACCAGATCGAGTTGAAGAACCAGGATATATATTTCTTGACTGGTCTCCCACCACTTGGGATGGTTGGGAATACTCAGCCAGTGTTACCATGAGAGCAGAATATCATGGAGTTTGTAGAGCGCCATTGTCGACTAGGTCTCCATGTCAAAGGGACACGAATACCCGTCAGGGATCTAGAGAGGTTAGAGACCCATGTTGTGGCCACAGTAGTGCTGCGGATCCTGGGCAACTAGGCACTCCACCGCATCACTGGAGGGAAAATGATGCTTGTGGAGAGTGTGTTGAGTGTGACCTACTATGGGTGGGCCCAAATGATGTTGTCGTCATTGAAGCGAAAATTGTCGCTATGCAAGCGACAAGTGAACCATGACTCTGTATATGGTACAGTTTTATGCTCGCTCTTCTTTGAGAAGATCCTGACACTTCGACCTCGTATAAAACTCTAGGATGGGGGCCTGAGAGAGCCCAAGATGCACCGGTGGGGGAGACTACTGTGTAGAGAAGGAGGTGGGGCAGTCGGACAGGTGTTCGGAACCTAGTTCTTTGCTCATTGGGATCAGATGCCATTGTACATAGACGACTATCCCTATAGTGGGAATAGTTATCGTGGGGACTCGGATTTGCCACTACTGCCTGGTCAAGTATGGGGGCCCGATGGTAAGTGAAAAATTGCTAATATTTTATGTGCATTATAAAGTTTTAGAATATTGTATATGGTACTGATTCGTCCACTTTTGGTATGCAGATACAGCACTGGTAAAACTGGTGAGGTACATGGGATGGCCTGCAGTATCAGGAACTGCCAAACCTAGTGGAACGAGAGCGCCGCAAAATGAGGATGTAACAGCCCTCATAGAGGATATCCATCATAGATGTGAGAGGATTTTGATCGGTGTTTCAAAGCGCGGCTGACAAGACTTATATGACCAGTACATAAAGCCATGTATTGGTCTACCCTCGGAATGGCGAGGGGTCATGCGGCGCATGGCGATGGCCTAACAGGGGATGTGTGATCTACGAGCTACAAGAGAAGAGCCATTGGCTCGAGATCCTTCATATAGTGATTAGTGTGTAGGGGCAGGTGGTGCCCCTAGTTTTGAGTTTTTTTAACATGCTATGGGCATGTCGCAGGTATCAAAGTTGATGGACTCTAAAACATTTTATATGACGCATATTATGGATATGCATCACTTTGATGGTTTTATGTTATTTTCTTGTGTTAAATGTGTGTGCTAAATGCCAACCTAGAATATTTTTTGCAATGCTATCTACATAGTGATTTTGTGCTCTAGGTACATGACTAAATGTAATGATTTCAAATTCATGCATCAAAAGATTCAGTCATAAATATCCTCTAAAAAGGATAGGATTATGCATATGATAGACACCATTCAATTGCATGACAAGAAGCAGGGATTATAAATGAACATGAAGGTGGAGGATGCAATTTGAGAGGGCATCAGCTAATAAACCTTGCACTCCATGATATTCAGCCAGATTATTGGTGGTAGTACCAATGCATACACCGTTCGAGAGAACAAGCGAATGCAAGGGGGTAAAGATGGCCCAACCTGCCGAGGCTAGATTTCGAGAGTAGCGACTTGCACCATCAGCATAACCGATATAAGGTGTGGATGGGAGGTCCATCTAAAAGGTGCCACAAGACAATAAATGGGAGGATGACGAACAATGTTGGCAACCTGAGTGCAAAGTAGAAATCAAACGCACACTGCGAGAGGGAGTGATCTAGGTAGGATGTCTACTACTCACACGCCAACCGTTAGGTGGAGTGTGGGAGCTACTAGAGGTGTATCTTATTTTTAGGCCACGAAATTCACCATAGACATGTATGGTGCCATCCTGCTTATGGGCGGGAAAGATGAAGTCAGGGGTGGACAAGGCTTCCATGATGGAGTGACTAGGGGAAGGGAGACCACATGATGCGGCGAAGCTACCTGACTCATCATCATGAGAAGAAAGGCTCACATGCGCATTTTCATGAAGGATTACGGAACAACAAGCAGATAAGGGATCTACCAATGTTGAGCCCAGGGTGATCGCTGAAGGGAGGTCAAGCGAAACAATAGCGGAATATGCAGAGAGAAATTCCACTGAGGGTCTCATGGATGATGATAGGTAGAGGATGGTGGCCGCAGGCTCCGTCATATTGACATCAGGAGGGTGAATGTCAATGGGAGCAGGTAAATCCTCAAGCTGGCTGGCAACATACTACGCAATTACAGGAGAGGCAGATTGGTTCTATTCAACCTTGTACTCCTGAAATACCTCCAAAGAGGCACAATAATGCATAAGGTGGGGAAAATGGTGGGAATAATGGCCATGGAGATCACACAAAGCACAAGTTTGATTGGTGTGAATAGTCTTAGGTTTCTTGGCTGCAGTCGAGGAAGAAATAGAGGCTTTAGGGACCATAAACTCAGGGAACACAACATTAACCATGGGCTTGAAACAACATAGTTCAGGATAGTTCTGGGTGGCATAGCCGATGACATCACACAAAGCACAAGGCTTTGGAGATGGAGGAGGAGCAGGGTTAGTTAGGGTAGCCTTGTCTTTTGATGCTCTCTTGTGAGCTTTTCCCTTCTTACCCGAAGATGTCGCAACCGGAGAAGGTTCCTGTTGATGTGGTTGAGGCACTGTAGCAGCGAGAGAAGTCATGGGGACTGGTTGAACCGGTGTCAAAATAAGGCAAGGCTTGGTTTGACCAGGTGAGGTAGCATTTGGGGGATTGAGGTACCAGACGGGAATCTCCAGGGTCAGGTTAGGAAGAGAGAAGGTGGCCATGACAGGTACCATGTAAACTCCAGGAAGGGAAGCTAGGAACGGTATCTGACCGAAGGGGTAATGGCCAGGCAGGACGGCTCCAAGATGGTTAAGGCCTAGAGGAACCGTTCTAGGAGGGTAGAAAGGCTCATGTACACCAGCTGTGGGTAAAGGGCTAAGAGGAGGGGGCCTAGAAGGCTGAATTGAAGGGCTAGGAGTAGGCTGATGAGGGTGAGGTTGCTGAATAGCCAAACCGGGCCGCTTGAGGGAGGCCCGAGATGATTGCATCATGCAAACATTCGATGAGCTGGGATCAGAGACAGGAGGAGGAAGACTAGGGAATGTACCAAGAAAAGAGGATTCTTTATAGACTCTGGGTGAGACACTAGTCAAAGGATCGACAGTTTTCTTATTGGCCACCGAAGAGATGATGGACTCGGGGGAGGTTTGAGACTTCGGTTCGTAATACGTCAACTGGTCAATGGAGACTATCTTTCTGTTATGAGGGAAGGGCATCTTGCGGTGATCCGCAGATGGGACAGCAGACATTGCATAGGTGTAGCTATGACCTAATATAATGTTGTAATCTAAGGGGGCATCTATGACTTCTACGTCAACGCAAACAGTCTTGCCCGCAAGAGTGATAGGAAAATTGTGGAATAGGACAATGGGCTGGGAGGTGTGGCGATCCTAGACTCGGAGAGTGATCGTGGAAGGAGCCAACTTAGGTGATCCAATTTCTTTCCAAACCGAAGTAGACATCACACAGGTGGATGCCCCCTCATTAATGATACACTGAGAAGCGTTGGCGTTTCAGATCTTGACTGGGATTTGGAAAGCGATAGAAGCAAGGAGAGGAGGATGCTCTGACCGATCAACATCGAAGATGGTCAATCGATCATCTGAAGGATGTACAGTTCCCATGGAAAATATTATATATTTTCGTTGTGAAGGGCATAACTAGAGGAGTTCCAGCGTTGAGATGGAAACAGGAGATTGTGCCAAATCATCTACTATGCTATACGAATGGGCAGCTTTTCCAGAAGCAGCGTTTTAGCATAATGGTCCCTAAGGGATCTTGGTATGAACCCCCACCTTAGGCTGATGGATCTTCAAAGGACCATTAGGTGTCCAAAGAGGCTTTTTAGAACCTAAAGAGGGGGGCTCGGGGACAGACGTAGCGGGAGGCTTGTTACTGACAGGACTGAGTCTGAAGGTTGAGGTCTACGATTATAGGTTGGTCAAAATTCATCATGAGAGTCTGGTAATCGGGAGTGCCAGATGGAAGAGTTTGAGTGGCCACCTGTCCTTTAGGTGGTTGGGTAGCCACAAATCCTTGCTGAGGAAAAGGATTAGTAAACACAGCCGGTTGAATAGGTGCAACACTGGGAGGGATGGAAGGGGAGGCTTGTTTTCCTCCCAATTTTTCTTGAGACTCCCACATTTGCTTCATCTGTGGTAAAAGATGACAATCATGCATGTAATGACCATAAACACCACAACAAGAACAAGGCTTGTTCATGTGAACAGGCCTGTCCTGCTTGGGCTGAGTGCCCTGTTGATGGTTAGCAGTGTTAGGAGCATTATTTTGAGGATTATGTCCAGGATTACCAGAGGCAGATTGATTTTGAGTGTCTTTCATCTTCTTTTTGGAAGGAGGAGGATTATTCGTGCCCTGCTGTGCATACACCTACCCCTGAGGGGGCAGTGGCTGCTGTTGCGGGGGTTGAGAAGGAAAGGGAGGCGGAGGTGCTAATGTTGGAGGAGCTAGAGCATTAGGCTGGGGATACGGATAATAAGGAGGTTGGATAACATTGTGGTAAATAGGAGGTTGGGCAAAACGAGGAGGCATGCCGTATCCTGGATACATGCTACTGGGAGGGGGATAAGTGCAGGAGGTGCTGCCCCCCCCTGAGGAAAGCCATAGCCCATGGGAGGCTAAGCATATGGATGTGAGAGAGATCCAACGATACTGTTGGTGGCATGAGATGCACCCAGTGCGTTGGCACCACTGTGTCTGGGAAGATCAGGTAGAACAGTATAAACATAACCTGATTGAGCGTAGATCAGGTCATATTTTAACGCAATTTGGAGAGCGGCTTCTTCGGTTTGAGGGAAATGCGATGCGACATCTTTGTCAATAGCAGGCAAGAGAGATCTAAGGAACTAGTCCATGTAGACATGGTCTTTGAAGGTAGGGGCTTGACATAGGCTCTTTATTCTCCACCATTCCTGGACATGATCGGATAGGCAGGTCGCAGACAATTGACGGAAAGAAGTCAAGAGTTCGGTACCAGTGTCATAATGAAGGGGAAGCTGGAAATAAGACAGAAAAGCCCAAGCAAGAGTCGCAAATGTGGTATGAGAGGATGAGGCCCGATCAAAATACCACTTAGAAGCTTCGCTTATAAGTGTACGTTGGAACAATCGAAGACGGGCGGAGTCACTGGTAATGGAGTTAGACGAACACCACATGTGGAAAGATCGAACATGATTTGTGGGATCTTATCCAGCAAGGCCTTCAAACTTGGGAATGTCTGAAGGGAGCTTGGTCGACATAGTAGGCCAATTAGCATCATGGTATATAGGGTCATTGATCAACTGGTTAAAATCGGGAAGACTAAGGCCTGCCATATAGGGGAGCAAGGGAGCAGCCAGAGTAGTTTCTGTTGCAGTCCCACTAGTAGTATTCCCAGCATTAGGGCTGGGGTTACCACCAGCGTTAGGTCTTGAACCAGACATGGTGAAGGTGATAGGAGGAGAATCAAGAGTGGAACCAAAAGGAGAACCCAATGAACCAGAAGAGGAGTTGGAGTGCGGACTTGGTGGAGGACTAACTCGAATCCTACGTGGAGGAGTAAGTCTTCCTACTGAAAAATCAGGATGAATGCTAAGAATTCTCTGGGATAAATGCCTTGGTGGCACAATGACGATGACACAAACACGGCATAAAGGGAAGAGATACCAACAAGAGTAGAGAGGTGCAGGATCAACTAATTACAATGTCGAAACAAGGGCATAAATGTGCAGGATCAATTTATTTCAATGTTTTAAAGTATTTTCTTGGCGGTGTTAACCAAGCTCTTATTTTTTTAGGGTGTGTGTGTAAAGTGTGTAAATTTTAATTTTTAAACCCAGACGTTTGTAGAGAAAAATAAAAAGTGTGTTGTATAACTATAAATAAACTTGCAAATAATAGTATATGAAACTGAAATAACAGAAAATAAACAGCTAATAATGCAATAATCTAAACCCAAGGAGGCAGGCCTCTCAACAAGTAGTCTATAGGTGGGAAAAAATATAGTCAAAACACACCAAAATAGCCAATAGATCTAAGGTCGGGAGGGACAGGGATCTAAAGGTTAGATCTGCTAGAAAGTGGTGCAGAAAAACATAAAAAAATCAGAGGAAAATTTGTTGTAAATGAGGTGGCGAAAGGCTATCTCCTAGAGGGAAGTGGAGGGGACCCTAGAGGAAAACCCAAAAAAACTAAAAGAGGTGATTTGGATGGATAAATAGCCAATATGAAGTGGATCTGAAGGTGAGGTATCAGATCTGAAAAAATGGTTGAACACTTAAAATTTCAGACAACCTGCAGCAACTAAAACTCTTCCACAAAGTGTGGAGAGTATTGAATCCCTAAGAGGCTAGGTTCCCACTTATATGAGTAAAATATAACAGGTATAGGTTTAAAACGGGGGGAGACGGAGGTCAGACAACCCTAAATAGAGGCCCAGACAAACCTAGAAAACTTTTAGAAAAACTCTCACAAAAAGTCCAGGTCGTAGTTTCTGACCTGTTTCTTGCTGAGGTCATAGTTTTTGGGTAGATTTCTGCGTCCTAAAGCTCCCGGTCACCAGTTTAGGGCTAAAAAGTGTGACCTACACTTCCGGCACTCTCAAGAGCAAGTTTCAGCAAAATGTGTCGTCTCAGCTGCGGCTGATGTATGTCACCTACGCAATAGGTCTGAAAACACGTGAAAGTTATAATTTTTAATGTTTTAGGGTTTTATAGGTTAAAAATAACATCAAGAAAAGAAAAACAAGAAGCTAAAGAGAAATCCTAGGGTTTGAAGCAGCTGGATATGCAGGGATCTGAAAAATGATAGCGGACGTAATCGTAAACTCGTGTGGAGTCACCAGCTATTAGTATGAATCTTAATCGCAAGTGTACGAAAAAGGCTCACTTTAGCTGTGCATAACAAACAGCCCTAACAGAAAATATGGCTGCCAATATCTTCATATCTGAAATTAGGTGATCAAGATAAATGCTGCACAAATCTAGATCTATGCATTAAAAGACATTAAGCAGTAAATAAAAATGAGATTTACTCCATGCATCTCAATAGACAAGACAAGAATATGTTGAATGAATTTTATATTAAGGGCACCTGGGAGGAAAACATAGAAGGATGTTACCATTTCTCCTCAATGGGATGGGTTCTTCTAATTCCCCAGCACTTCAAATCTAAAATTCCTCTCTCTTGATGGTGTAGAAAACCCAGACAAAAATGGAACTCAAAGGGAGCTCACAAGCAAAAGATAGAAAAATATGACAATGATGGTGGATCAAAGTCAGGCCAAAAGTAAATATCCAGAGTGATATTTAGGTAACAAAAGGTAGTGAGTGAATGGAAAAACCCTTCTATTTATAACAAAATATTGAGTTAGTCTAGATATTGCTGCATAATTAAAATATTATTAACCAAATCAAGATCCAACTTTTATGGAATATTTTAATATATTTGTTGTAGGGAAAAAGAATTTGACTTGGGTCAAATCCCTTTATTTGTAAATAATAAATAAATAAATGATTTATTTATTATTTTAAGGATGTGGTTGACTAATAATCAAATAAATAATGATTTATTTAATTATTAATGAATGATTTAGTCAAATTTAACAAGGAATATTATTTAAATAAGGCTTAAATAATTATTCCTAGAAAATAATAAGATAAATAATAATTTATCTAATTAATTTTCCTATTTTGGGTTAAATATGACCAGGAATATTAATTAAACTATTGTTTAACTAATTATTCCTTGAGGAAAATCAAACAAATGTGGATTCATTTAATATTTCCTCATGGGGTTTCTTGTTTAGACCATAAAGAACTTAATAAAGGTGGTTTACTAAGTTATTTTTCATAGTGAAAGCAATTTTACTTAGAGTAAAATTGGTCTTACATGGTGTACTTAGGTCCATCTAATAGTAACAGGTTAGATGACCAAAAAATGGTGTAACAATGATTGCTAGAAAATATTATATCATTAATGTATACAAGAGTGATCAGAAGTTTTTCCTTGTCCATCTTCACATAAATATTACTACCTGCTACTCCCTTTTTGAAACCTTCTTGTTGCAGATAGTGATCCAACTTTGCATACCATGCTCTAGGGGCTTGTTTTAACTCATACAAGGCCTTTTTTAGCTTGCATACAAGTCCTTCCCTTTGTCAATATCAAATCCTTCTGGTTTCTCCATGTAAACTTATTCCTTATGTTCTCCATTCATAAATGATGATTTTACATCCATTTTATAAACCTTGAATCCTTTTGAGCAATTAAATGCCAAAAAAATTCTTATAGCTTCCAATCGAGCTACTGGTGCAAAGCTTTCTTTGAATTCAATTCCTTCAATTTGCGAGTATCCTTTACAAACAAGCCTAGCTCTATTTATGATAATTTTTCCATCCTCATTCATCTTGTCTTTGAATACCCATTTTTTTCCAATTATATTTTTATCTTTTGGACGAGGTACCAGCTCCCAAGTCTCATTCTTTTCAATTTGAGACATTCCTTCTTCCATGGCCTTTATCCATTGAGGATCGTTACTTGCTTGAGAAATATTTTCAAGTTCTAATAAAGATAAGAGAGCAACATCATCTTTTCTTGGAATTCAAGTTTGAATTCCTTCATCTATATTCCTGATAAACTGTTCTTTCAGATGATATTTTTGAAGGAATTTGATCTTAGAAGGATTTTGTGAAGGTTCACTTTGAGGTTCTTCATCCTTTTCTTCTTTTTCATGTTCTTCTTCACTTTCTTCAAGGAAGGGCTCAACTTCATGATATTCAATTTTATTTTCTGGAATACCTTCATCAATATTCACATCAATGCTTCCCATTATTTTCCATAAAGGATTGTTGTAACATTTGTAAGCTTTGATCCTTATGGAATATCCAAGAAATATTCCTTCGTCGACTCGAGAATAAAATTTTCCAGGTGAGTCATCATTGATTTTTATGAAGCATTCGCTTCCAAAAATCCTGAAATATTTTACTGAAGCAGGTCTTCCTTTCCATAGTTCATAAGGATTATTTTCATTATTTGGTCTTAGTTGAGTTCAATTTAAGGTATAAACTGTAGTCCCAAATGCTTCTCTACAAAATTTTGGTTGCAAATCAGCTGATAGTAGCATTGTCCTTGCCATTTCTTTCAACTACTCCATTTTTCTTGGGTGTCCTAGGAGCATATATTTCTCTTTCAATTCCATGCTCTTTACATAATTCATCAAATTATTTTGAGGTGAATTCTCCTCTATCCGTTCTAAAAATTTAATCTTATAATCTTTCTCATTTTCAACGAGAGCTTTAAGATTCTTAAAACATTCAAATTCTTCAAATTTATATTTTATGAAATATACCCACATCACTCTAGTATAGTCATCAAAAAATAGAGCAAAGTACCTTTCACCTTAAAGAGATGGAGTTCTAGTTGGCCCACATAAATCTGCATGAATGATCTCCAGAGGTTTTGATGTTGATAACTCCTTAGTTTTGTGGTTGGTTCTAGTTTGCTTTCCATGTTGGCATGGGCCACATAGAACTTAGTTTGGCTTGAACATCTTTGGAATGTCCCTTACTGCATTAATTTTGCTGATGTTGACCAAGTTATCAAAACTTGTATGCCCCAAACGCTTGTGCCATAACAAAATTTCATCTGTTTGACCTAAGTAGCATTTCTCTCCTTGGATTTTACTGAGAATGTAAACATTATATGGTGTTCTTATTCCTTATGCCACAAGTTCTCCTGAGGATGAGTCTCTTATTTCACAATTTTTAGTACTAAAGACAACATTATGTCCTTGGTCACAAATTTGGCTAACACTTAAAGAGATTGTGTTTGAGCCCTTCTACCAGTAAAGTATTTTGAGCCTTTCCTTGTCCATTGACGAGGGTATCAATTCCTTTTCTAGTGATTTTAGTAGATCCACATACAAATGATACATTTCCATTTTTCTTGTTCAATGAGACAAACTTCTTTTGGTCACCTGTCATATGTCTTGAGCATCCAATATCCGCGAACCAATGATTTTCTTCACTATGAGCACATAGAGTTAGGCCACATTTATCCGTTTTGAAATTTACGCTTTTAGCTTCCTCTCTTTTGAGAGGGAAATTTTGTTCATTATGATCATAATTATTACATAATGAACAAGTCGGATCAAACTTAGCTAAAGGATCAAAAGAATTTGTTAAGATTTATCTGGATTATCCGCAGTGTTATGGTGAACTTGTCGACATTTTGAATCCCAACAGGGATCCATCTTTAGGACAAATTTTGAATGAAGGTAAGAAAGAGGGCCAGATTAGGGATAAATAGTCAAAGTGAAAGACAGATTGAAAAAGAGCCAACATAGATGGATGATAATAAATAAAAATTTATTAAAGACTAATTATTTTATGTTTAATATATTCAATATTTTTTTTTTTAATGATTAATGTATTTAATAGATCAGTTATTTATTTCAATTCCTATTTATTTTTAAGTATTTAATCAAAATAATTGTAAGTTTTTATTTTTCCTTGCTCTTTAGGACCACATAGTTTGTTTGGTTGATCTTTAAATCTTGGTGCTTCATTATTATGAGCCTTGCAATTCTTAGCTTGATGACCAAAGTTTTAACAATAGTAACAATACCCATAACTTGAATCAACATTCTTCCTTGGAGTTTCTCTTCCTTTAATTATTGGTTTTGAGATGGGCCTTTGTTCTTGGCGAGATGACTTCTCTTCTTTTGGATGACAAGAAATTTTGTCGGCTTAACTCCTTGCATTATTCTTCGTACTTGATGATTCTCCTTTGAAACCAATTCCAAAATTGTCATATTGAGGTTTTTGAGTATTAAGAATGTTATCAAGTGCTTGAGAACTTTTCCAACTCCTTTTGACTTGCTCCAATTCCTTTCTTAGAGATACTACTTCAGATTCACATTTTTCACATATATCTTCCTTCTCTTTTAGCTTATTTTTAAAGAAGTCTTCCCTTCTTTTTGCTTCCTCATTTTCTACTTTGAGAGAAATTATCTTCTTTCGTAAATTCTCATTTTCTTCAATGGCACTTATTAGTAATTTATCCACATTTTCTTCGTCTTCTAGTTCTGAATCATCATCATTTGTGAATTCCATGAATAACACTTGTTTTCTTCCAACATAGTCATTTTCCTCATCTGATTCTTCATCACTTCCTTTGTGATGAGGCATATTTCTAGTTGATTTCTTCTTGATGACTACAAATTCATCTTCATCAAACTCATCATATTTGAAGAAAAATTTCTTCTTATTAAACTCTTTATTTTTGTACACCATCATTTTGTAATCCTCTTCATCATCACTATCATGTTTATGAGGAAATGTTGCAGCGTAATGACCTATTGTAATGTTCCCAATTGGGGAAATAAGCTATATTTGACAAAAAAAATGGTTATTAAGCATCAAATAATGTCATAAAAGATGTTCAATAACAAATCCTTCAGTTGATACAACAACAACAACCTTATACAGCATTTTATGGGAAAAAATGTGGGGAAAAGTGATTATTTTGGCCCTAAAATGTGTATATTCAGATATATGCGTGAGAATAAGGGTGGGAAGCGGTTGAATCTGATATATTAGGTAAAGAGGGACCCATTATCCGAATTTCAGCTTAAATAAATTATTCTAGCTTAGTTAAACATCTCCTCCTTCCCAAACTAGGCTTTAAAACCCTGATTTCCCAAGACTTGGAGTATGTAGAATTTTTTGAAGCATAGAGAGCGTATTTTTTGAAAGGGATTCTGAAAAAAATGAAGTAATAGGTCTGATATACTAATTATATCAATCACATAGCAAATAAATGGAAGTTTAAACACTTATACAGTAGAAACAAGACCCTCAGCAACATTTCCGGCAAAATGCATGAAATAAGAAATACTGCAGAAAATAATGCAGTTGCTGCAACTCTATATTAATATTGACTGAATAAATCATATAATGGCTGAATAACATAGAAATAGGGCCAAAGGCCTCTCTAACAAAACTCCCGGAGGGAAATAAGCACCTCCTCCTCAAGAAATAACACAAAGTCAAAGGATGCAACACTGCTGTTGCTGCCTTTGCATGAAGGACGCAGTTTCTGAAGATGAATGTTCTGTATCTGAATATAGATGAATGGCCTCAAGCCAAATACAGAAATGAAGCTTAAATCCTTCTCTCTTGATCCCTTAATCAAGCTAATCCAAAGAGAGGATGGAATTCCCGCACGGGAATTCTTTGCACTAAGTAGTGTAGCAACTCTGGCTAAACAGATGAAGTGTGCAAATGGCCTATAGACCAAAATATCTGAATACATGAATGATTATCCTTTGATTTTATGCCTTCCTTTTATCTTTGGTGAGCCTCTCACCTCGGACCCCACATAATGTTGAGGTGACTTCTTCATGAAGCTTCCTCTTTCAAAATTGCGTTGCCCTAGCTAGCTTCCCTCCTCTTGTGGCTGCGTTGTTGACTTTGGTCAAATAAAACTAATCCACCTCCAATGCCTCTTTTCACACTATGGATCTTAAATATAGTTTACATATTTGTGTCTTAGGCTGATCCTTGTTCACATTGAACTGGTTTACTTAGGTGATCTCTTCCTCCTCAAGAATGCATGTTGACTTAGTCAAACTTGACTATGTCCTCATCTGTTTTACCGCTGTTCACACTTGTAAGTGTAAATTTCAGCTCCTGAAGTGATCCTTTTCCTTATTAAGGTGGAAATTATTCATATTTTTATTATTCATGGGCTCCCTTACCCATTTATTCCTCTCCTAGGTGAAAGTAGCAAAATCTAATGTTCCAAATTGCTTGTTGCAAAATTGGGAACATTACAATCCTCCCCTCCAAAATGTTGCTTGTCCCCAAGCAACTGCAAGGATAAGACTAAAGAGTATCCTCTCCTCCCATGTAGAAACCTCGTATTATGCAATCCTCCAAGGATCAAGGTGTTGTATCATTATTATATCTCCAAGTTGCCTCTCCCGAGTGTGTGAGCTATCTAAATAGCTGACATTATGTAACTGTAGAACTTCCATGGAAGCAAAAATGGGTTGTTTGAATATCCTCTTGAAACATGGGGGCTGATATATATTTGGACTCATCATCCCCATTTGAATCTCTCCTCCCCAAACTAACAACCAAACAAAATGAGTCACCCTCCAAAATGGTAACTCATGCAAATCATCCTCCACCTGAAGCTCCGGCAAAGTAGGTGGGCTGAAACTTTGGTCATGGTAGACATAGTAGCCTACCCCATGCTGCTTTCCTCTCCACTTAAGATAAGTGTAGAGAGTTTTTTGATCTTGGGCTGCCATAATATTTCCCTCCAATGGCAAGAAATAAGCTAGACCTCCAAAAGTATCTCTCCCAGTGCTGTGAATCAAGCTGGCCCAACCCATCTCATATATGAGGGGTAAGAAATCACCATCATGTGGTACCCCATCCATCTCATGGTCTTCCTCATAAAGAAACAAATATTTTTCTGTAGAGGCCATGTCTCTTCCCATGCTCGCCTTAGAGCATGTAATGCAGAAAGTGTGGGGATGCTCCTCCCCCAAGAACACACCCACTCCATGTGTTCCTCTTCCAATCATGCTCCTCATATAGGCCAGAATAATATCAGTAAATAGGATCATGATCAACAGCATGATGAAAGAAATACTGAAGGTTCTATGTGGTGCTGGAAGGTACCAACAGTCTCTCAAGTGGTCACAGCGCAGTCTTCCCCACTGCAGCTTCAGAAAATGGTATGGCAAGTTGTCTCTTGACAAATGGCTTGCTGTATAAGTCATCACACCTACTAGAAAATAGTAGATGGTTGAATATATCAATTGAGCACACAAGAAGAAACCATATACTTGCCCCAAATCATACATTAGATGGTTGTCTCCATCATAATAGTTGGCCAAAGATGGATCATGGAGCCCAAAAGAAAAAAATTCCCCTTTGTAGAGCAATGCACTGCAAGGAAATGGTAAGAGTATAAAAATAGTGTGTTGAACAATCAATTAATGCCAAAACAGAAATATTACCATGTAAGGAAGAAAAGATGGTGACAAGATCCATAGATGAGTCCTCCATAGTGGCATGAGATACCCATATGAAGAGGAATGAACCACATGTTGCATGAAAATTCTCTTTCTCATGCTTGGAAATCCAAGTCAAGGAGAACATACCACCATAATGAATGAGTTCATCCACCACTCTACCAATCTCACCTCCTCCATGCCCATCAGGTGCATCAAATATGAAGTGATCCTGGGAACACTCCATCAACAAGCTCATGCTCCATAGTGACAGTGTTGTTGGCCCATGAAAATAGGCTCCTGCCAAATCATAAATCCATTCTCTGACATGCCCCATGTCAAAGGCTCCTCCCATAATGTTTCCATCTCCTCCCATTAAAACATGCAAAATGTGAGAGCAAATCTGCCCTTGCTCTCTCTCAATCCTCCAAAGAAACAAATGACTTTGTTGCCTCATCATACCTCCATCATAGAACTACTGCAGTGAAGACAAAAGGACCATATCATCATAATGCATCCACACTCCTTGCTGCCCCATGATGAAAGTATCTTGCCAATATTCCTTCCTCTTCTCACCCCATGGAAAAGGACATGTCATAGGTTGACCAAACTCTCTCAAGAGTAGCCAACGCGACATTGCCTCTTGCTGCCTAGTGTCATAGACTTGAAAGTGGTTTACAAGCCTCTTTCCCCCCATCCACATCCACTCAAATCCTTGTGGATACTTCTCATCATTCTGCATCTTGGTATTTCTCCAATGAGATCTACCATCCTCCACAAATAGTTTCTTTTCTTTTCCCCTCATGAAGAGCTGAAAGGCATCTCCTTGGAGATCTCTTAAAGAATATCTCATGTCTACAATCATCTTGAATCCATAAGGATCCAAATGTGAAGAAGGAAAAACCCTCTTATTTCTATCTCTTGACAGCGTTGTATAACTCCTCCATGGTGTACAAACTGTCTCATGCTCCATCTCAAGGTTCATGACTCCCTCCAAAAGATCACACTTCAACCTCAAGGGTTGTGTGTGACTCATTAATGATACATGAGGTTGAGGGTTCAAATCTCCCTTGAGCCTCTCAAGCTTGCACAACGTAGTGCAATCCTGCTACTCTATCTCAGCAATACCATTTGATCCTGGGCCATATGTAAACAAATCTCCAAACCCTTCCATAAAATTTTCTGAAATGTTAAGACATGGAAACTTATGCATACCTTTGTGAGCCCTTAGGACATATTCTATGGCTGCAAGAGGTCATTTTTTCAATGTGTTGGCTGATCCAACTACTGGTGTAGAAGGCTGCTCTCTCAAGGCCATGGCAGCGCTGGTACTTGCCTCCTCCCATGGTGGTGTGGGTCTTCTCTCCTCTGATATTTCCTCATCAAAGGTTCTGATCAGCTCTTGAGTGAACTCAGAAAAATAATTCACCCTTGTGTGGTTTAAGTGACTGCACCACCAAGCATTGGCTTCACCCTCCAAGTACAGCGCTGCAACTGTTGTTGCCTCCCTCTCTTCCACTGGATGAAGTATGAAGAATGCCTCAAGCTTTCTTGCCCAAGCTCCTTTTTTTTCCACAGAAAAAAATCGAACTTTCTATTAAATAGATAGTTTCAAAACATATGCATAGTATTTCGAGAACAGAGCCATTCCTTTTTTTCAAAAGGAGATGGAAGCAAGGCTACTTACACACTTGTGAAGATGCATAGCAGCCAGTAAAAACAACCAAAAAATAGCCAATGTAGTCATCAGTGCATCTCTTTTAGCTCATCGTCTCCCGGTAACCCGAAAAAGGAGATGAGAGCAGAAAGAGAAGAAACCACTGAAGAAACCATGTCTTCACTATCACAGAGAAAGGCTGGCAGTAGAAACTATCCCAACCCCTTAAAGTAAGTCAGAAAACACCAAAAATGGAGCCCAAAACCTCCTTACATAAGGAAAACAGCTATGGACTCTATATAGTAGCTGTTTTTGAGTTTTCTTGCCCAAGCTCTTGCTGTAGTAGACCCGTCAAATTTAGACAATAGGAATCTATTTCCTTCGATCTCTCCTTTGCTGCAAAATATTTTCTCTTCTCTCAGTTGAATAAACTGAGGAAAATCTAGGGTCTCTTTGAAAGCCCTAGGTTGGCACTTGTATTCTGCCAATTACCCACTCAGGATTTCATGCTCTAAATGATATCCTTTCTCTTCACTTCCTCTACAAGAACAGGAAGTGCATGCATCTATTTCTTCTTCTTGAAATCCTCTAGGGGTTTTTCTGCAAATCTCTCCTCCTTGAAACCCTTTTGGAGTTTCAGTGTATTTCTCTTCTTCTCTCTTCCTGGATCTAAAAATGGATTAGAGTAATATCATCCTCTTCATCTTCTCCTTTTGAAATCGAAATCACAAGCTGAGCACTGGAAAGTTCCCTTCTCAGGAATATCAAAATTTTATTCCAGAGATTGACTGTAGGGGCATTTACTGGATATGTCACCTTTGAAAAAAGGATGAGATATAGAGGCTACCTGGCCATCTGCATACTCTATCTATAGAGCTTAAAATATTCCTGCTTCAGGGATTCATCACTTTGACTTGAAGCCACAGGCTGAGCCAAAGATCATGCTCTGATACCACTGTAATGTTCCCAATTGGGGAAATACGCAATATTTGACAAAAAAAATGGTTATGCGGCATAAAATAATGTCATAAAATATTTTCAATAACAAATCATTCATTTGATACAACAACAACAACCTTATATAGCGTTCTATGGGAAAAAAGGTGGGGAAAAGTGATGATTTTGGCCCTACAATGTGTATATTCAGATATTTGCGTGCGAATAAGGGTGGAAAGCGGTTGGATATGATATATTAGGTCAATAGGGACCTATGCTCCAAATTTCAGCTTAAAGAAATGATTCTAGCTTAGTTAAACAGCTCCTCCTTCCCAAACTAGGCTTTAAAACCCTGATTTCCCAAGACTTGGAGTATGCAGAATTTTCTGAAGCATAGAGAGCGTATTTTCTGAAAGGGTTTCTACAAAAAATAAAGTAACAGGTCTTATATACAACTTATATCAATCATACAGCAAATAAATGGAATTTTAAACACTTATACAGTAGAAACAAGACTCCCAGCAACATTTCCGGCAAAATGCATGAAATAAGAAATACTGCAGAAAATAACGCAGTTACTGCAAATATGTATTAATATTGACTGAATAATTCATATAATGGCTGAATAATACAAAAATAGGGCCAAAGGCCTCTCTAAAAAAACTCCCGAAGGGAAATAAGCACCTCCTCCTCAAGAAATAACACAAAGTCAAAGGATGCAACACTGCTGTTGCTGCCTTTGCATGAAGGACGCAATTTCTGAAAATTAATGTTCTGTAGCTTAATATAGATGAATGGCCTCAATCCAAATACACAAATGAAGCTCAAATCCTTCTCTCCTGATCCCTTAAGAAAGCTGATCCAAAGAGAGGATGGAATTCCCGCATGGGAATTCTTTGCACTAAGCAGTGCAGCAACTGTGGCTAAACAGCTGAAGTGTGAAAATGGTATCTAGAACAAAATATCTGAATACATGAATGATTATCCTTTGATTTTATGCCTTCCTTCTATCTTTGGTGAGCCTTCTCACCTCGGACGCCACATAATGTTGAGGTGACTTCTTCATGAAGCTTCCTCTTTCAAAAGTGCGCTGCCCTAGCTAGCTTCCCTCCTCTTGTGGCTGCGTTGTTGACTTTGGTAAACTAAAACCAATCCACCTCCAATTCCTCTTTTCATACTAATGATATTCAATATAGTTTACATATGTGTCTTAGGCTGATCCTTGTTCACATTGAACTGGTTTACTTAGGTGATCTCTTCCTCCTCCAGAATGCATGTTGACTTAGTCAAACTTGACTATGTCCTCATATATTTTACCTCTGTTCACACTTGTAAGTGTAAATTTCAGCTGCTGAAGTGATCCCCTTCCTTATTAAGGTGGAAATTATTCATATTTTTATTATTCATGGGCTCCCTTGCCCATTTATTCCTCTTCTTGGTGAAAGTAGCAAAATCTAGTGTTCCAAATTGCTTGTTGAAAAATTGGGAACATTACAACTATTCTTCCACATTTGAAAAAAATAAGAGGGTAATTACCTTTTAACTTAGATCCCTTCTTTAGTATTCATACAAATTGAGCTAATTCAGTTTCATCATCAGAGTCTTCGTTGTTATTATTCCATCTTTTTCCTCTTTTTGTTGATTTTGAGGCTTTGAATGCTGCTTCTTTGGAATTTGGAATTCATTTCCTAATCTCATAGGAAATGAGAATTCCATGAAGTTCAACCATATTTAGAGTATCTAGGTCCTTAATTTCTTCTATGGCACTTACTTTGAATTCAAATCTGTCAAAAAGAGATCTCAAGATTTTTTGAACAATAGTTCTTTCTTCAACTTTTTCTCCTAACCCTCTAAGAGCGTTAACCACTTCAGCTACTTGGAGAAAGTAATATGCAATATCTTCTTCTTCATCCATTTTCAGACTTTTGAATTGAATTCTATGAGTTTGAAGCTTTGCCTTATTAACTTTGGAGTCCCCTGTTGAGAATTTGAAGGGCTTGAGCTTAATACAAATTCTCTTCTTGATAATTACTTGTGAGCTAGCTTGTGTTAATTACTTCTTTTCTTCTTTTAGCTTAGTTGGTCTTTCATCAAGTCAATTATCAAAATGCATAAGACACCAAAAGGTTAGGCTCCTAGAGCCAGGGAAAAACCTTATGCTTGAATTACTTGAACTGTAGGAAGGTAAATCAAATATTTACCTTCCTCACTATTGTTGTCTCTTCTCCTTATAATGACTGTCTCAACTTGCACAAATTCCTTCTTCAGGTCAACAGCCCTTAACAGTATTTACTATACTTATCCACAACCTTCTTTCAATAATATGTAATTTGTACTTCTTGATATCCGCAACCCTCTTACTATATCTTTGTTTCAGATTCACATTTTATACTATCCTTTATTTGCACTTATATCCTTCCTTCATACATACTGCACCATTCCCTTATTCGCACTATAATCTCTCCTTTTATTGCACTATCTCCTTGTAAATGTCTGCACTATCTCCTTGAATATATCTACATTGTCTCCTTGTAGTTATTTTCTTATCCCGACTTTGTATTATATTAGAGATATTCACTTATACCATCGCAGTATGATCGCAATCCATGTTGTGGTGTCTGCAATGTATATATATGTATATATATATATATATATATATATACACTACGTCTCTGTTTTGGTAACCAAAATTTATTCTTATATATATCCTCTGTCTTTGTTGTGGTAATCGTAATTCATTCATATGTGTATCCTCTGTCTCTGTTGTGTTAACCGCAAGTCTACAAACTATAAAAGAATCTGCATTTAATTGTGTGCTATATGCGTTGCTTGTCCATGCAAATGATCCGTAGACTTGGCTAATATATAGTGGACAGTTCACAGCTTTTTAGGCCAACCATCAAATATGGTTTAGGTTGTCTTCATCATGAGAACCAACCATGACTTGTAGTTACTTTCCAAGCGGTGTTACTTCAGCAGATTGTCTTCACTTGATTATAACATTATATGAGGGTTTTCAAGGTAAAACTGAATCCTTCATGAATATGACACATGATTGTATTTATTCCTATAATACATCCTCTATATAAATACATAATTACATAGACAACATGAATACTGACCTAGTTACACTTTTCAACACTCCCTCTTAACTAGGGAGGTATTCATACAAGTAAATGGTCACTTTCAAACTGAAGAATATCATAAGAAGAATCGGATTGGTAATCGCATCTGTATAGCATCATATCAACCATCATTTTCCTAGTGCAAGGCCTTGACTAACAACCCCATCTCTCAATGAGACAATGGGCTACAATGATGGCGAGACACATGACTTATAGACACCTTCGTCATTGTCTCTCCAAGGTACATACTCCACCCGGGTGTTCCCAAAGTATGACCTTCTTCGATTATTCTTATCTTGGGTAGCTAGACCTCAAATAATATCGGTCCCTGACTACTCTTATCTTGAATGCCCTAACACATGCTCAAAGAGTATTGAATTCTAGATGATTACCCAATCCTCCATTCTGTCTTCCCAAGACCATAATGATGTGTATATCTCTCCCTCTCAACCAGGGAGGACCTATTCCACAAGGGAATGTACTCATTCCTATATGAAGAATGTGCCTAAGCTCATTCTTAGGAATTACCAAGTTTCTTCCAAGTAATAAACTTATCATCATGCTCCCTCTTAACCAGGGACTTCCAGCAGCAATGGTGAGACACCCAGCTTCTCATGAAGAATTCTTGTCCTCAATGTCATGGATTTTCGATATTGAGAAATATTCAACTTTCAGCTTCATAGGGCATAGATCATCCATCACTTTCATCCTAATTCATGTCAGCTATCAGAAAGTTATTCATCAGACTTCCTTATCTGATCCACTACTGTGCCATGCTACTTTCCTTCGAATCATCTTCCAGGATCATACATCCTTTCTCATGATTAGCAGCCCTGCACAAATTCATCCAGATAAACATTTACATATGAACTTTTAAAAAAAACTCAGTGATGATCTTTCACCATGACATCTTTCTATAAGCATCAACATCCTTCATATAGATTGACACATCTCCTAATGATATGTTTTTCCAAGGGTCTTCTTATTTACTATACTTCCATCAGAGTCTACATATCTTTCCAAAATATCTTCTAGTCACATATTCTTGGCCTCCAGATGACAACTGCTTCTTGTCATGGTTTGCATTTCATGATCTCTTCCTCTCTACACATTCTTAATTCCTAGGAACGTACAACTTTTCTATTTTCCCGATCATACACAACTACCTCATATTCCATGAGGACATATTATGTTGATTTCATCTGTCCATGCATTGAAAAATACTCCTCCATAGATCATACTTCTAAGGATAGAATTCCATTACCTGCAACCACATGACATGCCTTCACAGCATCCAATGTCAACATATAAATATATGCATACCTCATACCTTTTTCCCTTGATTCATCTTGTAGTAATTTCTCTTGAATGAAGAGCTTCATTCCTTTGACCTGCTTCAACAATATGTGATCACATCCCAAAATTTTGTTTCCATGAAGACCCTTGATCTGATGACTATTTTACTTTTAAGTAGAATCTTTTTCACCGAGAGCTCCTTCCATGCTTTTATCGAGATGCTTCTTAATGTACATGCTATCATACAATTTTATAACTAATCATAGATCACTTACAGAGGAATATGATCTCAATCATAATAGAGATCTCTTGCTTCCTCCTTCTTAGATCTTTTAGTTTCAGGTTCTTCTCTTTCATAAGTGATATGGGCTTCTTCCTTTTTCCTCTTGTCCTTTATAGATTTAGGAAAATATATTTTATAATTTCCAATTTCATCACATCCAAAGCATCTCATGTTGTCCATATTTCTTATTTTATTCTGAGGGCCAAATTTTCCAAATATTCCTTTCTTCCTGTATGAGGCTGCAAAGGTATGATTCTCTTCACTTGGTCCTGTATCAGCTTTGGCCTTTAGTCTTGTTTCCTCTATTTTACATAGAGACCATATATCATGGAATGGAGTGGCTTCTTTCTTCCCATATAGACTACAAGTAAAGCTTCCCCATTCCTCTGGTATAGCATTCAATGCCACTGTAGTCATCTTAGTGTCATACATCACTTCTCCTAGTTCCTATAGTTGATCTCTTATTTCGGAAATCCTCATAAAGTATGGAGAGATTCCTTCTTCCCTTGATAATTTCATTTTGTATCATTCTTGTCTCAGAGAGATTTCTTCTCCAACAATACTCATAGAGAATAACTCCACCAATTTCTCATATATTTGTTTTGCAGTCTTTAGTTTTGATAAATAGGGAATGAGAGAGTCTTTGATGGATTCTATTAGAATCCTTTGGGTTCTAATTTCTCCCTTCATGTACTTGGCACGGGCTGGAGTATCTTCTTTTGAAGGTTGAATAGTAGATACTTGAATATAGTCCATTACTTTGTCTTCAATTAAATTCAAGTCTGTTCTCTTCTTCCATGCACTGAAGTTTGATGACCCAACCAACTTGTTTTCTTTACAATAAGGCATCTTGACAGATAGGGTCATGAATACTTACTTGAGTGAATTGGCTTGCTGCTTTCATGATGATGATTGAGAATGAAGTCAAGGGTTTCTTCAATTTTGGTGTACTTGAACCCTTGATTACAAGAGTATCTTCAGAAGTTGAGATTCTTTTCAAACAATGTCTTGAGTGCAAATATTTGAATGAGATAGGAGATCTCACTTGACGTAGTTAGATAGTCTTCTTTGAAAATTGATTTGACTTCCCAACCCAAACTTTGATCTTCCCTACTTTGAGTGTCTTGTTGGCAAGCAACCCTTGTGTTCAACACCTTAGCTCTAATACCATGTTGAGAATTTGGAGGGCTTGAGATTAATAAAAATGTTGAGAATATGACACCTGATTGTATTTATTGTAGAAGACATCTTTTATATAAATACATAATTACATAGCCAACATGAATACCAACCTAGTTACACTTTTCAACATCCCCGTCATATAGGGAAATCAAATTATCCCATACTTCTTTGGCCGAGACACAATTCATGACTTTTGTGAATTCAAAATAAGAGATTCCACTAGAGATGGAATTTAGAGCTTAGGAATTAGCAATGTAGGCTTTTCTTTCTTCTGGATCATTTGGAAGAGTGGAGGGAGATTTGTACCCATTCAAAACATAATGCCACACTTCAGGAATGAGGAACATTAAATAGTAGGACATCCCCTTCTTCCAAAAAACCAAAATTTGTTCCATTGAACACAAGAAGCTTCCCTGTCACTTCTATGTGCTTCATTGTGTCTAAGAATCCTTCTTCCATTTGTTAGGTTGATAATGAAGAAGTTGGCTCTGATTCCCATTGTTGGAAATACTGAGAAGGGGGTGAATCAATATTTCTTTTCAATTGTTATTATAACATGTTAGATTCTACACAAAAATGTAGAAATGAATAATATATTATGGAAGGAAGGATAATGATCCTTTTATAAATGAATGAGTACAATGATTGCCAAGCACCAACTTGGACTTAATGGGGGTTTGACCTCTAGGGCTTCGACGCTATCTTATCCAAGGCACCAAACTTGTGTTTAGGGTCTCCTACCCCAAGGACACCAATCCTTTCTTCGTTTCTTTACTGGAATATCAGTTAAAAGGTGTTTTATTGCACTAATATACATCACCAATTTTACACCATACTACACCATTTATTCAACACCACACTTCTCCATTAATTTCATCCCATTGTTCTTGCAATACATTGCACTTATTCTTTTGTTCTGCACCAACACTTCACCAACTGTATTAAGGAGTCAAAAATTCACAATTTACTATACTTCTAGCACCATGTTGCACTAGGACTATAATTTTCCCCTCACTGTACCAACAATACAAATTAGAGGTTCGGTCTTCTTATGAAATAACTAGTCTTCAACAATTCCTAGCAGCCTAACGTAAGAGATAGTAGATTTGAATTTTGATGCTTGCAATACAACACTGAATATTTAACCCTTGAACAAGATACATCAAGTTCAAAGGTGAGCAAGATAGCACAGCTCTGAGATATAGAAAATAGTCCGAAGTAATGCACTATAATATAGGTTAAGAAGTCCCAACCACTCCAAATTAAAACAGATTTGAGCTATTGTATTGCAATACTGGGTCACTGCAATTCCAAGCCAAGAGATATATGCCATTGTAGTTGTTTACAGGTCCAAGCCAGGAATTTTGAGCCACTGTAATATATACATGTCCGAGGGTAAACACTGTGATATGTTGTGTTTAGGTCCAAACTCTATTTCAATGAGGTGGTATGAGGCTAATACAGTGGATACGAGGTGTATTACAGTGTGTTTTTGACAGGTCCGAGCCAAGCTTCAGGAGGTCTACAACAAAATCCGAGCTACAAACAGGTCAAATTAGAATCAGGTCTAAAATATGGAATTTTATGAAGCTATAACAATAGATTACAGTGAGCCTGTAGGTGTCCAAGTTTCCTGGAGGTGTCAAATATCAGATTTATAAGCTAGAAACGTAGACCCTTTCTCCTTAATTTAATGCTCCCTCTCTTTTAAGTTCACGAGTTGTGAACTGTAATACTTTTCTCTATGGATTTTCACCAAATTTCTTGGAAATAAATGAGATTTGAGGTCTTATTTATATGCATTATTATGTGAAATGAGGGGACGTGGCCCTTGGAGGGAGGCTGACATTAGGGATAGGGCATAGGTCGGTTATATGTCAAAAATAGGATATATCATTTTCAAAAATCAATTTCTCCTATAATATTTGGAGTTTCGGGCCAAGTAATAGCTCATTGGAAAGGAAAAATTATGCTCTAGATGATGGCGAAGGTTTCATAGAGAAATTTTACCTCCAAGGTAGTGAAAAATAATTTTCAATGTGACTAGTCATGTATTGGTGCAGAAGTGGAGGTAGGGCAGAATATCTTGGGCTTCTTTGATTCCTCATAATAACTTTCTTCATCATAAGGTTACCATGTCATAGTTATATATGTCTTCATGTAGTCTTCGATCATCCAAATGAATAAAGGGGATCATCTAATCCTTCAACGTGTATGGTCATCAAGGTACATGACTGACACTTCTTCATCATGATCTAGCATCCTATTGCCATATTTACATCAATAAAAACCTAGATTAATGCAAGCTTTCTTTAGATATCCACTAAGATGGAATCTCTAACTCTCTGTTTTGTAGGCTCCAACCTACACTCAATAAGGAAATATCTGTTCTTTGTAATGCAGCCACTCTAGTTGATTTCAACTCTTCATTTCCCAATTCTTGTCCCTATGTTCTACTCAACAACATAAGCTCAACACATTTCCATTTGTTTTCATTAGTAGCCCTCACTTCATTCATCCCACAAAAACTCAGGTTTTTTCTTGTTCTACTCACATATTATCAGCCCACATTCAAATCTCAAACTTCATACACTAATAATGCCTATTCTCAGACTTGATTTTTCCTTTGGCTCTCTCATGCTCTTACAACAACCCTCACACACACATATATATTTTCACAAATCTCCAACGATGTTTCATTCCCCTCAACCTATGCACAACCATCATCCATAGTTTTGTTCCTTTCCTACATAGGTAATGATGCTAGATTTTTCTTTCAATCACACTACCCGAGTGTACTCTCATCATGTATAACATCTTGTTGTATCATCTTGCTTCTCAACCACTGCAACTGCATTAAATTAGAGAATACACTATGGAGTGTTTTTCATGCTGAGAATTCAAATATCATACCATCTTCGCACTCAACAAGTACCACTGCATTGAATTATGCCTTCTAAACATTAGACTGACACTCCATTACTTCCATAGCTTATTTTTTTATTAATAGTATCGTGGTGTGAGGATCACTTAGGATATACTTGTTATGTTTGAACCATGCTCGTATATCCACTCTTTAAATTGTGGTCCTTAATACCTTAATCCAATGTTCTTTTGCCGTTTACATTGACTTTGATTTTTCATTAACACCAAAATTCAAATCTAGCTTCCGACTAGTTCAGGCTTCGTTATCCACAAGTGTGGCACAATACCACATATGGAACACCTAACAAATATGGAGGATTATTACCAAATTTTTTGTCCCGTTCAAGCCTTTCAAACATAGGCCCATAATGCTTAGTCCTTGATGCTTTTTCAATACACATCCATGACATTTCTTAATGAAATGGGCACATAAGCCTTTGGTTGCATTAACAAAAGAAACCATCGCTAGACTGTTTGTTAGGCCACTTTGCACCATAGCCACGAGGGCTTAACCAATGTTCAAAAAACTTGTGTGCCATAGGTTTTCATGTCCTCGTACAATCGTGTCCTAGTGCTTGTTTCTCAGATATTTTCTTTTGGAAAAAACTCAGTGGAATGCCTTTTATTATCACCAATAACATTTCTTATGAGATTATGCTTCTTTCGAGGTGATGTGTCTCATGGGGACCACCACCTGACAGATGGACCAATCATGTTTCTGTTGAGACTACCTTTTTTCCACGTCCTCTTGGAATAAAATTGTTGCCATTACCTATAGATTTTCCCTTTCATCTCTCGCCTTCGTCATCTTCCACAAATCTCGACTGTTAGTTCCCTATATTACTAGTGTAGTCCCTTATTGTTTAAGATTTATCAATTGGCCAAAAAAGGTGTTGCTCTTTGTATCCTCATATTGTGCTATCATTTCCTCCGTAAAAATTGACCAAGTGACAATTTTTTTACGAGAGCAAAGCCATCGATACCATACAAATTTATTTTGTTCTAAATATAAAGTTGCAATGCGTACCTTTTTTGTGTTTTTCATATTATTGAGATCAAAATATTTCTCCATCTGTAGTATCCATGTTACGGGATCCTTGCCATCAAACTTCCTCATATCGATCTTTGGAATATGGTGGGTCTTCCATCCAACATTAGAGTTTATGAAATCACGATTAACATTTATTTTGTTCTCATCATGAGTTTCATCTACTATATTTTCGCCATTAGGAAAAATTTCTTGTATCAAATTTGTCAAACATGTCATGTCTGCTTTTAGATCATTCTTCATGTTTTCCATTTTTTCATCGATCTTAGCTTCCGTGTCATCCATCTTATCTTCCATGCTATCTTCCATGCCATCTTCCATACCATCCATCTTAGCTTCCATGCCATTCTTTAAACCATCCATCTTAGATTCCACACCTTTCTTCAAACCATCCATCTTAGCTTCCACGCCTTTCTTCAAAACTTCCATTTCATTTTTTGTTGCTCTTTGCGAGAGTGAAATTCGGTGCACTTGCTCGTGTAATTTTGATATGTCATGTTGCACTTATTCGTCTTCATGAGTCATAGTAGAGCCTTCTGAAGGCTTAATGGGTGTTGAATTCTTTTTAGGAGGAATTTTAGAACCCAATACTGATATCTATTCTACAATATTCCCTTGGAATCAATTCAAATTGATTCTTCAAACAAGGCTTATGAAATTCGAAAAAAAAAGACACACCTTTTTCTTGCTTTAGAGGAGCTTGATATTGAAACTAAATTATCTCTGTGATTTCGGATCTTCAATATCTTCAATTTAGTTCTGTAGTAGCCTTTTGAATCTTGTTTCGAATGCCATAGGTCTTACCTAATTTGGATTCTTCAAGTCAAAGTTATGCCCATTCTCCCACAATGACCTAATTATGGACTATTTCAGTAGAGCGAACTTATACAGCTTTCCACGTATCATTGTTTCCTCCTCCGGCTCTGAAATCGATACACAGGAAAGTAAATTATGTTTCCTTGTGGCCAATTTTTACAGAATTCAAATCTGATGCTCAGAAAGATATTTATGACGATTTTCCCATAGTCACCTCTTTAAGATGAAATTCAGGAGCCTAAAAAAGCCCTAACTTCCACAGATTATATCTCCCAAACTATTGTGAACCAAGATCTGAAATTTTTACACAACGTTCCTCAAGATTTCGGCTTCACTCTATAAAAATTTAAGATTCTGAAACTTAGTATAAAAAAATTTATAGTGAAAATTCCATGATGCCCTGTTTAGGTGAAATTCACGAGCCTGAAAAAACCCTAACTTCCACAAATCATATCTCCAAAAATAATGTGAACCAAGATCTGAAAATTTCACATGACGTTACTCAGGATTTCAGCTTCATTCTGTAAAAAATTCACCTTTTTAACCTTCGTAGAAAACAAGTTATAGCGAAAATTCCACAATGACTTGTTTGGAGCAGTGAAACCCTATAATCCAAAGCTCTGATACCAAATGTTATGAAACCAACTCCAAAAATACAAGAAAAGAGAGATCAACGCCTTATAAATACGCCACTTCGAGGGGGAGACCTCCTTTACATTACATAAATGAAAAATTCATGGATGATACAAATGACAAAACCTCCTTCTATATATAGGAGTACATGGGGTCACAATATAATCCTAGCCGACCTAACAATAATAATGTAAGGGAACATTAATAACAATATTGGGGTTACAAGGGTACAAAAATAACAATAAGGAGGATACACCAACAACAATAAGGGACTACACTAGTAATATAGGGACCTAACATCGACACTTTTATACCTGTGCACCCCTGTGTAACCTCCAAGAATGTTTACATCTGAGATGAGTTTCTTTCGAGAACAATTTCTTTTGAGAATTGTTTCTTCCAGGAATAGTTTCTTTGGAGGACAATCTATTCCGAGGAGTTACTTCTTAAAGATTTTATTTTGAGGATTTTCCTCTTAGATCTTATACTTTGAGGCCTTATTTCCTCTAAGTTTAAGTTTCCTATGGGACCACAACACTGACACCTGGACTAATCATATTTTCACTAGGGTGACTTGTCTTCCACGTCATCTTGGAGCTAATATCTCGATATTTTCTGTTGGTCACTCTTGGAAAAAATTCTGAGATTGTTTTCCCTCAAGGTTGGTTTCTTTCAAAGTCATTTCCTCTTAGATCATGTGTCCCTACCACAATGATGCCACATGTCCTCTCGTGTGTCGTTAGTGCTGACCTGTTTATGACCTATACAAGGATGCCACTTTTCACTTTCTAAGTGGTTCCACATTGTGAAATTTTCAATTGAAATACTACTGCAGTGATTGATTTATTTCGCCTACTTATTTATGATAAGTTATTTACATATTCTTCAGTTTATTTTGAAATAATAATAGTTTCATCATTAACTTTAATCAAAATCAGAAGAACAAATAGAGCACATATAACACGATAGAAACAATCACATGAACACAGGCACAATTGTCCCCGGAAAAACCAAATCTGGGAAAACTGGTGCAACAGATGAGGGTTTATATTATTCTTCAATAGTAGAAAAATATTTTATAGAAAATATGACAAGCAGATGTCTGGCATACACCTAAGATAATTTTTCCAAACACTTCGGAAGAATTTCTGACACACTGGAAGCACCCTTCCTCCCTCTACATTACTCTACGTGGTCTTCTGCATAGTCACTGCGTTGGACTTCATCACTCTGCGTGGAGGGCTAGTGCTGCTGCTCACCGTTGCTCTCTCTGCATCCTCCTTTTTCCTTCTTCTCGATCTACTGACGTCCCCACCTCTACAACCTAACCCTCTGAAATCAAATTCTCTTACTTCAGAGTCGATTTCCTTTGGGTAATGAGAGTGTGCCTGGCTTTATTTCCAAATGAGCCTCAAGCCTTCTCTTATAGTCTTCTCATTGATGAATCAATAGCCCAGATTATATCTTTAATCAATGGCTTAGATTAAATTATGACTTGATCTTCATTTTCTAGAAGATTCACACTCTGCTTTATTAATACCCTTTAATTATTTCATTTCCCTAAGTTTAGAGTTAGGGATCACTTTAAAATAATTAATTATTTTAATAAAGGATGATCCAAGTGGAATTTCCACAAACGATTTCTCGGTTCTTTGGAATACTGATGTCCAAACCTCTTTGAAAAATATGAGACTTGGAACACTTTCTAGTGCTATAAAATAAACACTCCCTCTTTGCGAGGAAAGTGCTCAAGCAAGGTACCAATTGTATTTGCTCTGGCCTGAAGCATCTGCTTCGTTGTTGATGTCTTGGTTGCTGCCCATAATCTTTGCTTTGTTTTTGTCTATACTGATGCATGTGAAACCACCTATGACACTTCCTCATTCTTACTACAGCTCCCTCTGAATCTGAAGTCCACCCATTCCTCTACTGGAATGGGTTCTTGACCATTCCCATCTTTTCCCTGAAGTAAGTAAACTTAATCTTACCCATAGCCTTTGTGAGGATATCTGCCACATGTTCTCCTGTAGGAATGTACTCTAGTTGTACAAATCCTCATTGTACATAGTCTCTGATGAAGTGGAACCTAATGTTAATGTGCTTCAACCGGTCATGAAACACGTGATTCTCAGAGAGCTTGATGCAACTCTGAATATCACATAGAATTCTGGTTGGTTCCATCCTCTTCTTGAGAAATTTCATGAGCAACTTACGAATCCATATGGCCTCACGTGAAGTTGTGCTTGATGCCATATATTCAGCCTCGACTAAGTTCAATGCCACAAATTTTTGTTTCCTACTACACTAGGAAGTCATTCTTGATCCGAGACTAAAATAGTACCCACTGGTACTTTTCTAATCCACTACGCTTCCAGCCCAATCCACATCAGTGAACCCGCTCAACTGGATTCCTTTTCCCTTGGTGTACTTCAACCCATACTCGAGTATCTCCTTCAAGTATCTAAGAACATGTTTTGGTAATACCCAGTGATCCCTCCTTAGTTCTACCATGAACTGACTGAGGGTATTCACTCCATAACAGATGTATGGTCTAGTGTTGACCAAGTACATCAACGATCCTATGAGTTGCCTATACAAGGTAGGGTCAGCCTCATGATCCTCGGACGTGTCGATCTTCTTCCAGTTTGTAATCGTTGGCATAGCCATGGGTCTACAGTCCTCCATCTGAAACCTATTCAGGATCTTTGTAGTATATCTTCCCTACACAAGGAATATTTCTCCCTTCTATTGCCAGACCTCCAAACTAATAAAATAGTGCATCTGCCCCAAATCCTTCATGTCGAATTTGGTAGCCAGATTCTCCTTGTAGTTTTTGATGAGCTTAGATGATCCAGTCAACAACAAATCATCTACATATAATACTATAATTAGCGGCTCATCCCCTACTCTTAGATAGTAGAGGTTTGGATCTACATCACTCTTGAAAAATCCCATCTTCTGCAGGTAGCTATCAATTTTCCCATACCATGCTCTAGGGGCTTGCTTTAGTCTGTACAAGGCTTTCTTAAGCCTGCATACATGAGTCTTTTGCTCATGTGTCTCAAATCCCTCCGACTGTTCTATGTACACTCCCCATCTTGTGAATTTCCCATACCATTTTCACTGCAAGAGATATGTCAGATCTTATTGAAGTATATCGAGATACAGGGGTGAAGGTTTCTTAAAAATCGATCCCTTCCTTCTATGCATACCCCTTAGCACAAACCTGGCTTTGAAATTCTCAATTTTTCCATGTGTATCATACTTGATCTTGTAAATCCACCTTGATCCTACAACCGATCTATTCTGAGGTCTAGGGACTACATCCCACACATCGTTTGTCATGATGGAGTTGTACTCCTCCACCATAGCATATACCCACACTTGATGTTGAGCTTCCTCTCAAAAAATAGAGGGTTCTCCAACCTGTGCTACCAATGCCTGGTACCTGTCAGGTTGCCTACGCGCCCTCTTCTCATATCTAAGGGCTCCAATAAATTCCTCTGCATCCCTCAAAGTCTGTTGGAGCTCTATGCTCGTTCTTCCACTAGTGATGGGTGGATTTACCTGCTCTCCTGCTTGCTCTGCTTCAAAATAACTCTCCTAAAAATCCTTGTCCCACGGAGAGGCACTCGAGCCATCCTCTGTAGGCCGATGTGGCTGAACTAGCGAATCCTCCTCAGACTGTGTATCCATAGCCATTTCCCGGGATCTCCTAAAGGCTCTCTCCTCCATGAATTTGATGTCCCACCTTACTACGATCTTCCTATTTTCAGGAATATAGATGTGATATGCTTTCGCATTTTCATTACATTCGACAAGGTAACCCTTCTCCGCAGTATGATCTAATTTCTTCCTCTTCTCATCGAGTACGTGGAAATATTCTATACTGCCAAATATCTTGAAGTGGCTCACCTCAAGCTTGCTGCCAGTGAACACACTCTTAGGAGTTACTTTCCCCAATTCTCTATGAGGCACCCTTTTTTGCACATACATTTTTGTATTGCAAGCTTCTACCCACAGAAATTTTGGCATGTCTTGATCATATAACATTTCCCTCACATCTTCCACAATGGTCCTATTATTCCTTTCTGTAACTCCATTTTGCTCTAGATTGTATGGAGTTTTCCATTCTCTCTTGATTCCTACCTTTGCATAGAATCTTGTGAAGTATTTATCAATATACTCTGCACCATTATCTGATCGCAGCTTCTTGATCTGCTTTCTAGTTAAATTTTCTACCAACGCCTTGAATTCTTTGAATCACTCAAAGACTTCATCTTTGGTCTTGAGAAATTATATCCATGTCTTCTAGGAATGGTCATCAATAAAGGTGAAAAAATAGTTTGCACCACTTAGAGCATTCATGGACATTGGTCTGTAGATATTTTAGTGTATCAAATACAACACACTCTTGGCCCCACTGTTGCTTCTTGGAAATGTTGCCTTGGCATACTTCCCTAGTATGCACCCCCTGCAAATGTCGTCTATCCTTGTGCTCAATTTTGGAGCTCCCATGACAGTATTTTTGAAGATTTGCAAGGCTTCATGATGTAGATGCCCCATTATTCTATGCCATATCTCATTCAAATCCCTTTCATCTATAGTGCCTATCAACACCATTGGAGACTCAAGCTATAACCTATACAATTTATGGATCCTTATTCCAATTCGTGCCTTTCTTTTCCAACTAGGGTGTTTGACATAAACCTTATTTCCAATCAATTATACATCGTAACCCTTGTTCTGAAGTTGAGACACCGAGAGAAATTTCATCCCCAATCCCAGTACATGCAGTATATTGGTGGCTTGAAGCTTGTTACTAGCTTTCATTTGAAATATTATGGTTCCTCTTCCTACGGGGGTACACTTGGCCTTGTTTCCCATCGTGATATAAAAATTCATCTTCTCTTCCTAGTAGCTCGAGAAGCATTCTCGAACTCCCATCATGTGAGCAGATGCTCCACTGTCAATATACCAAACCCCTGGAGAGGTCGTGCTTGACACACAAGCGAAATCCTCTTCTAGTCTGGATGCCAAAACTGAAATGTTATGATCCCTTTGTTTCTCCATGTGTTCTAGAGGACTACATGAACCCTTCCAAGTTTTTGTTGCATCGATGTCGGATCTTAGTTCCATTGTAGAACCTCCTTTTCTGTCTTTTTCCTTTAGCTACTCTAATACCATGTGAAATTTTCAACTGAAATACTACTGCAGTGATTGATTTATTTCTTCTACTTATTTATGAATAGTTATTTACAAATGCTTCAGTAAAATCTGAAATAAACACAGTTGCAGAATTCACTTTAATCAAAAGCATAAGAACAAATAGAGAACATATAACACAATAGAAACAATCACATGAACACAATTTTTTTTGGAAAATTGTCCCCGGAAAAACCCAATATGGGAAAACCGGTGCAACAGATGAGGGTTTATATTATTCTTCAACATTAGCAATTTTTTTTACAGAAAATATGACGAGCAAATGTCTGGCATACACCTGAGATAATTTTTTCCGAACACTTTGGAAGAATTTCTGACACATTGGAAGCACCCTTCCTCCCTCTACATCACTCTGCATGGCCTTTTGCATAGTCACTGCGTTGGACTGGGTCACTCTGTGTGGAAGGCCAATGCTAATGCCTAGTGTTGCTCTCTCTACGTCCTCATTTTGCCTTCTTCTCTCTATATTGACTTCCCCTTCCTCCTTCTCCATCTGCAACCCCACCTCTACAACCTCACCCTCTGAAATTGAATTCTCCTACTTCAGAACCGATTTCCTTCGGTATTGAGAGTGTGTTTGGATTGTTTTCCAAATGACCCTCAAGCCTTCTCTTATATTCTTCTTGTTGATGAATCAATGGCCCAGATTATATCTTGAATAAATGGCTCAGATTAAAATATGGCTTGATCTTCATTTTCCAGAAGATTGACACTCTGCTTTATTAATACCCTTTAATTATTTCATTTCCCTAAGTTTAGACTTAGGGATCACTTTAAAATAATTAATTATTTTAATAAAGCATGATCTGAGTGGAATTTCCACAAACAATTTCTAGGTTCTCTGGAATACTGATGTCTAATCCTCTTCCCAAAATATGAGACTTGGAACACTTTCCAATGCTACAAAATCAACACTCATGTCACCAATTTGTGGTCCACTTGGCCACATAAAAATACTGAAAACACATGCCATGTGTCATAAGCATGGAGTGCCAATCACCTTGTGTTGACGTCATCATGTCATCGAGGTTGCCACCTATCACCCTTACCGACCAATCATCATTTTCCACTTTTCTTCTTGTACCAGGTCCCACATAGGTCAAGATTCATAGGTTGGTGGTTGATCAAACCATTACAATATTGCCTAAACAACTGACCTCCCGACTGGGCTAAACTATGACTAGTCCAAGGGCCCGACTATGTAGTTGGTCCCACACATGTTGGGGATTGAGGAGGATTTCTCTTTGAAATTTTGTTGAGCGGCCCAACCTCTTATTAGACCTGAATCACCTAAGTCCTAACCTTATTCCAAAATCTTCCTAAGTCTGGAATCAAACGAATTTCACACAAAACACAAGGAAGTGGTGTAACCTTGAGCCATGGACCCCTGCCTTTTTCCTTCTTTGATTAGCCATAAATTTTGATCCTAGAGGCCTTTTTTGAACTTCAACATACCATTGGAAATCTATTTTCGAGAACAATTCAACTATGTCATTTATAGGAGCATCTGAGCTAATCTCCTAAGGAAAAAATGCCTCCAAATCCTTCGACTCCCAACCATCATAGTTATAATATTGATAGCTTCTTCATTTAGCCTACTATGATGATTCTCTACAAAAGACTACATCAACCATAAGGCTCTCCTTGAGCTTAGCACTCCATGAAAATGAATTCCAAACACTATGCACCTGACATCCATGCTAGCCCTATTGTCATCAATGCCAACACACTTGATACCACCCACCATCCTAATAATGCCAACTATCCACCATTCCCATCTAAATCCCCTTCTTGGAAGGTAGTGAAAATAGATCACAATTATGTCAAGCAATAATTTTGTATCCTACTACTTAGTAGGCTTCTAGGAAACATATCTTATGTTACTTCGTAAGTAGTCCCATCCTTATTCTCATTGAATTCATGAAGAACTATTGTTTTCTTTGCTTAATTCCACCAACAAAGGCCCTTGCCAGGTAAGGGAATAGCAAAGAAGAAACACCCAATTAAGAAGAAGAGGGAGAAGATAAGACCCACTTTTTTATCCCAATAAGCAAAACTTCTTATGTCATTGTTATTTTATTAGAAGAGCTATCTCATTGCAACTAGGTAGTTGGAGCAAGAACAAGGAAATGGAATCTACTTGAAATAGAGGCTCCTATAGAAGAAACACTAGGTATCATTGTGCTAACATTGAAATCCTCAGTGCCTAGTTGCAACTAGTCCATTAAACTTCGACTTTTAGATCTCAATGTCACTCACAAAGTCATTATTACCCATCATGACATTATGGTGGTGATTCTTTCATTGAAGAAATTACCTACAAGAATGAAACAATCCAACAATAAATCCTAACACTCATCTAATGACTAGGATGCTTCCACTCGAATTAGGTATACCCCTATTATTAGTAGTGCCCTTATCATTGGTGGTTACAAGTCTATATACTACTAGTGAATCCATGGATGAAATATCAAATGAGTTCTTGAAATAGGTTCATCCCAATAAAAAGGGTCACTTGACAAATAAATGACATAAATAGCAAGACACCTGTAAAGAAAAATATATTAATGGTTACCTCACTTTGTAAGATATGTCCAAAAGTTGAAAGCACACATGCCTTCATTTATCTAATCTCTTCCTATTTACAAGGTTAGTTATATTTACCACACTTATCTTCCCCTTAGGATTTTAGGTTCTAATAAAGTAAGTATAAATACATAGATAAATGTATATTTAATTAGACAAGTGGTCATGAGCAAATAGCTATTGATTACTTAATCTACCAAATGGTTCATTGCATCAAATAGCATCTATATATATTGTATAATATACTTAATTTGGTGCAATTCGTACTGGTTTCCCTACTGACTTCATGTCCATACACCTGTTATCTATATGACTAACATTAATGAACTAATCCTCATACAACTACATAATCAAAGTTTCCAACATCTAATTATTTAAAATAAAAACTAACCATTATTTGGCATATCCCTTTTTTACATTGGCTTTTGTAATTTTTTTAATAAAGAGATGTATTTTTAATACGAGAAAATGAAATGATTCATTTAAATCATCCTCTTTTCCACAACATGCTTATAAACATCCTAAATAGAATTTTAAACATGAAGTACTAGTGTTAATTATATTGATTTTTTCTTTAATTCAACGTCTTCTGGGGGTCACTAGATATGCAGTGTCAATAATCATGAGTGGAATTAAACAAATTGTGGTCAAATCATTTTGTTGGCTTTAATGGAGAACAACTATGTACTTTGTTTAAGTCAAAAAGCTTCTAAAATTAAACATCCTAAATAGACTTTTAAACATGAAGTATTAGTGTTAATTATATTGAGTTTTTCTTTAATTCAACGTCCTTTGTGGGTCACTAGATATGCAGTGTCAATAATCATGAGTGGGATTAAACAAATTGTGGTCAAATCATTTTGTTGGCTTTAATGGAGAACAACTATGTACTTTGTTTAAGTCAAAAAGCTTCTAAAATTTCCTAGATTGATGGATAAATTATTAAAGTGATTTATACCTAACAAGTTGAATGACTTTTGTCCTAATCTCTAAACTGGTAGAGTGATTTAGACATCACAAGTGGACTGACTTGTCTTTGCACTGCTTTTTAAGTGAGTTAGGAAAAGTTATTGTCTTGAGAAAGATTCCCTTTTGGGTCAATATCTCTATAATACCAATATCTCTAAGATCCTTTGAGTTGTCACTATCTTTCAAATCTTTTGGGTTGCCACAATAAGATCCTTTGAGTTGTCGCTATCACATGGCTCATGGAGCATAAAAACACTAACCATCATGCCATTTCCTATTCACAATGATTGAGATTATAAATGACTAGAGTAGATTTGTGAATATTATTTTTTACTATAAGTCTAACTTGTGTACCCATAATTCGAAAATATCATTATTTCAGAACATGCCTTCTATCTAATCATGGAACTGAATTGGTTACTTTATTGGTGTTTCTAATTATGGAACTCGATTGGTTACGTTCTTGGCCTTTCTAATCATGGAACTCACAAAATCCAAAATAAAATTTTGACTATAGCATTTTAGTACCCTCTCTTCGTTTTGTGTGTCTCCATGTTTCTTTATTTTAATTTATATAAAATAGAGTGGATATTTGCAATTTTGAAATAGTGTAAAGTTATAAGATAGTAATAAATACATATAAAAAAATATATTATAATTTATATATAATTGAAATGAAAATATAAAATAAAATGATGTATTATAAATTATTAAATAAAAAAATAAAATAATATAATTAGAAAAAATAAAAAAATAAAATAAAAGTTTTATGTATTTTAATGTTTTGAGAAATGTTGCCAGATAGAATATAATAAATTAAGTAACTAAAAAATATAAAAGATAAAGTCTATGCATAAAAGGATATTATGTGTATCAAAATATAAAAGAGAGTTAATAAAGTATGTGCATAAAAAGGTATAAGAGAGGTAATATAGGATATGAGTGAGTCTAATGGTTAAAAGCATGTGTTTCCTCTTAAGAGGTCATAGGTTCAAAACCAAAGGGGTAGAGTATGTATACTTTCATAGTGTATACTTTCATAGATTTAGGGGTAACGTGAAATGTTTAACATTGGCACAAAGGTTTTATAATTAAACATGAATGTTACCTTCGCATTTTTATGTAGGTTTTTGTTGTGAAATGTTTGAATTTGGCACAAAGGTTTTATAATCAAACATGAATGTTACCTTCACACACTTTTATGTAGGTTTTTGTTTTCAACTTTATTTATTCATAACTATATGAGATTATAGATTATTATTCTCTTTAGAAATTATTTAAAAAATGATATGATTAGAAGGGACTTATATGAAGTTAAATGTAGATTATATAACTTCAAGTGAAATATATATAAAATTAAATGTACATGTCATTTGTAAATGTATACGTAATAAGGTTGATCTAATATAAATGTGTCAAGCGCAATGTGTGAATAAGTATATATAGAAATCATGTAATCATTTAGTAAGGACAAGTTGTTTAGATTTATGAATAAATTTGAGTATCCCTAAAAGTTTCACCTATTTTTTAAGAAGTTATTGTGTAATTTATATTTTTTAGCTATCTTAGAATTGTACTCCACTTTCACATTGTTATGTTTGTAGTGCCATCTCAAGTATTTAGATTATAACAAAAAAATATTATCTCCATAATTTGATGCACACAACCAATAAATTATAAGGTAATATACATGCAACAATTGATGTTTTATTTCCTATCATTATAATTCTAGATCAACCAAGCACAAAGAGGGATCAAATCTCTCAAGGTGCAAACCTCTTTTTGAGTGCACAACTTGATGAAAGGTTTGTACTTTGAGAGATTTTATTCCTCTTCGCCCTTGATAGATTAAGAGTTAAGATGGATCTATGCTGGTTTTGAGCAACATACTAATAAAATGTTTTAACTATAAGATTTTTTATTTTCACTTGTTTTATATAATACATATTTAGTTGAGATTGAAATATTTTATTTGTAGTTCACATTCTCCACATTAAAATGTTGATACACATCCCCTCATATTACATACATTGAATTATTTTTATTATTGATATTTTTTTAAATGATATCTATCAAATCCATATTAAACATTGAGAGAATTAAAAATCTCCCTTATATCTTGAATTAAAGAGTGCCTATTAATGGCATGAGAATTTTTTCTCTCTCTCGCTCACTCTCTCTCACATACACATATATATATATTTAAAAAAAAATATTCAACATGCATAATGAAACATTTGATCTATAATTCACTTTAAATTTTTCTTTGTTATTAACATTTTTAAAATCTTATACATCAACTCCATATTAAGAACGAAATAAATTACACATCTCCCTAACAATAGAAACTGAAATATAAAATATAAGAAAAATTTTAATTTAAATATGAATATTGTAATATTTTATTTATGAAAATAAAACATTAATTTGTTATTAATATGTTTTTTTTTACATATTACATTAATATTGTTTTTATTCATCTCCATATAAAATAGTAAGAACAAAACAATATGGAGATGACTAAAAACTATTTTCCCATAATTGTTTTGTTCTTACTATTGTTGAAAATTGATCAAATTGTCGTTTTTTATTGTTTAAATTTTTTTTTTGACTACATATATGGATTCAACATCATGAAAAACCATTGAGATATTTCTATTGTGTAGAGTTCATAACTCAAACTTGTGATTCCAACAAATCACAAATTACACCAGAAAGTATACCTGAAAAAATCCAAAACTTATAACAAGTAGACTATGAATTCTCAAATAAGGTTGTGTTAGGTACATCCACATTGATGAGATTTATTTTTTTTCGAAGAAAAATATTAGTAAAAATAAAAAAGTTACATCAGAAAATGCACAATTGCATTGGTCTATTGTCCCTAGAGACCATTTTTATGTGCCTAAGGCACTCATCATAGCCTAGCTAGATAAACTAATATTTACCGAGATAAACTGAGTTTCTCTTTTTTACCTTTTTTTCTTTGCACTTTATGCCAAGCCCCTGAATTTGGAGTGGCCATTACAATTTCCAATTCTCCTTCATTTTTTGTTGAAACTTCTTTATCCAAGTCCGAACTTTCAGAAGCACGTGGTCACTTTAATCCTTCGTTGTTGTCGTTTTCCTCACGTTGATTTCTAGGAATCTTAGTCACTGCAAAATTATTGGCTATCTCAACAGGTTTGGCAAGATTCTCTTGTTTCTTTTCTCCCTCCTCCACATGGGACCTTTGTTGATTATCATATTTTGGTTGTTGATGACTCTTGTCCATTTCTTCATCTTAGTCATCTGAAGGAGGCGGATCTATAAATTTTCATCCTTTGGATTTTGCATACTTTTCTTTGTCCTTTTTTTCACTTAAGGGCATGAGTTTTGGAAGTTCCCCATCTAATGGCAGATTTGGCATCAAGAAGTAATATTTTCAAAATATAACAATTGTGTCCACTTTAAATATTGATGAACCAGATGGATGCAATCTAGCAAGCCTTTGCTTAAGTCTATCTCCTCACAAATGCAGGAAAAGGTGAAAATGCATTTATCCATTATTTCTCTATCTAGCTTCAAAACTATTCCCAATGTATTTATGATGCCTTCCAAAACTTGATGATGTCGAAAAGGAAGAGGGAGATTGTGTAACCTTACCCATACCGACATCTTTGTAACCATTATTGTTGTGGCATCAAAATTCGGGAACCATGGAGTTATGAAGAGGCCTATCCTTCCCTAGAACCATGGTCACTCATTTATGATGTATTCCAGATCTTTCTGATTGTCAAATTGAACCCAAAAAAATCCCTTTGTACATAGGTAAATATCACAATTTTTAGTCCAATTGAGGTAGATCAATTGATGTATATCTTCTGACTTGGGACAAAAGCCATTAAAATGAAAAATAAGAGCTTTGTCTTGGAGAACGATGAAAATACCACTTACTTCTTCCAATTTGACTGATAGATCTAGTGCTTTCTCCATCTTCTCAACTAGGTAAGGTCATGGGGTTTTCATATTTGGGAATTGTTTGTATGGTATGAAAACTTTCCTTTTTACTGTGTCCTTAAATGAAGTTGGACTCTTGGCAGCAGAAGTTGATCCAGATGGAATGTTCATTCCTGGAGCTCCACCCCAGAACCTCAAGTTTCTAATGATCATAAAATTACATTCAATGTCATGATCTTTCATTTTGATGGCATCGTGTAGTGATTTACCCTTAAAGATTAGATTATAGTTATGGGTCAGTATACCCAATTTTTCCTGCACCTTCTTTTTGAGATATGATACTAAATCCACTTACCGAGCCCCTATAAGGAATGATTTTTCATTTAGGGTCTTCAAAAAAATTTGGAACTATTCCTCACGAGCCTAATCTGAGTCTTCAAGTTTGTGGCTCTGATTTGAAGAAATAGGGGTTGGTATAGTAGATCTGGGGTGATGCAGAGTCCCCACGTATGGAACTGCATCCCTGAATGAATATGATTACAAATATGGATGCCACCGATTTTCCATGACTTCCTTGATCCGGCCTACGCCCACATCTGCATAAAATAAATGACCTAACCAGAGATCTAGGGTAGGAATGCTTAGTTCTATCATAAATAGACTGAGAGAATCAACTAGAGACGATATATCCATGCCCAAGCCATATAATTCAATCAAAACAACGTGAGATGAAAAATCTAGGCATCTATTATTGAGATTCAACATTGAACAATGATTAGTGGATGAAATAGGGATCTCATATGTCCCAGTTTTTTTTTTTTAAACCGGAAAGAGTATATATATTTTGTATTAAAGCGCGCTTTCAAACAATAAAAAAGCATTATTTTTACATCAAAAAACTAAGTATTTCCATGGTTGCAGATGTTACATTTGGGCCAACTCTTATGCGAGTTTTTTCACCAGCCATCACATTATCAAAATTCAACACTATTTTCCTACTACTAAAAATAGTACAGAACTACGACATGAGATATTTACATGTATGATTATACATATTACAAAAATTAGATGGTGTCAAAGAGGTGTTTATTCCTCCATTAGAGCTGGAGAGTTGAGCTCTAGTAACTTTGGTGTCTCCTCCTACTTCTTGCAGCTGTTTTCCAACTTTAGATTTAACCCATCAATCTCTAGTCTGAGGGCATCAACTTCGTCTTCCAACCTTCGGATTTTCTCCTTTTCTTCAATTTTTTTTCTTTGATCCCTTTGGCGTCCTTATGATGCTAGTGCACACATATTTGCAACACATAAATTCTGTTTCTAAATTCTCCATGTTCCAAGGCACATACCTCAATTAAAATTTTTGCTACCAATTCAACAAGCCCATTCGAACTAACACTCTCAGTCCTAGGTCTGCAAAGGCCCTAGGAGCCTGAGCTTGAGCTCTCTACAATAGAGCTAACCTTTCCACTCATCTTTCCAGACCCAGGATGACCAATGACCCCAACCCAAGACCCCAACTAGCCGAAAACCTCGGAAGTCACAGACACAATAGCACATATGGCCCCAGACCTTCTAAAAGACCTAAAACACTAGAAGCAAACAAAAAAAACACATCAACCAGTGCATAGGTCCTTTCAGACCACCTCAATTCCCACAAATAGGTAATTCACCGAACGATCACTGCCAATTCCCCAGGTTCTATTCTCTGCTGAATTAACCCATAGGCTTCCAATCAGTACAGAGAGCCCCCAGAGCACATCCAACCAAACATACAACCCACCAACACTGTCAACATGTAGAGTGTTACCACTTCTCTTAGTAAACTCGTATTTCATAGACATAAGAGCAAAAATGGCCCCATACCTCATAAAAGACCTGAAACACCATAAGCAAATAGAGAATACACATAATCCAATGCATAGGGCCTTCCATACCACCTCAATTCCCACAAATAAGTAATTCACTGGATGCTCACCTCTAATTCCCTAGGTTTTATTCTCAGTCGAATGTACCCAAAGGTCTACAAGTAGTATAGAGAGCCCCTAGAGCACATCCAACCAAACATAAAACCCACCAACACTGTTGGCACTCAGATTATTACCCCTTCTCTTGACCACCAGCCACAAATGCAGGGATAGAGCCAAGGATTCCTTAGCTTCCCCTCCCAAAGGATTTTTGCTTTTACTAAGACCGTTATCCCTTATATAACCACTTGTGGTACACCAGCGAAGGAGGAGCGACATCATAGTACCAGTGTTGTTGGATTCCTAATGTTGATCCATTCTTTCCCAACCTTTCACAAATTCTCATAACTCGCTTTCCTCCTTCTTCCCATGCTCCTCCTGCATTTTCCATAGTCCATGGAGTAAATGCTTCCCCCATGGATTCACCATTCCCACGAAAAAGGTACCAAAATGTTGACGTTTGCAATAGATATAGAGGCAAGGACAGTGAAGACACATGCATGAGATGTCGCAGGGACCAAGTGGAGGCTGGTTGAGCTGCATGACGCCACACTTCAGAGTGATTTATCTATACGACATGCCACAAGAGCCAAGAGAAAGGAAGGATTAGGTAAGAATGACAAGACTTTGAGTAATTATTAAATCAAGGGGCCAATCGAGACGCAACCACATGTTGGATGGCAGGAGGAAGTGTCAGTCGTGCCAAATTGGAGGGGTAAGGGGAGGAGGAAGGGAGGGAGGGTAAGGGGGTAGGGGAGGGGGAGAAGAGGGAGCAAGGGGTTAGGGATAAGGGTGGGAGGGGGCCAATGAGATGGCCAAAAGAAAGAGGTAGACTAATTCTCCAAGGGAGGGGGGAGGTAGGGAGGGAAAGGGAGGGAGTGGAAAGATGGATCTAGAGGATGTTGGAGGAGAGGGATTAAAATGCAGTCAAACACTCCCAATGGTTCTAAGTAGTTATCCATATTCCCATCAGTATGGTTATAAATTATCTTTGCCTTAGGATTCTTAGTCATAGTTATGGAATACATAGGTAACCTTCAATTCCATTCACCACAGTGGCTTCTTCTTTGATTCTATAAGACATATTGGCTTGTTTTTCTGCCTCTTTGTTGTTTCCCTTGAGAATATGGTAGAAAATTACTTCATCCAATATAGGGTTCATGCCTTGGGTTCTCTTGATGACTTGGTTTAGGAGAGTGATTTTAGTAGGGGTATTCTTTCTCATATGGTTTATTATTATCATAAAGTCTCTAAGGATTTGGAGCTTCTTGATTCCTTTAGTGATGGCCATATTCACTACGAAGAGAAGCCCAGAGGCCTCAACTTGGTTGTTTTTTTTCGTTTTTTTTTTCCGGTCTAAACTCCGGGCATACTTGTCTTTGATTTTTCCATCGGGATTTATGAGAAACCCTCCCCCTCCTGCCACCCCACATATATCCTAGTTTTGTTGGCAGTGCATACCAGTATTCCAAGTCACTTGGACCAAGCCCCCTCAATATTTTTCCACATGATCGAAGATCCTCCTCCCTCATCCAACAATAAAAATAACCTCCATGTTGCATATCTTTGCAGAAAGAAATAGAGAGAAATACCTTTGTGTTGTTGTAGGTTTGATCACAGGAATCCCTAGCCATTTTTGCTCGCCACCCCCCCCCCAACCAACTACTGAAAGTGAAACCATCACCCACCCACCTTGATGAGATATATGTGTTAAAAAGTCATTAAAAAGTTAAATAACTTCAACACTTAAAAAATTTAATACTTTTTTGTGTTACTACATTTCTTTGTCATGTAGTCTAATTAATAAACAAAATTTCATTTTTCTGAACTCATTTTTTTGTTAATTTTGTCGAAAATCCAGTACATATTTTCAAAAATCATAAGTTTAAGTTGTTTAATCTTCAAATATTGAGTGCCTTATAATTTTCTAGGGTGTCAAATCCATTTATGCATTCAAAAGTGCATTTTAAACAATAAGAAATCATAATCTTTTTAAAAATTGTATTTCCAAATTACGATAAAAAAAAAGTCATTTCATTTATTAGTTAGGCTACACCTTTTTTTTTAACATAGTAGGATAATTTATGGTAACTCGATTATCAAGTTAGTAGTGGAGATAGCTATTATTTGCTATTATCCATATCCCCACGAACGCAAGCTAGCTCATCACCCATTACTACTAACTATTATTCACTAATGGAGGCTAACTCATTATTATTTAATACATTCCTTTTACATGATATAATTATATTATATTTGTAATGTGAAAATTATTAAAATATGCATTTAAAGACCAATTTTAGTATTTATATTCAAAATTTTAAAAGACAATATTTAGGATTGTAATTTAAGGGATATTTTTAAAATCGATTTTTTGATTTGAGGATTTAATGATTTATTATATAGATTTAATTATTAGTTATATTTATCTTAGATATCATTTTTGAGATTCAATTGCGTTAAGTCATTCATCTATGACCATTTCCATGAGAGGTAGTCGTAACTGGCTAACTAAAACCCCTTGATATATTTATCTTTTTAAAAGTGCACATTAATTATATTATATTATTTTATTATTATATTACTCCATTCGTAATATTAGTTATATTATTTTTTTATTATATATAGTTAATTTTTAGTCTGATGAGTGTACAATTTAAAAAATATATCAAAAATATATTTAATGAATTTTTAAAATTTAATATAATAAAATAATAGGAAACTTTCATTTAAAAAATTATATACTAACTTATAGAAGAAGTTATTATTTTTAGGAACTTTTTTTGGTCAATTTTTCCCAAAATCTCGTAGAGATTTTCAAGAATCATAAGTTTAAGTTGTTTAGTCTACAAAGTTAGATTGTTTCAAGGGTTTTTGGAGGTGCTAAATTTGTTCATGCATGCAAAAGTGCATTTTAAATATCAAATGCATTGAAGGCTACCAAATTGAAGGGAAATCTAAGGATATTGATGGTACCAAGTTAAAATCATAAAAATTAAAGTTCATATCCTCATCCCTCATATACACAAGATCTTTAATTTAGCAATCAAGAAAGACTTCCCTAAATTCGAGAATCAAATCCCCATTGCTCATATCTTTAAAGGGGAGGATAAAATTAATTAAGACCATTTTGATTAGTCTCATTTTAGCTAAGATTTGTGGAAGAATTTTGGAAAAAAGACAATCATATGGCTCGAAAGCCATAAAAAATGATCTAAATGACAAATTGGCTTAGGGAATTTCATTCAACTTTGTAGCATCTTGTTATGTTCAGGATCATAATTGCGAAAGAGTATCACACAATAAATCAAATTTCTTTGTCGTTTCATTGATTTTAGAAAAGCTTTTGACACTGTGCCTAGGACTAACCTTTGAAATATGTTGGAAGAGCTAAAAGTTACCTATGAGCCAAGATCCACTGTTACAAGGCTATACGAAATGTCACTGTCAAGTTTAGGAACACTGAAGGGTGGTCAAAAGAAACTAATGTTATATAGAATTCGAGCAAGGTTGTCCCCTATACCCTACTCTCTTTCTAATTTACATTGCTAAATTAGAATGTTGGTTGGAAGAAGATGGTTGTACTAGCTCGTATCTCACTAGTACAGTCATCATGCTTCTTCTTTATGCTAATGATATTTTTCTTATGACACGAAATCATGGTGACATCAATAACCATGTAAGAATCCTCAAGGACTTCTACTCTAGTATGAGTATGACCATGAACATGGAAAAACAAAGTTATGATAATCTCATAATATCATAAATGACACTTTCATATATGAGAATGATAGTTTGAAGAAAGTTCCTTCATACAAATGTATTGGAATCGATATTCAATATAAGCTCAATTGGAACTATAATGTTTAAAAATGACAACTGGATAGTGGAAAGATTATTATGAGTTTGAAAATAAGTGTAAATTAGCATACTTTTAGTTATGGGATAAGAAAAAGCTCATATTCGATACTCTCATAACTGTTGTTATCTTATACATATGTGAATTTTAGGGATACAATATCTCTAGAGGATATTGAAGAATGATAAAGAAATTTCAATTTTTTTTATAACTTATCATATTAATATTAAAATAAGAAAAAGCTCATATTCGATACTCTCATAACTGTTGTTATCTTATACATATGTGAATTTTAGGGATACAATATCTCTAGAGAATATTGAAGAATGATAAAGAAATTTCATTTTTTTTTATAACTTATCATATTAATATTAAAATCAATACACCTTGTCTTATCTTAATTGAATCAAGCCTCTTAATGTACCTAATGTACAAGAACAAGATAAACACCGTGGATGACAAGAGACTCTTTAAAATTGCTTTCAACTCCAACCATAACCACTCATTGTTCAAGCATGGTTGGCATTAAGCTGCCAAATATTGACTAAATCATTGGGGAATATAGGAAGATTGGATACTAACAATGTTAAAAATATTATTACATATAAATTTAAAGACATTTTTTGGTGAAATAATGTGTTAAAAAATAAAAGGAAGCTAGGATCCTACAAGGAGGCAATCAATCATAATCTAGAAGATCAAAAATGTCTTTCAGTTCTAACTAGCACAAAGAAGATCAACCTTGCTAAAATACAAACCAATTCCCACAAGCTGCATAGCAATAAACAATTCCCAAAATACAATGGGTTGCAAGAGTCTATCATCTTTGTGACACTAGGAGTGTTGGAGATGAAAAATACTTTTTCTTATAGTTCCCTACATACACCTATATTGGAACTCACTTTCAAAATATTTATTACAGTAATAACCCTCCTAATCTTCCAAGTCATCAAAACTATGGTAATCTTGGAACACTTAATGTCTTTGGAGCATAGAAATAAAATTCTAAAGAAATATAAGTAATCTTTACCTTTTTTAAAGTCTCATAAATTAATTATGGTCTTAATACACATTAATCATCTTATCATAAAGTCAAGATAATTAATTTAATCAATTTAATAAATTTTGATAAAGTAAAGGTGTAGTCCAATTCATCTATATTTTGTTTTTTAACTATGTAATTTTTAGTAAATTGTAATTTGCTTTGTGAGAATGTAATTTTTTAGTTATTTAAATTACATTTTTAAATGTATAAATAGATTCAACCTTTTAACTATAAAGTTCAAACAAATTCTTATTAATTTTTTCGTAAAATTAACAAAAAAAAAATCATACAATTCCAACATATTATGACTGAAATTTGAACAAAATTAACCAACAAATTACTTAAAAAAAACTCTCTAAAATAAAATTAGAATTAAATTTTTATTTAATTTTATTAAAGTATTAGGTTTGTAAACATTGAATTGGCCATTATTATGTTATGAAAAAGTTGAAATTTCCAATAAATTAAACTAACCAAAAACAATTATTAAATAATTAATAATTTCATATAAATATTTTTCCAAAAATATATAAATATAAAAAGCACATCACCTTCAATGTTGACTTTGGCCTTAAAACTTTTCCAATTAAATGAATCGGATCTTGTTTTTTTCTGAAGCCCATGAATCGGATGTTGATTTTAACGTTGACTTTAAGATTATAACTTTTCCCATTAAATGAATCCTGTCTGCAAAATAGTAAATCCGTGAACTCAAATAGATTTAGAAAAATGTCAACTCAAAATAGATTTAGGAAGATTTCCTTTTATCTTAAAAAGTACCGTTTAATTATAAAGTGTTTTTGATTTATTTAAGTATATATTTTTTAGAATTTTATTTAAAAAATACCTTACTTCATTAAATACTTTAACAAATTTTCAATAATACTTAATTTATTTACCCATTAAAAACACATTTAAATAATTAAAATTTATAATATTCCTAAAAATTTATATTATCGAGTACAGAAAAACTTTTAACTCAGGAAGATCTTATCACCCTCAATAAACATATTATTCTAAAATTTAAGAGCAATCATCATAGTTGGAATATTTTAAAGCACATTAGCTAGAATTGATTCCATGAATTTTGGACAATAATTATAAGAATATTCTTTAGTGCGCGAAGATTTTTGCATCTTAATTAATGGATTAGATCAATTTAGAGATAATGTGGGGCATGAAACCATGTCAACCTTATCTAGTTAATAATAATGCGTTGAATCATATTATTTTTTAATGGGATGAATCATTGATATTATTTTTGGAGATTTGATAAAAAAATTATTAGTCACAAGTTTAATTTATGAATTTGTTTATTTATTTAAAAATAAATTTTAGATAACAAAAAATATGATTTAATTAAAAAATATTTTCTCATATTTTGATTAAGTTTTTTAAAATCTATAATAATTAGATAATATTTTATAAAATTGCTTGTGATTTTAAGTTGAGTATGACAATGCTTTCAAATTCATAGCAACGATCACTATAGTCGATGGACTCATCATGTACATTTTTCTACACTAGTCTTTGTGCACCACTATCACGATTTTATTAGAGACATTGCTTGAGCATACATGTTGGATGTTCTTTAGGGGTGAGGCGTAATCTACATGAATTCAAATTGAGTAGGTTTTGCCTTTAGTTGGTGTGCTTAGCGCTCTCTAAGTGTGCAACACTGGCATGCTCCAACAAAAGGCAAGACCTACTTAGTTTTACTTTACCCATATTAAGCCTCACGCCTAGAGAGCGCCCAACATGCCTTCCTAGATGAGGTCTCTAGTAGGGTCATGACAACCACCCTCCTCTGGTTGCCACGATTATTTTTAGTGTTGCAGGTTCTCTATTATGGTGAGCTGAAAATCAACTTGACATGCACTAACATCTTTTGATAATCTCTACCCACCATTGTCTTGTAGATTTGTAACTTATTCTTGTTAATAAAAAATAGTTAAACATACTTCAATTACAAATTAAATTATTTAAAAAACATAAAACCAAACTTTGCTCCATATCTAAAAATTAAATTAATGGTCGAAATTTATAATCAAATAAAAATACCCATTAAATATTCATAATGCATAATCCATCCAGAGTTCAAACTTAAAATCTACATATAATGGCATTTGCAACTTCTTCTCACCTCATTGCCACTTACATAAGGTGATGGATTTGTAGAAGATTCGACATACAATCCATTCTAAAACATAAGTATTAAAAAAAATTGTTATAATAAATTTTAAATAAAGTTTTTTTTTTTGAGGGAAAATGAAGGAGTGTGTCACCTTGATAGGGATTAGTTTTTTTATTAATTTGTTTGGGATTACTGTAAAATTACATTGAAAGTTTTGTAATAACTAAACTCGAAATTCAAGTTTTCAATTTTTCTTTATACAACGAGAACTCTAATGACAAAGTCACAAAATGTACATTATTGTTCAAGAATAAATTTCTTCATGGGCCATAGAGTGGTAATTGTCCATAACGCATGCCAATTACAAAGAAGATAATTTAGAACTCAAAAAAAGATAATTTAGTTTATTTGATAAAAAAATTAATTTATCTTTTAAGAATTTGTTGATAGAGGAAGATGCATTATGCTAACCAAAAAAAGGAAAAAGGGTTTGAGGAAAGATTTTAAGTAAATTTGCTATTATTAAATATGACAATTTTCATCAATATGTGGACCAAATTTCTACTAATTAAACAAAACTAATAGTTGCAATGCAACATAGTTCTTGCTACTATTGTTAATTAATTGATTGAGGCAAAGTGGGGGACATGTTTTGTGATTATTCGAGTATTCTTCATTTTAGAAATCATTCCAACTATCTATTGTTACTGTTGCTTTCACACATCTGCACTATGCACATTGAAAGGAAACTCTGCAACTATTTTCTTCGCACCTTCGCATTCCCCACATGTGGTTGTGCAACAATGTGTCTTAGAATTATAATGCAATATTAATATTTTTTGATACATTGTGTGAAGTGCAGAGCTGCAAATTGATACATTGTGCAGGGTCTGTAAATTCATTCTGAGTAATATTATATATCATTTTAGAAGGGAATGCGTGAGAAGGTGCAGGTTCGTACATTGTGTGGAACCCAAAATTTAATATTGAGCATATGCTAAGCAATACTGAGCCCCCACAATGAAATATTCCTTTGCACAATCTTCCTTGTGCGGGTTGATACATTGTGTAGAGTGTCAAGATTCATATCAAGCAAATACTAAGCAATATTATCTATCCATTTTTTCCACATCTCCACATTCCACACAATGAAAACTTTGTACCCAAACTCCACACGGAAAAAGCTTCCCCTGCACGGAAGCTTTATCTGCATTTATGTAGTCCACATTTTTGTGAACATTGTTTTACATATCCAATAAGCCCCGATAATTAAACACTAGTAAACAAGAAAATGAATGTTCCAAGGTTGAATTTTCCTCTTTTTGATAGTTTATTGTAAATGTGCCATGGATCTCGAAATTGGAAAATAAATCAATAATGAGAATCGTTTTGTCTATCTGTTGTTATTGTCTCTTTCACACATCCACACTACACACATTGAAAGGAAACTCTGCACAATTTTCTCTGCACCTCCATGTTCCGCACATATGACTGCCCAATAATGTGTTTTAGAATTATAACGTAATATTAAGATTAAATCTAAGACTAATTTAATATTAAGATTTTTGAAACATTGTGCGAAGTGTGGAGGTGCGGATTGATACATTGTGCAGTGTCTAGTAATTCATATTTAGCACTATTATATATCATTTTAGAGGGGAATGTGTGCAGAGGTGTGGATACATACATTGTTCGGAGCTCAGAAATTCGTATTGAGAATATGCTGAGCAATATTGAGCCTCCTCAATGAAATATTCCTTTGCACAATATTCCTTGTGTGGAGTGCCGAGATTCATATCAAGAAAAATATTGAGAAATATAACATATCAATTTCTTCCTCATCTTTGCATTTTGCACAATGAAAAATTTGTACCCAAACTCGACATAGTGAAAGCTTCCTTTGTACTAAAGCTTGATCAACATTTCCATAGTTTGAATCTCTATGAACAATTTTTTATGTATCTAAGAATCTTGAATAATTAAACACTAGTAATCAAGAAAACGAATGTTCCAAGATTAACTTCTCCCCATTTTGATGGTTCAATGTAAATGTGCGATGGATCTCCAAACTAGACAATAAATCAATAATAACTGATTTTTCTGCTCAATAATACTTTTTTCGCAGATCAAGTTATACTTTCTCTAGTTCCATGCCTGTTAGAAAAAAATATGGTGTAGTCCTATCATTTGCATGTATGATGACAGTTTTGCATGCAAATTGTACAATAAACTATAGTTTCATCCATTGTTCTAGCAGTTGTAATTGAACTACTACATTTCACACATATAGTTTCAAAGGGATTCATATGTTATCGGTTCTAATTGGTTACAGCTATGTGAAGTGCAGAGATGCAAAAAAAAAAAAAATTATTATGCTTCTTACCTATCTGCGCACAACCGCATCTCTACACACAAAGACACCTGCAAAAGGTATGAACATTGTGGATAAAAGTTGTCGTTGTTTGTTTTTCATATCCATTATTCCACACATCGTTTCTTCGTCACACACATTCTCCCAGCCTAATTTCTCTTGAATCTTGAATAATTAAACACTAGTAAACATGAAAATGAATGTTCCAAAATTGAATTTTCCCCATTTTGATTGTTTAATGTAAGTGTGCCATGGATCTCCAAACTGGGCAATAAATCAATAATAGTTGATTAGTCTGCACAATAATAATTTTTTTGCAGATTAGGTAATACTGTCTCTAATAGGTATGTTGTAGCCATGTTGTTTGCATGAATGATAACAATTTTTCCTGCAAATCGTTCAATAAACGTTTTGGAATTTGGCTTACTACTTGGGCGGGGGAGGGGGGGGGGGGTGAATCTACAATGTGAGGATTTATTAACCTTTTAAATGTTTTTATTATAACAACCAAGAATCAGTAACACATCAGATAACATAAGAAATCATCATAAAATCAACATATGAAAGCACCATGAATAATACCAATCATGCACATAGAGAACAAAAAATTTTTCTGGTGGAAAACCCTCTCCAGGGCAAAAAAACCACTCGTTGTTGTTGCTGCTCAAATATTATATTAAGTGTTTAATTTTTTTTACAAAGAGTAGCTAGCACCCACTAGCTAGAAGACTCGACTCCTACAACAGTGTGCTGAAATCCATCAGATGAGAAGTACCTACTCACATGACTCTTCATATAAACATCTACTGGAAGCCTCCACCACCAACGAGCCTTGCCCAACATCCATTGGACTATCCAAACACCATTGGATTGATATTCTCCTCCTCTAATCCTTGTATGCTAATCTAGGAAAGCATGAAGTCTTTATGCCTCCAACTCCTCCATGTGAACCATGTTTCAGAATGTTTCAAACTGGGTTCTTAAAACTTACTCACCATGAGCAACCCAACAACATCTCTAATCTGAATAATAAAATATGATATCCACACTCTAAACTCAACTACACATGTATAATTATTTATGTAAAGTACTGTAGCACTCACTCACTCTCCCCATACACTCACACCATCAATCCACAGAAACTCTAAAAAATAATCACAAGAATATATGTCAAAATATCATCAATAATATCCAATCAATACCTTGGGAAAATACCATGGTTGTCCCAATACCAAGGAAATATGTACCAAAGTAAACTTCGGAGAAATACCACGAGTCAATACCATAGTTATGCCAATACCATGAACCCATGTACCCTGGTAATATGTAAGATAATACCATAAGCACATATTATATATCCATTTTTTACCATGGTTAAGCCGATACCACAGACCCATGTACCATGGTAATATCCTGGTCAATACTACAAGTAAATAACATGGTTATGAAAATCCCACGAACACCTGTACCATGGTAATATCTTCTACGCACACATAGCATCTCCACAACTATCAAATTACCTAACATGTCAACCCGGAAACATAATCACAAGCCAAGTTGCACTACAAACCAAAAATACCAGCAACCACTCAAGCCTATCAATCAAGCATAAACAGATAGATATCGTCCAGCTACCAGGTTGAAATCAATGCCAAATAACAAGACTGCATCCAACAATTGTACAAAAAACTGCATCATTAATGCAAACAATCTCCCCCTTTAGCATTGATGGAAACCCCTGCTGAACCATCCATCTGACTTTGACCTATGAAACTGATCCCCTCATGCACTCCCCCTTTCACATCAATGGAAAAGGGATAAAAGTCATCAATAAGATCATCACTCCACTGATCATCCACTAGATCCACAACAACTCCCCCTAGACACCATCTAGGTCTCAACAAGCAACAACAACCATAACTCACTCAGTCCTGAAGCAGCAACAACATACTCAAATAATAGCTCCATCTATATGGACAACATTGTCAGGCCAACTAAAAAAACAACAAAAAACCATATCCATCAACATAGTGTGAGCAGTAGCAACACCCTCCTCTCATGACCATCAACAACAACAATCTCTCCATAACTAGAAATAATAATATCAATAACAAAAGTTTGTCGCTCATCATCGTGGTCAATCAACAACTCCAACAACAACAACACTCAATGCATTAGAAATAGATTGATATCTCATAGCAGCAACAACACTCAATCATTAGCATTAACTATATCAACCTCAATACAACAACACAACATAAGCATCAACAATAACAGTAGCAAAGGGATGTAGCAGCAACCTCAATCAACAACTCCAACATCATCAACCTATAATCAATGCCTTCTTTGCTGAAAACTACAACTTATGTACCAAGAGTTGACTCTTGACCAAAACTTACAGGGCTTCATAACCATTTTACATAGCTAAAGAAAGTAAGTGACACCAATGACTCTATGAGCTAATCTGCACTAATGTGTGCTTGCTAAATAAACCTTTTCATGACCATGACCACCTAACCAAGCTCCTAAATAAAGACTCTCTCTCACAAAATTTACAGGGATTTTGAAATTAGGGACAATGAAAGGACTCACTTATCCATACTCTACTTGTGACTGGAGGACTCTACTAATAAAACACATTTTTTTTTGTTTTTTTTACAACATTTTGCAACATTAAATACATAGTCATGTCAATACAACACAAAATCGATGTTCTTTTTATACTTTTTATCTATGTTTTATCCCTCAGAGAAAACAATTATGAAAATCCACCATCAATGTCAACTAGATGAAATCTTGTATCCTTCAATTATTCTCCCTACTTTTCCAAATGTGGTCCTTTTAGAACCTATTTTACAATCCAACTAACAACTAGAGGAGCCACAATGCACTTTGTCTTAACTGATTGGAATATTTCCTGCATCTCGGAACTTTCACCATCACTCTTTGGCTTTACAAGAAAATATATCAATACCAAAGGACTTTGAAGAGAGCTTTTTCAAATCTTCAAGAAAGGATGCATTCTCCTGACTACACAAGAAATGATTTTTTCCTTCCAAAAACATCATAATGGTCTCTGGAAATTTGTACCCAAGAAGCCAAGTTTGCAAAGAATATGATTTCAAATACCTAAAGTTCTCACATGTTGAAGGATTGGCCACTACAATAAGTTTCAATTTATACCCTGAATAAAGAACTTCGAGCAGTTCTTGTAACATTTTGAATGATATTTACGTAGTAATACAATGTTTCTCTACAACATAAACCAAAGGGGCACTAATTGGTAATTCACACTTTCCTCCCAACTTGGCCAATTCTCCACTGACTGCAAACATCTATGTTTCATAAAAATTGAACTTAAAGATGTTACAAAACCCAAATTTAAATATAAAATTTTACATTGGATTATCTCATAAATGAACCCATCAATCCACAACCAAAATTTCACTCATGAGCTATGGATGAAAAAGTAAACACATTGGCACCTTCTTTGTTGACTATTTATATTCATACATATCATTTAATGAAATCTCAGTAGAATTGTATCAAATTTCTCTCCGTCCCGGTTGCATTCCATTCAAAGCAAGGGAGTCTAGACATCAATGTCAAAAACAATAAGTCTGAAGGAATGACATCTCGAGGAACCAAGGTTGAGACACACTTGAACTTGTGCTGCCAGTATTTGTCTCTAATGGTAGTGAGGGTGCAATTCTTCGTATTGCAATGCAAATCATGCACTTTCTTCACACAATCACACAATTGAGATGAAAGATATCAAGTATAGTGTTTCAGGGTAGCATTCCAAGGCCCTGTTGTTGGATTCAACGCAAAATTTTCTAGAAATAATATAGATACAAATATTAAATATGGAAGATACTTAAGAAAAATGTACTCCAGGAGAGTCAATTATGCAAGATAGTTGGCCATAAACTCCAGCTGTAGAGACTTAATACACACTTGTGTTGTTCGTATAAAACGCCAAAGGAAGCTTTTAGTTGTGGCATCACTAAGCTCAAAATGAAGTTGATACAACACCTGTCTTTCCATTTCCAAGACCTCTTAACAAAAATATGTATTGTCAATAATGTAGAAGAATTACTCCACCTAGGGTGGGCTTATTTCCTCACATTTCGATGCAATCAACATGCAGGAAATGTCGCCCAATTATATTATTTACTTGATTGTAACATTACAAGAAAGATATTTGTCTATATAGGAAACATTCAAATATAGGTTCTTTGTAACAAGTTGTATTCCTATACAACCTCAACAAGTCAGTCTATCAATATTCCCCACATGGTAGTACTTATGTCTTGTTGAACTACCTCCATGTAGTTCGTTGATGGCCTTCTCTTCTTCTCAATTTTGTGAATATGTTCATAGATATCAGAGGCATAGAATGCACACATAAGAGGATCTTTTTTATCTGCGTTGATGTAAGAAATCTTAAATCCTTGCACCCGACTCTTCATCTCTTACTTTCAGCAATGAATCTATCAATTTCTTTGTCAATTCTGCACACAACCATGCTCAAAATGTAGGCATACACGAACAATGATTAATTCTTCATTCACTATAAAAAAATCTAGATCGCACCATAGTTGAGATCAAACACAAAACATTCTAGTATAAATGTTGGCCAGCTATTGCATTATAATTTACATATTTGTTGACAATATAGACCATCATATATATATTTCATTTTCCCAGTATCCATACAAAAACAATTCAACGCTCCACATGCTTCTGCAGACCAGATCGAGCCATATTGTCCTCATAACATTCTTAGACCTCTCAGAAGTGTGCACACAAAATTTAAATCGCTCCCTTGCGCATTCAAGTCTTGAAAAAGCAAAAGGATAGTAACCAATGCAAGCCAGGATAAACCATACAATAATAGATTAGTCGATTTTCCAGCAACACACATTTTATTCTACATATAGTGCTATAGTAAACATTTATCTCCTCAATACATTTAATAAATGACCATATTCACATTTTCATTTCACTTTAACCAAGTGAATTACTCCCCATAAAAATAATCATTATGAACACATTTGATTGGAATTCTACAACCATGAAAACTTAAGATTGTGGCTAATATTCCAAAGCTCATAATGACTTACCCATTAAAATTTTTCTATGCACGTGAATTTAAAAGAACTTAACATCAGATGTGTCCAATATGGACCATGTCAAAAATTTTGGAATCATGATTGCAATTACACCAACACTCAGAGGAGTTTATGGATCCTCAAGAGGCGTTAAGCAGATGTGGTGAAACACAAGAGGAGAATTGTATTATCAAATTCCCAACAATCTCCCCCCAACGCGAGTCAGGTGTGACTCTAAATTGAGACCTTTGGCTCTAATACCACTTGTTGGGAATCACGATTGTCCTTAGACCAAAACCTGCAGGTGTTAGTCAACAATCATATCTCCAGAGCTAAGGATCCATGAGAGGCCATTAGTCCATGTTGCAAAACACATGGGGAGCATTGGTTTATCCAATGTCTAACAATATCCCCCTTTTTCATTGATGGAAATATTCTTCCCTTTCAACATTCTCCCCCCCTTTGACATCAAGGGAAAATGGGGTGTCCTGACAACGCCTTTTTCCATCAAATAATTCCCCTTTTTTATTCTTCTTGTTATGTTGCTCCCCCTTGTCATCATGATTTTATTCTTCTAGAAATGTGGTACATGAGATATGTCTTTGCATTATTTCATGTGATCAACCAACTCCCTTGCCTGCATAAACTTCTCATGCTCCCCTTTTCCCTCATGGAACCCAAGACAAGAAAGATTATTTCCTTGTGATTAAGTGGAATGAATCTTCAACAATGGATGTGTAGTGAAGACACAATATCATGCTTTTATTCAATGGAATTTATGCCCCTAAGATTAGAATTCATGGAAATGAATTAAGTAGATGATGCCTTCATGTAAGAGAGACCATATTGTCACACATGACTTTATTCAAAAATTTCAAAGAGATGATCCATCAAGAGATATATCTATGTGTCGCATAGCGCGATTGTTCATGTGTGACATTTCAATGGTATCCCAAGGCTTATCAAGGAAGCATCTTGTAAGAGTAGTCAAATTTTCACAAGCTCCCCCTAACAATATGCATGGTTTTGGCTGAATCTTATCATGAAAACTTGAAATATCATATCTTCTGTTATCGAAAAATTTCACTTGATTAGTTGCTAATCAGACAAATTCATGTAACTGTTTCAAACCAACTTGTAACTGAAGCTTAGCCTCTTCAGTCTGAGAGGGCTCTCTCAAAAGGGTTAATGATATATGATAATGATGAAACTAGATGGCTAATTCTATTTGGTAAATAACTTGATTGTGATGTGTGTAGGTTGAAAAGAGTAAAGGTCTGCAACCATTGGGCTTATGGAGTCAAAAAATCAGTAGTTTAGTGGTAAGGTCTCTTGACATGGAAGCTGAGGCAGGTAAAAAATTTTAACAAATGAAAATCATACATAGAACATGGGGCAACATAGTCATTTCATCAATATAGGAAGTCAGAGCATAAACATATGAATTCTGAGTAATAAGGTTTAAATCTACTGCAAGTGGTACACATAAAAATATATATCATAAAAGCATTAAAAACTCCATTAGAATCTTAGGTCTATCAAGAAAACTTCCTCTGTATTATTGATATCAGTCAAATTACATAAAGCTCCAGTATTGCAAAAAATATCCAACCCTTTCCAAATTTGAATATTTGCCCTTTAATAGACTTTGTTACATGAGAGATGATCTGCCTCTTGGCTAGATTCATCGAAATTTTCCTATGACACCTTGCATAAGAGGAAAACATGTGCTTTAATGAGAAAATAACAACTACACTCTAAAATAGTCCTTTTCCTAATAGGACTCAAACTGCTACTTATTACATCAACTACCTTATCTCTTGAAACAGTTACACATATGAAAACTAATGCTTCACATGTTCGAATAGGCTTTGATAGAACTCAACACTACTTGACATCTTAATTACCCTCCTAAAAATCTGGAAACAAACCCTATTTTTTAGGAAACAGAGGTCTATCTTCAACGAAGTCTTCAACTGATAAGTTGTCTCCCTTTCATGGTCTTCAAGTCCTAGATGATTGCTGGAAAAGTCCTTTGACCTGTTCAAAGTGTCCACCTGTCCAAAAATGCTCATAAACCTATTGAGAAACCTTCAAAACAACTCGCTACGAAAGCATGGCAGTTTCGTAGCATGCTTTCATAGCGTACAAAAAATGACCTTTGCAATCAAAATTTATAATTCTTTGCTTTTACATTGTGTTCATCATGACCTGACACATCCTCACTATCATTTCCTCTCCTTGGAAGCTACCAAAAGTGGTTTTAGAAGAAAAAATAAATCTACATGTGTTTTCGTAGCTTTTTCCTGGCTTCAAGCCTAGGAAACGTTATGAAACTGTGGAAAACTATGCAAATTCCAGATTTTTGCCTTGTTTCAAAAATGCACCTTCCAGCTGTATAAATTTTATTTTCAACATGCCATTGACCTTTCAAAATATAAACCAACTCAAACTAAGAGTCAACTACTGTCATTTGTAGACACTTCTTCTCCAACTCCTCATGGATCAATTCTAGCTGTTCTTGGAGGTCTTTAACTTGGTTCTTCAACTTTTTGTTACTAGATTTAAAGTGCAAGTTCACTCTTCTGACATGCTTCACTTCTTTCCTTAATGGAATAGTCCATTTGATTAATTTTTGTGTGTTATCTAGGGTCTTTAATACACTGTCAACCTACTCTTCCCAAACCTCTTTCATCTTCTCAAACTGAACCTTCTGAACATTATGTTTCCTTGCCTCCTTCTTCATGACTGCTATTTCATGATTTTATAACTTCAACTATTCCTCAAGGGCCTCAAACTCTGTTTTTTCAATAACTTTCTCCTTTCATTTCTTTTCCTTGTTGACTGGATCTTCTTCTACAGGTGATGAAAGGTCAATAATTATTTGTGGTGGCTGGATAGTGTGAGTGGTTGGATGAACTTCTTTACTGCTTTCCAAAAGTTTTCTAGCATGTCTTGTCATGGGCTTCCTAGCCTAAAACATAAAACCTGCATCCTCACCTTCAAACTCTAACTTCTTTGTTGATTTAGCTTTCTTGAGTTTCTGTCCACCCTCATCTATATCCTCAGCCTGGACTATAGGAGTATCTTCAATATCAATGGCATGTAGTATGTCTTCTAAATTTCCTTTAGCCACTGTTTAGCTCCATGTAATCCTTTTTCTGCCTTGTTTACTCATAGTTGGCTCTTATTTTGCAGGTTTTCTCATTGTTGAATTTTTTTTTGAAGGTGAAACAGTGGGTTTGTCAAATCTCTGCAACTGCTCTGTTTCCATCATTACTAGTTCACTTTTATCTACCTCTACTGGTTCACTTTGTTCTGCCACTAAAGGTGATGGTATACCTCTAGGTTTAGGAGTTCTTTTAGGGGTAATGGTATCCATTTCAAAGCTAATAACAAATAAAAAAGAAGACCAGTCTCTTCCTAGTCTTTGTAGCTCATCTAAAACCAAAAATTTTATTAAACCGTGATGAAAAAGTGAGGTTTCACTTCCTTCAGATTTAGCTTGAACTTTATCTGCCATTTTTGCTAAGCTTTTGTGTAAATAAAAAGGTAGATCAAGAGATATCTTACCAACAAATTGTAGAAGAATTTTGAAGTGGTAAGAATAGAATTTATGATATCTCCCTTCACAAGTGAAATATTTCTGAATAATAAGCAGTAGCTTTGAGAAATTATCCTTCATGCAGATCCTTGGAATGGCATTTGTAAGGTTTTTATGGCTTGATAAATTCTTTACTCTCCTCCATGTTGAATTTGAAACCTTTGAACAAATTTTCTTTTCCTCTTGAAATCCCTGTTGCTACTGCAATGGTCTCTCATGTTATAGTGAGATTCAACATTCCCACTTTTGTAGTTGTTCCATTGAATTTTAGGGAAAATTCTTTAGAAACCTGTACATGGCATCCTTGCAATCTTTGACAAAACTGCAAACACCCTGTTCTTCTAAAAACTTCTACAATTGTTGGGTCTTCATTTATCAGGTTCATGTTTGATGGCTCATATCTAAGGCAGTGGCCACCTTTGTTGGTCTTTCTCTTTGCAGCCATGGTTCTTTAATGTCTTCTCTGCCTCACTTGATCAGTGATACCTGCAAACATTTGAAATACCAGCCATAGCTTGAACTCAGTGAAATAACTCTCCATAACTTAATAACACGCAAAGAGGGAATGAAGAATGACAAATGACTCAATTTGGAAAGATTTTGAAGTTCGATGAAAACTCATAGCATAATAATGACTCATACATGCTTAAAATGGTGATGATGACTTCAACCATGACCATTGTACCTTGATCTTTACCCTAACTGACTCGAATGGCATCTACCCTATCCCTTTCAATCATTTACTGACACCTAACAGCTATTTTGACAAGAAAGACATGAAGCCTTACTTTCGTAGCGTACCTAGTGTATTTCTGGGTAGTTTCGCTACGAAAGTATTAGTAGTTTCATAGCTAAAAAGTGCATTTTCTCTATGTATTTTGCTACGAAAGTGTGGATTCTTGGCTAAAATTACTCTTTCGGTGCTATAACCTTGGGAAATGAAAAATTTCAGAAAATTATGACTGATGTGACATAAAAGGATTTGAATGAGGGTGGGTTTAGACCTTAGGATAGGCTAAATAAGAAAAATTAAAAATTTTCCTTGACCAAGTAATGAAAAATGAATTCTATGACCCTACCTTTGACACATGAACCTCTAGGACTTTGTCAAATGATGCTTCATTTTTTCTGAGTGATAACTGTGGCTCCACTTGGGATGGTGTGCCCCTGTGGTACACCAAAGAACCTGTAGTTCCAGTGTTGCTATCCATCTTATTTAAAACAAAAAACTCTGAAATTTTCCAAGCTTTCCTTCAAACTCTAATGGTCTTCACCTCAGGCTCAAGATTGATGATCAACTTGTATTTATTAGCAGAAAAACATATAAAATGGAATATATACAATGGAATGAATGATCAACAAAATTTAAGATGAATGGTGCTTCAAAAACCTGCCATTGACAGGCCCTCCAGCACAAGGTTATCCATCCATCTCCTGCAGAATGTAAGTGTTGTTCCCATGAAATGTAGCTACTCTGAATGGACCTTTCCAAATGTTCTCAAACTTACCATGTTTCCCCTTTTCTTCAATCCTGGCCTCCCATTTCAAAACCACATCTTGGATTTGAAAATTTTCCTCCTTGACCTTCCTGTCAAATGTCTTCTTGATTCTGTTTTGAGATTGTTGATTAATGTTATAGACTTCCTCCCTTTCTCTTGCAAGGCTATCAATTGATTAATCCTCCTCTGAATTGCATTTGGCTCCTCCTCTAATCCTTACAACAGCTTCATGATAGGAACTCCCAAGGATGTAGGAAAGATGGCTTCAGCTCCATATACCAACTCATAAGGTGAAGTTCCAATTTATCTCTTTGTGCACACTCTATCAGCCCATAGAGCATACTTCAGCTTCAAATTCCATGACTTCTTATTTTCCTCCAACACCTTCTTAATAATCCTCACAATGCTCTTATTAGAAGATTCAGCAAGACCATTACCTTGTGGATAATGTTTAGTAGAATTCCCAAGTGTAATTTGATATTGATGACAAAAACTGATCAGCTTCTTAGATTTGAATGCTTGTGCATTATCAGTGATGATCTTAATAGGGCAGCGAAACCTAGACAATATACTATTTTCCAAAAATGAAATGATAACTGAATCATTTTCTTTCCTAGTTGGGATTGCTTCAATCCACTTGGTGAAATAATCAGTTGCTATCGGAATCCAACGATGCTAACCTGAAGATGATGGATGAATCTCACCAATAAAATCGGCCCCCATTGCTGAAATGGCACCTCAACATAGATAGGCATCAAGGGTAAAGGAACAAGCTTCTTCTTACCATCAAAAATCTGGCATTCATGGCAGGAAACAATCTTTTTGTAGACATCTTTAAACAAAGTAGGCCAATAATACCCTGATCTGAGAATCTTATTTGTTGTGGCCTTCCAATAATGATGACCTCCACAATCTCCTTCGTGAAACTCCTCAATCGCTTTTTCAACCTCCTATTCCAGTGAACAATTCAAGAGAATACCACCGGTATCTTTCCAATACAGATTTTTATCAATGATGCAATACCTCAAAGACTTTAGCTTCACAAATCTTTCCTTGGACTTTGTTAACTCAACAGGTGCTCTATGATGATGTAAGACAAAAACAATGTCTTTGTACCAATCTAAAATGATGTACTTTTCTTCAATGGGAATTATCTCTTCATCTTCATCTGATATTTCTGAAATTTCTGCAATTAAATTCATGTCAAGACAGTCAAAGTTTGACTGTGCCATCATCTTTGCTATGCCTTGACCTTTGACCAATTTTTTGGGCTTGATCTCTATATCATATTCCAACAAATTAGAAATCCATTTCCCTCTCTTACCATCAGGATCAACTTGTGTTAGAATGTCTTTCACAACAATATTAGGAACAAAAGCTATAACATGAGAATGCAGAATGTAAATTATGAAATCTTTGATGGCCTTGACCAAGGCATAGGCCTAATTATCTAAGATGTTGTACTTCAGCTATGAATTAGCTAATGTCCTTCTAGAAAATGAAATGGGTTGCTCAGTACCTTGCTTCCCTTTCTGCAACAAAACTCCAGCAATTGTATTTTCTGATGCAAATGTAAAAACCAGAAATTATTTTGAAAAATCCAGGCTGATTAACACTGGTGCTTGAGTGAGTTCCTTCTTAATCTCCTCAAATGAGTGCTTTAATTTTGTTTTCCACTTGATGTCATCTCCTTTCTTCAGCATCTTTGTTATGTATTTTACAATCTCAATAAAATTAGGAATAAACCTCCTCACAAAATTTACCTTTCCAAGGAAAGACTGAATTTCCTTTCTTATTCTAGGCAGATCCACTTTCTGAATTTCATTGACCATTTTTGGATCAATATTAATCCCATATTTAGAAATAATATTCCCAAGTAACTTCCTTGAAGTTAGAGCAAAAATTCTTTAAGTGGGATTAAGAGAAATACCAAACCTTCTACACTTCAACAAAAAATTTTCTAGGTGCTTCAAGTGATCGTGTTCTCTCCTTGAGAAGACTGTTATGTCATCCAGATATAAAACCACCATCTTATCCTTCTCCTCGGCAAAGGCAATGTCCATTTCTCTTTGAAAGGTAGCTCCTTCATTCATCATACCAAAGGGAATTTTGGCATACATGAATGTGCCCCATGGTGTGGTAAAGGTTGTTTTCTCATGATCTTCTAGATGCACAAGTATCTGATTGTACCCTAAAAAACCATCAAGCATAGACATCCTTTGGGAACCAAAAATGTTCTGAAAAATTTGGTCCATATTTGGGAGAGGTTAGTTGTCCTTCAGAGAAGCTTTGTTCAAGTTTCTGAAGTCAATGCAGATTCTAATTTCTCCACTCCTTTTTTTGACTGGAACCAAGTTTGCAAGCCACTTTGAGAATCTGATTGGAATAATAATTTTGGCATCAAAGAGTTTCTTGTTTTCCTTCTCAATCAGAGGCATGAGAAGTGGATTAATCCTCCTCAAATTCTGCTTGAAAGGCTTTTCATTTTCTTTAATGGGTGTTGCGAAACCAGCTCCAAAAATAGAAGAAAAGAGATTTCAACGCCTTAGAAATAAGCCCCTTCGAGGGGGAAACCTCCAATACATTACATGAATGAACAATTCTTGGATGATTCAAATTAAAAAACCTCCTTTCTATATATAGGAGACCATGGGGCCACAATGTAATCCTAGCTGACCTAACAATAAAATTTAAAGGCACAATAATAACAATATGGGGCTTACAGGGGTACAATAATAACATTAAGGGGGCTACACTAACAACAATAAGGGACTATGCTAGTAATATAGGGACCTAACATGCCCCTCTCCTTCAAAAAAGTGTTGTCCTCAACGCTTGAGTAGCTCTGGGTGCTTCTGTATAAAATTCTCATCCTCCCATGTAAAATCTTTAGTGGGTAAGTTCTTCCACTTGATGAGATACTCTGAAATTGATCGATTCTATAGCTGTTGAGTTCTTGTTTCTGTGACCGCTTCAGGTTCCAATATGATTTTTACTTCCTCATCAAGTTCTGGAAATATTGTTTGAACTGGAAGATTTTCACCTATAACCTTCTTTAAGCATGAAACATGGAAAACTGGATGCACTCGTGAAGAAGCAGGAAGTTCCAATTTGTATGCCATAGTACCAATATTTTGCAACACCTTGTAAGGACCATAGTACTTTGGCGATAATTTATTATCCTTCTTAGCTTGCTTGAGGGACATTTGTTTGTATGGTTGTAGCCGTAAAAATACCCAATCTCCTACATCAAAACTTCTCTCGCTGCGATGTTGATCTGCCTGTTGTTTCATTCGATTTTGTGCCAAATTCGGGTTATCCTTTAAGAGTTGGAGAACTTCTTGCTGATGCTCGATGTGATCTTCCACTGCTTGAACCTTCGAATTTTCCCTTAAAGATGATGTGATCGATGGTGGATGATATCCATACAGTGCCATAAATGGGGTCATTTTTGCTGCAGTATGGAAGGAAGTGTTATACCACCATTCAGCGAGAGGTAACCACTTGACCCATTGTGTTTGTTTATCAGATACAAAACAACGAATATATCCTTCAAAACATTTATTTACTATCTCAGTTTGACCATCAGATTGAGGATGATAAGATGAGCTATGAGCTAATTGAGTACCCAAACAAGAAAATAACTCCGTCCAAAAATTTCCAGTAAAAATGGGATCTCTGTCACTCACGATAACCCTTGGGCTTCCATGTAGCTTTTGAATTCTATCCATAAATGTAGTAGCAACTGTACTTGCTTTAAATGGATGAGATAATGCACAAAAGTGTGCTTACTTGGTAAGTCTATCAACTACCACCATGATGACACTCTTTCCTTCGGACTTAGGTAAACCTATGATAAAATCCATTGAAATCTCCTCCCAACGTTGACTTGGAATGGATAAAGGTTGTAGAAGTCCCGGAGTCTTAATTGTCTCAACTTTATTCTGTTGGCAAACCAAACATTCCGCCACAAACTTTTGAATATCAGATTTAAGGCCATCCCAAAAAAAATCTTTCTTCACCCTGTGGTAAGTTTTTAAAAATCCTGAGTGTCCTCCTAAAGGAGAAGTGTGCAATTCAAAAAGAATATTTTGTTTTAGTTGGGAATTCTTACAAAGATATAAGCGATCTTTGTACCATAAGGAATCATTTTTCCAACTAAATGTATCAGATGTACTAGGATCTTGCCGCAACTTTTGAATGAGTGTCCATACATCTTTGTCCTTCTTCCATTCATCTCTTGCTTCGGTTATCCAATCTAGTTGGATAATAGAAATGGCACAAAGCAATGCTTCCACCTCTTCATTCTTTCTTGAGAGTGCATCTGCAACAACATTTAGCTTCCCTTTTTTTGTATATTATTTCAAAGTCATAACCCAACATCTTTGTGACCCATTTTTGCTGCTCTTCTGAAGATAGTCTTTGTTCCAAAAAGTGTTTAAGACTATCATGATCAATTTTTACCTTGAAGTGTCTTCCAATTAGGTAAGTTCGCCATTTCTTTAGTGCATGCAGTATTGCTAACATTTCCTTCTCATAAATAGGTTTCTGTAAATACTTTCCTTTGATTGGACGACTTTCAAAAGCAATGAGTCTTCCTTCTTGCATTAAAACAACACCAATTCCATTTCCTGAGGCATCACATTCCACAATAAAGGTTTTTGTGAAGTCTGGCGTAGCTAAGACCGGTGCTAGGCACATTGCCTCTTTAAGATGTTCAAAGGCCTTAGTTGCTTCAGGAGTCCATGAAAATGCATCTTTCTTCAATAATGTTGTTAGAGGTGCTGCTATTATTCCATAATTCTTAACAAACTTGCGATAATAGCCTGTTAACCCGAGAAATCCTCGCAACTTTATCGTCTTAGGGAATTTCCATTCCTTAATGGCTTTAATTTTGTTAGGGTCTACTTTAACACCCTCGTGAGATATAATATGACCCAGATATTCCACCTCTTGTACTCCAAAGAAACATTTGGATGTTTTTGCATATAATTGTTTCTTCTGCAATAGTTTGAGCACCCTGTCAACATGTTCAACATGATCCTTCCAAGACCTGTTGTAGATTAGTATATCATCAAAAAATACTAGCACAAATTTTCTAAGGAAGGGTTTAAAAATGGAATTCATCAACCCTTGAAATGTAGAAGGTGCATTGGTAAGGCCAAAAGGCATGACCAAAAATTCATAATGACCCTCATGAGTTCGAAATGTTGTTTTTGGAATATATTCAGTCTTCATTCTAATTTGATGATATCCTGAACGAAGATCCAACTTGGTAAAATAAATTGCTCCATGTAATTCATCCAATAATTCATCAATCACAGGAATGGGAAATTTATCTTTAATGGTGAGCTTATTGAGCTCCCTATAATCCGGACACATTCACCATGATCCATCCTTCTTGTGTACCAATACTATAGGAGCAAAGAAAGAACTTTGACTAGGTTGAATTATACCCGCCTCTAACATTTCTGCAATCATACGTTCAATTTCGCTCTTTTGGAAGTAAGGATATCTATAAGGCCTGATGTTTGGAGGAACACTTCCTGGAATCAAATGAATAGCATGATCATGATCACGAATAGGTGGAGTCCTTTGGGAGTTTCAAACACCTTGGAATGATTGTCCAAGACTTGTTGGAGATCTGCAGAAATAGATGATTTTGATGTTGGAACTTCTAGTGAGCATAATTGTGCAATTACGCCTCGCTGTTCTTTCTTTAGAAGCTTTGTCATGACATTAGAGCTTATTATCCTTCTTGGCTTCCCCGCAATACCCCATAATTCAACTTCCTTTCCTTCTGAAAAAAATTTCAAGAAAATTTCTTGAAAATTAAAAGCTACCATCCCCAAAGATTGTAACCATTGTACTCCTAGTACAACATCAGCACCTCCCATAGGAATGGAAAGCATTGGACTATTCAATACATATTCCCCATGGTTAGCTTGATATTATGGCATTTTCTAGAGCAGTTTATAGTTCCTCCATTTGCAACCATCACTTGACATTCTGGTGTTGGGTATAGGAAACAATTCAATTCCTTGGCTACCTTACAATGAATAAAATTATGGGTGCTACTGAATCAATCAACACTATTACCTTTTTCTTCTTGATATGTCCTTCTATCTTGAGAGTTTGAGGAGTGGTAATTCCTGCCAATGCATTACATGATATGGTCGGACTCATTTCTTCCTCTTTTAGGGTTGGTTCTCGGTGTATATCCTCTTCTTGTTCATTTTCTTCTTCCTCTTCACAATATATGTAAAATAATTTCTTCTCAGCACACTTATGACCTTTAGTGTATTTTCTATCACAACTGTAGCAAAGCCCTTTTGCTCTTTTTCTTCCAATTTTTGTGGTGTCAACCTTTTAGGTTGTGGAAATCTAGGCATAGCAACACTTCCTTCTTTATACAATTGATTGGTAAGCTTCCTTGCTGCCATAATTTTACATTCAACTTTTCTTGCCAACCTGAATGCCTTCTCCAATGAATCAGGTTCCAAAACACGAACTTCATGTTGGATGTTATCCTTTAGAGTGCCTATGAAGAGATCAATCTTGTGTTCCTTTGGAATATCAGTTACCCTTATATTCAATTTTTGGAAGTCCTCAATGTGCTGCCCCACTAAACCCTTTTGTTTGAGATTTATCAATTGGCTAAAGAAGGTGTTTCTCTTTGTATCCTCATCATGTGCTATCATTTCCTCCGTAAAAATTGACCAAGTGACAATTTTTTTATGGGAGAAAAGCCATCGATACCATACAAATGTATTTTGTTCTAAATGTAAAGTTGCAATACGTACCTTTTGTGTGTTTTGCACATTATGTAGATAAAAATATTGCTCCATTTGTAGTATCCATGTTACAGGATCCTTTCCTTAAAACTTCCTCATATCCATTTTTGGAATATGGTGGTTCTTCCCACCAATATTAGTGTTTATGAAATCACGATTAACATTTATTTTTTTCTCATCATGAGTTTCCTCTACTATCTTTTCACCATTAGGAAACATTTCTTGTATCAACTTTGTCAAACCTTCCATGTCTGCTTTTAGATCATTCTTCATGTTTTCCATTTTTTCATTGATCTTAGCTTCCATGTCATCCATCTTAGATTCCATGCCAGCTTCCATGCCATCTATCTTATATTCCACGCCTTTCTTCAAACCATCCATCTTAGTTTCCACACCTTTCTTCAAAACTTCCATGTCATTTTTTGTTGCTCTTTGCGAGAGCGAAATTTGTTGCACTTGCTCTTGTAATTTTGATATGTCATGTTGCCATTTTTCATCTTCATGAGTCATAGTAGAGCATTATAAAGGCTTAATGGGTGTTGAATTATTTTTAGGTGCCATTTTACAAACCAATACTGATATCTATTCTACAATATGCCCTTGGAATCAATTCAACTTGATTCTTCAAACAAGACTTATGCAATTTGGTAAAATAAAATACACACCTTTTACTTGCTTTTGCAGAGCTCTATATTGAAATTGAAAACTAGATATAATTGGAGATCATTAATATATGAAATTTGGCCCTGTAGTAGTCCTCTGAAGCTTCTTTCAAATGCCACAGGTCTTACTTGATTTGGATTCTTCAAGACAAAGCTATGTCCAATGTCCCACAATGACCTAATTATGGACTGGTTCAGTAGAGTGAGCTTGTACGACTTGCCATGTGTCACTGTTTGCTCCTTTGACTCTAAAATGTATAGACAGGAAACTACAGTTCATTTACTTCCAGTCACTTTTTACAGAATTCCAATCCAATGCTCAGAGATAGAGTTATGAATATTTTCCCACGATCACCTCGTTGAGATGAAATTAGGGAGCCTGAAAAAGACCTAACTTCCACAGATCATATCTCCAAAAATATTGCGAACCAAGCTCTGAAATTTTGCGATAGTGTTCCTCAAGATCTCGAATTCGTGCCCTAAAATTTCAGCTTCTGAACCTTCGTAGAAAAAACATCATAGCACAAATTCCGCGATGATCTTTTTAAGTGAAATTCAGGAGCCTACAAAAATCCCTACCTTCCATAGATCATATCTCTGAAAATATTGTGAACGAAGCTCTGTAATTTTGTGACGAGGTTCCTCAGGAATTCGGCTTCACACCTTAAATATTTCATCTTCTGAACCTTTGTAGAAAAAATGTTATAGCGAAAATTCCACGATGACCTGTTTGGAGCAGCGAAACCCTAGAATCCAAAGCTCTGATACCAAATGTTGTGAAACCAACTCCAAAAATAGAAGAAAAGAGATATAAATGCCTTATAAATAAGCCTCTTCGAGGGGGAAACCTCCAATACATTACATGAATGAAAAATTATTGGATGATTCAAATTACAAAACCTCCTTTCTACATATAGGAGTCCATGGGGCCATAATGTAATCCTAGTGGGGCCACAATGTAATCCTACCCGACCTAACAATAATAATTTAAGGGCACAATAATAACAATATGGGGGTTACAGGGGTACAATAATAACAATAAGGGGGTTACACTAACAACAATAAGGGACTATACTAGTAATATAGGGACCTAACAATGGCAATGGTATGTTGAATGATAGTAGGATCACACTTCTTCAAATCAACATAACTCCAAGAAAAAACATCTATGAACCTTTTCATCATCTCAATATATTTCATTTTCATGTCAACAGAAAGAAACTTTTAAAGCTTAATCATTTTTGGCATTGCTGCTGTACCAAGGTTACAACTCTCTACCTCTTCATCATCAACTTGTATCCTAGGAGATTTGAACACATCATTCTGATCAAAAAGCTTCTCAAGGGGTATGAAAGCTTTGGGTATAGAGTTATTCTTTAGCTGTAACACTTCAGAATTTCCCTTTATTTCAGCAAGCATGTTTTGCTGATCTACTTGTGTCTTTTCAAACTCTTCTTTCAATTCTATAATTTTTTTGACTTGTTGGTCGTCCTCAAAAAATTTCCAATGGATAATGTTATCAGGGATAACAGGTCTATGGCAAAATTTAACCTCATATCTTTTAGTGGAATGTGCAGGGATGATAAATAGACTTGCAGAGACAACTAGGGAGTCAGCTACCTAGTTTTGGTCCCTAGTCTTCACAATAAATTAATATTATTGGAATTTATCTAACATCTCCATGATAAAATTTCTGTATGCCCTCATTCTCACATCCTCATGGTCAACCTCCTCCTTGTATATAAATTCGTTGAACTAATATACATGCTTTTCAGCTATAACTCTTCATCACTTCCCCAATTTTTGATTCTAGAAGAATATTTTCTAGCAAGGGCATTTAGGACAACTGGAAGAACAAGAGGGGCATACCTTGTAGGTGCAGCAACAGGTGGAGGTGGTACATTTCCAGCCATGATGACTGGGAATATGGTAGTTCTATGGACAACAACAGTAGAGGAAGAGGAACTATTAGGAGGAGGGATGTTTTTTCTTTGTTGTCCAATCACAATTGAACTCCAATCAGGAAGAGGGACACTAGTTTTACTTCTTAACAAAATTTCAAATTGGTCTAGTTCCTTCAACCTATCCAAATATTATTTCTCTAACAGTAACTCTGAAGTGACTGCTTCCCAAAGCTCTTCTTTATCTTTTTGAGTTACTAAGGCTGAGGTATCAATATCTCTTCTATGTAGGTCTACAACAATTTTAGTTAATTATTTTTCACTTTCAGACCTAAACAAGACTTCTTGAAATTTATCATCAAAATTTTTATCTTCAGGTATTCTTAAAACTTCAGAGGACAAGGATTTTGTATGTAATGGAGTACCTGATATTGTAGAAATGAATTGAATGCATCTAGAGATGGTGTTTTGATTATCTACAATGGTAGGTGGATCTGGGTTAGGATTACTCCTCGTATATCTCCTTCTCGAAGCCACCTTTGATCATATGAATTTTGAATGGAGTCACCAAGGTAGATCCAGCCTCGAACAAATTCTGAGCTCTTTCTAATTTCAGAAGTTCAGCTTCAAAATTTCGGGAAAGTATAATCTTCAAGCTCTCGATAGACACACCAAAATGTTATCAAAAAATTTCACTTGATTGGCTGCTAATCAGACAACTTCATGTAACTATTTCAAACCAAATTGTAACTGAATCTTAGCCTCTTCAGTCTAAGAGGGCTCTCTCAAAAGGGTTAATGATATTTGATAATGATGAAACTAGATGGATAAATCTATTTGGTAAATAACTTGATTGTGATGTGTGTAGGTTGAAAAGAGTAAAGGTATACAACCATTGGGCTTATGGACTCAAAAAATCAGTAGGTCAGTGTTAAGGTCTCTTGACATGGAAGCTAAGGTAGGTAAGAGTTTTTAACAAATGAAAAACATACATAGAACATAGGGCGACACATTCATTTCATCAATATAGGAAGTCAGAGCATAAACATATGATTTTGAGTAATAAGGATGAAATCTACTGCAAGTGGTACACATAAAAATATAGATCAGAAAAGCATTAAAAACTCCATCTAAATCTTAGGTCTGTCAAGAAAAATTCCTCTGTATTACTAATATCAATCAAATTACATAAAGCTCCAGTATTGCAAAAAATATCCAACCCTTTTCAAATTTGAATATCTTCCCTTTAATAGACTTTGTTACATGAGAGATGATCTGCCTCTTGGCTAGATTCATCGAAATTTTCCTATGACACCTTGCATAACAGGAAAACATGTGCTTTAATGAGAAAATGACAACTACACTCTAAAACAACCCTTTTCCTAATAGGACTCAAATTGCTACTTATTACATCAACTACCTTATCTCTTGAAATAGTTACACATCTGACAACTAATGCTTCACATGTTCGAATAGGCTTTGATAGAACTCATCACTACTTGACATCTTAATTACCCTCCTCAAAATCTGGAAACAAACCCTATTTTTTAGGAAAGAGAGGTCTATCTTCAACGAAGTCTTCAACTGATAAGTTGTCTCCCTTTCATGGTATTCAAGTCCTAGATGATTGCTGGAAAAGTCCTTTGACCTATTGAAAGTGTCCACCTGTCCAAAAATTCTCATAAACCTGCTCAGAAACCTTCAAAATAGCTCGCTATGAAAGCATGGCAGTTTCATAGCGTACAAAAAAATGACATTTGCAATCAAATTTTTTGATTCTTTGCTTTTGCATTGTGTTCATCATGACCTGACACATCCTCACTATCATTTCCTCTCCTTTGTAGCTACGAAAATTTGTTTTAGAAGCAAAAAGAAAGCTACAGGTGTTTTCGTAGCGTTTTCCTGGCTTCAAGCCTAGCAAACACTACGAAACTGTGGAAAATTATGTAAATTCCATATTTTTGCCTTGTTTAAAAAATGTACCTTCCAGCTTTATAAATTTGATTTTCAACATGCCATTGACCTTTCAAAATATAAACCAACTCAAAATAAGAGTCTTAAGGTCTTTCTTCTTCATTGATGATGAGTTGAGCTATGGGCTCCTCAACTGCTGTCATTTTTAGACCCTTCTTCTCCAGCTCCTCATGGATCAATTCTAGTTGTTCTTGGAGGTCTTTAACCTGGTTCTTCAACTTTCGGTTACTAGATTTCAAGTGCAGGTTCACTCTTCTGACATGCTTCACTTCCTTCGTTAATGGCATAGTCCATTTGATTAATTGTTGTGTGTTATATAGGGTCTTTGATACACTATCAACCTGCTCTTCCCAAACCTCTTTCATCTTCTCAAACTGAACCTTCTGAACATTATGTTTCCTTGCCTCCTTCTTCATGACTGCTATTTCATGATTTTCTAACTTTAACTATTCCTCCAGGGCCTCAAACTCTGTTTTTTCAATCACTTTTTCCTTTCCTTTCTCTTGCTTGTTGACTGGATATTCTTCTGCAAGTGATGAAAGGTCAATAATTCTTTGTGGTGGGTGGACAGTGTCAGTGGCTGGATGAAATTCTTTACTCATTTCCAAAAAAATTCTAGCATGTCTTGTCATGGGCTTCCTAGCCTGAAACATAAAACCTGCATCCTCACCTTCAAACTCTAAGTTCTTTACTGATTTAGCTTTCTTGAGTTTCTGTCCACCCTCATCTATATCCTCAGCCTAGACTATAGGAGACTCTTCAATATCAATGGCATGTATTATGTCTTTTAAATTGCCTTTAGCCACTGTTTGTCTCCTTGTAATCCTTTTGCTGCCTTTTTATTCACAGTTGGCTCTTGTTTTGCAGGTTTTCTCATTGTTGAATTTTGTTTTGAAGGTGAAACAATGGGTGTATCAAATCTCTGCAACTACTCTGTTTCCATCATTACTGGTTCACTTTTCTCTACCCCTACTATTTCACTTTGTTCTAACACTAAAGGTGATGGTATACCTCTAGGTTTAGGAGTTCTTTTAGGGGTAATGGTATCCATTTCAAAAACACTAACAAATAGAAAAGAAGACCAGTCTCTCCCTATTATTTGTAGCTCATCTAAAACCAAAAATTTTATTAAACCATGATGAAAAAGTGAGGTTTCACTTCCTTCGAATTTAGCTTGAACTTTATCTGCCATTTTTGCTAAGCTTCTGTGTAAATAAAAAGGTAGATCAAGAGATATCTTACCAACAAAGTGTTTAATAAGCTTGAAGTGGTAAGAATAGAATTTATGATATCTCCCTTCACAAGTGAAATATTTCTGAATAATAAGCAGTAGCTTTGAGAAATTATCCTTCATGCAGCTCCTTGGAATGGCATTTGTAAGGTCAACCTCACTATTTTCTAGCTTGATAAATTCTTCACACTCCTACATGTTGAATTTGAAACCTTTGAACCAATTTTCTTGTCCTCTTGGAATCCCTATTATTGCTGCAATGGTCTCTGGTGTTATAGTGAGATTCAACATTCCCACTTTTGTAGTTGTTCCATTGAATTTTAGGGAAAATTCATTAGAAAACTGTACATGGCATCCTTGCAATCTTTGACACAACTGTAAACACCCTGTTCTTCTGAAAACTTCTCCAGCTGTTGGGTCTTCATTTATCAAGTTCATGTCTGATGGCTCATATCTGAGACAGTGGCCACCTTTGTTGGTCTTTCTCTTTGCAGCCATGGTTCTTTAATGTCTTCTCTGCCTCACTTGATCAGTGATACCCGCAAACCTTTGAAAATACCAGCCACAGCTTGAACTCAGTGAAATAAATCTCCACAACTAAATAACATTCAAAGCGGGAATGGAGAATGACAAATGACTCAATTTGGAAATATTTTGAAGTTCGATGACAACTCATAGCATAATGATAACTCATACATGCTTAAAATGGTGATGATGACTTCAACCATGACCATTGTACCTTGAAATTTACCCTAACTGACTCGAATGGCATCTACCATATCCCTTTCAATAATTTACTGACACCTAACAACTATTTTGATAAGACAAATAGGAAACCTTACTTTTGTAGTGTACCTAGTGTATTTCTGGGCAGTTTCGCTACGAAATTATTAGCAGTTTTGTAGCGAAAACTGCATTTTCTCTGTGTATTTCGCTATGAAAGTGTGGATTCTTGGCTAAAATGACTCTTTCGGTGCTATAACCTTGGGAAATGAAAAATTTCAGAAAATTATGACTGATGTGACATGAAAGGATTTGAATGAGGGTGGGTTTAGACCTTAGGATAGGATAAATAAGAAAAATTAAAAATTTTCCTTGACCAAGTAATGAAAAATGAATTATATGACCCTACCTTTGACACATGAACCTCTAGGACTTTGTCAAATGATGCTTCATTTTTTTTGAGTGATAACATCTTCCAAAGATGTGCTCATTAGATCAACAACATAAATTTATGTTTTGAGCATTCAAGACACATTCCACGCAATCTCCTTGTGGTTCAACTTTATTCCTTCTCCAAACTTGTTTAACCTTATTTTAATGCTTGGTTGCTATGTTTTTGTCTTGTTTAGGAGCCCAATTCAAGTTACAATCATGAGCCATATGACCAATATTATGACATTTTTTAGCATTCAATTTTGTACATAAATGAGGAGGTATAATTTTTTCCTGCAAATTTGTTTCTGGGAAGATGATGAGGATCATTATTTTTGTCCTTGTTGTATGCCCTACAATCCTTTTCCCTGTGCCCAAAATTTTTACAAGAGTAGAAATAAACAAAAAATATGCTTTGATACCTGGAGGATGGAGCTTGACTTTATTTCTGCCTTGAGATCCTTTGATGATATCCTCTACCTCTTACATCCTTGAAGCTTTCTCCGCACCTTCTTGGAGCAGGGTTTATTTTAAGGTTATCTTGATTAATCTTCTTGCTTTTGTTGGAACTGGGGGCATCAACATATCTTTCAAGCTTATCCACATCCTTTTTTCTTGATGCATTATAGTTCACATAATTTTTTCTAGAGGGTTCACCTGCATAACCAAGACCCAATTTATCAATGGGGGATCTTTGATGACTTACAATGTCATCTAGCATTTCAAATATCTTTAGACTCTTATTCAGTTGATTAAATTATTTTCTTAGGATATAAATTTATTCTTTCATCCTTATTTTCTAGATGGTTCTCCATTTATTCCTTCATCCTAGTTGCTTCACATGATTGGACCTTGAGAGACATGACATCTGATTTTAAGTTGGAGATATCTTCATCATTTTCTTCTAGTTGGAATGCCATGGCATTTCTTTCCTTTTCTACTTCATCAACTTATCCTTCTAGGAGGTCCAATTGTTCCATAACCTTTTAAGCTCCTTGTGTTTTTTTCTTTGTTTCTTCCAGTTGAGATTTAAGAGAGGAGACCTCTTCCTTGTATTGACCAATATTTTTTTCAATTTTTTTCAAGTCCTCATGTCTTTGTTCAAGATGGTTTGAAAAATTGTCTTCCTTTTTATTTTCTTTGTCCAATTGATTTTTCATGGATATTACATATTCGTGATGCCTTTTCTTGTTTTGATGCAATTCCTCCTTAAGCTTGGCGAGCTCCTTATCTCTTTCTTGTACTTGAATCTTGAAGAGGTCAAATTCCTTCCTATTCTTCTCAAGGTCATGGTCACCATCTTGTGCTTTCCTTTTGAGTTCCTCATTTTATTTTTTCAAGTTGCTTATTTCATCAAGGAAATACAAGCTTTGTCTTAAGATCTATTTCAACTTCTACTTCAAGGATTTCTTCATCATCATCTTCCTTTATTCAATTGGTCCCTTCATTTTTTCTTTCAATTGTCTTCTTTGGCTCATATTGATGTTCTTTGTCATCATATTTTGGATAAGAGGTTAGGACCAATAATCCTTTAGAGTGAATATCTTGAAGCTTTTCCCAAATCACTTTTGCTGATGAACAATATTCAATTATGTCCTTTATAGGATTTGGTAGCCCACTCAAAATTTCCTTCATTAATGCTATTGCATTGTGCAGTTTGGATTCTTCTTCTTCCATTGTGCTTCCAGTAACCATTTCTTCCAAGAATTCAAAACCTTGAGCCATTGATAAATTATTCATTCTTGCATTCCATATTTCAAAGTTTCCATTGAATAATGGAGCTTTCCCAATTTTATTATCCGCTAAGGAGGTGTCACGTTCGAAGGGTTTTCAAGCCTTCTTCCTTGAATTTTCCATTTGTGTTTTAAGGATCTACCTTACAGATGTAAGGTTGAGACTGAAGGAATTGGATCTCATACCAATTATTGGAACAATTATTGCCATTACACCAACACCTACAGGTTTTAGTAAACAGGCATATCGCTAGAGTTAATGAATCCTCAAGAGGCGGTTAAGCACATGTGATGAAACACAAGAGGAGCATTGGATTATCTAATGCCCAACAAAAATAATTAAAAATATCCATTGTTTATGAATTTATTATGTGTACCCCAACTACTGTGACCACAAGCTAACTCCAATGCTTATCTTAGGCTGGATCAACGACCATTCTCACACCTCAGTCCTTTGATGCACTTTATTGGGCTTTGGCGTTGGGAATAGAAAAAAACAAATTGGACCATAAACTTAGCTTCATAATAATACCCAAAAAACTTCTTTTAATGGTCAACTTCCATATCTCTACACCTATATCATCGAAGGTGCCCAAAAATCATATTTCCTCAAATGTCAAATAAGTTGTTTCCAGTTTCAAAAATTACAACCAAAATTAATTCTATGCAAGTATCTATTTATTCCATGAGGTTTGGGAATAATTACCATCTTGGAATCATGATTTCCATTACACCAACACCTACAGGTTTTAGTAAACGGACACATCGCTAGAGTTAATGAATCCTCAAGAGGCGGTTAAGCACATGTTGTGAAACACATGAGGAGCATTGGATTATCCAATGCCCAACAAAAATAATTAAAAATATCCATTGTTTATGAATTTATTATGTGTACCCCAACTACTGTGACCACAAGCTAACTCCAATGCTTTTCTTAGGCGGGATCAACGACCATTCTCACACCTCGGTCCTTTGATGCACTTTATTGGGCTTTGGCATTGGGAATAAAAAAAACAGATTGGACCCATAACCTTAGCTTAGTAATAATGCCCAAAATTTTTCTTTTAATGGTCAACTTCCATATCTCTACACTTGTATCATCGAAGGTGCCCAAAAATCATATTTCCTCAAATGTTAAATAAGTAATTTCCAGTTTCAAAAATTACAACCAAAATTAATTCTATGCAAGTATCTATTTATTCCATGAGGTTTGGGAATAATTACCGTTCAAACCAACAAACCATCTATTTCCTTTCCATTGACAACGCTAAAAAATGTGACAAAAAATCAGAAAATAATGTGCATACATAGACCTTGAATTCTTCATGAACATGAATTTTCTTCTCCTCCCCCTATTTTTTTTTTAACTTTCAAAGACTAATCCTTGATTTCTTGTCAAGTGCAAACATTCTCTTATTGTGAAAAGTAATTAACCATAATATTTAGCCATATATTTTGCAAGAAATTTTGTGGAGATATGCAGCCAAACTTAGCTCATATATTCAAGAAACACACTGAAATAAAAAAGATAATCACACTAGTTGCTGATGACACTTTTTCTTGGAGGAGATCCCCCTAAATTTTTGCAATTTCTACTTTAAAACTCCCCCTGAGTCCATTCTCACCTCAATTTTCTTGGAATTTCTTTCTGCAAATCGCGATGTGCTGCTTCTTATTAAGATCTTTTTTTTTTTTTTTCTTCCTTTTCCAGATGTTTCTTTAAAGACTAGATCCCTTAAGGGATACATGCAACAAGCAATATTTGGCTCTATGGCCCAAGTTATCAAAAATATAACATCTGATATGCCCAATAAATAATGGAAATGGGTTCCTTTTACAATGAATACCTTTATGACTAAATTCATTGAATAAATAACAATACCCATAATTTTTTTTATACCTATAGAATGATGGGCCTGCATTCCCTTGACTAACTGCTCGGGAGATCTCCACATTCTACTGCTTATTTTGCAGGGACATTTTTGTCATTTTGATTCTACAATTTGCAACAATATGTCCAAACTTATGACAATAAAAACACCTTACATTTCTCAAGTATTTCTTTGGCACATTCTTTGGCTCTTGATTATGATGTTGGTTTCCTTTATTTATGCTACTCAAACTTTCTGCTTTGGGCTCTTTAACAACTACCTCATTTGTTTTCTTTAGATTAGATATGATTCCTTCTAATTATTCTTCTAATTTCTCACAATGTCTGACTTGATCCTTTGGCTTCTTTCCAGTCTCCTCTTCAGCCTTTCTAGCTTCCTCCAATTGATTTTCAAAATCATAAATTTCTTTCTTGAATGCATGCTCTCTCTCCTTAAGAATTTGAATAAGTTTCTTCAAATATTTGTTTTCCAACATCAAATTTTTTATCAACCCTTGTTGAGCTTTGTTTTTGGCTTCAAGAGTCATCAACCTCTTAAGCTCCTCATATTCTGAATCCTACACTATAAATAAACCTTTTTCATATCTTGAGGAATCAACTTCAAAACATTGATTATTATCCTCTTCAATAATTTCAAGATCATCATCACTAGATTGAAAAATAAAATGTCCATGACTGAAACTAATTTTTTCCATACCTTTTATCAATAGAAGAGATTCCTTCGTGTTTTGCAGCATTCTTGGTTTGATTGCAACTCTTCTTATTATGTGATTTCTTCCTTTTGTTCTTGGCCATAATCCCACGATTTCTTACTTTTTAAGAGTAAGGCTTTTGGAACGTCAATTTGAATATCTTACTTATCAACGCATTCCGAGAGAATATAAGTGCATTAACTGATACATTGGAAAACTATGTATTGGATTGGCATGTATCACATTCATTATAAAATTTACATAACAAACATCAAATACACCACAAAATTGCCAATATATATATATATATATTGTTTCCAGAGTTTTTACATAAAAAATGCCACAAAACATGGGTGTTTTATACAAAATGGCTTCACTAAGCCTCATTTTGACACCCTATGATCCAGGTGGATATTGGTGGCCACCCACCTATTCCACTTGGCCCCCCACCATTGTCTCTTTCAGTTTTTCAGTTTCGACATAACTTACTATTTTTAGCAGTTTTTTGGGTCCTGAACTTCCGGAGCCGTTTTGAGGCCCTAAACGACGTTTTTGGGCATCATTTTACCGCTGAATTTTCCCATAAAATTCATCCTGAATTGTAGTCCTCGGATAGAGCTTTCTAATGATGTATCATGTGCGTCAAACAAAGATAGTATGCCAAAGTTACGTCCCTGGGAAGTTGAAACACCAATTTACCCAAACGGGGCCCATAGTTTTGGCGCTTCATCTCCTAGGGTTAGGTTTTTGGGATGTTTAGGGTTCTCCATTGTTTCTCAATAATAAATAGGCCCTCAGCCTCATTGTAATGCAGTTCAGAGGCCTGTAGCCGCCACATCTCTTCTCAGAGATAGCTACCAGTGCCCTAGCTAGTTTTATTTCCATTCTGTCTGTAAACAAATTTCAGTTCTTTGATATTAATGAAATGAAGTGTTATTTCCGCCGCATCTCTGTATTTATGGTTATGTGTTTATTCTGTTGTGTTCCTGCATAAATCTGGATCAGTGGTATCAGAGCGTTCTGCGTTTTCTCAATCCTTCTTTTCATGTCCCCAACGAGGTCGGGGTATAAGGAGCTAGGGCTTGATCTGGTGGAACCTTTGCAAGATCAGCCTCGCAAACCTCGACGGACGCCCATGGGGGACGAAAAGAAAGATGAGGGAGAAGGAGATCCTATCAAAATATTGCTCGAGGAGGCCCTCGAAAAACAAAGGAACGCGATGATGGATAGCTTTGCTCAGATCCTTCAACGGCTGCCCACCGGCGGCGCATCTGCATCCAGTAGCCACTCTGGAGTTGCGACTCCCTTTAAGGTACAAGTAAATTCTGACATTCCCATATTTGAGGGTCAAATAGACGCAGATGCCGTAGATAGATGGTTGAATCTATTAGAAGGATATTTCTCGACCGGGAGAAGATTATTTTGGCACTCCTCAAAGCTACCCCCCATGTTAAGGACTGGTGGGAAACCTACTGTGAGAACAAGGACCAGACAGAACCCTCTCTGTTCTCGGCCGTACTAACTTGGAATTCTTTCCGAGACGCCGTCAAGGAACAGTACTATCCCGTGGGGAGCTATGAGGACAAGTACATACAATGGACCACGCTGCGACAACAAAGGGATCAAGATGTACACGAGCTGACGAATCTGTTCCATACCCTGCGCACAAAGTTGGGTATCAAAGATTCAGAGAAACATTTGGTGCTAAAGTATCGCAGTTGTCTGCACAGATACATTCAGGATGAAATGGAGTTCCTCGACATCTCCTCGCTTGGTACGGCATACCGGTATGCTGCCAAGATTGAGCAGAAATTCAAACAGAAGAAGCGAGACTTTGGATCTGCGAATCAAAAGCAAGGAAAAGGTGCTTCCAAACCGCAGAACAAAGGACAGAGCATGGTGGCTAAAGACAACCCGTCAAAGCCACAAGAAAAGAACAACACCGTAAAGCCAAAGAAGGACACGGGAAAGTGGTGTGAGTTCCATAAGAGCTCCACTCACAACACAAGTGAGTGTCGGGCAAAGCAGTCGCTAGTGGCCGAGATGAGGGCTTCTGAGTCAGATGCATGCTCCGACTCCGAATCAGAACCTGAAAAGGGGAATGAAAAAGGGAAACAGATTATTGATGCGGAGCCCAACGCCACTGTTGCCACTACAAAGGTCTAGAAGGAGGAACCGAAAGATCCAGAGGAGGAGGAACGTCTCTTCCACTCCCAGATGTGGGTAAAGGGCTCCCCTGTACAGTTCATTGTCGACAATGGGAGCCAAAAGAACCTCATTTCAGCAGACGCCGTGAAGCGGTTGGGCTTGCCGACCACAGCTCACCCACATCCATACACCATCGGGTGGCTTCACAAAGGACGAGATCTCCGCGTCAGCCAGCAGTGCCGCCTTCCCTATAGCATCAAGCCCTTCACGGATGAGGTATTATGTGACGTTGCTCCTATTGATGTTTCTGATGTATTATTAGGACAACCATACTTGTGGAAGCGTCATGTTGTGTATGAGTCTCGACCTCGTGCTGTCATTATTACATTGGGAAATAAGTTGTACAGGATACCAGAGGTACCACCCCCTACGGCTATCTCTTTGGTTACTGCAAAATAATGCAGTAAGCTCATTTCCCAAACCAGGAAATTCATTTTCCTGATGATCCGCCCCGAGGGAAAGAAGAAGACTATGGCCACGACCTCTAGACAGGGCCCCTCTGCACGACAACAACAAATGGATAAGGTTGTGGAGGAGTACGGGGACATCTTCACCTCACCCACAGGGGTTCCTCTGCACTGTCAGGTCAAGCACAAGATTGATCTGACCCCAGGTGCGCCGCTACCCAATGGACCTATCTATCGACGCTCTGTTATGGAAAATGATGAAATCAAGAGGCAGATTCAGGAGCTGTTGCAGAAAGGTCACATCAGACCAAGTTCATCGCCCTGTGGGAGCCCGATCGTGTTGGTACAGAAGAAGGATGGGACGTGGAGACTCTGTATTGACTATCGGGCGCTGAACAAGATCACTGTCCGGAATAGGTACCCAATCCCGCGGATTGATGACCTTCTGGACCAACTCCAAGGTGCAAAATATTTCAGTAAGATCGACCTGAAGTCTGGGTATCACCAGGTACCAATTGAACCCTCTGATGTGTGGAAGACTGCCTTCAAAGCTAAGGAAGGCCTTTTTGAATGGCTGGTCATGCCTTTCGGGTTGACGAATGCTCCCGCAACCTTCATGAGGATGATGGACGACATCTTGCGGTCATTCACCAACTCATTCGTAGTGGTGTACTTGGATGACATTTTGATCTTCAGCAAGACTTGGGAAGAGCACCTTCATCACATCCGACAAGTCCTCCAAACACTGCGGCAACACAAGTTGTGTGCCAATTTGGAGAAGTGCACGTTTGGCATGGCCCAGGTTCAATATCTGGGATACATTATTGATGAAAGGGGGGTGCATGTGGATCCAGCCAAGATCCAAGTCATTCGGGATTGGCCAGCCCCGACTACTATAACAGAGCTTCGCAGCTTTCTGGGTCTTGCTAATTTCTACCGTAGATTCGTGTTGGGATTCTCTCATATCACTTGGTCCTTGAGTCAAGTCACCAAAGGAGGAGCGAGAGAAAAATTCTTTTGGTCGGAACCTCAACAGAAGGCGTTCAAAGAATTGAAAAATCGCCTCTGTTCTGCCCCAGTGCTCACCTTACCAGACTTGCAACAGCCGTTTGAGATCGAGACAGATGCCTCTGACTATGCTATTGGGGCAATTCTTACTCAACAGGGACATCCAGTGGCATATCACAGTGAGACATTGTCTGAGACAGTTCGCAAGTATCCCACCTATGACAAAGAAATGTATTCCATTGTGAAATCCTGTCGACAATGGAAGCATTACATTTTGGGGAAGGAAACAATCATCCACAAAGACCACCGGCCCCTGCAGTTCATACAGACACAAGGGAAGTTGCAGAATGATCGCCATCAAAAGTGGTCCACATATCTGCAACAGTTTCATTTGAACATCAAGCACAAGAAGGGTAGCACCAATAATGTTGCAGACTGCCTCAGCCGACCACCGATCGTGGCGCTCACCACCGTGCTCAACTCTTGTGGGCACGAGACTTCTGAGTGGCCGCTTCTCTATGAGAGTGACCCAGAATTCGGCCACACTTACAAGGCACTCTTGGGGGGCACGCAAGTTCCAAATCTTCACCTCCAAGATGCACTTTTATGTCACCTGGGACACCTTTGTGTTCCTTCAAGCGAGCGTGCCAAGATGATATGGGAAGCACGCTATAGTCGAGTCACTGGGCATTTCGGGGTCGAGAAAACATTAGCAATACTACATAAGTATTTCTATTGGCCGAACCTTCGAAAGGATGTCGAGAAGCACATCAGATCCTGCACTGCTTGTGCCATTGCCAAACCGACCATTAAGAAGCAAGGCCTATATACTCCACTACCCACCCCTAGTCGACCGTGGGAATCCATCTCCATGGATTACATGTCGGGCCTGTCCTCTACTAAGAATGGAAATGACTGTGTTTTCGTGGTCGTTGAAACATTCTCGAAGATGGCCATTATGGCGGCTTGTAAGAAGAATATCACAGCAGAAGCTACTGCTAAACTCTTCTTTGAACGAGTATGGGTGCACTTTGGGATCCCACAGTCTATCATATCAGATCGAGATAGCAAGTTCCTCAGCACATTTTGGTCCAGACTTTGGTTAATGATGGACACAAAGCTCACCAAGTCCATAGCTTTCCATCCCCAAACAGATGGCCAGACAGAGGTCGTCAACAGAATGATTGTACACATTCTGCGCATGTACAATTCAAAGCATCCACGCACATGGGACAAGAGCCTCCCCTATGTACAACATAGTTATAACCGGGCTCTCCACAGTTCAATTGGCCATAGCCCCTTTCAGGTGGGCATGGGATTCCAGCCACTATGTCCCATTGACGTAGCCATGCCATTTGCAGCTGCTCAGGCCGATTCAGCGCACGTCCAGTCTGAAGTTGACAAAGCAAGTAGCTTCATCGAGCGCATTCAACACATCCGCCAACATGTTCATGATATATTGGACAGAGCCAATGTGAAGTACAAGCAGCGCCATGATCAACACCGGGTGCCACACAACTTCCAGGTGGGCGACAAAGTATGGCTGCATTTGCAGAAGGAGCGCCTCACTGGACCTCACCGCAAGCTTCGCCTGCTCCAATACGGGCCGTACACCATCACCAAGGCTGTAGGGAACAATGCTTTCAAGCTTAGTATTCCACCATTCCTTGGTCTGCACCCAGTCTTCAATGTGGATCGCCTTCGTCCTTACTTCCCACCTCTACTGGACACTTCGGACATTGCAGAACAACTCACACCAACAGAGTTAAACCCAGACTGCATGGAACAGGCCACCACAGATTGTATCATGGACATGCAAATTAATAACACTCGCCAACAGAGGATCCAACTGTATCGGGTTGTCAAAGCTGGCCAACTCCTGCACCAAGGAAAGTGGTTCACCAGGGACCAAGTTCAGCATAAATTTCCTCATCTCATGGAGGAACTTAACGCAATGGGGACCATTGCTTCCTAAGGGGGGAGGAATGATCCAGGTGGATATTGGTGGCCACCCGCCTATTCCACTTGGGCCCCCACCATTGTCTCTTTCAGTTTTTTAGTTTCGGCATAACTTACTATTTTTAGCAGTTTTTCAGGTCCTGAACTTCCGAAGCCGTTTTGAGGCCCTAAACGACGTTTTTTGGGTATCGTTTTACCAACAAATTTGATCATCAAATTTTTCCCGAAAGTTGTAGTCCTCGGATAGAACTTTCTAATGATGTATCATGTGCCTCAAACGGAGATAGTATGCCAAAGTTACGTCCCTGGGAAGTTGAAACACCAATTTACCCAAACGGGGCCCATAGTTTTGGCGCTTCATCTCCTAGGGTTAGGTTTTTGGGATGTTTAGGGTTCTCCATTGTTTCTCAATAATAAATAGGCCCTCGAGCCTCATTGTAATTCAGTTCAGAGGCCTGTAGCCGCCACATCTCTTCTCAGAGATAGCTACCAGTGCCCTAGCTAGTTTTATTTCCATTCTGTCTGTAAGCAAATTTCAGTTCTTTGATATTAATGAAATGAAGTGTTATTTCCACTGCATCTCTGTATTTATGGTTATATGTTTATTCTGTTGCGTTCCTGCATAAATCCGGATCAATGGTATCAGAGCGGTCTGCTTTTTCTCGATCCTTCTTTGCATGTCCCCAACGAGGTCGGGGTATAAGGAGCTAGGGCTTGATCTGGTGGAACCTTTGCAAGATCAGCCTCGCAAACCTCGACGGACGCCCATGGGGGACGAAAAGAAAGATGAGGGAGCAGGAGATCCTATCCAAATATTGCTCGAGGAGGCCCTCGAAAAACAAAGGAACGCGATGATGGATAGCTTTGCTCAGATCCTTCAACGGCTGCCCACCGGCGGCGCATCTGCATCCAGTAGCCACTCTGGAGCTGCGACTCCCTTTAAGGTACAAGTAAATTTTGACATTCCCATATTTGAGGGTCAAATAGACGCAGATGCCGTAGATAGATGGTTGAATCTATTAGAAGGATATTTCTCTGTTCATGACTTTTCAGATCGGGAGAAGATTATTTTTGCACTCCTCAAAGCTACCCCCCATGTTAAGGACTGGTGGGAAACCTACTGTGAGAACAAGGACCAGACAGAACCCTCTCTGTTCTCGGCCGTACCAACTTGGAATTCTTTCCGAGATGCCGTCAAGGAACAGTACTATCCCGTGGGGAGCTATGAGGACAAGTACATACAATGGACCACGCCGCGACAACAAAGGGATCAAGATGTGCACGAGCTGACGAATCTGTTCCATACCCTGCGCACAAAGTTAGGTATCAAAGATTCAGAGAAACATTTGGTGCTAAAGTATCGCAGCTGTCTGCACAGATACATTCAGGAGGAAATGGAGTTCCTCGACATCTCCTCGCTTGGTACGGCATACCGGTATGCTGCCAAGATTGAGCAGAAATTCAAACAGAAGAAGCGAGACTTTGGATCTGCGAATCAAAAGTAAGGAAAAGGTGCTTCCAAACCGCAAAACAAAGGACAGAGCATGGCGGCTAAAGACAACCCATCAAAGCCACAAGACAAGAACAACACCGTAAAGCCAAAGAAGGACACTGGAAAGTGGTGTGAGTTCCATAAGAGCTCCACTCACAACACAAGTGAGTGTCGGGCCAAGCAGTCGCTAGTGGCCGAGATGAGGGCTTCTGAGTCAGATGCATGCTCCGACTCCGAATCAGAACCTGAAAAGGGGAATGAAAAAGGGAAAAAGATTATTGATGCAGAGCCCAACGCCACTGTTGCCACTACAAAGGTCCAGAAGGAGGAACCGGAAGATCCAGAGGAGGAGGAACGTCTCTTCCACTCCCAGATGTGGGTAAAGGGCTCCCCCGTACAGTTCATTGTCGACAATGGGAGCCAAAAGAACCTCATTTCAGCAGACGCCGTGAAGCGGTTGGGCTTGCCGACCACAGCTCACCCACATCCATACACCATCGGGTGGCTTCACCAAGGACAAGATCTCCGCGTTAGCCAACAGTGCCGCCTTCCCTATAGCATCAAGCCCTTCACGGATGAGGTATTATGTGACGTTGCTCCTATTGATGTTTCTGATGTATTATTAGGACAACCATACTTGTGGAAGCGTCATGCTGTGTATGAGTCTCGACCTTGTGCTGTCATTATTACTTTGGGAAATAAGTTGTACAGGATACCAGAGGTACCACCCCCTACGACTATCTGTTTGGTTACTGCAAAACAATGCAGTAAGCTCATTTCCCAAACCAGGAAATTCGTTTTCTTGATGATCCGCCCCGAGGGAAAGAAGAAGACTGTGGCCACGACCTCCAGACAGGGCCCCTCTGCACGACAACAACAAATGGATAAGGTTGTGGAGGAGTACGGGGACATCTTCACCTCACCCACAGGGGTTCCTCTTCACTGTCAGGTCAAGCATCCGATTGATCTGACCCCAGGTGCGCCGCTACCCAATGGACCAATCTATCGATGATCTGTTATGGAAAATGATGAAATCAAGAGGCAGATTCAGGAGCTGTTGCAGAAAGGTCACATCAGACCAAGTTCATCGCCCTGTGGGAGCCCGATCGTGTTGGTACAGAAGAAGGATGGGACGTGGAGACTCTGTATTGACTATCGGGCACTGAACAAGATCACTGTCCAGAATAGGAACCCAATCCCATGGATTGATGACCTTCTGGACCAACTCCAAGGTGCAAAATATTTCAGTAAGATCGACCTAAAGTTTGGGTATCACCAGGTACCAATTGAACCCTCTGATGTGTGGAAGACTGCCTTCAAAGCTAAGGAAGGCCTTTTTGAATGGCTGGTCATGCCTTTCGGGTTGACGAATGCTCCCGCAACCTTCAGAGGATGATGGACGACATCTTGCGGCCATTCACCAACTCATTCGTAGTGGTGTACTTGGATGACATTCTGATCTTCAGCAAGACTTGGGAAGAGCACCTTCATCACATCCGACAGGTCCTCCAAACACTGCGGCAACACAAGTTGTGTGCCAATTTGGAGAAGTGCACGTTTGGCATGACCCAGGTTCAATATCTGGGATACATTATTGATGAAAGGGGGTGCATGTGGATCCAGCCAAGATCCAAGTCATTCGGGATTGGCCAGCCCCGACTACTATAACAGAGCTTCGCAGCTTTCTGGGTCTTGCTAATTTCTACCGTAGATTCGTGTTGGGATTCTCTCATATCACTTCGCCCTTGAGTCAAGTCACCAAAGGAGGAGCGAGAGCAAAATTCTTTTGGTCGGAACCTCAACAGAAGGCATTCAAAGAATTGAAAAATCGCCTCTGTTCTGCCCCAGTGCTCACCTTACTAGACTTGCAGCAGCCATTTGAGATCGAGACAGATGCCTCTGACTATGCTATTGGGGCAGTTCTTACTCAACAGGGACATCCAGTGGCATATCACAGTGAGACATTGTCTGAGACAGTTCGCAAGTATCCCACCTATGACAAAGAAATGTATTCCATTGTGCAAGCCTGTCGACAATGGAAGCATTACATTTCGGGGAAGGAAACAATCATCCACACAGACCACCGGCCCCTGCAGTTCATACAGACACAAGGGAAGTTGCAGAATGATCACCATCAGAAGTGGTCCACATATCTGCAACAGTTTCATTTGAACATCAAGTACAAGAAGGGTAGCACCAATAATGTTGCAGACTGCCTCAGTCGACCACCGATCGTGGCGCTCACCACCGTGCTCAACTCTTGTGGGCACGAGACTTCTGATTGGCCGCTTCTCTATGAGAGTGACCCAGAATTCGGCCACACTTACAAGGCACTCTTCGGGGGCACGCAAGTTCCAAATTTTCACCTCCAAGATGCACTTTTATGTCACCTGGGACACCTTTGTGTTCCTTCAAGCGAGCGTGCCAAGATGATATGGGAAGCACACTACAATCGAGTCTCTAGGAATTTCAGGGTCAAGAAAATAGTAGCAGCACTGCAGAAGTATTTCTATTGGCCGAACCTTCGAAAGGATGTCGAGAAGCACATCAGATCCTGTACTGCCTGTGTCATTGCCAAACCGACCATCGTGAAGCAAGGCCTATATACTCCGCTACCTACCCCTAGTCGACCTTGGGAATCCATCTCCATGGATTACTTGTCGGGCTTTCCCTCTACTAAGAATGGCAATGACTGTGTTTTCGTGGTCGTTGACAGATTCTCAAAGATGGCCATTATGGCGGCCTGTAAGAAGAATATCACAACAGAAGCTACTACTAAACTCTTCTTTGAATGAGTATGGGTGCACTTTGGGATCCCACAGTCTATCATATCAGATCGAGATAGCAGTTCCTCAGCTCCTCAAAGACATTTTTGTCCAAATTTCTCCGGATGATGATGGACACAAAGTCTACCAAGCTACGTTTCCATCCCCAAACGTATGGCCGTACGTAGGTCGTCGTTAAAAAAATGATTGTACACATTCGGGTATGTGCGGCATTCAAAGCATCCACGCACATGTGGACGAGAGCCTCCCTTATGTGCCAACATGCAGTTATAATCAAAGCGCTCACAAAATTACCCGTCATAGGGCAGATATATCTGGCTTGGATTCCACCATGTCCCACTGACGTAGGGCGATGCTTCTGGTGCAAAATGTCAAAGCCATTCATGACGTCATCAAGTTGACAAAGCAAGTAGCTTCATCGAGCGCATTCAACACATCCGCTAACAGGTTCATGATATATTGGACAGAGCCAATGCGAAGTACAAGCAGCGCCATGATCAACACCGGGTGCCACACAACTTCCAGGTGGGCGACAAAGTATGGCTGCATTTGCAGAAGGAGCGCCTCACTGGACCTCACCGCAAGCTTTGACCGCTCTGATATGGGCCGTACACCATCACCAAGGTTGTAGGGAACAATGCTTTCGAGCTTAGTATTCCACCATTCCTTGGTCTGCACCCAGTCTTCAATGTGGATCGCCTTCGTCCGTACTTCCCACCTCTACTGGACACTTCGGACATTGCAGAACAACTCACAACAACAGAGTTAAACCCAGACTGCATGGAACAGGCCACCACAGATTGTATCATGGAAATGCAAATTAAGAACACTCGCCAACAGAGGATCCAACTGTATCGAGTTGTCAAAGCTGGCCAACTCCTGCACCAAGGAAAGTGGTTCACCAGGGACCAAGTTCAGCAGAAATTTCCTCATCTCATGGAGGAACTTAACACAATGGGTACCATTGCTTCCTAAGGGGGGAGGAATGATCCAGGTGGATATTGGTGGCCACCCACCTATTCCACTTGGCCCCCCACCATTGTCTCTTTCAGTTTTTCAGTTTCGACATAACTTACTATTTTTAGCAGTTTTTCGGGTCCTTAACTTCCGCAGCCGTTTTGAGGCCCTAAACGACGTTTTTCGGGCATCGTTTTCCTAGAGTTGTAGTCCTCGGATAGAGATTTCTAATGATGTATCATGTGCATCAAAGGGAGATAGTATGCCAAAGTTACGTCCCTGGGAAGTTGAAACACCAATTTACCCAAACGGGGCCCATAGTTTTGGCGCTTCATCTCCTAGGGTTAGGTTTTTGGGATGTTTAGGGTTCTCCATTGTTTCCCAATAATAAATAGGCCCTCGAGCCTCATTGTAACTCAGTTCAGAGGCCTGTAGCCGCCACATCTCTTCTCAGAGATAGCTACCAGCGCCCTAGCTAGTTTTATTTTCATTCTGTCTGTAAGCAAATTTCAGTTCTTTGATATTAATGAAATGAAGTGTTATTTCCGCTGCATCTCTGTATTTATGGTTATGTGTTTATTCTATTGCATTCCTGCATAAATCCGGATCAGTGGTATCAGAGCGGTCTGTTTTTTCTCGATCCTTCTTTGCATGTCCCCAACGAGGTCGGGGTATAAGGAGCTAGGGCTTGATCTGGTGGAACCTTTGCAAGATCAGCCTCGCAAACCTCGACGGACGCCCATTGGGGACGAAAAGAAAGATGAGGGAGCAGGAGATCCTATCAAAATATTGCTCGAGGAGGCCCTCGAAAAACAAAGGAACGCGATGATGGATAACTTTGCTCAGATCCTTCAACGGCTGCCCACCGGCGGCGCATCTGCATCCAGTAGCTACTCTGGAGTTGCGACTCCCTTTAAGGTACAATTAAATTTTGACATTCCCATATTTGAGGGTCAAATAGACGCAGATGCCGTAGATAGATGGTTGAATCTATTAGAAGGATATTTCTCTATTCATGACTTTTCAGACCGGGAGAAGATTATTTTTGCACTCCTCAAAGCTACCCCCCATGTTAAGGACTGGTGGGAAACCTACCGTGAGAACAAGGACCAGACAGAACCCTCTCTGTTCTCGGCCGTACCAACTTGGAATTCTTTCCGAGACGCCGTCAAGGAACAGTACTATCCCATGGGGAGCTATGAGGACAAGTACATACAATGGACCACGCTGCGACAACAAAGCGATCAAGATGTGCACGAGCTGACGAATCTGTTCCATACCCTGCGCACAAAGTTGGGTATCAAAGATTCATAGAAACATTTGGTGCTAAAGTATCGCAGCTGTCTGCACAGATACATTCAGGAGGAAATGGAGTTCCTCGACATCTCCTCGCTTGGTACGGCATACCGGTATGCTGCCAAGATTGAGCAGAAATTCAAACACAAGAAGCGAGACTTTGGATCTGTGAATCAAAAGCAAGGAAAAGGTGCTTCCAAACCGCAGAACAAAGGACAGAGCATGGCGGCTAAAGACAACCCGTCAAAGCCACAAGAAAAGAACAACACGGTAAAGCCAAAGAAGGACACCGGAAAGTGGTGTGAGTTCCATAAGAGCTCCACTCACAACACAAGTGAGTGTCGGGCCAAGCAGTCGCTAGTGGCCGAGATGAGGGCTTCTGAGTCAGATGCATGCTCCGACTCCGAATCAGAACCTGAAAAGGGGAATGAAAAAGGGAAACAGATTATTGATGCGGAGCCCAACGCCACTGTTGCTACTACAAAGGTCCAGAAGGAGGAACCGGAAGATCCAGAGGAGGAGGAACGTCTCTTCCACTCCCAGATGTGGGTAAAGGGCTCCCCTGTACAGTTCATTGTCGACAAGGGGAGCCAAAAGAACCTCATTTCAGCAGACGCCGTGAAGCGGTTGGGCTTGCCGACCACAGCTCACCCACATCCATACACCATCGGGTGGCTTCACCAAGGACGAGATCTCCGCGTCAGCCGGCAGTGTCGCCTTCCCTATAGCATCAAGCCCTTCACGGATGAGGTATTATGTGACGTTGCTCCTATTGATGTTTCTGATATATTATTAGGACAACCATACTTGTGGAAGCGTCATGCTGTGTATGAGTCTCGACCTCGTGCTGTTATTATTACTTTGGGAAATAAGTTGTACAGGATACCAGAGGTACCACCACCTACGACTATCTCTTTGGTTACTGCAAAACAATGTAGTAAGCTCATTTCCCAAACCAGGAAATTCGTTTTTCTGATGATCCGCCCCCAGGGCAAGAAGAAGACTGTGGCCACGACCTCCAGACAGGGCCCCTCCGCACGACAACAACAAATGGATAAGGTCGTGGAGGAGTACGGGGACATCTTCACCTCACCCACAGGGGTTCCTCTGCACTGCCAGGTCAAGCACCCGATTGATCTGACCCCAGGTGCGCCACTACCCAATGGACCGATCTATCGACGCTCTGTTCTGGAAAATGATGAAATCAAGAGGCAAATTCAGGAGCTGTTGCAGAAAGGTCACATTAGACCAAGTTCATCGCCCTGTGGGAGCCCGATCGTGTTGGTACAGAAGAAGGATGGGACGTGGAGACTCTGTATTGACTATCGGGCGCTGAACAAGATCACTGTCCAAAATAGGTACCCAATCCCACGGATTGATGACCTTCTGGACCAACTCAAAGGTGCAAAATATTTCAGCAAGATCGACCTGAAGTCTGGGTATCACCAGGTACCAATTGAACCCTCCGATGTGTGGAAGACTGCCTTCAAAGCCAAGGAAGGCCTTTTTGAGTGGCTGGTCATGCCTTTCGGGTTGACGAATGCTCCCGCAACCTTCATGAGGATGATGGACAACATCTTGCGGCCATTCACCAACTCATTTGTAGTGGTGTATTTGGATGACATTCTGATCTTCAGCAAGACTTGGGAAGAGCACCTTCATCACATCCGACAAGTCCTCCAAACACTGCGGCAACACAAGTTGTGTGCCAATTTGGAGAAGTGCACGTTTGGCATGACCCAGGTTCAATATCTGGGATACATTATTGATGAAAGGGGGGTGCATGTGGATTCAGCCAAGATCCAAGTCATTCGGAATTGGCCAGCCCCGGCTACTATAACAGAGCTTCGCAGATTTCTGGGTCTTGCTAATTTATATCGTAGATTCGTGTTGGGATTCTCTCATATCACTTGGCCCTTGAGTCAAGTCACCAAAGGAGGAGCGAGAGAAAAATTATTTTGGTCGGAACCTTAATAGAAGGCGTTCAAAGAATTGAAAAATCACCTCTGTTCTGCCCCAGTGCTCACCATACCAGATTATCAGCAGCCATTTGAGATCGAGACAGATGCCTCTGACTATGCTATTGGGGCAGTTCTTACTCAACAGGGACATCCAGTGGCATATCATAGTGAGACATTGTCTGAGATAGTTCACAATTATCCCACCTATGACAAAGAAATGTATTCCATTGTGCAAGCCTGTCGAAAATGGAAGCATTACATTTTGGGGAAGGAAACAATCATCCACACAGACCACCGGCCCCTGCAGTTCGTATAGACACAAGGGAAGTTGCAGAATTATCGCCATCAGAAGTGGTCCACATATCTGCAATAGTTTCATTTGAACATCAAGTACAAGAAGGGTAGCACCAATAATGTTGTAGACTGCCTCAGCCGACCACCGATCGTGGCGCTCACCATCGTGCTCAACTCTTATGGGCACGAGACTTCTGATTGGCCGCTTCTCTATGAGAGTGACCCAGAATTCGGCCACACTTACAAGGCACTCTTGGGGGGCACGCAAGTTCCAAATTTTCACCTCCAAGATGCACTTTTATGTCACCTGGGACACCTTTGTGTTCCTTCAAGCGAGCGTGCCAAGATGATATGGGAAGCACACTACAGTCGAGTCGCTGGGCATTTCGGGGTCGAGAAAATAGTAGCAATCCTGCATAAGTATTTCTATTGGCCGAACCTTCGAAAGGATGTCGAGAAGCACATCAGATCCTGCACTGCTTGTGCCATTGCCAAACCGACCATCAAGAAGCAAGGCCTACATACTCCTCTACCTACCCCTAGTCGACCTTGGGAATCCATCTCCATGGATTACATGTCGGGCCTGCCTTCTACTAAGCAGGGAAATGACTGTGTTTTTGTGGTCGTCGACAGATTCTCGAAGATGGCCATTATAGCGGCCTGCAAGAAGAATATCACAGCAGAAGCCACTGCTAAACTCTTCTTTGAACGAGTGTGGGTGCACTTTGGGATCCCACAGTCTATCATATCAGATCAGGATAGCAAGTTCCTCAGCACATTTTGGTCCAGCCTCTGGTCAATGTTGGATACCAAGCTCACCAAGTCCACAGCTTTCCATCCCCAAACAGATGGCCAGACAGAGGTCGTCAACATAATGATTGTACACATTCTGCGCATGTACAATTCAAAGCATCCACGCACATGGGACGAGAGCCTCCCCTATGTACAACATAGTTATAACCGAGCTCTCCACAGTTCAATTGGCCATAGCCCCTTTCAGGTGGGCTTGGGATTCCAGCCACTATGTCCCATTGACATAGCCATGCCGTTTGCAGCTGCTCAGGCCGATTCAAAGCACACGTCCGCCTTGGTGCTGGACAAATAAGCAGTTTACCTAGCCATTCAACACATCCGCCATCAGGTTCATGATATATTGGACAGAGCCAATGCGAAGTACAAACAGCGCCATGATCAACACCGGGTGCCACACCACTTCCAGGTGGGCGACAAAGTATGGCTACATTTGCAGAAGGAGCGCCTCACTGGACCTCACCGCAAGCTTCGCTCGCTCCGATACGGGCCGTACACCATCACCAAGGCTGTAGGTAACAATGCCTTCGAGCTTAGTATTCCACCATTCCTTGGTTTGCACCCAGTCTTCAATGTGGATCGCCTTCGTCTCGCCTCCATTTCATCGACACTCTTGACATTCGACATTGCGCAACAACTCACACCAAAAAGAGTTAAACCCGGTATACATGGAATAGGTGCCACCGCGCATTGTATCATGGATATAAATTAAGAAAAAAAAATACCGTAGGATCCAATCAGATTGTTGTCAAAGCCGGCCAACTCTACACCAAGGAAAGCATCATCAGCATCGTCTGTTGTAAATTTCATCTGCATGGAGGAACCTAGACCAGCGGGGTATTCATTGCTTCCTTATGGGGGAGCAGTTGGTTCCAGTATATTGGCAAGCCACCCACCTATTCCACTTGGCTCCCCACCATTGTCTCTTTCAGTTTTTCAGTTTCGGCATAACTTACTATTTTTAGCAGTTTTTCGGGTCCTGAACTTCCGGAGCCGTTTTGAGGCCCTAAACGACGTTTTTTGGGTATCAAAGCGAATTTTATCATCAAATTCGTCCCGACAGCTATAGTCCTCGAATAGAGCTTTCTAATGATGTATCATGTGCGTCAAACGGAGATAGTATGCCAAAGTTACGTCCCTCGGAAGTTGAAACACCAATTTACCCAAACGGGGCCCATAGTTTTGGCGCTTCATCTCCTAGGGTTAGGTTTTTGGGATGTTGAGGGCTCTCCATTGTTTCTCAATAATAAATAGGCCCTCGAGCCTCATTGTAACGCAATTCAGAGGTCTGTAGCCACCACATCTCTTCTCAGAGATTCGCTACCAGCACCCTAGCTATTTTATTTCCATTATGTCTGTAAGCATCTTTCTGTTATTCGATATTAATGAAATGAAGTGTTATTTCCGCTGCATCTCTGTATTTATGGTTATGTGTTTATTCTGTTGCGTTCCTGCATAAATCCGGATCAGTGGTATCAGAGCGGTCTGCTTTTTCTCGATCCTTCTTTGCATGTCCCCAACGAGGTCGTGGTATAAGGAGCTAGGGCTTGATCTGGTGGAACCTTTGCAAGATCAGCCTCGCAAACCTCGACGGACGCCCATGGGGGACGAAAAGAAAGATGAGGGAGCAGGAGATCCTATCAAAATATTGCTCGAGGAGGCCCTCGAAAAACAAAGGAACGCGATGATGGATAGCTTTGCTCAGATCCTTCAACGGTTGCCCACCGGCGGTGCATCTGCATCCAGTAGCCACTCTGGAGTTGCGACTCCCTTTAAGGTACAAGTAAATTTTGACATTCCCATATTTGAGGGTCAAATAGACGCAGATGCCGTAGATAGATGGTTGAATCTATTACAAGGATATTTCTCTGTTCATGACTTTTCAGACCGGGAGAAGATTATTTTTGCACTCCTCAAAGCTACCCCCCATGTTAAGGACTGGTGGGAAACCTACTGTGAGAACAAGGACCAGACAGAACCCTCTCTGTTCTCGGCCGTACCAACTTGGAATTCTTTCCGAGACACCGTCAAGGAACAGTACTATCTCGTGGGGAGCTATGAGGACAAGTACATACAATGGACCACGCTGCGACAACAAAGGGATCAAGATGTGCATGAGCTGACGAATCTGTTCCATACCCTGCGCAAAAAGTTGGGTATCAAAGATTCAGAGAAACATTTGGTGCTAAAGTATCGCAGTTGTCTGCACAGATACATTCAGGAGGAAATGGAGTTCCTCAACATCTCCTTGCTTGGTACGGCATACCGGTATGCTGCCAAGATTGAGCAGAAATTCAAACAGAAGAAGCGAGACTTTGGATCTGCGAATCAAAAGCAAGGAAAAGGTGCTTCCAAACCGTAGAACAAAGGACAGAGCCAAGGCATGGCGGCTAAAGACAACCCGTCAAAGCCACAAGAAAAGAACAACACCGTAAAGCCAAAGAAGGGACACGAAATGGTGTGAGTTCCATAAGAGCTCCACCACAACACAAGTGAGTACGGCCAAGCGCCGCTAGTGGCCGAGATGAGGGCTTCCGAGTCGATGGCGTTCCGATCAACCCAACCTAAAAGGGGAAAAATGAAAAAAGATCACTGTTGATGGAGCCTCAACGCCACTATTAAGCACTACAAAATCCAAGAGAACGAAGATCCAGAGAGAGGACTTTCCACTCCGTATGTGCCTCTGACAGTTTATTGTCACAAGGACAAAGAACCTATTTCAGCAGTGACGCCTTGAAGCATTTAAGCGACACTACAATCACCCAGACCATATAATACCCGGTGGAGCTGAGCTAAGGACGAGATCTTCCAGCTGCCTTGTGCCACCTCCTTCTCAGTATCAAGCCTCACGCATGAGGTATTATGCGACATTTGTTCCTATTGATGTTTTCATGTATTATTTAGGACAACCATCAGAAGCCGTCATGTCGTGTATGAGTCTCGGACTCGTGTCATTATTACGTTGGGGAAGAAAGCAAAGGATACCAGAGTTACCACTCCCCATTTGTTTCAAGGCCTGCAACAAATGTGAGCTGATTTCCAAACCAGGAAATCTGCTTTCCATGATCCGCCTGAGAAAGAAGAAGACTATACACACTTAAGGTGGCCTTCAATACAAAATAACAATGGATATGTCTGTATATACGGGGATGATATTTCACCTCACCTGGCTGTGGTTCTCCAGACTGTTGCAGTGCCCAAGCACCGATTGATCCACCTGCGCTGCCAGACCAATGGACCGATCTACCACGTCGTTATGGAAAATGGAGGACATCAAGAAAGGTATTCACATTGCCATGGAAGGTCACATCATGCTTCACTCATCTCCTGGAGCCCGACCGTGTTTGGGTGGCCAGAAGAAGGATGGGACGGGAGACTCAGATGACTGGTCAGCGCCGAATAAGATCACCTGTCTGAATAGGTACCCAATCCCACGGATTGATGACCTTCCGGACCAACCTCCAAAGGTGCAAAATATTTCAAATAATATCTACCAAGTCTGTATCACTGGCACCAACTTAACCCTCCATGCAAGAGAGACCGCCTGCCAAGTGAAGGCTCTTTTTGAATGGCTGTCATGCCTTTCAATACTTAATGCTCCCACAACCTCCAAGTATGAGTATTTAGAGGAAGACATTCTATGCCATTCACCAAATCTTGTCTGTAGGTGGCTTGGATGACATTCATCTTTCAAGAAGATTTTGAAGAGCAATTTCTCATCACATCCCATAAGTCCTCCAACACTGCAGGCACACAGTTGTAAAGCACTGAGAAGGCACGTTTGGCATGACTCAAAATTAAATATCTGATGGTATTATTACGGTAGAAAAAGGGATCCAGCAAAGATCCAAGTCATTCGTACTGGTCAGCCCATCATTTACAACAGCTGCAGCCTTTCTGCCGTGGTTAATTTCTCACCGTAGATTCGTGTTGGGATTTTCTCATATCACTTGGCCCTTGAGTCAAGTCACCAAAGGAGGAGCAGAGAAAATGATATTTGTCTGAACTAACAAGGCCCAAAGAATGGAAAAATTCGCCTGCTGTCTGTTTACCTTCCTACGGAGACTGTAGTGCTGATTTGAGATCAGATATGCCTCCTTAATTATGCTATTAAAATTACTCATTAGGACATCCAAAGTATATATCATGGAAGAGACATTGTCTAGATGTACCACAAGTATCCACCTAAGGAATAAAGAAATTATTCACGCAAGCCTGCTTCATAATGGAAGCATTACATTTGGGGAAAGGAAATACACCTATCCACACAGACACCGCCTCTGCAGCCTCAGATAGACACAAGGGAAGTTTCAAAATGATCGCCATCAGAAGTGGGTCCAAGACTGCAACAAGGGGGCCATTTGAACATCAAGTACAAGAAGGGTAGCACTAATAATGTTGTAGATCGCTCAAATTACCACCGATCGTGGCGCTCACCACCGTGCTCAACTCTTTGCAAGTACCAGATTCTGACATCGTCGCTTCTCTATGAGAGTGAGCCAAAATTCAGCCAATTTACAAGGGCACTTCCAAAATTTGTTCTACCACTCAACAATTTTTATGTCATCTGGATATATCAGGTTCTTCAAGGCGTGCTAAGATGAGAAGCACACATGGGCCAGTCACTCAAGACACAGAAATAGTAGCATATTACATATTTATTACTAACCTTCAGTAAGGACAAGAAGAAGCCAGAAGTACATCGTATCCCTGCCATACCTCTCTTCACTGGGTACTTAGGGGAAATGTTGTTTAGTATCTCCACCATCTTCCCAGCCCGCACGGCCCACGGGATCGCCTTCGTCCCACTTCCTCCACCCCACCTAGACACCTCTGACATTATACAACAACTCACACCAACAGAGTTAAACCTGACCCATGAATAGGCCACCACTGGACACCATAACACAACCATCCGCCACCATGTTATCCACCGCATTGGGCTGGTGCCAAAGCCGGCCAACTCCCGCACTAACAGTGCCAAGCACAAGGCAGAATTGTCAGCAGGAATTTTCTATCTCATGTGAGGAAATTAACGCAATGGGGACCACTGCTTCCTATGTGAGTGATCCAGTGGATATTTAGCCAATCTACCTATTCCACTTGGCCCCCCACCATTGTCTCTTTTCATTTTTCAAGCTGCATAACTTACTATTTTTAGTAGCTTTTTCAACCTAACTTCCGGAGCCGTTTTCAGGCCCTAAACGACGCTTTTCTGCACGTTTTCAAATTTTTTGTAAGTCTCTGGATATTTCTAACATGTATTGCAGTTAAAACAGATAGAGGTGCCAAAGGCCCCTGGGAAGTTGTGCCACCAATTGTTCAACTGTGGGGCCTATAGTTTTGGCGCTGCCTAGGTTAGGTTTGGGATAGGCCTCTAATATTTCAATAATAAATAGGCCCTGTTTCATCAGAATGCATTCAGAGGGCCTAGGCCGCCATATCTCTTCTCAGAGATAGTCTACTACAAGGTCTGTTAGCTGTATTTTCCACTGCCAAAGAAGTAACTCTCAAATTTTGATATTAATGAAATAGCGGTTATTTCCACAGACTTCAGATGCATGGTTGTGTTTATTCTTGCTATGCCTGCATAAATCCAGATTTGCATCAGAGCTGTCCGTTTTTTCTCATCCTTTCTTTTGCATGTCCCCAACGAGGGCTGTGGGGTATAAGGAGCTAGGGCTGATCTGTGGAACTCAGGACAAATTAAACCTCGAATTGACGCCTATGTGTGGCTGAAAAGAAAGATGAGGAGCAGAGATCCTGTCAGTAATATTTGCCTTATGAGGCCTCAAAACAAAGGAACGCGATGATGGATAACTTTGCCTGACCCTTCAGAAGGGCTACCACCACGGGCCGCATCCGCATCCGTGAGCTACCCGGGAGAGTCAGCGCGACTTTTAAGGTACAACCAAATTTTTATATATCTTTATATTTGGTGGCCAAATAGATCATGCCGTGTATAGATGTATGAATCTATTAGAAGATATTTCTCTGTCTCATGATTTTTCAGATCGTAGGAAGATTATTTTTGTACTCAAAGTTTTACCCCCAGCGTGTTAATCTGGGGAAACTTGGTCATGGAGAATACAACGCGTAACCTCTCTGCTCTCGGCCGTACCAACTCGGGAATTATTTTTGAGACACCGTCAAGGAACAAGTACTTATCCCGTGGGGAGTCAAGTATACCATTTTTTGGTCATTCCACCTCTTCATCATTAGATGGACTCATAAGGTCGATAAGACCAGCTTTACCCCCAAAACTGCCACTATGTTAATTAGAAACCCTTAAAAGAATAATTAAATTAAACCATAATTAATTATTATTCCAAATTGTTGCTAATCCCAAAACAAAGAAATTAATGAGATAAACCCATAGTTATCTTATTATTTTCTAGGAATAATTATTTAAATAATATTCCTTTGTTAAATACATCAACTAACGACCATTAATTAAATTAAATCATTATTTATTGATTATATCCCCACCATTTCCTTAAAAAGATAAATAAATCGTTTATTTATTTATTTTTCACTAATCAAGGGATTTGACCCAAGTCAAACACCCTTTCCTCCAAAAACAAATAATAATAAAATATTCATATATCTAGATTTGGTTAACATTATTTTAATCATGCACCAAGATCTGGGAATGACCCCAAGATATTTTGTTATAAATAGAGGGGTTTGCCCCTTCATTCTTCACCTTTTGTTGCATACTAGATCACTTCCGGATCTATACACTCTGCCTCATTTTCTACCATTGTTGCTCCCATTGAGCTCTACCTTCTACATTGGGTTTTCTATATCTACAAGAGAGAGAAAGCTTAGATTCAAGTGCCGAGGACTACAAAGAACCCATCCCATTGAGGAGATCTGGATACACCTTCTTGTTTCCTCCCAAAAACTTCGTAATATAAAAATTCATTCAAAAATCGTGTCTCCTTATTTCTTTTTGTCTGCTGGATGCATGGAGCAAACTTTACTTCATCGCTTAATATCTTTCCATTTATAGACTGCTTGTTAAGACTTTCTAACCATGAATTGTAGATCTTAAGATGTTTTGCAGCAAACACACAAGCATAGCTGTTAGTTATGCGTAGCTAAAGTGGTTCTTTTTTCGTACGCTTCGACAAAGAATTCATACTAACAAATACACCACACAGCTTTTAAATTACTAACGCCTACGTTTTTCATAGCCCCGCATATCCAGTCATTTCCAGCTCCAGGGCTTCTTTAAAATGCTAGCTTTTCTCTTTTCATGTCATTTTCTTCACATAAAACTCTAAACTCAAAATTTTTTAACTGCAGGCTTCTGCCCTATTGTTTTATGCCACACTACCAAGACTGCATTTTTGCAATTTTAGAGGTACCGCCGCCATCACTGAACGTGGGGGTCGTGACCTGGCCTGCACCGTTGGCCCCATGCACCTTTTCACCAGAACTCCGTAATACCTCAACTGGAAAACTGTGTCGAACCCGCGACCGCCCTTCTTTTTCCTACATTTTTTCTGTCTTTCCGGGTTCCGCCGTGTACCGCTGTGGTTTTTCCGGCCTCTCGTTCCCTGCGCCTTCGACGCATCTGATCCGTTTTTATCATTCCGTGGAACCCAAATTTCCCCTTAGGTTTTAGTACCCTCCACTTTTTGTGGAAGAGTCGTGTCGTCGTCTGCCTGCCGTAGTTTTGAAATTTTCTTTTTCCAGATTCCAGACTTCATCATCACTTAGTCACTTTTTTCCTTTCTAAATCACTCTCTTTGTTGTTGTTTCCCCTGGACTCGTTAAGGCTCTGCCTTGCTCCCTCCGCTGCAGGAGTGATTTCCTCTTTTTTTCCAAACAATTTGTCTCCGTCTTTGTCATTGATTCACACTTTATTCAGAAATTTTTATCTTCCATTCTGCCCCTTTGACCTTGGGATTCATGGAGCTCGTTTGTGTGTGTTTCCATAGTTTTTCCCTTTCGTATATATATATAGTTTGAGAGACCACTTCGGTCAGATAGATATAAATGTTATTTTTCTATATTTATTTTACTCTCGCTCTGTAGGCCGGATGCCAAACACAAGGCACACTTCCTTTTTTTGCTCAAATAACCCCGAAAGGGTTTAAAAATTAAAATTAACGGTGACAATACATGACTAATCTTACAGAAGGTTTGCTTACACCGCCCCACAGACTCTCTAAAACGGTCACACACCCCGACCGCCTTTATCTTGATTTTTTTCCTTTACCTTATGTAATGTTTTCCTTGTTAATACGGCGCTCTAAGGCTTCCCTTTCCTGAGACTTCGCCTTTCATCTCGCAGTCCTATGACTAATTCTGCCTGACTGGTTGCCGCTTCGAAGCAACAATTTTCAGTCCGCATCTTACTCCTCTTCCTTATCTTCGTGTCCCCTTTCCTCCCGCTTCCCTTTTACCTTCACCATAAACCGGATCGGCCCAATGCTAGCGGCCCAATAACGGCTCTCTTCTAGCGGAACTTGCCATAATCCACTATTCGCCAATTTCAGGTCGTGTCAGACATTATGTGTGCCTCACTTCCTCCCCATTTCCATCACGGATTAACGAATTTACTCACCATAATACTGGCTCCTGCCCAATATGCCTACTGTTACCTTCCATATCCGGTGCCTGAAATTTGATGCATAAGTATACAGACCTTAAACGACCACGCCCCGCCTTTTCCACATGTGGTGTTCCTCCAACTCCATTACCGATGACTCCATCCGTCCTCTCGCTGTTCCAACGCACGCTTACCGGCGAAGCTTCTAAATGGTATGTCGAGTAGGCCACTTCCTCCATACCACGTTCGAGACTCTTGCCCAAGCCTTCGTCGTGTCTCCACCCCTCCTGACATGAGCGACACCGGGCAACGCAGCTCTCGACTACGGTCGGGTCCCTCCACACGCCCTTCTCGCCCACATGTTCAGGAATGGCGACGAAGACGGAGTTTATGTCGAGCCCCTCCCTTGGAAGATCGGGTTTACATGGATCGGTTCCTTCGCACCCTCCCCCGCGTCTCCCATCGGCAAAGATGTCGCCTCTCACTTTCCTCAATCTCAAGAAGCCGCCCTCCAAATAGCTTTAAAGTATGACCCGATCTATGCTCACACCGTCGGGTGTTTCAGGCCGTTCTTCCCGACATCCCCCGGCCCGTGGCGCTAGGCGTGTCCCCATTCCGCCGACGTATTGTCGATCTTCCCACCCCCGCTCACCCTCCTATGAGCCATGGTTCTTCCTCGCAGGGGCCAAGACTCCTAGCACTCGCCCTCCCCGCAACATGTATCCCAGATATGGCATGCCTCCTCCTTCTCAACCTCCTGCTGTCTTCTAATGCCGCCGCACCCAACCCTTATTTCTTTTTATCCGTGTCTCTGCAGCCAGCCTCCCCTCAAGATATGCTTTCCGTCCTTTGGCCCCTCTCTCTCACTCACCCTTTCTGTCACCCTTGCGAACCCTCCAAAGGCGTGACAAGCAAGAGAAAGTTTAATCCCCCTTCCATGAAGGCGGAGGCAACCAACCCATCCGCCCGGTAACCCAGGACCCACCTGCCTGACCCCACGACGAGTGGGAACGCCTGCAGACGCGCCCAAAGGCCGGACAGCCGCTTCGCACAAACAAGCCCTCGTTCGTGTTGCGTGTTTACGTCACTACACTCACGATTGCCCTCACTCCCGCATGCGACAGATGTGGGAGTCTCAAGCCACATTGGCGCGGACATCACACCTCCCCAGCGCTCTCCTAATGTGGCCACGGACGCCTTGTGGGCCAGGCTCACCATCCCTTTCCTCAACAAAGATCGTGGCTACCCACCCCCTCGACACCCATGCCGCCACACCCTCGTCCATTTCTCGTCTCTCCTATCGCCGTATCCTCATGATGCACTCCGATCCGTCCCCTCTGCCCACCTCACCCCCCAAAACCGGGTCTCGCCGCACACCAAGCCCCCCCGCCCCGCCCCGCTCCCGAGCTCCATCTTCGTGTTCTGCAGAGCCCCTTTCACATCCGGGCTCTTTACACATCCTCAACCAAAGCGAGGCCACCCAAAGATCTGAAGGGGTCCAGACACAGTCGTCGCTCGGGTCGAGCGTCCACCCAAGCAAGAAGACAGCATGATTTGGCACAATCCCCGCCGCCATTTCCACACTCGGGGAACTTCTCCGCACAAGGCTCCTCTCAAAGAAGTACTACTATCCGCCGTGGCTGCTGAGATCCCGCCAAGGATCAAACATTGTTTTCTAATGCCATCATCGGGACCCACCCTCCTCTTCCTCCTTCCTGCTGTTTTCCAAATCCCAGCCAAAATCCTGAACGCCACTCATCCTGCAGGTCTGACAGGGCGCCCACCTGCAGGATGTCCGCTGGTTTGGAAGCAACTGACCCCCCTGAGTTGCCCCTTCAATGATCACCCTTTCAGCGTGGATGGTCATGCCTCCCACTTATTGGCCTCGGTTGTAACTGCCCCACCGTCCTCAGCTGCAAGATCAAGCGGCGTGATGTCAAGCTGGCCTCATTTCCTCTAGACTACAACATCCTATTGGGGAAGTAAGCTGTACACCTATGCCATGTCTCGCCGTCCCATCCGCGGGTCCCGTAAGATGCTCCTTTTCCATGCAGACAACTTAAAAGATAGTCACCATTGACCAACACTGACAAGAGTCAATACTGCCTCACCCTCCCCAGACGACCATCTTCTGAGCTAACAAGCAACCGTCGATTCCTTTCATCACACTCCCTGCCACATGGTGGATTCCACCTTGTTTCCATTTTCCTCACCTCCCTCCTCCCGTTGTCGATCCTACCAATAATGTTTCTGGCACATGCACCCATCTCAGGCTGTCCATAAACGGCCCTCGCCCACTAGCCCGCACCCTCCCTCCCCGCCCCTCCGCAACCCGCTTCCAGCTGACCCATCTCAAACAAACGCACCTCCCCTCTTCGGCCCCCTCCCCCATAGCCGGCACCCCCGCACCTCTTTATCCTTCAGATCGGTCCCTCCCGGCCTTAACCATCTTGGAGCCGGCTCCTCTCCCGGGCTTCGGCTACCCGCCGGGACGATCCCCTTCTTGGCTCCCTCCCGAGTATATTCCGTCCCCGTCATGGCCACCCTTTCTCTCCCTAACTCGACTCGGGGTATTCCCGCTTGGTACCCGACCCCCCAAACTCGCCACGGTCACCCCCAAACCTTACATGGCTTCACACTCGGTTCAACCGGTCCCCCTCGCTTCCTCCATAGCCAACGTGCCCCCAAGACTCCATTGTGACCCTTCTCCCACGAGCTCTGCCTGAAGAAAGGAAAAGACCCGCAGGGGGCAAACTAAAGACCAACCACTACAACCACTCCCAAGCTCCTCCCCACCCTCTGCCTGGCAGGCTCTTATGTGATGCCACTGTCATGCCACCATGCCTGTCCCGAGTTACCTCAGACGGCCCCATGGTAAAAGCCTGCTCGACACTACGGTCCCTCAAAATCCCACTCCTGCCGACCGTCTGGGCTAGAATCCCATGACTTCCCACTAACAAGCTCTCTTTGTATTAAAGTGTGTCCATGGCCACACTCCCACTCACGGTCCCTCACCCACACACGCGGACTCTGAGGGTCCCAGTATGGGAGGCTGGAATGCACCCAATCCGCCTCTCCCGTCCCGCAGAGGCCGTGTTCCCCTACCCCGAGGATCCTGTGTGTTCATCCCATCCATATCTTCCCATGTCCGGGATGGACGGAGTCTACAAGCCACTCATTCCACCGTCCTCCTCTCCGCACGACACTTGGAACCTAGCCCGTCCGCCGCCTCCCATTGTGGCCCCGATACTCGAGATCACTCCACCGGTACCCCTGACCTGCACGAGTCCCCCGCTGCATGCTTCCTGATGGAGCCCACAGACCACCTGCTTGAGTTTTGCCGTCCCGGCCTTCCCCCGCCTACTTCCGGCCACACTTCCGGCCTCCTCACGCCGCCGTCCTTTCCTTTCATCCCCATGTATTGTCTGTCACACCACCTTACGCATCGTCCACATCCTTTATCGGTTATGCCGATAAGGTAAGTCGCTACTCCGCAACTTGCCTCAGCAGGTGGGCCATCTTCACCCCCCGCACCCCGTCTCCAACGGGGTATGCATTGGGTCTGCCACCAACAATCAGGCCGAATATTTATGCGCGGCGGCCTGGCCAGCCGATGCTTTGTCATGATCGCATTCGCCACCCGGTGACGGCTGGCCTTGATTCCTTATTTCGTCATGCAATCCAATGGTTACTGTGTGCATGCACCCCCGTGTCAGCCGCTATTTATGAGTGAAGTTCATACGTTTGAAACCATCACTTCAACCATGTACCCAGAGACTTAATCACTACGTAGATAGTATTGCAAACCATGTTCAGATTGGCATTTATCACACACAATTCATACAGACACAACACAAAATCAACCATCAAAAGACGATGAAGACCATAATATGCTCAAAACCACAGGCTTCACATGAGTCCATTTACTCGATATACACACATGCCCATAGTATAAATTACAACCCAAATTACATTTCCCCACACAGTATACATCCATATGCCTATAGCATGTTACAAACCAATAAAAAACGTAACCGGAGCACCATATGCCTCCCTACCATAAAAGAGGCACCCCCGCCCCTACATACATCAAAGGGGGGCACCATATGTCCCTAATCACATCCTGAGTTCCCAAGCAATGGTCTCCGCCTCAGAAGATGTAGATCACGCAGGCTGACCTGCCATCACATGCGGCCGCACATACCCCTGCCACTCCAGGGACCCACAGGCAGCTCATGTACTGGCCGTCTAAATCCCGCCGGCCCGCGTTCAGAGCCCGGTCAATCACTGCCACATCTATCATGATGTCCAGAGCGTGAAGGTACCTATCATTTTGTTTCGCCTTCATCCACTTTTAATCCGTAGCCCGTACGCCGCCCTGGGCCGGTCTCAGAACGCGGCCGGTTTTCGTATCAGCATAATGAGGCCAAAAGTCCATGACCGCATCATTATTTACTATTCAAAAATCTTTAAACATGCCCATATAAGAATAGCAATTTGTCACTTACCATCGGCCCCCGCACTGACCAGCTAAGTGCGCATCCCATCCCCACGCATCATCCACTTCAGGCGGTAGTCGTCTGCGGTACAATGGCATCCATCCCAATGGGCAAAAAATCCGTCGAAATGTCTGCCCGACCGCCCCTCCTCCCTTTGGGAGTAGCCTGCCCCTAACGACGCATCCCGGGCTCTCTCTGGGCCCCCATCCGGAAGCCGCACGCGAGGCTCCCAAGGTCGGGATCTTCTCAAAGAAGAAGGCGCACAACAAAGTCCCATATGAGCAATCATGATTCACCCGCTGCATAGCGACAATCGTCGCTTTAGCGACACCAATACCCCATTCTGGGCCCACCCAAACGTGTGTCCCACTCAACACACTCTCCACTATCATCATCCGCCCACCTATGGATGGATGAAACGCCCTGGGTGCCTTGGATTCACAGCCATACGATGGCCACCGCACGGGTTTCTAGCCTTCCTAGATCCCCGATCGATATCCCAGCCCCCGACTTGGAACCCCGTCGACAATGGCGTCTCCACAAACTCTCCGAGGAGGAGCGCGCCCGCGGCAACACCGGGCCGCGTGTTCCACTGGTCCCCAATGGTGGGAGGCCGGTCGCAGGGCCAGACATCCTGACCGTCGCCCATCCGTGCCCCCCGCACTGCAAAGATCTCCCCGATCCGGATCCCAAGAACGAGCATCCGCGCAATGATCTCCTGCCTCCTCATCAACGGTTCTCCATAAACTTGAGAAACCCTGTCCACAATACACACACGTCTCCATCCGCCCGGATCTCCGCCCCGAAGTGTTCCGCATCCTCTCTCCGGCCACCGCACTGCCGCATACCCACAAACACATTCTTTGTCGGCATGACGGCAACCCATAACCACTATCAGACACACAAAACCCAACTCCGCCACAGAACAACAAGATCAAGCTCCTCCTCCCTGTGTCGCAAAGCCTTTCTGCCCATTTCTAGACCAGGTCGTACCCTTTGCCCCACAGCCCGTGCCTGGTCCACCTTTGCCCAAAGGACTCGCAGAGAGGAGGGGAGGGGCTACCAGCCGGGGTGTCAGGCCCAACTCAGCAACTGACCCATCAAAATGCAAGACAAGGTTAGGCCTCTTACCTCCAACCGACGATTCCAATCCACACGGTCGTGGCTTGTCCTGGCTGCCCGCCAAGATTTAGGCCTTCTCCTCTCCACATCTACCACAAGCAACACAGTGCAAATGAATGATTTTGGAGGGAAAATGTTCTTTCACAGCAGAAACTTACCTGCTTCTTCTTTCATCGCCGCGACCACATCCGTAGCCCCGTTCGACGAACCGTCAGCACCGCCGGGATAGATCTCACCGAGCTCCAAAATGGCTTTACTTGAAATTTTTGTAGATCGATACTTCACCCGGACACATTTTTCCACAAGGGTCACTTCACCGCTCCTCAAAATCGAATTTCCTCACTTACTACACTGGTATTTGGGCACCATATCGCCCCTTACTCTGTCCATGTTCGTGTTGATTTCGTCATGAGTGCCCAAATCTTTTGTACTCATAAAGTCAGACCCCCCACACAGCCTTTATTGTGTGCCACTATCTAGTCGTCTCCTTGCTTAGAGTATCCGTTGAGTCATCATTGCATTCATGGAGCCCATCCGCATCCTTTTGCCACCCTACTATAGCCCTCCATTCTTTTTTGCTTGGTTCCTCTCTTGTGTCAGATCCTGCTGACCCTGCCCACCTGCCCCTCGTCCCTTTCTATGACAGCATGGGCCACGTGCTATGTCATTCATGCTCCTTATGTCAACAAGGGAAGTCGTCCATTCGCCACTCCACCCTTCCCATTTCGCCATCATCATTAGTGGCCACCGTCCTACGTTCTATTGCTTGTTCTCTCGTGCCTTAGTTGAGGATCTCTCATTGTTCCTTCACCTAAGGCGGCCTCCTTCTGCCGACCTCAACACACTTATTCCAAGCAAGGTCTAGAGGGCGTGTACCCTAATCAGCTTCCACTTTGTCTGTACCTCTGATCGTGGCAGGGGATTTCTTTACCTCCCTTATCTGTGGATGCCCGTTTTCCAGCCTCATCATGATCGAGATTCGTATACCTGATGGGCCCAGTTGACCTAGCAGAAGCAGCCTCTTGGGATGATTCCTGGCGTGTGTAGATGCCTGCCCCCTCTGCGAGGGGTGGCTCCCAGCAGTAGCGACATGCCCATGATCTCACGTGGGCCTTTATGCCTCTGTATTTTGATGATGCTGGTGTTAGCCACTTGCAGCACCTCTATGATTTGTGAATGTGGTCAAATATTCAGAGCCCTTCCTACTGGCAGTGTTGGGGGCATTTGGGTTGTATTGGTCTGGTAATTTCCGGGGATGATATCAGACTAGTCTCGCCGCTGTTATCCCAGCTGAAATAAAGATGTATGTAGACTATTCTGGGGTTTTTATCTGCTCTCATTATGCCACCGTACTCTATGGTTCGGTCCCTTTGTTTCCATCGGACACACTATTCTTTTGTACTTCTTTGTCACGATGGGCATAGGTATGCCTCTCATTGCCTCTTTGCAAAGACATTCTCCTCATGAACAGAGACTGTATGGTAAACTCACAGTCTCGTCTCCTGGCCTAGTTCTTCAAGACACTATCTACTCCCCATATTTCTCCGACATACCCTTTACTGCCTAGGTGATTACCTTCTTACAACGTATTTGGTCATGCATGATGGCTCAATACTCGCATTGGCAAGTAACTGTTATATAATTTTTGGCTTCATCTAACTTCTCATCATTAAGGGACCCAAGTACACCATATGTAAGACCAAGCACCCAAGTAAAACGTTTTCACTATGTTAATTAGGAACCCCAAAAGGAATAATTAATTAAACTATAATTAATTTATTATTCCTACTATGTTGAATCAAAAATAAAGAATAATGAGATAAACCCATAGTTATCTTATTATTTCTAGGAATAATTATTTAATAAATATTCCTTGTTAAATATGACCAAATCAATCACTCATTAATCAACTAAATCATTATTTATTTGATTATATCCTAACCACTTCCTTAAAAAGATAAATAAATCGCTTATTTATTTATTTTTCACACTCAAGATTTGACCTGTTTCAACATCCTTCTCCAAAAAATAATAATAAATATTCATAGAGGGATCTAGATTTGTCAGATTATTTTAATCATGCACCAAGATCAGACGCATCCCAATATTACATATAAAGAGAGGTTTTCCTCTCCATCTTCACCTTTTGAATGGCTACTAGATCACCTCTGATCAAGGACATTCCGCCTCCATTTTTTCGCCATTGTTGCTCCCATTGAGCTCTCACCTTCTACTACTGGGTTTTCTACATCTACAAATAGTAGTAGGAAGTCAGATCCTGGCACAGGACTACAAAGAACCCATCCCATTGAGGAGATCCGGATACACCTTCTTGTTTCCTCCTGTGCAGTCTCAGAATAAAAATCATTCAAGAAATCATGTTCTGTCTCTGTCTTTGATGCATGAGCAACCTCTATTTCATCGCTTAATATCTTCCATTATAGATCTGCTTATTTCAGCACTTTAACTACTAATCGCAGATCCAAGATGTTTTGCAGCCATTATTGTTGTTAGGGCTATTAGCATAGTTGCATGTCTTTTTCGTACGTTCACAAAGAATTCATACTAACAAGAGCTATGAGGAAAAGTACATACAATGACCACGCTGCGACAACAAAGGTGACCAAGATGTACCAGGGCCGACGAACCCGTTCCATACCTCGCGCACAAAGTTGGGTATCAAAGATTTAGAGAAACATTTGGTGCTAAATTATCGCAGTCGTCTACATAGATACATTCGGGGAGGAAATGGAGTTCTCATAATTCCCGCTTGCACGCATATTGTGCTTGTCGCCAAGATTTGTTTTAAATTCAAAGTTGCATAGTTTAGATCTTGGACCTGCCAATCAAAAGCAGAAAAGGTGCTTCCAAACTAAGCAAAAGGACAGCCAAGGCATGGCGGCTAAAGACAACCCGTCAGCCACAAGAAAGAACAACACCGCAGCCAAAGAAGACACGGAAAGAAAGTAGTCTGATAAGAGCCCACTCACACACACATGGAGGTCGTGTGCTGGGGCCGCTAGTGGCCGAGATGGGGGCTTCCGAGTCGATGCATGCTCCGACTCGACCGTTCAGTGGGAAAGGGAATGAAAAGGGAAATGACATTGATGCGGAGCCCAACGCCACCGTCACACTACAAAGGTCCTCGTAAGGAGGAACCGGAAGATCCGCAGGAGGAGGAACGTCTCTTCCACTCCCGCATGTGGCAAAAGGCTCCCCATAATCGTTCATTGTCGACAATGGCAGCCAAAATAACCTCATTTTTAGCAGACGCTGTACAGTTGGGCTGCCGACCATAGCTCACCCACATCCATACACCATTCTGTGAAGTCACCAGGAGCGAGATTCGCGTGCCAGCCGAGTGCGTCGCCTTTCCCTATAGCATCATGCCTTCACGATGAGGTATTATGTGACGTTTCTCCTATCACATGCTTCTCTGGCTGTATTATTAGGACAAACTTAGCATGTAGAAGCGCCATGTCGTGTATAAGTCTCGACCTCGTGTCACATACTACTTTTGGAAATAAGTTGTACAGATACCAGAGGTACCACCCCTACGGCTATCTCTTTGGTTACCGCAAAACAATGCGCAAGCTCATTTCCCAAACTAGGAAATTCATTTTCCCATGACCAAATTCAAGAAAGAAGAATATTCTGTCACCTGAGCAGTCCTCCGCACGACAACAACAAATGGATAGTGTTGTGGAGGAGTACTCTGGACATCTTCACCTCACCCACAGGGTTCCTCTCGAATCGTCGTGTCAAGCACCCCAATATCCACTCCCGTGTGCGCCATACTCCAATGGACCGATCTATCGACGTCTGTCGGAAAATGATGAAATCAAGAGGAAGATTCAGGAGTTTTTGCAAGTAAAGCACATGACTGCATCAAGCTCATCTTTCCAACAGAGCCCCATCAAGCTGGGTGGCTGTAAGAAAGATGGATGGAGACTCATATCGACGACGGCGCCGAACAAGATCACCGTCCGAAATAGGTACCCAATCCCACGGATTGATGACCTCTCCGGACCAACTCCAAGGTGCACATTTCAGCAAGATCGATTCGAAGTTCCGGTATCACCAAAAATCAATTGAACTCATGTGGGAAGACTCGCCTTCAAAGCAGTGAAGGCCTTTTTGAAATGTAATGTCATGCCTTTTTGGCCGACGAATGCTCCCGCAACCTTCAAGAGAATGATGATAACTTGCGTCCATTCACCAACTCATTCGTAGTGGTGTACTTGGATGACATTCTGATCTTCAAGAAGACTTGGGATATACCTTGGCCTATGATCCAGGTCTTCCACATCGGCAACACATGTTGTGTACAATTTGAGAAGTGGTTTAAAATAATCTGAACAATATCTGGACACATTATTGATGAAAGGGTGCATGGACTCAAATGCAGATTCAAGTCAATACTTGGGATTGGCTGTGCCTGACCATTATGTTGCAGCTGCATTTTCCGGGTCTTGCTAATTTCTACCGTAGATTCGTGTTGGGATTTTAATACTGGCCTCAGCTGTTTCTCTACCAAGAGGAGCGGGTAGAGCAAAATTCTTTGGTTCATCCTCAACAAGGCATTCAAAGAATTGAAAAAATCACCTCCGTTCCCCGCCCCAAAGGCTCACCTTACCAGACTGTGCAGCCCATTTGAGATTCAGGATGTATGCCTCCACTATGCGATTGGGCGCTTCTGTCACACAGGACATCCAAGGGTACATCACAAAGAGACATTGTCCGAGATGCTTCGCAAGTATCCCACTCCATATACAGGGCTATATTCCACTGTGCAGCTCCGCTTCATTAATGTAGCATTACATTTTGGGGAAGAAACAATCTATCAAGCATACCACTGTCTCCATGTGCCCATATACAGACATTGAAGGAAGCTGGTGTAATGATCACCATCAAGGGATCCACAGAGTCTCAAATACTTACCTTTAACATCAAATACAAGAAGGGTAGCACCAATAATGCTGTGACTGTCACTCTTTCCACCACAACCATCATGGCGCCACCACCGTGCTCAACCTTGTGGCACCATATCTCCTACTGGCCATTTCTCATGAGAGTGACCCATAATTCGGCCATACCCTTTACAAGGAACTTCTTCGGGGGCACGCAGTTCCCAAATTTTCACCTCCAAGATGCACCTTTATGTCACCCTGACACCTTGTACCTTCAAGCCAGCGTGCTAAGATGATATGGGAAGGACACTTGCTGCCTGCAGTCACCGGGCATTTCTGTGGTCAGAAATGGTGGCAATACTACGTGGAATATTTTTATTCACGAACTTCTGGAAGGAGGCCAGGAAGCACATGAGATCCCAGATTTACTGTGCCATTGCCAAACCGACCATCAAGGCTCCAAGTGCCTGGCAGGCTCCACTACCTACCCCTAGTCGACCGTGGAATCCATCTCCATGGATTACATGTCAGCTCCGTCTTCTACTAAGAATGGTAACACTTCAGCTTGGCTCACGGATTCGGGTATCAGCTGCTATATGCCCAAGAAGAATATCACAAACAGGTTACCGCTAAACTCTTCTTTGAAATCAGTATGGGTGCACTTTGGGATCCCACAGCCATCAGCATCAGACTAGAGCAAGAGGTCTTCAAAACACATCATCCAGCCTTTGGTCAACGATGGACACAAAGCTCACTAAGTCCATGTTTTCCATCCCCAACGATGGACAGACAGAGGTCACAATCAGAATATTTGTACACATTCTGCACATGTACAATTCTAAAGGATTCATTTATATAGACAGAGCTCTCTATGTACAACATAGTTATAACCGTTCTCCATTACCCCTCAATTGGCCACGCAACTTTCGTGTGGGCTTGGGATTCCGCCCACTATGTCCCATCACGGCCATGTCATTTGCAACACAAAGGCCGATTCAAATACGTCTACCTCCGTTGACAAAGCAAGTAGCTTCATCGAGCGCATTCAACACATTCTCCACAGAGCCCCATGATATATTGGACAGAGCTAATGCGAAGTACAAGCAAGGCTACGTATCAACACCTGCAAAGCACACCTCTGTGGGCTACATAGTATGGCGGCATTTTGAGGCATGAGCGCCTCACCGGAACCTCACCGCAAGCTTCGCCCGCTCCGATACGGGCCGTACACCATCACCAAGGCTGTAGGGAACAATTCTTTCGAGCTTAGTATTCCACCATTCCTTGGTCTGCACCCAGTCTTCAATGTGGATCGCCTTCGTCCTTACTTCCCACCTCTACTGGACACTTCAGACATTGCAGAACAACTCACACCAACAGAGTTAAACCCAGACTGCATGGAACAGGCCACCACAGATTGTATCATGGACATGCAAATAAAGAACACTCACCAACAGAAGATCCAACTGTATCGGGTTGTCAAAGCTGGCCAACTCCTGCACCAAGGAAAGTGGTTCACCAGGGACCAAGTTCAGCAGAAATTCCCTCATCTCATGGAGGAACTTAACGCAATGGGGACCATTGCTTCCTAAGGGGGGAGGAATGATCCAGGTGGATATTGGTGGCCACCCACCTATTCCACTTGGCCCCCCACCATTGTCTCTTTCAGCTTTTCAGTTTCGGCATAACTTACTATTTTTAGCAGTTTTTCGGGTCCTGAACTTCCGGAGCCGTTTTGAGGCCCTAAACGACGTTTTTTGGGTATTAAAGCACTAGATGAAATTCGTCCCGAAAGTTGTAGTCCTCGGATAGAGCTTTCTAATGATGTATCATGTGCGTCAAACGGAGATAGTATGCCAAAGTTACGTCCCTGGGAAGTTGAAACACCAATTTACCCAAACGGGGCCCATAGTTTTGGCGCTTCATCTCCTAGGGTTAGGTTTTTGGGATGTTGAGGGCTCTCCATTGTTTCTCAATAATAAATAGGCCCTCGAACCTCATTGTAACTCAGTTCAGAGGTCTGTAGCCACCACATCTCTTCTCAGAGATTCGCTACCAGCACCCTAGCTATTTTATTTCCATTATGTCTGTAAGCATCTTTCTGTTATTTGATATTAATGAAATGAAGTGTTATTTCCGCTGCATCTCTGTATTTATGGTTATGTGTTTATTCTCTTGCGTTCCTGCATAAATCCGGATCAGTGGTATCAGAGCGGTCTGCTTTTTCTCGATCCTTCTTTGCATGTCCCCAACGAGGTCGGGGTATAAGGAGCTAGGGCTCGATCTCGTGGAACCTTTGCAAGATCAGCCTCGCAAACCTCGACGGACGCCCATGGGGGACGAAAAGAAAGATGAGGGAGCAGGAGATCCTATCAAAATATTGCTCGAGGAGGCCCTCGAAAAACAAAGGAACGCGATGATGGATAGCTTTGCTCAGATCCTTCAACGGCTGCCCACCGGCGGCGCATCTGCATCCAGTAGCCACTCTAGAGTTGCGACTCCCTTTAAGGTACAAGTAAATTTTGACATTCCCATATTTGAGGGTCAAATAGACGCAGATGCCGTAGATAGATGGTTGAATCTATTAGAAGGATATTTCTCCGTTCATGACTTTTCAGACCGGGAGAAGATTATTTTTGCACTCCTCAAAGCTACCCCCCATGTTAAGGACTGGTGGGAAACCTACTGTGAGAACAAGGACCAGACAGAACCCTCTCTGTTCTCGGCCGTACCAACTTGGAATTCTTTTCGAGACGCCGTCAAGGAATAGTACTATCCCGTGGGGAGCTATGAGGACAAGTACATACAATGGACCACGCTGCGACAACAAAGGGATCAAGATGTGCACGAGCTGACGAATCTGTTCCATACCCCGCGCACAAAGTTGGGTATCAAAGATTCAGAGAAACATTTGGTGCTAAAGTATCGCAGTTGTCTGCACAGATACATTCAGGAGGAAATGGAGTTCCTCGACATCTCCTCGCTTGGTACGGCATACCGGTATGCTGCCAAGATTGAGCAGAAATTCAAACACAAGAAGCGAGACTTTGGATCTGTGAATCAAAAGCAAGGAAAAGGTGCTTCCAAACCGCAGAACAAAGGACAGAGCATGGCGGCTAAAGAAAACCCGTCAAAGCCACAAGAAAAGAACAACACCGTAAAGCCAAAGAAGGACACGGGAAAGTGGTGTGAGTTCCATAAGAGCTCCACTCACAACACAAGTGAGTGTCGGGCCAAGCAGTCGCTAGTGGCCGAGATGAGGGCTTCTGAGTCAGATGCATGCTATGACTCTGAATTAGAACCTGAAAAGGGGAATGAAAAAGGGAAACAGATTATTGACGCGGAGCCCAATGCCACTGTTTCCACTACAAAGGTCCAGAAGGAGGAACCGGAATATCCAGATTAGGAGGAACATCTCTTCCACTCCCAGATGTGGGTAAAGGGCCCCCCTATACAGTTCATTGTCGACAATGGGAGCCAAAAGAACCTCATTTCAGCAGACGCCGTGAAGTGGTTGGGCTTGCTGACCACATCTCACCCACATCCATACACCATCGGGTGGCTTCACCAAGGACGAGATCTCCGCGTCAGCCAGCAGTGCCGCCTTCCCTATAGCATCAAGCCCTTCACGGATGAGGTATTATGTGACATTGCTCCTATTGATGTTTCTAATGTATTATTTGGACAACCATACTTGTGGAAGCGTCATGCTATGTATGAGTCTCGACCTCGTGCTGTCATTATTACTTTGGGAAATAAGTTGTACAGGATACCAGAGGTACCACCCCCTATGGCTATCTCTTTGGTTACTAGAAAATAATGCAGTAAGCTCATTTCCAAAACCAGGAAATTCGTTTTCCTGATGATCCGCCCCCAGGGCAAGAAGAAGACTGTGGCCACGACCTCCAGACAGGGCCCCTCTGCACGACAACAACAAATGGATAAGGTTGTGGAGGAGTACGGGGACCATCTTCACCTCACCCACAGGGGTTCCTCTCGCACTATCGGGTCAAGCACCCGATTGATCCGACCCTAGGTGCGCCGTCACCCAATGGACCAATTCATCGACGCTCTCGTTATGGAACATGATTGAACCAAGAGGCGCTTTCAGAGTCATGCAGAAGGTCACATCGTACTGGTTCATCGCCTTGTGGGCTTCAGTCGTGTTGGCAGCGTAAGAAGGATGGGATGTGGAGACTGTGTCACTATCTGCCACTGAACAAGATCACTCGTTTCTAATAGGTACCCAATCCCACGGATTGATGACCTTCTGGACCAACTCCAAGGTGAAAAATATTTCAGTAAGATAGACCTGAAGTCTGGGTATCACCAGGTACCAATTGAACCCTCTGATGTGTGGAAGACTGCCTTCAAAGCTAAGGAAGGCCTTTTTGAATGGCTGGTCATGCCTTTTGGGTTGACGAATGCTCCCGCAACCTTCATGAGGATTATGGACGACATCTTGCGGCCATTCACCAACTCATTCGTAGTGGTGTACTTGGATGACATTCTGATCTTCAGCAAGACTTGGGAAGAGCACCTTCATCACATCCGACAAGTCCTCCAAACACCGCGGCAACACAAGTTGTGTGCCAATTTGGAGAAGTGCACATTTGGCATGAACCAGGTTCAATATCTGGGATACATTATTGATGAAAGGTGGGTGCATGTGGATCCAGCCAAGATCCAAGTCATTCGGGATTGGCCAGCCCCGACTACTATAACAGAGCTTCGCAGCTTTCTGGGTCTTTCTAATTTCTACCGTAGATTCGTGTTGGGATTCTCTCATATCACTTGGCCCTTGAGTCAAGTCACCAAAGGAGGAGCGAGAGCAAAATTATTTTGGTTGGAACCTCAACAGAAGGCGTTCAAAGAATTGAAAAATCGCCTCTGTTCTGCCCCAGTGCTCACCTTACCAGACTTGCAGCAGCCGTTTGAGATCGAGACAGATGCCTCTGACTATGCTATTGGGGAAGTTCTTACTCAACAGGGACATCCAGTGGCATATCACAGTGAGACATTGTCTGAGACAGTTCGTAAGTATCCCACCTATGACAAAGAAATGTATTCCATTGTGCAAGCCTGTCGACAATGGAAGCATTACATTTTGGGGAAGGAAACAATCATCCACACAGACCACCGGCCCCTGCAGTTTATACAGACACAAGGGAAGTTGCAGAATGATCGCCATCAGAAGTGGTCCACATATCTCCAACAGTTTCATTTGAACATCAAGTACAAGAAGGGTAGCACCAATAATGTTGCAGACTGCCTCAGCCGACCACCGATCGTGGCGCTCACCACCGTGCTCAACTCTTGTGGGCACGAGACTTCTGATTGGCCGCTTCTCTATGAGAGTGACCCGGAATTCGGCCACACTTACAAGGCACTCTTGGGGGGCATGCAAGTTCCAAATTTTCACCTCCAAGATGCACTTTTATGTCACCTGGGACACCTTTGTGTTCCTTCAAGCGAGCGTGCCAAGATGATATGGGAAGCACACTCCAGTCGAGTCGCTGGGCATTTCGGGGTCGAGAAAACAGTAGCAATACTACAGAAGTATTTCTATTGGCCGAACCTTCGAAAGGATGTCGAGAAGCACATCATATCCTGCACTGCTTGTGCCATTGCCAAACTGACCATCAAGAAGCAAGGCCTATATACTCCACTACCTACCCCTAGTCGACCATGGGAATCCATCTCCATGGATTACATGTCGGGCCTGCCTTCTACTAAGAATGTAAATGACTTTGTTTTCGTGGTCATTGACAGATTCTCGAAGATGGCCATCATGGCGGCCTGTAAGAAGAATATCACAGCAGAAGCCACTGCTAAACTCTTCTTTGAACGAGTGTGGGTGCACTTTGGGATCCCGCAGTCTATCATATCAGATCGAGATAGCAGGTTCCTCAGCACATTTTGGTCCAGCCTCTGGTCAATGTTGGACACAAAGCTCACCAAGTCCACAGCTTTCCATCCCCAAACAGATGGCCAGACAGAGGTCGTCAACAGAATGATTATACACATTCTGCGCATGTACAATTAAAAGCATCCATGCACATGGGACGAGAGCCTCCCCTATGTAAAACATAGTTATAACCGAGCTCTCCACAGTTCAATTGGCCATAGCCCCTTTCAGGTGGGCTTGGGATTCCAGCCACTATGTCCCATTGACGTAGCCATGCCATTTGCAGCTGCTCAGGCCGATTCAGCGCACATCCAGTCTGAAGTTGAAAAAGCAAGTAGCTTCATCGAGCGCATTCAACACATCCGCCAACAGGTTCATGATATATTGGACAGAGCCAATGCGAAGTACAGGCAGCGCCATGATCAACACCGGGTGCCACACAACTTCCAGGTGGGCGACAAAGTATGGCTGCATTTGCAGAAGGAGCGCCTCACTGGACCTCACCGCAAGCTTCGCCCGCTCCGATACGGGCCGTACACCATCACCAAGGCTATAGGGAACAATGATTTCGAGCTTAGTATTCCACCATTCCTTGGTCTGCACCCAGTCTTCAATGTGGATCGCCTTCGTCCTTACTTCCCACCTCTACTGGACACTTCGGACATTGCAGAACAACTCACACCAACAGAGTTAAAACCAGAATGCATGGAATAGGCCACCACAGATTGTATCATGGACATGAAAATTAAGAACACTCGCCAACAGAGGATCCAACTGTATCGGGTTGTCAAAGATGGCCAACTCCTGCACCAAGGAAAGTGGTTCACCAGGGACCAAGTTCAGCAGAAATTTCCTCATCTCATGGAGGAACATAACGTAATGGGGACCATTGCTTCCTAAGGGGGGAGGAATGATCCAGGTGGATATTGGTGGCCACCCACCTATTCCACTTTGCCCCCCACCATTGTCTCTTTCAGTTTTTTAGTTTCGGCATAACTTACTATTTTTAGCAGTTTTTCGGGTCCTGAACTTCCAGAGCCGTTTTGAGGCCCTAAACGACGTTTTTTGGGCATCGTTTTATCAGCAAATTTGATCATCAAATTCGTCCCAAAATTTGTAGTCCTCGAATAGAGCTTTCTAATGATGTATCATGTGCGTCAAATGGAGATAGTATGCCAAAGTTACGTCCCTGGGAATTTGAAACACCAATTTACCCAAACGGGGCCCATAGTTTTGGTGCTTCATCTCCTAGGGTTAGGTTTTTGTGATGTTTAGGGTTCCCCATTGTTTCTCAATAATAAATAGGCCCTCGAGCCTCATTGTAACGCAGTTCAGAGGCTTGTAGCCGCCACATCTCTTCTCAGAGATAGCTACCAGTGCCCTAGCTAGTTTTATTTTCCATTTTGTCTGTAAGCAAATTTCATTTCTTTGATATTAATGAAATGAAGTGTTATTTCCGCTGCATCTCTGTATTTATGGTTATGTGTTTATTCTGTTGCGTTCCTGCATAAATCCGGATCACCCTATGGCCATCCTCTACTCCTGTTGAGCCTGTTGCTCATGGTAACAGATCACTACTCTATCTAACCTCCTCAGAGGCACCCAAAACCACTCAGATAAACCCATTGTTTTCCACTGCATATGGATCAGTATCTCTCTCATGGGAAGAGGCAACACACCCATGCTCAATCCTTCGAGGTTCCTAGCAACCTCGTGCAAAATCTATGTGTCATCTCCCTCTTCGAAAGCTTCCACGACATCTATTGTTGCTCCATCCCCAAGTAGATGATCGCCCCACCTAGCATGGAGGATTATACCCACAGGATGAACAGGTGCCACATATGTGTCAAGACAAGCTTCATGTCATAATTTTCCACCCATAACAAAAAACTTCATTAAACTTCAAAACAAAAAAAATACTTCTATCACAGTTTCATACTCTTATCTAGTGGCACCCACTGAGCATCGGGTGGAAATCTCAATTCTGGATCCCTAGTATAATTCATCCTAGCATACAGGAAGTCCTCGATCATGGGATAGCCTCTGAGCCACTCAAATAAATAATCATAAAAGTGATGTCGGATCATTCTGATTCCTGTCCAAGGTACTAAGGCTACCCACTGTTCATGTTTGGGTTCCCTTGGACCAGCCACAGAAAGACTCACTTGAGGCCTCGTAACTAACACTCTCTCTACTATGAAAGATATAATTAGTGTATCATACCCAAAATCTCTTTAGGCCCAAGCCTTGCATGTTTTCGACTCTGATTCGATCTGGCGAAGGACTCCCTCACACCAGTTGAACACTTGCAGCTTCAAGAAATCCAACGCCAGTAAAAATTGGGATTTTATAGCCACATGTTGACTCTTAGCCCCTACCACGCACACGTTCATCCATATAATAGACCTTAGTGGTCTCGATTCCACCCGCACTACTCGAATTCTGTTACTCATCATCCGACTTCCTTCTATGCAATGTGTTCGGATCAAGTCCACTGTGGTCCTGGGATCTTCTCTACCTCCTATCAAGTTTACTCGTGCACCTTTGTATGATAAACCAATGAGGAAATATATTTCATCCCTCTCAATTAAGAGCTCATGATCCCTAATCCTGAGCAATCCCTCTTTTTGATCTCACCATTAGATTAACTAACTCAATAGATCCTCCTGAATTTTCATCAGGTCAATTCTAACATATTTTAGTAGCCCACACCATCTCAGAGCTGCTAAAAAGTTCATATCATTTAGAATTTTTAATTACTCATGGTCATGACCTCTTTCTCTCCAAAGAATCATCTTGTTCAGCTGATTCGTGCATCACAAGACCCCTTAGTCAGTTTCTTGTAGGAAAATCCCCCCTTAGGAATTAAGAAATTCTACTTTTCCTTATGATTGGATGGCTAATGCGGCCTCTTTTACCCCACATAGCATGCTAACATGCTCTTCATTTGCAGGAATAGCATGCTAATGCACCCCATGGCATAGGCGGCCACATTCCTTGTCCAAGCCACCTAGGGCATGGCCAAATATGTGAAATTATCGGTGAAAAACATAAAATAAGGAGTCAAATGAAATATAAGGATCAATACTCTTACCTGGAGCCGACAGAAACTGGAATGGTTTCCCGGTGCACTGACAATTGCTTGAGGAATTTTCGCTCCTTTTTCTCTCCAGAGCACTCTCACTAGTTTCACTTGGTGAAAATGAGGGTATGCTTCCCTTCTCGCATCTCAGCTAGTCTTATTTTTGAAGTAATTTTTTACGACTTTATTCTTAAATGCGCTAGATCACTATTATGTCGATATTTGCATATGCTTTGATGATTTTTAAGTGTTTCTCTACAGAATTGACCACTTTTTACTCGAAACGAGCACATTATTTTTTGGGATTTTTTCTCTCCCTTCAAATGAAAAACCCCCGAGTTACCTTATTTAGGCTTGTTAAACTCCTATGAAGAATATTTGAAAATTTCTTTTTATCTCCTTTTCTCACTCTTTAAAATGAAAAATACATATCGATTTTTCTTCATTTGACTCATTAAAATTTTACGAAGAATATTGAGTTTACTTCATCCCCTCTTACTCGTACCTAAATGAAGAAGACATATATTAAGAATAGGTTTCTCACTTTATGTAGACTCAATGGACTAACTTACAGAAAAGGAAATTTGTCAAGTATACTATTAACCCTTTGTCACACCCAGTCATCAACCATGGAAAAAGCCACCCCCTTGGTGTTGTCTTTACGATATATTCAGACTCTCTAAATGTGAAAAGAGCACCGATTTTTCCCTTTCTGGACTTGTTAAAATTAATCATATTGGTAAGAAAATTGATAGAACAATGGATTCGCTATCTATATTTTGAAGGGTCTTTTGGAAGCAGTATTCTTGTCACTGAACATGGCACCCCTCAACATATTCCTCTTTCCTCTTCTTCTCATTGAACCTTACCATCCTATGAGTTTAGCCTTGATACCCTAATGTTCCTACATCCTTGTATTCCTAACACTCTTTGTTGTTCTTGAGTCTAAGCTTCTGGGTCACCATGATGTTGTGCCTCTATTGTTCAAGGGATCTACCTACCCTCTGCTTCCTATAACAAGCATTCACTCATATACCTATATTTTCCTTAGTATGTTTTCCCCATTGCTCTAATTTATCTCCAAAACAATCATTCTTATCTTGTTTCGTGTCAATTGATGTACCAAACTTCATTTCCTACCTTTGAAAAATCTCTTCCTACCAAAATTAATATATTATCTAGGAAGAAGATTCAGAATCATCTCAGTACCCTATAACTTGCAGTCCTTAGTGGCAGGTTACCCTACGTTTGATTAGTGGTTTTCATCATTGGCTCTCGGTTGAATGATTCTACGAGTGTTTGATATCAACACTTTTTATTCACACTCACTATATTGTATTGTGCATCTTGGAGACCATCATCCTTATCATTGGACACCCTCGCGTCTATTAACAATTTTCATCATTTACTAGTAATATGACGATTTATCACATGTTCAACTTCAACTCCTTTATTCACATGTATATAAATATGTTATTTTCTTATGTGGCAACCAATACCTTGGGTAGAGGCTTACAACATTCAACCTGGTTTCCTCTCCCAAGTTGCGACTATTTTTTTCAGAGACAACTCATCAAATTGATAAAACTATGAAAGGCTTTCACATTGTTCCTATTGGTGGAAATGACAATCATGCCTCTCTTGGAAATCACTCTGATTCTACTACTGAGTATGGGAATGACCAACTCAGGACATTTTTATATATTTTTGACATATGTTGTTGTTTTCAAGTTTCCTGCAATTTTGAAGCTCTGATCCTCTCTCTCTTCAGCTATAGTTTGTAAAATATTTTAGCCATCGTCTTCTTCTTTGAACTCACACTTTAGGGGGAATCTGTTATATAGAAAATGACCTACTCATCAGCTCATAAGAGAAGAAAAATTTTGAATGGAATAAAACCTAAGTACAAGCCTATTTTCCAGGGTAACGCTCCCTAGAAACAAACAATCAGTGCTCTAAGGCGACCTATGACCCAACAAGGTGCATTAATCTCTAGGTTAACACTTTGTTTTTCCTAAAGGGCCGCATTAATAAATTTTCATGAGTTTCTGAAGGTAAAAGCATGAGTTGACTGACTGCCATTCCACCTTACACTCAATTCCTACTTACACTCAATTCCTACTCCAAAAAGCTGGAAACATCCGCCTCAAACTTGTCAAAGGAAATTGTTAATGCTAACATAAGAAAACAGAGGAGGAAAGAGCAATAAAGTATAGGAAACATCTAGATTTTTCCCAAATGAAAATTGTGAAGAAATTGGCAAGGACTTGGCCTCCCATCACCTATAAATTGGAGGATACACCATAGTAATGAGGATCGATTTTATGCATTATTATTCTATCAAGAAGTTGATCGAGAGAGAGAGAGAGGAGCTAGGAGCTAAGGGAAGACTTTATTCAATAACCATTTTTGTAATCATTCTTCTCAAATATGATAATATAGATCTACTCATGTTTTTTCTATGTGAATATATTGATACCTTCTTACTGTATATTTTGGTTCAATGGAGAGATTGATATTTATCATTGATGCATGCTAACTTTAAATATCATTACATGTTGATGTCTTGAATTATTAAGTTTCATATGTTGTGAAGGTTACTTCATGTCTATTCTATGTGCAGGTCCTGATATGAGAGAGGACCGAGGATCCTTTCCATATCACACTGAAAACTCCAGTGGATCTATGCCAAGTACTAGAAGGTAATCCTTCTCTGTTGCTTTGTCAATTCCTAGATTAGCATGATTTTTTGCATGTATCTATGAATAGTTGCAGGTCACTTCATTTCATCAACCTTAGGTCCCAGGAGACCTAGGAGGGTTTTATGTTCATCCTTTCATATGCATTAATCCCTAAAACATATAAGGTGCATAGGCTCAAAGCCATGAAACTTTAAATCTCCGAGTACAAACAGAACACGGTTGTAATGTAAGAGATCTAAGATTTCCACAGTTATTCATATTGTAAGAAACTTCCAGAGGATAAATGTGTAATGGATTTAAAATCCGTCCAACGTTTCGTATGGTTACACCATCCATCTTAAGGGGCCCAAGAGCTTCATGAGTAAATGAGTGCTGGAAGGTCAAATATATAGGGAAGGAAGGAGCTAACTATCCATTGGAGGATGCTCAGAATGGAGTAAATTAAACCAGAGATATTAATTAGATAACACTTATAATGCACTAGTCTTGAATCCAACAGAAGACAAGATCCCCAATATAAAAATATACACAAATGATTATATTTTGCAATAGGATAATGCAACAGTCAATCCAATTTAGTTAAATTATTTCCAACTCGTTAGAGATGATCGTAAGCATGTGCTTATTAATTCAACAGAGTGCAAGCATACTAGTGTAATAATAATACATGAGGAAATGCAGATCCTCAAATAAACAATGTATGTGTGTGTGTGTGTGTGTCTAAGGTGAGCGAATAAGATATGGCATACTACAACCGTATAAATCTAAAAGAATGAGCATAAGCACATTATTTCTCACATCAATCATGAAAAAAGTACTGGGAAACATTTCCCAAACATTCAAAAAATATTAAAATCCAAGATATCATTCAAATCATGAGCAGAACAAATATCTTTACCATTAAGTAATTCATTATAATTTGGGAAAATACAATCGCTCGTGCATATGAAATTCATGGAACATCAAATTCATTAAATTCATGGAAATTGAAGGAGGGACTTCAAAACTCCACCCAACCATAGGCCATCTACACTACCAATTTCTTGCAACTGACCACCCTCGAGCTAGATGCAAAATCTGAGGGGATGCTTACTCCACTTCCCCATTGTCTCTCAGAATTGGATATGTGTGTCCCTCCCTTCAAGCCAGTATTCCATTTTTTGAAATTACTTCTCGAGAAAATAAATTAATAATTTTATTTTTAATATTTTTCCCATCTAGTTATGGCTTCCATGTTGGCTTTCACAATTATGATCACACATACAAAAATAGTGGTAAAAGGGCAATACAATTACATTTAAATTACTATATGATAATGTTTCTTCAATAATACTCTACTCCACGAGGAGGGCTCATTCATGTGTCCAAGCATAAATTTTTATTTCATAGTAATGGGTTACCAATGCTGTATATTTCAGAATTGTGTAATTATATTTATGTTGATTTATCACTTTAAAGAGCTAAGTTGTAAATACTTTCATTTTGTATTCATGTTTGTAATAATTATATAATATATAATTGAAATGATGCCCTAATGAATATTTTATATTTTTTTTTATTTACATTTTAGAAATTTTGATTGATTTCATAAATTGAATTAATAGTAATCAAGATAAAAATGGAACTATTTTCTCCAATTGATTCAAAGGCTTCTTAGCTTCACTATTTTATAGGCAAACCTGTGTTTAATAATAAATTGCGGCCTACAAAAATACATGTTATAGCCTTGAAATAAAAATACTTGCCCTAGGTTCACAAGCAAATAATTGACGAGTTGATTATTTATTTAAGAGAATATACTTTCATAACCATTTTGGCATTGTTTTCGAGGAGGGTATTAATGGTTCAATAGTACATTAGGAAAACATTTTAGTTGCACCTAGTATTGGAATAATTGGAAGGAGGCCGATAACTAATCCTTCTTATAAATTATTTCTAAAATGTTCAACATTTTAGTTTTAGAAAGAATGAATAGAAGTGCCTTTTACATAAGGAACAAGAAGCGGTAAGACAAGGGGTAAGAACTTGCACATTCACCATGGAAGTTCTGAGATGATGTTTTATTCACAAGTGTCGAAGTTTGTAGATTTCATGAATAAAGGAAAGATCCCACAAGTATCTAGTGTAGTCAGATCCATTTGTAATCATAAAAAAGTTATAGGTTGACAAATAGGAAAAATATTAAGAAGAAATAAATATCCTAGAAATAGGAAATTTGTAACACCATCTCCTTCCATCTCATCCTTTAGAGCATAAGTGATGCAGGAGCATCTTACTCTTGAAATTGGAAATCTCATCCTTTATTTTATTAGTAAATTTTTTTAGTTTTATTTTAAAGATCCTAAACTTTGGATAGGAATGATGTTAGAAAAAATAATAAATATTATCCTCTTTTGTGGATTAGATGGAAGTAGTTTTTTTATTAAGTTTAGAAAATGGGCTAGATTTTTAGGAGGAAAAATCTGAAGAAAGCTAAGAATTTTTGGAGAAAAACAAGGAGCTTGGATTCCTTTTTTGGCAAATTCCAACTCATCCAAATTTTTGTAATTTTAGTAATGATAGAAGAAGAATTTGGTATATGATTATCTATGAATGTATGTACTTTGTTTTTGAAATTCAAAAGAAATAAAGGCATATGTTAGAAATTTTTTTGAGATTCTGGGAATTGAAAATGTAATTTGAAAGTGAGAATGATTTAATGTTTCTTGCACAATCCAACCATTAATATTGTTGCAATTTAGGTAGGACTTGGTATCAATTTTGGTATTAGAGCTAAGACACATAGAAAAAAAAGTGTGAAATGGCATTTCATACTCAATGGGGAAGACAAGGATGAAGGGGAAGACCAACAATTGATGTTGGAGATAGAGAGGACATGAGACGTGTCCAGGAAAGGATAGAAGATTTAGAGAAGAATAGGAAAAGAGATCCTAATACTGGAGACATCAGTGAATCTAAGGAAGAGTCTCCAACAAAAATGAAGGACATGTCGTAGATCCTGCAGAAATTAAATTGATGAGGTCGATGATTGGGGCTATTTCGAGGCCTAAAATGAAGATACCTACCTACAATAGTAGCTTGGTACCAGAAGAATTAATATATTGAATAATTTCTTTAGATAATAATTTTGAGTACGAGGAGGTAGTTGAATAAAAAAAGGTGAAGTTTGTTGTTGCTGTATTGAAAGGACACACATCTCTCTGGTGGGATGGAGACCAAGAATAAAGGAGAAGAAATAACAAAGTCAAGATCAAAAGCTGGAGAAGAATGGTGGAGAAGCTGAAAGGTAATTTTTTTCCCAAATATTACCAGTTGTATTGATTAAGGAAAATGAAAATTTGAAACAAATTTCATTGAATGTTAAAGAGTATACGGAAGAATTTTACAAGGTGAATATTAGAGAACGATACATCGAAGAAACACCTAAAATTTTTTCCAAACATATCAATCCGATGTGGTTCAAGATTCAAGATGATTTTAGCCTATTTTCACCTAGAACTGTAGAATATGCTTACCAATTTTCCTTGAAAGCAGAGGAAAAATTGGCTAGAAAGCAAAGCCAAAGGAATAGAGGGAGCAATTTTGTAAGGGGAAGAAGAAAAATCAACGAAGGTAGTTCAAGCAGTTAACCATCAAGAGGAGGTGAATCAAGAGGAATAATGCCTTTATCAAGAGGAAATGGTCAAGGTATAGGCTACCAAGTTCAAGGTTAAACATGTGGTAAATTGGGACATATGTCATGGGATTTTCTAGAAAGTAATCCTACAAGACAAAGAGGAGAAAATATAGTAGAAGCACAAGAAGAAAATTTAGATGCAGTTATCCATGAAGAAACAGTAGAGGTAGGAGAATAATTATTGATGAATATAATATTTATTAAGTTTGAAAAGGAAGTTAAAGAACAACACAACAAAATTATTATTCAGAACCACATGAAAATCAGGAGGCAAGTATTGCAAAGTGGTGGTTGGCAGTAGTAGGACAAATAACTTGTTCTCCACATAAATGGTAGAGAATTTAGCGACAAAAAGAATAGCACATCCCACACCTTACAAGGTGTCTTGGCTACAAAATTCCATCAAATATTGGTGAATGATCAGTTTAAAGTGGAGTTCCATATTGGTAATGACAAGGATGAGATATTATGTGATATAATGCTAATGGATGTGTGCCATGTTTTGTTGGGAATACCATGGCAGTATGATAAGAAAGGCATTCATTATGGAAGGTATAAAACCTACACTCTTGATAAAAATGTCCAAAAATATCTTCTGGTAACTTTGGAGGATAAGGATCCAAAAGAGGAAGTTGGTCCTAGTGTGCTACTTATGGACAAGAAGGAACTAGTGCACGAGCTGAAAAAGAAAGAAGAAATTGATTATTTTTTTATTGGTAAGCCCAAGGTAATTCTTACTAGAAAAAGTATAAACTATTTACCTAAAGAAGTGAAGGCTATGTTGGATGAGTTTGCAGATATAATTATTGATGAGTTTCCAAATAAGTTTCCCCCTTTTCGAGGTAGTAGTCTTCATATAAATCTAATTATAAGGGAAATTATTCTAAATAAAGAATCATACATCATGACTCCACAGGAAAATGAAGAGGTAAGATAATAGGTTCAAGAGTTTTTGGACAAAGGATTAATAAAGGAGAGCTTAAGTTCATGTTTTGTTACCACCGTGCTCAACCTAAAGAAATATGGTGGATGGATAATGTGTACTTATTCAAGGGTCATCAATAAAATTACAATCAGGTATAGATTTCCACTTTCCCACATTGAAGATCTAATTTATTATTTGAGTTGTGCTAAGTATTTTTCTAACATTGATCTCAAGAGTAGTTATCATCATATTAGAATTAGAGAGGGGGATGAATGGAAAACAACTTTCAAAACAAACAATGGGATCTATGAGTGATTGGTAATGCCTTTTGGCCTTACCAATGCACCTGGCACATTTATGAGGTTAATGAATGAAGTCTTGAAATGTTTTACAAATAAATTTTTTATTGTTTATATGTATGAAATTTTAGTGTTTAGCCAAACAAAAGAAGATCATATCAAGCATCTCAAATTAGTTTTGAGAACCCTACAACAAGATAAGTAGATAAATTTAAATAAATATAGTTTCATGAAGAATGAGTTGGTATGCCTTGGATTTGTGATTTCAGAAGAAGGAATGAAGACAGATGTAGATAAAGTAAAGGAAATAATTAACTATCCTATTCCAAGGAATGTGTTTGAGGTAAGAAGCTTTCATGGTCATGCAAGAGTTTCTACTGAAATTTTTTAAATAATTTCAATAGTTTGTGTGTAGCCATTGTTGACACAATCAAGGAGAATAAGTATCCATTTAAATGGACTATAACATCTGATATAAAATTTAAAATACTGAAGAAAATGATAATTGAATAGATTGTATTAACCTTAACAAATTTTAACAAATGTTTTCAAGTTGAGACAAATGCAAGTGGAGCTGCTATTGGATTTGTCCAAAGTCAAAAAGGAAGGGAAATTGCATATTTCTGTGAAAAATTAAATGAAGCAAGGTAGGAGAATATTTCTATGCTATAGTTCAAGATTTAAGAAAATGGAGGCATTATCTTATGCCCAAAGACTTTGTTCATTAAACTGATAACCATGCCATACATTTTATCAATAGTCAGGCCAAATTGAATCAGAGGCATGTTAAATGGGTATATTTCTTGAAAAATTTCACATTTGTAATCAAGAATACAAGTGGTAAATCAAATCAGGTTGATTTTGCATGAGTTTCAAATCAACACTTCAAGTTTTGATGAAATGAAGGAGATTTATAAGGAAAATATTGATTTTAAAGATGCATATGTTGCTTGTAAAAATACAATTAGTGGTGATAGAACTCCATGGTTGAAAATTATGTTGCAAGAAGTATTGTTATTTAAAGATAAAAAATTATGCACACCCAAATGTTCTATGAGAGAAAATCTTATTAGAGAAAATCATAGCGGAGGATTATCTGGACATTCTAGGAAAGACAAAACTTTTGCTTAATTAAATGCTTTTTAGTTTTGGCCAAACATGCAATCTGATGTGAAAAGGTTTGTTTTAAAATTTAGGATCTACTATGATGTGAAGGGGAAGAAGTCAAAATATAGGTTTATATCATCCATTACTGAATCCTACTAGGCCATGGGATTTAGTGAGCATGGAATTTATATTGGGATTTCGAAGGAATCAAAGAGGTAATGACTCATCTATGTTGCGATTTATAGATTCTCTAAAATGGCACATTTTATAACTTGTAGCAAAACTAGTGATGCCACCAATGTTGCCAATTTTTTGTTTAAAGAAGTGGTAAGCTTGCATGGATTTCCTAAAACCATTGTACCTGATAAAAACACAAGGTTTGTCCATCAATTTTTGGAGAAATTTATGGAATAAGTTGGGTACTAACCTTAATTTTAGCTCAACCTATCACCCACAAACTGATGGGAAAAAAAAATTTGTGAATAGGAGTTTTGGAAACATCCTAAGAATCTTGGTAAGTGAAACTCTGAAACAATGGGACCAGGTTCTTTCTCGAGATGAATTTGCATACAATGATACACCCAACAGAAGTACATGTATGAGTCCCTTCCAGATATTGTATGGAATATATCCAAGGGGAGTACATGAATTGAGGAATTTTGGAAAAAAAGTTATACAAAGTGCAGAAGGTGAAGAATTTGCAGTGACCATGCAAGAATTGCAAGAAAGAGTTAAAATAAACTACAAGAAAGAAGCAACAAAAAAAACAAAGGGTTGATTCCAAGAGAAGGAAACAAAAATTTGAGATTGGTGATTTAGTGATGGTACACTTGAGGAAAGAAATATTTCCTAAAGGAACTTACAACAAGATAAAACTCAAGAAGATTGGACCTTGTAAAATTTTTAGGAAATTTTCCTGAAACGCTTATGAAGTGGACCTTCCAAGAAATGTTGGTATATCCCCATTTTTTAATGTTTGTGATTTTTATTCCTTTTAGGGAGCAAGAAAAGTGTCGAACGATGAGTCTTCATTGAAGTAGATGATATTATTGAATGGGAACAACAACTGCCCAAAGAAACTCCAAAGGAAATTGAAGGGCTATTGGATCGAAAAGTGGTGAAGAAAACTAGAGGAAAAGAGTACTTTCAATATTTGGTGGAGTGCAAAAATAAACCATTGGAGGATGCTACTTGGAGGACTATTGCAGAAATGTCCAGGAATTGCACAATTTTTCAAGAGTTCATAGACAATTTCTTTCCTTGGGAGTCTAATGTGGGAACATATTACTCTTGAAATTGGAAAAAAGAAAATGAAACGTGGAAGGAATTAGATTCCTTTATTTTATTAGTAAATTATTTTTTTTTTAGTTTAATGATCAATGATGTTAGAAAAATAAGACATGTTATCCTATTTTTTGGATATGGATGGAAGTAGTTTTTTTATTAAGTTTAGAAAAAAGACTAGATTTGTAGGAGGAAAAATATGAAGAAAGCTAAAATGTTTTGGAGAAACACATGGAGCTTGGATTCCTTTTGGAAAATTCCAACTCATGAAAATTTTAGTAATTTTAGTAATGATAAAAGAGGAATTAGATATGTGGATATTTATGAATGTGTGTACTCATTTTTTTCAATTGAAAAGAAAATAAAAATATATGTTAGAAATTTGTTGGAGATTCTGTGAATTGAAAATGTAATTTAAAAGCGAGAATCATTTAATGTTGCTTACACACTCAAACCATTAATGTTGTTGTAGGTTAGGGAGTATCTTGCATCAATAAGAATAATATGTCCCCCCTTGCAAAGGACAAAGAGTCAGAGGAGAATTAATTAGCAAGAATCATACCTTCGAAGTCAACTCTCAAGACAACCCAGTGGAAGAACCAACTAATTTTGTAGAATACATAGATTCAAGAGTTTTAAAGAGACTAGACTTTGTTGAATTGACATGGTAGAAGTAAATATATCCCCTAATATAAATTTTGAATTTATAATTAAAGATATTGAAATGGAAGCCTAATGAAGAACATACCTCTCTCCACCCTCCCAAGATTTCATAGGTTATCAAGTAAATATCTTGAGACATTTTTGTTTGAGTTTTATGTTTGATGTCAAAGTTATAACTATGTTATAGACGCAAAAAAATTGAAATCATTTCCAAGTACCATTAATAATGTCATGTCATATTTTTTTATGGGGCTCGGTGGACAAACCATAAAACACTTGGAATGACATGAAGCAAAAATTCTTAGAAAATTATCAAGACTATTGCAAAACAATAGAAATTTAAGAAATACTTTTAAAATGACCTAGAAGGAAGATGAAATCATGGAAGCTTACATAGATCAATTTCAATATAATATTCAAAGGTATAAGATCAAAATGGAAGAAAACACCTTATGGACTATCCTAATTAATGAAATAAAATACAATTGTATAGATATACTAAATATCATGGTTGGGGGAGACTAATTTAGACTAAATCAAGATTTAGTCATTAGGAATATTTTATTATATTTTAGTGAGAGAAATATTATTTTAAATGATCAAATATCTTTATTTAGAAAATGGTTAAATTAATTAACAAAAAAAATTGATTTATTAATTATTTTATGGCGAAAAAGTCAAAGAAGAATTAGAAATAATTATTAAATGGTGATCTAATATTATCTCATGAGAGAAATGAGGGATAATTATGGAATAATAAATAAATAATGATTTATTTAATTATTCCTGAGTAGTTAAGTCAAAACTGGTTATAAATAATGATTCAATAACTATTTCAGGAGAACAATAAATAAATAATGATTTATTTCATTATTGTCATGGGGATTTTTGGATTTTAATGAGAAATAATTTAGGAAAACGGTTCACTAAATTATTTTCTAAGGTGAAAGTGGGTTTTAATATGTAAAAACCCATCCTACATGGTGTATTTCGATAAACCTAGTAGGAAATGGTTAGGTGATCGTTTTTTGGGTGATAGCAATGATTATTGGTCTAGACAGAAATTTCAATGTGCTTACCTTCCCCAACCATGGTATCCTTCTATACATTGGAAATAATTTCTACAAAAACCAACTCCTAGATATCAATGGACAAAAAATTAGAATGGAATCCCTTAGGGATACCCATAATTTTCCCAAAACAAACAAAAAACTTCTCAAGAAATTCAATAATTCTGTCAATTTCCCTAACAACCACAATAATCACAATTAGCATTTCCAACAACTAAATTCCTTTCAAGACTAGAAATTCTAGGGAAACCCACCCCTAACCCCAACAATAAATCCACCTAACATGTTTACATTGCTAAATGACTTGAATATACTCCATATTCTATTCTCCCATTGAATGTTAAAAAATCCACTTATGATCAAGGAGAAAAATAAACAATAAGGATTCTCCAATGATTACTAAACATGGAAACTTTATACTAGTCAATTTAAGGCAGATCCCCATGGTTTTATAATGAGTGGATTAATTTATGGTAATTCATAAGGAATACAAGAATACATTGGTTTCTTAGTTGACTCTTGAGAATACCTAGCTAACTTTATGGTCTTGCAGCCAAATTCCACTTTGGGAGGTCCTCCTCTTATCTTAGGGAGGCCACCATTAGCCATGGTTGATGCTTATATTTTATATAGATCCAATAGCACAACAATATCCCCTGGAATTCCATGAAAATAATTACCTTATACCATCCTAACAAACCAACAAAAATAATGAGAACCCTATATGGATAGAGGGTGAAGGTAATTATGAAGAAAGTGTTCAATAGCTCCTTACGATTGATAGAGCATTTTTCTTTAAGGATGATAAAAAATGTGATATTGGCTTCCTTAGTAAACCTCCTACTTATTTCGACTCCAACTATCAATTCCTAAAATATGTAATGAATAAACCAAACAAACAAAAATTATTTAGGATTGAAATATTGAATTGTTAACCATAAGAATTCCTAATCACAACACTAAAATTATTGGCATTCCCATAGAAACTGGTCCTAAAAAAACCTTGATCATTAACGAGCACCTTTCTAATTCATGGAGAAAACAATTGATTAATATTCTCGATGAAAAACGTTTATCACTTGTGTGGGATTATATAGATATGAAGGGTCTTCACCTATTATTATGAACTTGCCACATTCATATAAGGATGATTCCAAGCCTATCACATAACCTTGACATAATATGATCACCTTAAAGGACATAGGCAAATAATAATTGTAAAATTTGTTAAATGCAAATTTTTTCTACCCCATATCTAACAATATGTAGGTCTCCCCTCTAGTAATAGTGCAAACAAAGGTGGAAAGTGGAAAACTTGTGTTGATTTTATGGAACTAAACATGGCCACCAAAAAATATCACTGTATTTACCACTTATCAACCAATTCCTTCATAGCATAGCAAGGAAAAAGTACCTTTCATTTCTTGATGCCCTCAATGAATATTCAAATCTAGGTAGCCCTTGAGGATCGAGATATTAAAACCTTCACATGGTCATGGGGGACATTTTTTATTAAGTATTACTCTTGTTACCTTACAATAAGGTGTACTTGGAATTTTTTCCAAGCTAATTCATGATTATGTTGAAATCTATATGAATGATTTTACATTCGGTTGTCAAAAATTCGAAGAATGCCTTACTAATTTGGAAAGATTAATTAACTAATGCATAGAAACTAATAAGACTCAACAACAAAAAATGTTCCATGTTTCTCACCAAATGAATTGTTGTTACTCAGGATATTTACACTATAGGTATCATGGTGGATATATAAAAATCACAAGTAATCAAAGATCTACCTATCCCAAAATAAAATAAAATAGGTACACAATTTCTTAGGAAAGGTTGGTTATTATCATAACTTTATTGATAAATTTAATTACTTACCTTTCCTTTATTTGAATTACTCTCTAGAGATAGTGAACTCCTTTGGAATGATGATTTACAAGTCGCATTTTAGTTCTTATAGTTCAAGTATCTGATGTCATTATTTTAAGAGGACCTATCTTGTCCCTTCCCTTTCACATTTTCACAAATGGTTCAAAAACAACCATTGGAGCAGTGCCAAAATATAAAGGAGAACACAAGCCATATGCCATATACTACATTAGCAAAATCCTGACTCTAGTAGAGTGAAAAAAATGAACTAATTGCAGTTATTTATTATATTGATAAGTTTAAACACTATATAATTGGTTACTCTATTTGTTTCCATATAGATCATTCTACGATATACTACTTCATGAATAAGCCCATCACTAATGGAAGAGTATTGTTATTACAATATTTTGATAGTACCATTGTTGATAAACCTAATATGGATGATGTTGTTGTAAACTTTCTACCCAAGCATGCCATTGAACGTGATGTTATACGAATGCATTAGAGAACTTTTGAGGTCTAAAATGGGCCTCCTAAGAAAAATGTACAACCAAAATAAACTTTATAAGAACCAATAGGATTCAATATGATGATCTCAACCATCGGGGATGATTCACCATTTTTGGGGTAAAAAAGTAAAAAATTTGAAAAATAATAAAATAATAAAACTAGTTTTTCAACTTATCTCCCTAAGGTTTTACTCAAATTTTGAGCGGGAGTACTCACTGGATGCAAAATTTAATTCCTCGTCCAAGGAGTACCCATGTTGCATACTTTCGATGGACCCTGCTACACAAAAAATAATAAATACATGAAAACACATGATTGCAATCACATTTTTCATGTATTTCTCATTTTTTGTGTAGCAGGGTCCATCAAAAGTATGCAACATGGGTATTCCTTTGATAAGGATTCAAATTTTGCATCCAACGAGTGTTCCCACTCAAAATTTGAGTAAACACATAGGGAGATAAGTTGAAAATACGAGTTGAAAAAGTAGTTTTTTCTTTTTTCCCTCTAAAATTTGATGATGTAATCTAATTTTATTATATTATTTCCACTATTATTTTATAATTTCCTTAGGAGACCCATTTTAGACCTAAAAATTCCCCTAATGGAATATATCCTTCTTGATGAGTACTTTTCTGCATTATTTACTCACACATTGTGGTATGCACATATTGTTAATTGCTTTGTTGCAGGAAAATTCCCAAACCACCTCTCATTATAGGAATTATAATGCATCATTTGATAAGGTGTTTGATATTCTTGGATCCATGGTTACATCTTCTACATTGGACTTATCCTTATGATCAGAGGTTGTGTTAGAGAGGATGAAATTTGTGAAATACTAAAATATTTTCATGATCAACCTTGTGGAGAACACTTTTCTAATAAAAGAACTACTCATAAGGTACTTTGTATTCACTATTTTTAGCTTAACATATTATTCTACACCAAGAAACGTGCATGAAGTTATGATAATTGTTAGAAGACGGGTTGGCTAGTTAGACTAGATAAAATTTCATTATAGACCTATCTTGCCAATGTACCCTTTAAGAAGTGGGCTCAGACTTTGTGGATCCAATCGACCCCCCATCTTTTTAGAAGGTGCATATCTTAGTATTCACCGACTATGTGACCAAATGGGTAGATGCTAAAGCACCTCCATGATCCACATAACAAGTTATATAAAATATCCTCTATGAAGATATGTTTGTCTACTTTAGGGTACCATGAGGATCATCAGTTATGGAGGCCCAAAATTTTCCTCTCGCCTAATCTAGAAGCTTACTAAATATTTTCATATTTGGCACCAAACTACTTCCCCTTATCATCCACAAGCCAACGTAAAATTGAATGACACTAATAATGTGTTATAATTTATTGTAACAAATATTGTATAGCTCCACTATCATGAATAGGTTGTTATACATCCAAAATATCTTTATTTATACAAGAATACATGGTGAAATAACATAGAATTTACTCCTTATGAACTCACTTATGGTAAGATTGTTGCTTTTCCAATTGAATTCGAGGAAAGTACATTGAAGACTTCCTTTAATGTGGCTTAGATCTTATAGAAGCACAAAAACACCACTTAGATAAGCTCAATGAATTAGATGATTTTTTCATATTTCATTACACAAAGATTTTATTCTCCAACAACAACAAAATAAATGGTATCACACGTTCATCAAACAAAAAATATTCAAAACAAGTGAATAGGCATTGCTTTATGATTCTTTCTTCAATAATTTCATAGGGATTTTTTTCACACATTGATTACGCCTTTATGAAGTGAATATCATCTTCAAAAATGGTATTATTAAACTTAGAACGATTTATCAAGACCACACTCCACTACTGGTTGATGGGCATCAACCGCATGTATACCACCATCCACTCTCCAAGGAAGCATTTGTTGAAACTTTGAATGCTTAGTCATATTTCAATTTTTCTGGTAAGCTTCATCATATGTACTCATGGAAACACGTTTCTCCCACTCTTGAAAAAGCAGAAAAGAATAAATAAGAAAAAAACAAAAAATCTGGCACTAAAAACCTAATTTTGGGTGTTGCAAGATTCATTGCTACAAAAAGCCAATTTCTAGCTAGTATGGTTGTGTATAAATAAACATATATATAAATTAATAATATAACTATGGAAAACTTCATGGGGGTCATAGTTAGAGATTTATCTTCTAAAAACTAGTCTTATGGTTAGAGATAGATGCAAAAAAATATAATGATAATGGAAAAAGAAAGAAATTACAAATTATGGAAGATAATCATCAATTTAAAAAAGGAAAAGAAAATAGGATGTATGCATTATAGGGCATTGCCTTTGTTTATCAACAACTCGGTTTCATTTTTATTTCCACTCTTGATGTTCTATCTTCCTTTCAAAACTATTTACAAATGTAGTTAATCCTATATTATCACAAATTTTATGGAAAAATGAGCATTGTCCACATAATTTGATATATGTCTTAACTATCTAATGTTAAGACCTTATTTTTTGGCTCTTATTCATTTTAAAAGACTATTCTAGTGGCCTCAAAAGAATTTTTTTATTTAGCCATGGTATATCATTTTCTTAGCTACTATAGATCATCCATACCTACATAGTACAATGTCTATAGAACATAACCACCACTATAGCATAGTATTTTAGAAATTTCACCACAATGAAAAAACACTTATTTAGAGCTAGTACTTTGATTCATTCATTCTACATCTTCATATTCAACATCTCTAGCACTCAAGGTGACATCACCAATATCTTTATTAGAATCACCAACATTGTATGCTCTTCATCAATAATCAAATCAAAATCTTCAGTATAATTGACTTGGAAATATTACCAAGTATTAACGTTAGTGCTAGTTGTATCCTAAAATTCCCGTTGCCAACAATATTTGACTGCCAACAAAAAATCTCTCTATTTTTTAAATTTCCAATTTATCTAGTTGGTATCAACAAAGGCTATCATCATACTAAATTGTTCTTCTAATTTCCCTACAATTTTCTTGAATAATTAATTTGATAATTTACATAGGTTATGGTTAGGTATGTTTACTTTTATTCATGCATTCAAATGTTTGGTGTAACTATCTATGCTTCATGTATCTACTGTATCCGTTGAATGAACTTAACTGCTTTGTTTGAATTGTCGTGTCCATCCACTTTATCTTCTTCACCGAACATGAATTCCATCGGTGACTTTGGTAGATACCCCAAACATGTTTCAAATGGCAATCGATTAGTCGAAGAATGTAAGGCTCGATTGTAAGCATGTTTCACATAAGGTAAAGATTCATCCCACAACTTAGGATGTTTACTGCACTAACCTCGTAGAATATGTATCATGGTCCTATTCACCACTTCTGTATGTTCGTCGGTCTATGGATGAAAAGTTGTGCTCTTCTTCATCTTTGTGTCCATGAGTCCCCAAAAAGTGGACCAAAATTCTCCTACAAAGCGAGTATCTTGGTCATAAATAATAGAAATAGGTAACCCAAAATGAACCCATACCTGTTGAAATAACATATGTGTTGTCTATTATGCAGTTACTTGATTTTTGCATGGAACAAGAATGCACATATTTCTGAATCGATCAACCATGACAGACATGTAATCATGCCCTCTCTTAGACATAGGTATTCCTCCAACAAAATCCATGGAAATGTTGTCCCATGGTCGTAAAGGAACTGGAAGTGGCATGTACAAACCAATATTTCGATTGGTTGGCTTGCTTGTTGAACACATCACACATCCTTTAATGTACTTTGCAATTGTTTCATACATGCGAGTCCAGTAACAATACCTTTGAATTTGCGCCATAGTCTTGCTTACGCCAAAATGTCCTGCAATGTGAGAAGAATGAGCTTCTCGAATAACATGCGCCCTTTCTGTCTGTGGCATGCACAACTTACCCAGATGATATAACAACCTGTCATGAATATGAAAATTGACTTATTCCACCTGAGTACCATGAATTAGTGATTCATAAATATCTTTGAAATCATCATCAATACTATACTGTTCGATATAACTTTCATGTTTCAATGAAATATTCTGCAATACTACTGAAGCATTCAAATATGGTATAGACAACATATCAACTACTTTTTTTGTTACACCTTTCTTGTACTTAATTACTAAGTGAAATTGTTGAAGAATTCTCATCCATCTGTAGTGGCGAGATTGTTGCAACTTATTATGTGACTAAAGGTATTGAAGCGGTTGATGATCTATGTGAATCACTATTTCCTTATCCATTATGTAGTGTTTCCATTTCTTTACGCTTTCAACCAAAGCAAATAGTTATTTATCATATGTCAGATAATTGATTACTGGCTTAGAAAAAGTTTCAGAATGAAAACAAATTGGTTTCCTATTTTGAAGTAAGAATGCACCCATTGCATAACCACTTGCATCTGTTTGAATTTGAAATGGTTGTTGAAGAACAGGGAAAGCTAAGATTGGTGTTGTGATAAGTTTCTATTTAAGTGAATCAAAATATTTTTGTTGTTTCCCTCCCCACTAAAAGGAAACTTTGGATCCTGTTAAAGCATGTAACGGTGATGCAATCAAAGAAAACTAAACAATAAATTTTCTCCAATAATGAACTGCACCTAGACAAATCCTAACTTCAGTTACATTCTGTGGTCTTGGCCACTTAACAATCACACCTATCTTAGTTGGATCTATATTTAAATGACCACCTCCAACTATGTAACCAAGATAAACCAATGAATTTTTCCCAAATTCACATTTTGACAACTTAAGGTACAATTTCTCTCTCTGCAACACTTCGAAAACCTGTTTAACATGCCTAACATGTGGAACTGAATATCAAGATATCGTCTAAGTAGATTATGACAAAATTATCAATGTATGGACGAAAGACATCATTCATAACACGCATGAAAGTTGCTAGTGCTTTACACAAACCAAAAGGCATTGCTAACCACTCAAATAGTCCTTGCCTAGTTTTGAATGCAGTTTTCCAGATGTCATTTTATGCTATCCGAATTTGATGATACCCACTACGCAAATCCAACTTAGTGAAATAGACAACATTTTTCAACTGGTCAAGTAAATCATGTATCCTAGGAAGAGGATAAATGTTCTTGATTGTGATTTTATTTAAGGCCCTAAAGTCGACACACATTCTCCATGTCCCATATTTCTTAGGAACTAAAATTATGGGTGAACCACATGGAGATGAACTGGGTTGAATTAAACCTTTTTCAACTAGTTCTTGTATTTATTTCTTTATTTCTTCATTCTCTATTACTGACATGTGATACATTCCGACATTAGGAAGAGGAGCATCATACATCAACTGTATCTCATGTTGTATTTCCTGTTTAGGAGGCAAATGTTTTGGTTCTTTAAATAGACTTTGAAACAAATCTACCACTTTAACCAAACTATCTTACCATATTAGCTTTAAGCTGAGATTCACAACCTGAAAATTCATCATGTAGATCCTTGTGTTTTTCTTTTGCAACCATGAGTATATATCTTTTACTTGAACTTATTAAAAGCTTCATCTGATTAGCATTAATTAAATCCAAGTGAGTTTTTATTTTATGTGCCCAAACGATGTATTTATTCTCTTTCCTATGAAACACTACATCATGATCATAGAGATAAGGACTCCCTAGAACTATTCCACATATGTCTAACGGTATCACATCTAAATCCACTTCATCAATGTAATTACCTGTGATGGAAAATTTTAAACGACACTGCTTTCTGACATTAATCTGAGTCTTTTCCTTTAGCCAACCTAATGGGTATGGTCTTGGATGATTTTGTGTCTCCAAACCCAATTTATTAACTAATGATTTAGATATTTCCTGTGACCCACTGTCAAATAATGTATCTATTTCTGTGTGCTTCGAAGTTACCCTTATGTAAAATAACTCAACTATTTTATCTTCATCCAGATGATTAATGTTTGAAGAAGAAGCAGAAGTACTTGAACTTGAACTAGCATTAGAATTTTTACCTGTCGTAACCATTGCAGTTATTTTCCCTTCATCACCTGAATCGGAGCCCAAGTCTTTTTGGATTTTTTTCATAGCCTTATTTTCACCTTTCTTCTTTTGGAACTTCTTGGGTTTGAGTTTCGGGTGAAGTTTCCAACATATAGCTTCATCATGTCTGATCCTCTGGCAGCAAGTACATGTAGGTATTTCACCTTCCTTCTGAGTTGTAGTTGTCTTCTTTCCCTTCGAATTGCTCTTCCTCTTGCTATCTTTGGTTTCCAACTGTTTGGATGTCTTTGGTGAAAAATTGAATGGTCTTCCACCTGATTCGATATGTATGGCTTGAACACATACTTCATCGAATTCATTAGGATTAAACATCAATAATGTATGTTGTAAATATGAATGTAAATTTCCAGTGTAATTTAATAAAGTTTCACGTGTATCCAAAGGAATACCAAGCATGAAATCTTTCTCCCTGAACTCCAGAGTAAACTCCTAAACGTTCTATCCCTTACCTTGTCGCAAATGTTTCCAATCAATAACATCTTGCTGCATGTATCCCAACGAATAGAATTGTTTCCTGGGAGCTTTTAAAAACTTATATCATGAGGAGATGACTATACCTTTGCGCTTTAAATCTATCTGTGTTTTACTCTCGCACCATACTAAATCAGTTCCCCCCATCATAAGAGTAGCTAACTGGATTTTTGTCTTTTCATAGTTACTAATCCTACAATACACTTCTAACTGCTTAATCCAGTTATCTAGTTTCTCTGGTTTCATTTCGCCATCATAAACAGGTAGTTCAAATTTTACATCAAGTTTCAAAACTGGTTTCTGAGGTTTCTTTTCTGTTTTAGAATCTGCACTAGAAGAAGAAGATGATGATGATGATGATGATGATGATGGAGATGATGGAGGAGAAGGAGGTTTATCATATTTTCCTTTCCCATTGTCCTTCTTCGATGTCTTTGAAGAAGAAGTTGAATCTCTCGCCTTCTCATCTTCGTAGAGTTTCAATGTTACCTACTTTTTCAAATATCAAGAAAAACACCTGATTTTGAAAAGGTGGCGATGCAGAATCACGAAAAAAAATTTTGAGCATGTTTTTGGCACTTTAATTTTTTTTCATCTTGTTTTTTTTTTTTAATAAATTTTTTTTGTTTAAAGTGGTGTTTTTTATGTCGATTTTGAATAGTGGTGGTGTATCATCACCAACATTTTTTTTATAGCATTGATTTTGACACTATAATTTTTTTAATGTCTTCTTCTTCTGTGAGATGTTTATTTTTAAGTGCATTTATGTACTTGTGTTTTAAAAATAAAAAAATATTTTTTTTAAAAATAAAAACTTGTAATGATATATTCACTTTTTCACATACATAAAAGATGGAAAAAAGGTCAATATTCTAAAGTTTATATTTTCCACATGTTTATGTATTGTTAAATAATTTTTCAATGCACATCAAAAAATTATCGCTAAAAAACCAATATTTTGAACCATATGACAAAAAAATACAATTTTTCAATATAAATACAATGAAAAAAATACACTTTTACAGAGTTTTTGTTGAAAAAAACATATTAAATAAACTAATTTTTTGGGAGAATTTTAACAAAAAAACTTAAGAAAACAACATTTTTATTGAATTTTATGTCAAAAAATAATAGCAATCACATGTTTTTTTGCAAAAAAAAGGGGTTGTTCTCATAAAATATCAAAGTCTAAACATTACAAGTAAAGCTGATTAGTAGTTCTGAAAAATAAGCTTTGTTTGCAAGCATAACTTAAACATCATCAACAATATCAACTAATACATCTTCAGCATCATCTAGAACAACATTGATGGCTTCTTCCGCAGCATTTGCTTCTTCATTTTGATCATCGCCGTCTTCTAATGGATCTTTCATGTCAGCAAATCTTCCAAAGTGTCCCTTTCCAATCATTCCATATAATGGTGGTTGAGGTTCCTTTGCTTTTTTGCCACACGTGATTCATTAAAATCTTCTTTCCTCAAACCAACTTCTTGCTTCGCATCTGGAAGGAATTTAAGAGCATTAATTCTTTGTTGAATAAATTTGCATTGAACTGGATCTTTCTCAATGGAAATGCAATTTCTTCCTTTTTGTAGGCAACATGCTAGTGTTGTACCTAATCATCAAGCACAAAAAAATAAGTAAGAAAATTACTATGGAGACATAAAAAGTAAAAAAGACAATATTTAAATTTAAATTTGTATATTAAAACTTACCTGAACCTGAGAATAAATACAAAACCCATTCTCCTTCATTTGAACATAGATCTATAAGATAGTTAATCAATACTTGTGGTTTTTGATAAATTTTAACTATATCTCCTTTTGCATCTTTATCCTCATATGTTAGTTTTCTTACCACTGCATCATAAACCAATACTTGACTATGACTCTTCCCATCTACTTGATTCATAATAATATGCTTATAGCTATCCTCTTTTGTCCAACATTCAACATGGATGAACTCACAATCATTTATAATAGGTTGATCTTCGGAAGAAACAATATTTGACTTTTGCATGTTACATAACATAGTAAAAGTTCAATTAAATTTTACATGAATAAAATTTTTTAGGAGGAATCAAACATACAATTTCAAAATCTTACCATTTAAGTTGCATCCTTGAGTTTGCTTTACCCTTGAAGCTTGTTAATAACATTGGAAATTGTGTGTCTGAATGAAATGTCACAAATCGCCAAAGTGGTGATGTTGTCACTTCTTGAAAACCCGTAACCACTTTATTAAAAGCTTGATAAGTATATGGTTCTCTATCATATTCAATGTCTGGGAAATTGAAACCATGAGAAATATCTGCAATAACTAGGCCATACTCCCTTTTAGGTATTAGTGTTGCAATGTCTTCACAGTCACCTTGTATTATTTGATATTGGACACTGTCGAGCCCATTCCAAATGTAATGATTAAGAGTAGGATCTAGTTCAACATTCATAAGACGCTTCCTTCTCATGTTCTCCATCTTAATTTTTTCAATAAAGCTTTTGAAAGTGTCTGGTACTCCATTTCCATCCTTCTTCGACATCTTTAATGACATAAAAATATATATATAGATATGTATAAGTAATAAAATAAAAATAGTTAAAATATGAATAAAATAAATTTATAAATCAACATACCTTATTGAATGCAATATAAAGCTCTTTTAGTGTTGATGTAGAACTTGCTTCTGGGTAGTTGCGTACAACATCATCCCAACTGTCTTCATTCAACATTTTAACCATGTGTTCTTGTATTTTCATATAAATTTTCTGACTGAATAAATCAAGTTAACGTTAATATATTGACATGTATAACAAATTCTACCAACATCATTATGTTTTATTTAAAATAAAATTATAATGAAAGAAATAATTCAAGAAACTTACTTTTGAAATTCTGCACACATTTCTTCCATTGATAATTCACCCGACTTCACTCGGGCTAATACTGATTTGACTAATTTATCATCCTTCACACCTTGCATTGTTCTCCAAGGTGTAATAGTCATATCCTCTGGAAGCTGCTTCATTTCAGGACCCCCCTTACTGTTGGTACATATTATGGGTTTACTCTTTTTAACTTTATGATTTTTTATGGAAATATTCTCCCATCGATCAAAAATGTCATCAATCAAATCCCATACCTCCCCAGTTCTAAATGCCAACTGAAAAATGTTATATGTGCCTCTGAAGAGATTTGTATTCAATTTTCCATCTTTTGCTTTTTTTTCATCAATTTGATAACCTGTTTCCATTAAACATTCCTTTCGAAATGCTACACTAACTTATGTCTTATCCCCACGACATTTTTCTATGAATTCATTATGAATAAATCTGACCCTTTGGATGAAAGTCATTTTCATTCTGTACTCATTATCTGCATTATGATCCCATGCCAATAACTTTGATTCCATTTATGTTAAGCCAGCGTAAATGATGCATTTCATTGTTTGAAAAACATAGTTATTGGGATATTCTGCAATCAATTGTCTTTTAGCCTCTATTGAATGGTTTCCTCCAATTACATAATATTTATAATCAAAACATTTTGCCTTGTCAAATGCTTGTTTGTTGGGAACCTGACATGGATCGACAAGAACCACATAATCCACCACATGCGCATATGGATTGAACCTGAACAATGTTTTCAGATTATGTACATGTAGGTGATGGGACTTTCTAATTTGATATTGAGATTGCCCTTCATCTGAGCCATAAAATTGGTTAACATTAAGTTCAAATTTTTGGCCACCAAGAATTAATTTATTCTTCCTCAACTCTTGTCGAATAGCATTTTGTTTTGTTTTAATAATGCCATCCTCTAACTCAGCACCTGGTGTTATGATTTCTCTGCTTCCGTAAGAGCTTTCAATTTGTTCTTCACTGCTGCTCATGACCTTTACAAGTTCACCAATATTTGATTTCCTAGCCTTATTGGATAACATATCAGTTTCTTTATAAACAAGCTCTCCTCTATGAGGTACAAGAGAGAGATCTTTGGCAATTTTTCTTTTTGGTGTCTGATCTGTTTTCTTCTTTTGCACAATAGTTCTCATCTCCTCCTCACTAATTCTATCATAATTTTCTGTTTCATGTTCGACACCTTCAAGAGAAACATGTTTAAGTTTATTAGATTGACCCACCTTAGTGACACTTGGTTGATCCCCTCTTTGTATTGTTGCAGTGTCACGAGCTATTGCTCTTTGCTTCAATCTCCTTTCCTCTGCTTTGTCTTTGTGGAAAGTTTTGATCACATCCATAACATTTGGAACCAACATATAAATACCATCAAACATGTTTGAAAGACTCGGAACAAAATCCTGTGAAATAAAATAAAACATGTCAATGATCAATAATTTATAAAAAATTGAATCATCCTTACAATAATGCATAGAAGAAATAAAAATAAGCATACTTACAATGTTATTTGCAATGTTGTTTGCTATTTCTTTAGAAAATTTTGAAGTTGTTTCATCTGTGTCGTACTTGACGATTGATAGACGATATCTAACCTTCTCACGTTTCTGAGCCTCCCTTAGAAGAACATAAATAGTGTTTGTATTCGGGACCATACATATGTCTCGTACTCTGCCCATCACCTCATATTTCTCATTTAAGTCAATCATACCACAAATCAGATAGATGTGTATATCAACCTCTGTTTCACTGTCTTCAAGATACCATGAGAAATCGGTTTATCTATTTCCTTGGCGTTTTTCCAATCAGAAATAACCTTTAATGAACCTGGTGCCCCACTTGCTTGACTTTTATTAGTGTGTGCAACAATTTCCTTATTGCGTCCAATAGTGTCCATAGTGCGTTCAGCTGCAACTTTAGATTTGGAAGTTGTATCCATAGTGCGTCGAGCTGCAGCTGTAGATTTGGGAGCTGCTGCCGTAGATTTGGGAGTTGCTGCCCTAGGTGCAGAAACATTCACAGAAATCTTTTTTGATGCCATTTTCCTGATATATATATATATTAGTTAATGGAAAAATATTGCGAATAAAATAAATTTAATAAACAAAATGTATTTCTAAAACTAAATAGTTTAAAATTAAAGCATTAAAATTAAACTTAAAAAATAAACTAGTATTTTGAAACTTCAGTTTGTGTTTAATATTTAAAAAAAAAACAAAAAAGTTATTAACTATTTATAACAAATATTATAATGTTATATAATTTTTTATTTTTTTAATTGTATTGTTATATATATATTTTTAATTAATTTTTATTGTTATATTAAAACAAATGTTTTTTTTTGTAAATTTATTACATTGTATTTTTTTTTTTTGATATATATATATATATATATATTTGTTATATTTTGAAATTTTTAACATTTATTATTTAATAATGTTTTTATTACATTATATAACAATTTTTTTTTTATATTTATATATAACAATGTTTCTATGATTGTTTTATTAAAATAAATTGTTTAAAAAAAAAAATTTAAAGAACAAAATAAAATTAAAAAAAATCAAAATTATAAAATGTGTTCTTAAAACAAATTATTAAAAAAAAACAAAAAAATTAAAAAAAAAAATAAAAAATCCAAATTATAAAAAAAAAAAAAACAAAAATTAAAAACAAACGATTAAATTTTTTTTTAAAAAAGACAACATTATAAAATTAAAAAATAAAATTTAAAAAAAAACAATTAAAAAGAATATATTATAAAATTTAAAAAAAAAATACCATGGGAGAGGGCGGGGCGGCCGGGCGGCGCCACGGGGGCGGCCCAGCCCGCCTCCCGGCGCCCCCATCGGCCGAGGGCCGATTCGCTCGAGCCCCGCCCGTTGGGCGCCGGGGCCGCCCGGGCGGCGCCACGGGGGCGGCCCAGCCCGCCTCCCGGGCCCCCATCGGCCGAGGGCCGATTCCGGGAATCGGCCCTCGGCCGATGGGGGCGCCGGGAGGCGGGGTGGGCCGCCCGGGCGGCCGGCACCACCGCTCCAAAAAAAATATATATATATATTTTTTTATTTTTTTTTTAAATTTTACAATATAAATACATAATTAAAAAAAAAAAAAAAACAATATAAAAAACTATAAAAATATATATTTTTTTTAAATTTTTTTTTTAAAATTTTATAATTTAAACATATAATTTAAAAAAAAACCAAAACAATATAATAAACTATAAAAATACATTTTTTTTTTTTTTAAATTTTACAATTTAAACATATAATTCAGAAAAAAAAACAAAACAATATAATAAACTATATAAAAAAAAAACATTTACTTTAAGATATATATATATATATATATATATATATATATATATATATATATCACAATACAATTAAAAAATATATATGTATATATATAACAAAACAATAAAGGAAAAAAAATTAAAGATTTAAAATTAAAAAATAAAACAAAGATCTAAAATTAAAAAAATAAAATAAAATAAAATATAAAATATAAAATTTTCACATAAAATAAAATTTAAATAATGAAATCACTCATATATTTATGATAAAAAAAAATACAAATAAAAAATGTTATAAGGCCACTTTTTTTTTTATGTGCATGGTCGTTTTATGGATTTTTATGTGTAAATGAACCTATAAGTCTTAAAAAAGAAAAAAAATCTAAATTTTTGTTCTTGAAACCCTAAAAAATTCAGTTTTTTTTGCATTTTCTTCACTAAAAAAATATTAAAAAATCAAAGTTTTTGAACCTAAAAACCTTAAAAAAGTAGTTTTTGAACACAAAAAAACTATAGAAAAACAGATTTTTCCCAAAATCATCTCTAAATTGACGGAATAGAAGGAAAACTAACCTTTGAAATGCAAGAAGCTGCTGTCACCAATGCCAACACAACGCCTCCACACAATTACGAATAGCAACACAATGCCTCCAATGCCAATGCAATGCCTTCACGAAGTTACCAATGCCAATGCAACACCTCCACAAAATTACCAATAGCGACACAACGCCTCCAATGCCAATGCAATGCCTCCACGAAGTTACCAATGCCAACGCAACACCTCCAGAAATTTTCTCTAACAAATACCAGAAAACTTGATGTGATGTGATGAATAGAAACAATCATTCCTTTTAAATATCGTATATTGTCTGATTTATTTACTGTTTAATGAATGTGGGATTAAAATTTCAAATTTAAAATATTTAAATTTAATTTATTATAGTTCATACTGTAGTTAAAATACTTATTATTTGCATGTGGTTATCATAATTAATATTTACATGTACTAAATGTTACATTTAATTTATTATAGTTCATACTATAGTTAAACTACTTATTATTTGCATGTAGTTATCATAATTAATATTTTATTTAATATTTACATGTATTGAATGTTGAATAATTCAAATATAATCTCAGATTAAAAATTAAAATATGAAATACTTACATGTAGTTAATTATATTTAATATTATAGATAAAATAGTTAATATTTGTATTTAGTTATCATAGTTAATATTTATATGTAATCAATGTTTAAAATCATGCGATTAAATTTTAAAATCTAAAATATGTACATGTAGTTAATTATAGTTTAAATAGTTAATATTTACATCATGTTATTTTTGTAAATATTTACATGTAGTCAATCTTAAACTATTCAAATAAGGAAATTATTTTAGTTTCGAAGACATGCATGAAAGGAATATTTAAAAAAAAAAATTTGAAATCTATTTTAGATGAATATAACGTAAGTTTAAAATAAAAAATTTAAAATATTTACATGTAGTCATTATAGTTAAAATAGTTAAAGTTTCTCGTGAATTTTTTTGGAGGGAATTTTTGGAGGGAAATTTTTTCGCGAATTTTTTTGGAGGGAAAATTTGGAGGGAAATTTTCAGTCTTTAAGCTATATATTGTAAGTGGGAGAGGAATTTGTATCATTCAACCTATTCTTGTTGGAAGCCATGGTTTCTTCTGATAATGAAGTTTTTCTTTCTAGAACATCAACATCTTCGTCACGCAACAACTCTATTCAGAGTGATGAATATAACGGGAGTTCATTCACCATGAATAGAGAGTCAAAAAATCGAGCGCCGGTTATACCACTTACTCTTAATCCTCAGGATTATGAAAGCAACAGTGATGAAGGGCATGATGAAGAAATTGCAGAGTCAAAAGTTTCACTTCGTCCTAATCCCAAGGATTATGAGGACACCATTGATGAAGAGGGAGATGAAGAATATCCACTTCAGCTTAATCCTAAGGATTATATGAGAACAACAAATGAAGAGGGGAATGAAGAATCTGTAGAGTCAAAATATCCACTCTGTTGTAATCCTAAGGAGTATGCTAGCAGCACTGATGAAAAGGGGGATGTAAAATTTCCAGAGTCAAAATATCAAATTCGTCCTAATCGTAAGGATTATGCGAGCACCACTGATGAAGAGGGGAATGATAATGTTTCAGAGTCAAAACATCCACTTCGTCCCAATCCTAAGGATTATTCCAACACCACTGATGAAGAGGGAAATGAAAAATTTACAGCGTCAAAATTTCCACTCCGTCCTAATCCTAAGGATTATGCAAGCACCACTGATGAAGAGGGGGACGAAAAAATTCCAAAGTCAGAATTTCCACTTCGTCTTAATCCTAAGGATTATTTCAGCACCACAGATGAAGAGGGGAATGAATAATTTGCAAAGTCAAAATATGCACTTCGTCCTAATCCTAAGGATTATGTCAGCACCACTGAGGAAGAGGGGAATGAAGAATTTGCAGCGTCAAAATATCCACTTCGTCCTAATCCTAAGGATTATGCCAGCACCACTAATGAAGACGGGGATGAATTTCCAAAGCTAAAATTTTCACTTCATCCTAATCATAACAATTATAATTTAACCACTGATGAAGGGGGGGATGAAGAATTTCCAATAAATATAGATTCAAGGAATTCACTTATTCCCAATCCTAAGGACTATGAGAGCTTTAGTGAGGAAGGGGAGGGGCAGGGTGAAGAAATTCTAGTGAATACAAATTCAAAGCTTCCACTTATGCCTAATCCCAAGGATTATGAGAGCGCCACTAAAGAAGGGGAGGATGAAGAGTTTCTTGCAAATGATAATTTTAAAGACACGGATCTGAATATTGCATTTTCTCCAAGTGACCATTTCAAAGACACTCATGGTGATGAAGAATTGAATCCTCCCAGGGAAGAATTTGAAAGCATGGGTCAAGATGGTGAAGAATTTCTTTTGAGTCGGGGTTACAAAAGTGTCGATGATTCTTGTGAAATTTTTTCTTCAACTGATGATGGTAAAGAAAATTTTCCATGCAATGATGTTGATGAATTTCTTAACTATGTTGAGGATGATGATAGTGGGGATAATATTCCTTCTAATGGTGATGAAACTACTTTTACAAAGGATGATGGAATGATGAAGCCGTTGCAAGCAAATATTGCAACCAGGAGTAGGAGTAGACCTTTTCATATCAATCCAAGGCATTCCAGTTATACAAGGGCGAGGACAAAATATCTCACGACAAAAAGTTCTGTCATTCATTTGATTTCAAGTGCATGTTGTCGAAGGGATTGCTTGAAAAATATGGATTTCAACTTTGCTTTGCAGAAAAGGAAAACATATATGTCAATGAATAAAAACATGCAAAATTCATATTTAGTGGGTTGCATGCAATCTACACTAGCAGGTTATGATTATCATATTGGGAATGTATTGCTTTGCAGAAAGGCGTTCAAAATGTTGTATTCAATTGGTAATTGTCGTTGTCAAGAATCCAGGATAGATTGGAAAAGGATCCCACATATTATTCAGAAGCACGTCATAAACGGGAGGTGGGGCCGTTTGCAAATATTGCTAAGACATGGATGAAAGACTTCTTTTCAAATCATGGATAGTGTATGCCAAATAAAGACACAATACATATTCCAGATAATTTCTCGAGACGAGAAATATTCATGTTATACAAAGATTATGCAGAAGTTGTTGAAGGAATTGGTAATTTTATTACATATTCTTATTTTACAAGGATATGGAAAACTGAATTCAACAATGTTCGTATTCCTAAGAAGACAAGGATGGGGATTTACAGCACATGTGCTTCTCTTAAAGCAAAAAGAGATAAATGTCAAGGGGCAGAAAGAGGTATGTGTTCAAAACATTGTTTTTAAAAATTTGATACTTATCAACTATGAAAATATATTTATTCATATGTTTCTTTTATTTTATGTACAGATTCTGTTGTCAAAGAACTTCAAGACCATCGCAATCAGCAAACAAGTGAAAGACAAAAGTTGTATAAACATCGAAAGAAGTGTTATGATCATACAAATAAATATTTGGGATTGATAATTGATGGTATGGACCAAAAGAAAACACTTCTTCCACATTTTTTCCGCACGCCAAAAAAATTACAGGAGGAAAATTTCATTCAGTTTCACTTGGTTGGTTGTATGGTATTTAATGAGAAGATGTTTCCAAGAGTTTTCTTCACAACTCCAAATATTCACAATGATGCAAATCTGACCATAACTATAATCCATGATGTAGTTACTCATTGGTCTGGGATTCTTCCTGAAGTTTTGTATTTACAATTAGACAACACAAGTCATGAGAACAAAAATCAAGTTCTTTTTGGGTATCTAAACATGCTTGTTGAATTGGGGATTTTTAAAAAGATAAATGTTGGTTTCCTTCTTGTTGGGCATACTCATGATCATATTGATCAAATGTTCAGTGGTTTTTCAGTAACATTGAGGAGGAAAGGTGTTGGGAGCCTGCCATCATTAATTGAATGTATTAAGAAATTGTACATTCCAGAGCCTGTTTTTCATGTGTTGGAAGAAACTATTGACATGCGAAGGTTTATTTTTGGATCGCATGGTGAGGAGAAATGCATTGAAAAACTTAACGACATTAGCTTCCGGCATCAATTTCGTATCAAAAAAATTGATGGGATAACACTTATATGGGGCAAGAAGTATTCAACTATTAAAGAATGGGGACCATCATCAGGTTTAGCATTTTTGAAGTTCATTCCAGAGCGTCCAATGTTTTCATCAAAGATATTGTTATTACAGTCAGTTTCCGAACTCCATAATGCACGAAGGCAGAAGAGAGAGATAAATTATTTTGAATGTCTAGAAGAAATTAAAAGATGTATTAGAGATACATATGAATACTTCGATGTTGCTGATTCAGTTTGGTGGGAGTCTTTTTTCAGTAATCAAAGTGATATGATTTCAAGATCAGTAAATGAGGATACGCTTTTGAAGACTCATTTTTTTTGGCCACAAAATATGCCAAATGAACATGAACATCAAGAAACACACAATGTTGAACAACAACAGCCTCAAGCTATTATTAATTTCCCACAGGTAGAGGAAAGAGAAATCTATATTGGTTCTAGAAGATCACGTGCACAACGTGAATCCATGGAAGACCTTTACAGGGGTTCTGTGCAGGATCTTAAGGAGGGTTGCATGATAGCAGTGTTAGCAGATGAAGATCCACTTGGCTATCCATTCTGGATTGCCAAGGTTATAAAGGTCATTAATGAAAATGAAGAGATTACAGCTGGTGATGTACATTGGTATGCCACAAGTACCCACCCTTTCAATGGTGTGTACAAGCCAGAGATGGTAGTGGAAAAAAGAATTGGCAGAAAGAGAAAAAGAAAGGGCACAAATATAAAATGTCGCCACAAAGATGTCTTAAAATTGGAGGATGTTGACATACTTGTGTATGACTTCAATTTGACAAAGAGAGGAACTCTTCGGTTGCGGACCATAAATATTTTGAAGAAATTGCTACCAGAACAATTACTGTTGAAATGGGACTCTGCAGAATGTAGACGTAGATCTACAAGACTTTTGAACTCTAAAATGGTGGGCATGCATGTTGACTCAGATGGAGCACTAGTTGATGAAAGAGAAGAATATGGATCATCTTCATCTGCATCGAGCCATTCATCTAAAGATGTAGATTATGATGGTGTGCCAGAACCTATGGCTGATTTTGAATAACTATCTAAGACACTTTTCTGTAATTGATGTTTGCATGGTAACTTGAAATAAAAATTTTGACTTCCATCTCATTTTTCATGAAGTTCCGAGACATTTCTATGTTTGTTGGATTATACGTTTTAATTATGAAGAATTCATTTTTTTAGAATATCGACAATGTAACAATGAATTACAAAAATAATTTATGTTATATTCAATGTACCAATGTTGATATTTTAATTATAAGTAAAATAGAAAATAGAAACTAATGTTGAATTTTTAGACTATGCAGTGATATTACCATGATATTATGTATTGTTACCATTTGGTATAAGATACTTTTAAAAGTTTTAATAATTATATGCGTCATTGAAACAGAACACTTTGTTTTTATGCTTGATTTTTAGGTTTTGGTTGAAATTATATTTAAATTTGTCTTATGCTAAGATTTGAAAAAGATAAGTTTTTATTCTTTAAAATTAAAATTACTCTTACTTGTTTCTGTTTTAAATTGTTAAGTCTTATATTTTCTCCATAATTTCATTGTTCAAGTATGTTGAACACTTAAGATTGAAAAACTTTAGATTTACCTTTATCTTTAAGGTTATGGTTGAAAATAATTACAAATTTGGGGTTGTTTAAAGTCAAAATATTTTATGTTTAACAACATGGATGAAAATTGTTCAAAATTATAAGCCCTTCAGACATGTATTTGTTTATCTTTAACATCATCTATAAAAAATGTTAGAAATTTACGATTTTAAAAAATGTCCTAATATGTTGTCTTTAATTCCATTGTCACAAGTGTCAAAATTATGACACAAATTTTTTTTTTTGTTATTCCAGCATCAACTGGTTTTGTTTTGAGGGTGTTTTTTCAATCCTTTTTTCAACAAACAATTTTGTTTTTAGCATAATTTTAGAAAATGTTGAAATTTGACCTTAAAAAAAAAACAAGTGCGTTCTGAAAGACACACTTTTTTTTTGGGGGGTGTTTTTTCAATCCTTTTTTCAACAAACAATTTTGTTTTTAGCATAATTTTAGAAAATGTTGAAATTTGACCTTCGAAAAAAAACAAGTGCGTTCTGGAAGACACATTTTTTTTGGGGGGGGTGTTTTTTCATGTTTTTTGAGCGTTTTTGGGCTAGAGTTCCCATTTTGAGGTCAGGTTACCTATTTCATCGGTAACAGTGTTTTCTCCAAACATCTTCTACATGTTCAAAAACATTTTCTGAACTTGATTCTCGTTCATGGGCTTCACTTCAGGAGTTTCACCTGCTTTAGTTCCTGTCATCGTCGATTGGTGAGAAAATTTTCGCTTTCCAATTTCTGGATCAAACTCCTCAAGCATTCCTTCTCCACATTGCAATCCTAATCTGGTTAACATATGTTGGCAAAAATACTACAAATCACAACCCGTTCTGATACCAAAATATATGATTTGAATGTGATCAAAATTATGTGCTAAGGTAGAATTGATTAATTTCAATTAGTGAATTGATTGTTAACTGAATGGCTTAATGTGGAAGACTAAAGGAAATCTAAAAAATTTACGACTTAAACCAGCAGCATATTAAGAATGAAATTGCAGCAAAGAATAAAGAAAAGAAACAACAAACATTGATTACGGAGTTCGTTCCTGGTGGACTACGTCTCCGGGTCCGCTTTCAAGTTGGGTGTCCGCTTTATTAGGATTGATCTGAGGAAGTATTTACACAGAAAATAAACATGATTGAATGTGATCGTAGACACCTTTGGTCACTGACAACAGAAAGCTCTCTCTCCTAGCTTTCCAATTCCTATCTCTGTGCTCAATTCCTATCTATGCGTGTCCATGAAGAAAAATGTCATGGTTTAAATAAGCCCTGGTCTCGAACTTCTGAAAGCCAAATTAGGCAAAGTGGTTGAGAAAATCAATGGTTTTAGGTCTCGGTCTTGTCACATTGTGACACCTAGTGTATAGTGATAAGGTGGTTTAGTTATAACCCTAACGTAATTTAATACAAAAACCCACTTTTAGACCTTATTGTAAAAATAGGTGCTGACAGTCAGATTAATCGCACAGAGATTGAGCTGACAGCTTGCAAGTGATTGAGTGGTCTAGTGGGTTGCTGCCACCTTGCAGTTTGACCCGGAGGTTCAGGCACGCTGGCAGTCTATCTCTCGGTCCATGTGACAATTGTGGTTTCCGCACAACCAGCTTTGTGGTTATCTCCGACGGTTGCGGTTATCCCTTTCCGCGCGGTCAACTTTGTGGTTATCTGTTGCGGTACCAACATCCATTCACATGAAAATTGATTAGCATCCAATGCTACGGTTTACCGCTGACATTTTCCGCCACGGTTTCTACTGGCATGTTCACAAGCTTACGGTTCCGACATAGTTAGCTGCTGGCGGTTAGAACTGTGGGTTGTAAACTTTGGGTTTTGTGTTTTATTAAATAGTTTTCATTCTTATGCCCAAAACCTTACTTCTAAGGTTTTACATTATATTTTGTATAGCGCTAGGTCTATACCACCATAGGTTTTACAATATGGTTTGCGCTAGAACTTAGGTCTTAGGTGTTTAACTTAGAAATTAGGACTAGTGCTAGGTTTACATTTGTAAGGAGTTTCACCATAGGTTTTGACCATAGGACCATTACATAATGACACCAAATTCGAACCACACTTTAACCATGACATCACATTGAACCATGACGAAGTTACTTTCATCCGGAATACTGGAGGGTCTGGCGTTCTGAAGACTGAACTGGGCATCGGACAAACTAGGCTGACCGGACCTTACTGTGGATTTGTATTGAAACAAGATCATCCTAGATCATGGTTGATTCTAGTCACTAAGAATTATATCTTGAGAATTTTATTATCATTCATTATTCCCCCCTTTCCCCCCATTTTCATACCTCAATTTTCCATCATAGGTTCACTTACATGCAACAAACCTATAGACAAATAAATTATTCATAAAAACCCTAAAGTATTGATAATTTTTTCAAAATCTTGTTGGATGTAATATTTTCACTAGTTGCATGGGTCCAACAAGGATATGTCACTGAAATTTTCCCACTCATTCACAATCCCTAATGCTACAAAATGGAGAGTGACCATTCAAGTCACATAGGAAAATATTTTTAGGGTAACAATATTGTCAACAAAAATGAAAAAATGGTTTGGACTAAAAAATTATTTTGCAGTTACCCTCTAGAAAGAATTAACTATAAGTGATTAGAAGCTTCAAGATCATGAAAAGGGTGTACTAAGGTCTTCTCTTTCAACATCATGGCTAGAAGTTTCCCTTTAAATTCAAGGATACCTCACCTACAAAGGGAGGTACAAGGTACTTTATGGATATCATTTCAACCTACTAATAATTTCAGGACACTAAAGTTATGTTAACATCTCATATTTTATTATGCATTTTCCTGAATTGATGCATTTGAAGACCAAAAAAAGAAAAACCCATGAAATGATTCTAATTTATCACGGATTTGTAAGCCTAATAGTTGAACATGCTCTTCTATCAATGAAATTAGATTAGATATATTTTGTTGAACATATTCCGCTAACACAAAACACATAACATTTACTTGAAGTCTCGAATACTATAGAAAACACTTAAAGCTTTCAAGAAAACAAATATTATTTTCAATTTGATTCAAAGCCTAAAAATATTCATATAGAAACTTTGGTTTTAGATGATGATGAATCCATTAAGTTTATAGAAATTTCATCTAATGAATCCCATAATTAGTCCATTAAAGTTTGTTGCTCTTTTAGACTCCAACGGAGTAGTGAGTATCCCCTCCACAAGAAGCATATAATGCATCTTCCTTCATATGAAAAACACAAAGATGAAGAAATATCTACCCCTATCGAGGATTGTGAAGAAGAATAATTTGAATTAAACCTTAAAAATGGTGTTCCAATGGAAGAACAATGTAAGAGCTACAAAAATTTTGGCATACACAAAGAATTTTTTTCAACAAGAATTGGTTTTATGTTCTACGAGTAAAGGGATCTCTTCTTGAATGGTTCATGAGGCACAATAGTTGCTAAGGTTTTGCAAATGGGGTAGCAAGCTAAGTGGGCTTGATTGTGGGAAAAACTCCACAGTTAAGCGCGCTTGAGCTAGAGGAGTTCTGGGATGGGTGACCTCCCAGGAAGTCCTGGTTACCGGGTGCAAGCCCCAGAAGTGATGATTGATGCTATGTGATTCATTTCACTAGTTTCAATCCCACTTCTTCACCCCTGAGAGCATCACCCGATGCAATGAGTGCTAAGTGGAATATTCAAAAATCATGAGAAATTAGTTAGTTACGACTACCTCTCATTGAAATGGTCATAGATGAATGACTAAATTAATGCAGTTGAATCCCAAAAATGATATCTAATAAAAATTCTTAATAAAAAATTTCCTAATTTTTTTTTTTGGCATAGGAGAAGTTGCAGGTTTATGAAGCCAAACAAGGATTGGATTCCATATTCAAGTTGAAAATTACCATAATCTTTGTCACCATCTACTTCACATGATGGTGACCAAGTCAATAAAAAGAAACAAGGACTACATAAAGAATAATTATATCATCTTATAAATAAGGGTAACCTAGAATTTGATAATATATTTTTTTCACTAAGAGCAAATATGGAACACATTGTTGACCTAAAAGATACATAGGAATTGATTCCTCCTCGTAAGCACTCACAAAATTATCTAACATTGATTAGTTGGAAAAAAATATTATTCACTATAATTACAAGATTGATTCCCTATAGGTCCAGGCGAATGAACTAATGATACAATCATACGAAAATAATTCACAAAAAAATTGGAGAAGACAAATTTGTGAGACATTCACTTGGAGATTTGTAAGCTAAATCATAATATTGAACAATTACAACAAGATAAACATTGCATGTGTCATTTGGCCCATATTTTGATATCTTGTAGGCTTCCTTCCCCTATTAATGTAGTACATTTCAAGGAGAAAAGGGAATTTCTCAAGATCAATAATCTAACTATAGATAGTCTAATATATATTATTACTTTTGATTGGTTTCTACAATAGTGGAGAATATGATAAAACCTAATCTATGAGTATTACTAGTGTTAGAATCTTGTAATTTACAATAACACAAGGTGACTATGTATTCCTTATTTGCAAATTTTCATATTTTACATATATTTCAATTTTCAAATGTATTTCCAAAGAAGATAAAAATTTTAAAAAAAAGGAAATGAAAAGAGGGTGTTAAAAAAAAAAAAGCCCCACACAAAAGAAAAAATGAGTATTTCTGAAAGTGTTGCAAATCAAAATGCCACTACTATTGAGGAAAGATTGTGCAATCATACAGTTTAAGTCTGATTGTAAATTTTTTGGATTTTCTGCTAATAGGTTATAAAATGAATATTTTCCAAACCATGTAATCTTGGATTATCAGTAGATAGGTAGAAAAATACATTGGTTAAATAGCCTAATCTGAACCAATAGGAGAAATAAAGGATAGGTGATAGGTTTGAAATTCAGAGAAAAATGATTTCAGAGTATGCAAGCCTAAATGCACCTAAAAAGTAGAAATAAAAAGGTTAGGTTTGTAGTTCGGGTAGGTAGATTTGTGGGAAAAGAGAAGGGAGAAAGATGTAAAGTTCATTCCAAAAATAAGCAGCCTCAAAATTTGTTTGTTGCTATTCCTATGATAACAGAAGAGAAAGCAGAAGAGGTGAAATCAAAGTGAAAGAAAAAAATGTACTCTAAAGGTTCGAAAAGGGGTGTTTTAATCAAATTTGGGACCTTATGATATAATTTTACCCCTAAGTCCTGACCACATGCATTTCTTTTTCCCGCCCCTTTTCATATTTTCCTTATCCTAAGTTTCACTTACCCCTCGAAGCTGATACCATGACCCCACCACCACATCTTTTGTCTCGTCATACCCCATGTCACCCATCCCCACCTATGTTAAGTAACCCCGCAGCTCCCCTCATCTCCGCGCATTCGCCATCCATCCAACGGTCCACATCTCATTCCGGCCCCCCCTCACCCTCTGGACATTAACAGCGGGAGGGGGAGGTCTGAAATGGGCGGTACCCAAAACCGCCGAGCCCGCTATGTGTCGTGCCCTGGGGTTGTTCACACATCCCCCTCCTCGCCAATACAAATTACCGCCTACCCCTCCCTCTGAAAACGGTTTCTGCCTCCATACAAAACCATCCCCCCATAAGACCATTGGACTATCCGTTTCCCGCTCCCGCCTCGCCATTTCCTCGCTGACCTGTCCCCCATCCAATCACATTAATTCCTGCTAAGGTGATCGTTACACCATGAATGTTTGGTTCATTGTCCAACGGACCCACGCCACCCCCAACGTCTCACTAATCACGAGTTAAAATCCAAATTCATTCCTACTATAGAGTTTTACCGTGTTTTTTCTGATGGAAAATTGAAGAGATTGAATTTTCTGAAGGATTACAGGAAATACCACAGGTTAAAAGAATTATTTCAAGGAAGCTTGAGTCCACCAAAGGAATCAACTGCTCTCGGCCAACCGGGTCACAGGTTTCACCGTCAAAACATTTTGATCGTGGTCCTTTCTATTCTCTCCATTCTCCAATATCAAAATTTCCCCTCTCTGCTCCCTTTTCTTATATCCCATTCTCCATTGCATATTAAAGATTAGTTATAGAAGAATTAACCATGCATGCTAAGAAGGACCAAGAACCTTTCAACCCCAAGGTATACCCACAATTGGACTTAGATCATCCAGCCCTAACAGACCGAGATTACAAAATTCACAAGACATAGTCAGACTTCGACTTGTTTGATGTCTACTGTTGGCTCAAGGAAAAATTTCTCGATGAAGCTGATGATATCAGCCTATGGGAGACCCAATTTCCTTTGTACATTTTCCCTAGGACTCACAGTTGTTCCAAATTCATCAAAAAATTCCAGGCTTGCTATGACATCAATCAAAGGTCCATAGTCACCCCAACATGAGAAATCCTATTAACCATTAATGCCCAGTCTATTTAGAAAATGATGCAGGCCGCCACACCTGAACAATCAGTCCCCTTTTCTTATGAATCCCTTAGGTAAATTTACTAGAGGATTTATTTTTCCAGTAGAGCCAAAACTCTATAGCTTTTCATGGAAACTAATGCACCAATGCCTGTAAACAACCCACTCTATCCTACATCTAGTTTTACTGAAAGAACCAAACAGATTGTCATTGTCTTATCCTATTTATTAGGCTATCATTCTGATAAGTGGGTTGATGAAGTTGTGATAGGCTTTTTGTCCATTCTCTCCTCTGAAGCTAAGCCCTCCATCATGTTTAATTTTTCCCAGTTCTTGGCAGATGCCATACATGAACAGTTCTTAAGGTTTCACACAGAGAAGGTTTTCAAATACACCTCTTTGTTAGTATATATGTTTGTCTATTTCCAGTCCAACAAGTTTCAGTTTCATATGAATAAGGTAAATGAAGATGCAGAGCCCCAGTCCATCACCTTCTCGACCACCCTTCTATTTAAAGAACATAAGAACTATACATATAAGGACTTTGTATAGTTGTTCATGCACCCAGCCATCAGCACACTTAGAAGTGCAGCAGAGCTCAGGGTAAGTGAAGAGATCAAGAAAACCATGCTGATGACATAGCAGGTGAAGACAACAGATTGGTACTTGTACCAAAATTATAAAGAAATTCAAGTTTATGGAAGCAAGATAGCCCCTTACAAATTTCCAAAGTTCCTCTCCATGAGGGTCTCTGCATTGGAGTACATAAGGCAGATGATAGATGCAGATGAGCTCCATTTCATTTCTACGAAGAAGAAGGCTCAGTTCAAGATCAAGGCACAAGTTGGGCCTTTCATCTGCAACAACAGAGCAACAGGAGAAGAGGCAGATAAAATACTAAAGGGGATGAGTTGCAATCATAGTTTCCCCTGGTCCTATGAACCTGTAGGGATTATCTCCAAGAAAAGGGTGGAAAAAAAATCCACACTTTATGTTCATACAAATAGACCTTCCATTGAGTAGTATGCTAACCAAACAGAGTGGGTGGCCAACACCCTCGAGGAAGAAGTGGAACAAGTGATATCCACTTCAGGTATTCAGACCCCAACACCAAAAGAAAGGACGAATGTAGAAGATAAAGAAGACAAAGGGAAATAAATAGAGAAGGAGATAGGGAGAAGGAGGCCTAGAGAGGATCAGTCACCTTCAGTGACTGATACCTCTCCCAAATATTTCAAGCTAATATATAGAAAAAGGGCCCAAATTCATATTGAGATCGATCAGGAGGATGAATCAGGACAACAGACAGTGATTCACATCATTGACACCCCTAAGTCATCATCAATAGGTGGAGAGAAAATGGCCTCACCTACATCATCAACCACAGTATTTGCTCAGCAACAAGGTCTACAAGCACCTGCTTCCAGACCTACCATAGAAGGACAAGAGAAGTTTGTCTTTGAGACATTCAAAGAGATAAAGTTGAGTAATGAAGTGTTGAAGACCAATACATACAACCAATTCTAGAAGTTGTTAGGTCCCTATATTACTAGTTTAGTCCCTTATTGTTATTATTGTAGCCCCCTTATTGTTATTTTTGTACCCCTGTAACCCCAATATTGTTATTATTGTGCCCTTAAATTGTTATTGTTAGGTTGGCTAGGATTATATTGTGGGCCCATGGACTCCTATATATAGAAGGAGGTTTTGGTCATTTGTATCATCCAAGAATTGTTAATTTATGTAATGTATTGGAGGTTTCCCCCTTGAAGTGGCTATTTCTAAGGCGTCGATCTCTCTTTTATTCTATTTTTGGAGCTGGTTTCATAACATTTGGTATCAGAGCTTTGGATTCTAGGGTTTTTCTGCTCCAAACAAGTCATTGTGGAATTTTCGCTATAAAGTTTTTTCTGCTAAGGTTCAGAAGCTGAAATTTTTAGAGCGCAAAGCCAAAATCCTGAGGAACATCGTTGCAAAATTTCAGAGCTTAGTTCGCAATATTTTCAGAGATATGATCTATGGAAGTTAGGGAATTTTGTAGGCTCCTGAATTTAACCTAAACAGGTCATCGCGGAATTTTCACTATAAATTTGTTTCTATGAGGGTTCAGAAGCTGAAATTTTCACAGAGAAAAGCCAAAATCCTGAGGAACCTCTTGTAAAAATTTTAGAGCTTGGTTCAAAATATTTTCCGAGATAGGATCTGTGGAAGATAGGATTGTTTCAGGGTCCCAAATTTCATCGCAAAGAGGTGACCGTGGGAAAAACGTCATAACTCTCTCTCTGAGTGTCGGATTGGGATTCTGTAAAAAGTGGCCACAAGAACACAGACTGTGGTTTTCGGCATATCAATTTCAGAGTCGAAGGAGGAAACAATGACACGTGGAAAGTCGTACAAGTTCGCTATATGGAACCATTCCATAATTAGGTTATCATGGGAGATTGGGTATAACTTTGTCTTGAAGAATCCAAATCAGGTCAGACCTGTGGCATTCGAAAGAAGATTCAGAGGGCTACTTTAGGGCCGATTTTCAGATATTTAAGATCTGAAATCACAGAGTTAATTCAGTTTTAATATCGAGCTCCTTAAAAGCAAGAAAAAGGTGTGTATTTTTTTCGAATTACATAAGTGTCATTTGAAAAAGAAAATTAGTTTGAATTTATTCCAAGGGAATATTTAAGAATAGATATCATTATTGGGTTCTAAAATGCTCCCTAAAAATAATTCTACACCCGTTAAGCCTTCAGAAGGCTCTACTATGACTCATGAAGACGAAGAAACACAATATGAGATATCAAAATTACAAGAGCAAATGCACCAAATTTTGCTATCGCAAAGAGCAACAAAAAATGAAATCGAAGTTTTGAAGAAAGGCACGGAAACTAAGATGGATGGTTTGAAGAAAAGTGTGGAAGCTAAGATGAATGGTTTGGAAGCTAATATGGATGGCATGGAAGTGGGCATGGAAGCTAAGATGGATGACATGGAAGCTAAGATGGATGACATGGAAGCTAAGATTGATGAAAAAATGAAAGAAAACATGGAAAACATGAAGAATGATTTGGAAAAGTTGATACAAGAAATGTTTCCTAATGGCGAAAAGATAGTAGAGGAAACTCATGATGAGAACAAAATAAATGTTAATCATGATATCATAAGCTCTAATGTTGGATGGAAGAACCACCATATTCCAAAGATGGATATGAGGAAGTTTGATGTCAAGGATCCCGTAACATCAATACTACAGATGGAGCAATATTTTGATCTCGATAATGTGAAAAACACACAAAAGGTATGCATCACAACTTTACATTTAGAACAAAATACATTTTTATGGTATCGATGGCTTTTATCCCATAAAAAAATTGTCACTTGGTCAATTTTTACGGAGGAAATGATAGCACATTATGAGAATAAAAAAAGAAACACCTTCTTTAGCTAACTGATAAATCTCAAACAAAAGGGTTCAGTGGCGAAGCACATTGAGGACTTCCAAAAATTGAATATAAGGGTAACTAATATTCTAGAGGAACACAGGATTGATGTCTTCATAGGGACTTTAAAGGATAACATCCAACATGAAGTTCGCGTTTGGGAACCTGATTCATTGGAAAAGGCATTCAGGTTGGCAAGAAAAATTTAATGTAAAATTAGGGCAACAAGGAAGCCTACCACTCACATATATAAACATGGAAGTGGTTCTACTCCTAGACTTCCACAACCTACAAGGTTGACACCACGAAAATTGGAAGAAAAAAGAGCAAAAGGGATTTGCTACAGTTGTGATATCAAATACACTAAAGATCATAAGTGTGCTGAGAAGAAATTATTTTACATAGATTTTGAAGAGGAAGAATAAAATGAACAAGAATCTTCAAAAGAAGAAGATATACACTAGGAACCAACCCTAGAAGGGGAAGAAATGAGTCTGACCATATCGTGTAATGCATTGGCAAGAATTACTACTCCTCAAACTCTCAAGATAGAAGGACATATCAAGAATAAAAAGGTAATAATGTTGATTGATTTGGGTAGTACCCATAATTTTATTCATTGTAAGGTAGCCAAGGAATCACATTTTTTCTATACCCAGCACCAGAATGTCAAGTGATGGTTGCAAATGGAGGAACTATAAATTGCTCTGGAAAATGTCATAATATCAAGCTAACCATGGGGCAATATGTATTGAATATTCCAATGCTTTCCATTCCTATGGGAGGTGCTAATGTTGTACTAGGAGTACAATGGTTACAATCTTTAGGGACAGTAGCTTTTAATTTTCAAGAAATTTTCTTGAATTTTTTTTCAGAAGGAAAGGAATTTGAATTACGGGGTATCACAGGGAAGCTGGGAAAGATAATAAGTTTTAATGTCATGAAAAAGCTTCTAAAGAAAGAACAACGAGGTGTAATTGTACAATTATGCTCACTAGAAGTTCCAACATAAAAATCTTCTATTTCTGCAGATCTCCAAAAAGTCTTGGACAATCATTCCAAGGTGTTTGAAATTCCCAAAGGACTCCCACCAATTCGTGATCATGATCATGCGATTCATTTGATTCCAGGAAGTTTTCCTCCAAACATCAAGCCTTATAGATATCCTTATGTCCAAAAGAGCGAAATTGAATGTTTGCTTGCAAAAATGTTAGAGGCTGGTATAATTCAACATAGTCAAAGTTCTTTCTCTGTTCCAGTAGTATTGGTGCACAAGAAGGATGGATCATGGCGCATGTGTCTGGATTATAGGGAGCTCAATAAGCTCACCATTAAAGATAAATTTCCCATTCCTATGATTGATGAATTATTGGATGAATTACATGGAGCAATTTATTTTAGCAAGTTTGATATTCGTTTAGGATATCATCAAATTAGAATGAAGACTGAAGATATTCTGAAAACAACATTTCGAACTCATGAGGGTCACTATGAATTTTTGGTCATGCCTTTTAGCATTACCAATGCACCTTCTACATTTCAAGGGTTGATGAATTCCATTTTCAAACCCTTCCTTAGAAAATTTGTGCTAGTATTTTTCGATGATATACTAATCTACAACAGGTCTTGGAAGGATCATGTTCAACATATTGAGAGGGTGCTCAAACTATTGGAGGAGAAACAATTATATGCAAAAACATCCAAATGTTTCTTTGGAGTACAAGAGGTGTAATATCTGGGTCATATTGTATCTCCTGAAGGTGTTAAGGTAGACCCTAACAAAATTAAAGCCATTAAGGAATTGAAAGTCCCCACAACCATAAAGAAGTTGCGAGGATTTCTCGGGTTCACAGGGTATTATCATAAATTTGTTAAGAATTATGGGAGAATAGAAGCACCTCTAAAAACATTATTGAAGAAAGATGCATTTTCATGGACTGCTGAAGCAACTAAGGCCTTTGAACATCTTAAAGAGGCAATGTGCCTAGCACAGGTCTTAGTTATGCCAAAATTCACAAAAACCTTTAGTGTGGAATGTGATGCCTCAGGAAATGGAATTGGTGTTGTTTTAATGCAAGAAGTAAGACCCATTGCTTTTGAAAGTCATCCAATGAAAGTAAAGTATTTACAGAAAGCTATTTATGAGAAGGAAATGTTAGCAATACTACATGCACTAAAGAAATGGCGACCTTACCTAATGGGAAGAAACTTCAAGGTAAGAACTGATCATGATAGTCTTAAACACTTTTTGGAACAAATACTATCTTCAGAAGAGCAGCAAAAATGGGTCACAAAGATGTTGGGTTACGACTTTGAAATAATTTACAAAAAAGGGAAGCTAAATTTTGTTGCAGATGCACTCTCAAGAAAGAATGAAGAGGTGGAAGCATTGCTTTGTGCCATTTCTATTATCCAACCAGATTGGATAACCAAAGCAAGGGATGAATGGAAGAAGGAAGAAGAAGTGTAGACACTCATTCAAAAGTTGCAGCAAGATCCTAGTACATCTAATACATTTAGTTGGAAAAATGATTCCTTATGGTACAAAGATTGCTTATATCTTTGTAATAATTCCCAACTAAAACAAAATATTCTTTTGGAATTGCACACTTTCCTTTAGGAGGACACTCAGGATTTTAAAAAACTTACCACATGGTGAAGAAAGAATTTTTTTGGGATGGCCTTAAATCTGATATTCAAAAGTTTGTGGCAGAATGTTTTGTTTGCCAACAAAATAAAGTTGAGACAATTAAGACCCCGGGTCTTCTACAACCTTTATCCATTCCAAGTCAATGTTGGGAGGGGATTTCAATGGATTTTATCATAGGTTTACATAAGTCCGAAGGAAAGAGTGTCATCATGGTGGTAGTTGATAGACTTACCAAGTATGCACACTTTTGTGCATTATCTCATCCATTTAAAGAAAGTACAGTTGCTACTACATTTATGGACACAATTCAAAAGCTACATGGAAACCCAAAGGTTATTGTGAGCAACAGAGATCCCATTTTTACTGGAAATTTTTGGACAAAGTTATTTTCTTGTTTGGGTACTCAATTAGCTCATAGCTCATCTTATCATCCTCAATCCGATGGTCAAACTGAGATAGTAAATAAATGTTTGGAAGGATATCTTCGTTGTTTTGTATCCGATAAACAAACACAATGGGTCAAGTGGTTACCTCTTGCTGAATGGTGGTATAACACTTCCTTCCATACTGCAGCAAAAATGACCCCATTTATGGCACTTTATGGATATCATCCACCATCCATCACATCATCCTTAAGAGAAAATTCTAAGGTTCAAGCAGTGGAAGATCACATCGAGCATCAGCAAGAAGTTCTCCAACTCTTAAAGGATAACCTGAATTTGGCACAAAATCGAATGAAACAATAAGCAGATCAACATCGCAGCGAGAGAAGTTTTGATGTAGGAGATTGGGTATTTTTACGGCTACAACCATATAAACAAATGTCCCTCAAGCAAGCTAAGAAGGATAATAAATTATCGCCAAAGTACTATGGTCGTTACAAGGTGTTGCAAAAGATTGGTACTATGGCATACAAATTGGAGCTTCCTGCTTCTTCGCGAGTACATCCAGTTTTCCATGTTTCATGCTTAAAGAAGGTTACAGGTGAAAATCTTCCAGTTCAAACAGTATTGCCAGAACTTGATGGGGAAGGGAAAATCATATTGGAACCTGAAGCAGTCATGGAAAAAAGAACTCGACAGCTACGAAATCGATCAATTTGAGAGTATCTCATCAAGTGGAAGAACTTACCCACTGAAGATTCTACATGGGAGGATGAGAATTTTATACAGAAGCACCCAGAGCTACTCAAGCGTTGAGGACAACACTTTTTTGAAGTAGAGGGGAATGTTAGGTCCCTATATTACTAGTTTAGTCCCTTATTGTTATTAGTGTAGCCCCCTTATTGTTATTGTTGTACCCCTGTAACCCCAATATTGTCATTATTGTGCCCTTACATTGTTATTGTTAGGTCGGCTAGGATTATATTATGGGCCCATGGACTCCTATATATAGAAGGAGGTTTTGGTCATTTGTATCATCCAAGAATTGTTCATTTATGTAATGTATTGGAGGTTTCCCCCTCAAAGTGGCTATTTCTAAGGTGTTGATCTCTCTTTTCTTCTATTTTTGGAGCTGGTTTCATAACAGAAGCTCACAAAGTAGGCTATTGTCTTCTTTTGACAATGTAAAAGGGAGGATGAAGATAGAATTCCTATAATCCTTGGTCCCACAACCTCAAGGTGCAGGAGATTATAAGAAAGCATCATTTTAGTTTAGTGCCAAGGACATCCATCCTACTGACCGGATGGAATTACATAAGCAGACCGGTGAGATGGTGGCCTCAACATTGACAAGTGCTGCTATGAGCTTGTCAAAACTACATGTGTCTTTATCCAGCACCCAATCACAGCTCAAGATGGAGAGGACATTGCCATGGCCAGAGACTCAAGGATCAAGACTTTAGAAGACATGATAGTGAATCTTGGGCATGACCCAAACAATATTCAAGCTGTGGAAGAGCTGATAAAGAAAAATAATGCTAACATAGCATCCCTCTGGAAATAGTTAAAGATGCCAGTGACAGAAGACCCCTTAGCTAAGGGCATTAAGGAAGACAAGGCACAGAAGGTAGAATTGATGAAGCTGGTTATTGAACAGTCTGCCCAAATAAAACAAATGGAGACTGAGATGGAGAAACTACTGAAGGAAAAAGAAGAAGAAGCTCGAGGGACACTCATCCCCTTAGAAGTTGTCCCCATCTCATCCATTCCATCAGCTGTTCTAGCAACTTCTGGAGCATCCAGTGGGATAGATCAACTATCCAATGCAATGGAGAGCATGACCCTACAAACAAAGGAGATCAAGAAGTTGGAGGCACAAATTGGCATCCTAAGGGATCAAAAGGCTAGATCAAAAACTGCCCATGAGATAGCCAAGAAACAGATAGAAAGGTTGGAGAAGGAACAAAAGGATTTCTCTACCAGCAACATATTGGGCCAAATGAAACTGATAGTTTGGGGAAGAATCATAAAGACAGTGGATTGAATGTGGCATTCCATCCACATTATTTTTGAACAGAAGGAGCTAATTGACAGATGCAAGGTGGCTATTGATAAAGCCAATAAGAAGTTGGGAAATATGCCAAAAATAGCCCCCAAGATCATAAAATTTCTGAACTCAAAAACCAGTTTTGATTTGGAAGAGCTGGATGTACAAGATAGGACCGAAACCATCCTAGAGGTAAGAAGGGTCCTCACTAAAAGAAATTTAGTGAGGCAATTGGAAGATAAATGCTATGAATTGGACATGGCCATTGGAATATTCCTGAACAAGATTGAGCCCCTAAGGGCCAAAGGACTACCCTCACTGTATGTGATCAATAATAAGTTGGTCCAAAAGGGAGATTAAATGACGAAGCTCAGGGAAGTGGCTAAGGTACCACCAAGTTTTCCAACATTAAAGGAAACGTAAACGGGAAGTTTGTTTTGGAGCTCCTGAGCAATGATATCTTCATTCAACATGAGCTGAAGCATGTTTTCATCACCAGGCCTACTTTAGAAAATACACAGAGGTAGATGAAGTGTACAGACAGGTCATAGGTGCGAGGATTCCTGGAAAGAAGGAGTGGGGAAAACTGTGCATGTGCCGGGATTGAAAGGGCATGATGGACACGTCAGCACAGCCACCGATTGATCTGAAAAGTAGTGTCGTGTCATATTTAATAATTCAGAAGTGGTGACCCAAAAAAAAAAACAGAGCCAGATGTCAAGGCCACCAGTGTTGCCTTTTCGTGACCACCTCAACCACCTTCAGCCCACTTTTTGATTTACGAAGAGTTGTCAAAGTTAATGTTATAGTTAGAAGTTAATTTTACAGTCAGCGTTTTGCCAGAGATATTTTTTTTTGGGCCTTGCATGGCCACATTTGTCAAGTTTTAATTAATTGTAGTTAATGAAGATTTCCAAAGTAGATTAGGGAAATCAACGTAGTTACAGTTAAATACTTCTTGTATCTTCATTATCAATGGTTGGACCTTGTTAGACTCTCTGTTGTAAAAGATCATTGTATTAGAGCACTATAGTTTTTGCTAAGCATCAATAATAAGAGACCGTTCACAAGATTCTTGAGCTATGTTAATGGTGATGTTTCTTCTTCTGTGTTAAATGTTTTCTTCTTTATCTTTCATGCTATGCATCAATTTATCTAATTGTAAAACAGAAAATTTAGATTACGATTTACTGAGAGAGCACCTTAATTATATATGTGTTTACTATCTTAATGTTTTCTTCTAAATTATAGTTAAAGAATTCTTAACTATTCTTGAGCTATTACTAAACTCACTACTTCCTTTCATCTCATATTCACACTGCCAGTAAGATCCAGTCAGCATAGTTAGCTTGCCCTGTGAATGCCCTTTGAAAATTTGATGCACAATTTCAGCCTTTTATGACTCCATAGCCCAATGGATTAAGCTCTACAGCTCTATCTGTCCAACCAATAAAATCAATCAAAACAAATAGCCCTCTTAGTTTCTATAACTAGCCTAATATCAACATTTATAACTATCAAGCTAAATCATAAAAGCAGAGAGAGCCCTCTCTGAGTCTAGAAATGCTAGGTCCTGGACTCCAAAGTGGTTCGATGTTGTCCTCTATCGTTTATTCTTGCCAATATTATAAATTATAGGACCAAAACAACTAGCACAATTTGATTTCCCATGAATTTGGTAATTGGGATACCAATCCCCACTGTGGGTGACATCAAGCTTCGATAATTCACGTATTTTGTAAAGAATCATTTAAAATGGATCGAGACAATGATCCTTTTTGAATGTACAGAAAAGAATAGCTCTCTATGTGTACATGGAGTTCCTACACCTAGTGAATTGTATATAGCTAAGGAGAAAATTATGTGGAGCCTTATGTTTGTTTATTCTTTCAAATATGCTCAAAATTTTTCTATCACCTACCACGAGAATTGGATAATCCTAAATGGTTAAAATCAATATATTGTTTTAAAAGAAGAAAATATTCTTAGTTGTAGAAAAAAATCATAGGGAGTCTCTCTACTACTCTCTCTTTGGTATTCCCTTGAACCATTTTGAGAGATATAGTGTTTTTCTTCGGTCTCATGATATGAAGTGGCTTAGGATGAAGTTTCATTTTCCTACCATGTAGCGTATAGTGGAGTTAGAAGTAGAATTTTGGATTTCCATTCACTCTCAATTAGGTATTTATGCACAAGAAGAAATGGTATACCTATTTTGTGATTAGAGAAAATTTTATTATAAATCCCCACACTTTGTTTCATCATCTTCAAAATCCAATATGAGTGACCTTCATTACATCAGTACATGAAACCTATTCAATTGGGGGGCAATGTTGAGTCATATAAATATGATTATTTCTTATAACATTCTCCAATATTTGCCTCATTTTACATATATGTTAATATCAAGTTAAGGAATTTTTTATGAAATGGATAAGCCTAAAAATTAGTTATCCTTTATTACACTCTTTAAATCTTACTAAACAATACTTTGTAAGTAGAATAATTATATATCCTTTGACCATTATGGTGAGTGATTGCAACTTTTCATTAAATGGTTTTGTTGTAGAAAATGCTAGATGAGTATATATTACAAATACAAAAGCCATAGAATGATGACCACCATAAATAAATAAAATTTTATGTCTGATCTCTAACCACCAATGACATTTTCCACTTAGACAATTGGGAGCCGAATATTTTTTTCCTAATTTGATTTTTTAGGAATCAAATGAGATTGGAAAATGGTGTAACCACATTTTTTTTAAAGTGGAAAAAGCAAAACCATTTCATAATTTTAGATGGTAGTTAATATGGCTCAAATATTTATTTTGAATCCTAATTGTGCCTTAATTTTGGATCCTTATTTCATCCTAACATTTGAACATATATGCTATATCCGAGTTTAATTTAATATATAGAGTTATTTGTTTCTTTATTATTGAGTATTCATATATTTGAATCATGATTAAATAGCCATTGAAGTTTCTTCAACAATATTATATTCTAGGTTGGAGGCCCACTTCCATGAGTAGGAATCATTCTATGTTTCATAGCTAGATAGGCCATTAATATTGTAGAAGATTTTGTAATTCTGTACTTAGATTTATATTTAGTTATTTCTTCAAAGAATAAGATGTCAAAACTTTCATTTTTTATTCATGCTCATAGAAATTACAAAATACATAAGCAAATAGATGACATGATCATTCATTTTTATTACTATTGTTTCCATTTTGAAATTTTGATGATTTCATAAACTGAATAAATGCCAGCTGGGATAAAAGTATAAGCATTTTCTCAAATTGATTCATGGTATTTTTAGTTTCACTATTTTATAGACAAACTTGTTTTTGCTAATAAATTGCATCATGCATAGAAAATGTACAATAGCCTCAAAATAAAAAGAATTTCCCTTAGTTGACAATTTAATTATTTGATGAGTTGATTATTCATTTAGGACAGTTAACTTGTCTCAACGTATATGCTTCCAACCTTACAAATATCTATTTTCCTAGATCAATGTTATAGTGAATAAACACATCAACCATGGCTAGGGTTATGTGAATTTCTACTTAAGCTGATTTTTGGATCTTGAATAATTTCCCTATTCCCCAAATAAACCTATTCTAATACCAATATAACATGTCAAATATCATGGATAATACACTATATAGTTCATAACAATAAATTTGATAAATGAAATTGAAATATATGTTATGAAGGTCAAATTACTTTAAATTATAGATTTGTTAATTATTAGTTTTAAACTTTTGCATGAAATTGATAAAATGTGAAAAATAGAGAAAAAAAATTAATCACGCATCATCCAAAATAAATGAAAAGATTTTATTTGGGAAACCCTTATGGAAGAAAACCAACTAGAATGTGAGGTTTTTGTGTTGTCTTTTCTCTTGTATGAAATTAATTTCAAGTACAAAGGATAAGGTTGTCCCTATGGAGTCACCTGAGACCTATTTCCTATTAGGCTACTATAGAACACCAACACCTTCTATTATTCTCTTTAAATCCCACTTGTATTTTATCTACTCTACTATGAAATATGATACAATAGAATAGAACCCCTACTCCTCCTAGTGGCCCATTTTTAATACAGGATGATATCTAACTATGGTTTAGGTTTAACTCCTTCAACTCTCAACTAGAGTTACAAATTTGAAATTTTTAGCATCTTCTTCATATTCCACACATAGACAACCCATTTTACATGAGTAACTAGGGATGGCATGGATCATATTGAACCATGGTGGTCAAAATAAAAGGTCAACTTACAAAAGGCATAAATTTGACATACAAACTCCAATTGACATCTTTTTTGTAGTATTGGAATAAGTGTCGAATATTTCTAGGGGATTTAACACAATAAAAGTTTTTTGAACCCAAAAAAACTTCATTTAATTCCTGACAATGGTCCCAAAAGGTTTCAGACCCCAATTATCCAAATTGTCACCAACCCGTAAAAATGACCATACAATATGATTCCTCCAATTCTTCCACGTTCAAAGCATTGAGATAAATTGAAAATAATATAGTGATCATATCCACACACACACATGTGTGTGTGTGTGTGAATTCTATTTATAAGTGTATATAACATATAAGTATTGGTTGTGGGGTGTTGACATTGTGATAGTTGTTAAAATGTGGGCTAGCATCAAGTTGCAATTCAATATGATGTAAATAATTATAGTGTACATCTTATAATTGGGTGAGGTATCACAAAGCATAATTGACACATCCATGGATATTGAAAAAAATAATTCCATGCGAAAATTCCTAATCACAAACATGATAGAGCATTCCATAATGAAAAAACTATTAAAATTAACTCATTTACATATAATACATAATAAATAATACTAGTTTATATCTACATAGTCATTATCTAGTCATAAATGTTTATCCATTTTATATATTAGTAATTAACATTAGTCATTTATATGATCATGTCACTTCAAGTTTTTAAAGTGTTCTAGTATTTATCTTATAAAATATCATGACGAAATTTCATTATCATGTAGTCACAAACTTGTCATTTGTATTAGCATAATTAATTCTCTTCTATCACATAACCTAGTCTAAACAACGAAACTTTACTATTGTGCACTATGATATATTTTCCTCTATAATAGTAATTCCCCATCATACAATAAGTTCTACCCTCTTAATTCTATCACCCGTTGATCCATTTCTCCTAAAGACACCTCCAACATGTCATGTAGGTGCTCTTGCTTTTTCTTCGATAATGAAACATAACTCAAGTTTGGAAAGCATAGATACATCTCATAACATGTTACTCGCTAAATTTCGCTCTATAAAGTAGGATTCCTTCATTTATTGGATGATCTCCATCTTTATGTATTTTTTTGATAGATTTTATATATAACTTGAGTATGGATAGCTTTCATCTCTCTATATGCACTAGAAACAATACTCACATTTTCATCCTCTTGTTGGTGCTAGCATTAGAAAGCATAAGTAATTATCCCGTAAAATATATTTTTCCATCAATGTAGTTAACTTCACAATAATATAGATATAATATTCCATAATTGATGACACAACTAGAAAGATTAGAAATTGACACCATCATGTTGTATAAGAAAAATAAACGTCTACCTATTTTGTAAAGCTAAAAAATGATAGTGCATTTGATCAAATAATAATATCATAATAGCCCTCAACATTAAGTAATGTATCCTTGCAACAACACAATTATTTTCCCACTAAACATAGAAAATATTTATTAACATTGTTAGGTCTTTATATTACTAGTATAGTCCCTTATTGTTGTTAGTGTAACCCCCTTATTGTTATTGTTGTACCCCTGTAACCCCCATATTGTTATTATTGTGCCCTTACATTATTATTGTTAGGTCGGCTAGGATTACATTGTGGCCCCACGAGGATTACATTGTGGCTCCATGGACTCCTATATATAGAAAGGAGGTTTTTTCATTTGTATCATCAAAGATTTGTTCATTTATGTAATGTATTGGAGGTTTCCCCCTCGAAGTGGCTGATTTCTAAGGTGTTGATCTCTCTTTTTTTCTATTTTTGGAGCTAGTTTCACAACATTTGGTATCAGAGCTTTGGATTCTAGGGTTTTGCTGCTCCAAAGAAGCCATCGTGGAATTTTAGATATAAATTTTATTCTACGAAGGTTCAAAAGCTGAAATTTTTATAGAGCGAAGCCAAAATCCTGAGGAACGTCATGAAAAAAATTTAGATCTTGGTTCGCAATATTTTCGGAGATAAGATCTGTGAAAGTTAGGGATTTTTGCATGCTCCTGAATTTAACCTAAATAGGTCATCATGGAATTTTCGATATAAATTTTTTTCTCTGAGGGTTCAGAAGCTGATATTGTTACAGAGAGAAGCCGCCATCCTGAGGAACACCATGGAAACATTTCAGAGCTTGATTCACAATATTTTTGGAGATATGGTCTGTGGAAGTTAGGGATGTTTCAGGCTCCCGAATTTCATCTCAAAGAGGTGACCGTGGGAAAATTTTCATAACTCGCCCTCTCAGCATTGGATTGGAATTCTGTAAAAAGTGGCCACAAGTACACAGACTGTAGTTTCTTCTGTATCAATTTCAGAGCTGGAGGAGGAAACAATAATACGTGGCAAGTCATACAATTTCTCTCTATTGAACCAATCCATAATTATGTTATCGTAGGATATTGGGCATAACTTTTCCTTCAAGAATCCAAATCAGGTCAGACCTATGGCATTCGAAAGAATATTCAAAGGGCTATTTCAGGGCCGAATTTCAGTCATTGAAGATCCGAAATCACAGAGATAATTTAGTTTCAATATCGAGCTCCTCAAAATCAAGAAAAAGGTGTGTATGTTTTTTTCAAATTGCATAAGTCTTGTTTGAAAAATCAGTTTTAAGTGATTCCAAAGGCCTATTGAGCATAGATATCAGTATTGGGTTATAAAATGCCTCCTAAAAAGAATTCAACACCCATTAAGCCCTCATTTTACTCTACTATGACTCATGAAGATGAAGAATTGCAACATGATCTATCAAAATTACAAGAGCAACTGCACAAAATTTCGCTCTCGCAAAGAGCAACAAAAAATGAAATGGATGTTTTGAAGAAAAGCATGGAAGATAAGATGGATGGTTTGAATAAAGGCATGGAATCTACGATGGATGGTTTGAAGAATGGTATGGAAGAAAAAATGGATGGTATGGAAGAAAAATTGGAAGGTTTGAAGGAAGACATGGAAGGTTTGAAGGAAGGTTTGTCAAAGTTGATACAAGAAATGATTCCTAATGGTGAAAATATAGTAGAGGAAACTCATGATGAGAAAAAATTAAATGTTAATCGTGATTTCATAAACTCTAATGTTGGATTAAAGAACCACCATATTCCAAAGATGGATATGAGGAAGTTTGATGGCAAGGATCCTGTAACATGGATACTACAGATGGAGCAATATTTTGATCTCAATAATGTGCAAAACACATAAAAGGTACGCATTGCAACTTTACATTTAGAAAAAAATACATTTGTATGGTATCGATGGCTTTTCTCTCGTAAAAAATTGTCACTTGGTCAATTTTTTTGAAGGAAATGATAACACATTATGAGGATACAAAGAGCAACACCTTCTTCCAACTTGATTGATAAATCTCCAAACAAAAGGGTTCGGTGGTTGAGCACATTGAGTACTTCCAAAAATTGAATATAAGGGTGACGATGACTCCGGAAGGAACACGAGGATTCATGTCTTCATATGGACTTTAAAAGGATAACATCCAACATGAAGTTCACGTTTGGGAACCTAGTTCATTAGAGAAGGCATTCAAGTTGGCAAGAAAAATTGAATGTAAAATTATGACGACGAAGCCTACCACTCACATCTATAAAGGTGGAAGTATTTGCTACTCTAGGTGGCCACAACCTAAAAGGTCAACACCACAAAAATTGGAAGAAAAAAGAGCAAAAGGGACTTTCTACAGTTGTGATAGCAAATACACTAAAGGTCATAAGTGCGCTGAGAATAAATTATTTTACATAGATTGTGAAGAGGAGGAAGAAAATGAACAAGAAACTTCAAAAGAAGAGGATATATACTAGGAACCAACCCTAGAAGAAGAATAAATGAATCCGACCATATCGTGTAATGCATTGGCAGGAATTACCACTCCTTAAACTCTCAAGATAGAAGGATATATCAAGAAGAAAAAGGTAATAGAGTTGATTGATTCGGGTAGTACCCATAATTTTATTCATTGTAAGGTAGCCAAGGAATTGAATTGTTTCCTATACCCAGCACCAGAATGTCAAGTGATGGTTGAAAATGGAGGAACTATTAATTTCTCTGGAAAATGCCATAATATCAAGCTAACCATGGGGGAATATGTATTGAATATTTCAATGCTTTCCATCCCAATAGGAGGTGCGTGTTGTACTAGGAGTACAATGGTTACAATCTTTAGGAATGATAGCTTTTATTTTTCAAGAGTTTTCTTGAAATTTTATTTGGAAGGAAAGAGAAATCGAATCCACGAGGTATTATCGCGAGGGCTTGAGGAAAGATAATAAGTTCTAATGTCATGACAAAGCTTCTAAAGAAAGAAAAATGAGGCATAATTGCACAATTATGCTCACTAGAAGTTCCAACATCAAAATCATCTATTTCTGCAGATCTCCAAAAATTCTTGGACAATCATTCCAAGGTTTTTGAAACTCCAAAAGGACTCCCACCTATTCGTGATCATGATCATGCTATTCATTTGATTCCAGGAAATGTTCCTCCAAACATCAGGCCTTATAGATATCCTTATGTCCAAAAGAGAAAAATTGAACGTATGATTGCAGAAATGTTAGAGGTGGGTATAATTCAACCTAGTCAAAGTTCTTCCGCTGCTCCTATAGTATTGGTACACAAGAAGGATGGATCATGACGCATGTGTCCGGATTATAGGGAGCTCAATAAGCTCACCATTAAAGATAAATTTCCATTCTTGTGATTGATGAATTATTCGATGAATTACATGGAGAAATTTATTTTACCAATTTGGATCTTCATTTAGGATATCATCAAATTAGAATGAAGACTGAAGATATTCTGAAAATAGCATTTCAAACTCATGAGGGTCATTATGAATTTTTGGTCATGCCTTTTGGCCTTACCAATGCACCTTCATTTCAAGGGTTGATGAATTCCATTTTAAAACCGAGGTCTTGGAAGGATCATGTTCAACATGTTGACGGGGTGCTTAAACTATTGCAGGAGAAACAATTATATGCAAAAACATCCAAATGTTTCTTTGGAGTACAGGAGATGGAATATCTGGGTCATATTGTATCTCACGAGGGTGTTAAGGTAGACCCTAACAAAATTAAAACCATTAAGGAATGGAAAGTCCCCACAACCATAAAGCAGTTGCGAGGATTTCTCGGGCTACCAGGGTATTATCGCAAGTTTGTTAAGAATTATGGGAGAATAGAAGCGCCTCTAACAACGTTATTGAAGAAAGATGCATTTTCATGGACTCCTAAAGCAACTAAGGCCTTTGAACATCCCAAGAGAGCAATGTTCTAGCACCGATCTTATATGCCCGAGACTTCACAAAAACCTTTATTGTGGAATGTGATGCCTCAAGAAATGGAATTGGTGATGTTTTAATGAAAGAAGGAAGACCCATTGCTTTTGAAAGTTGTCTAATCAAAGGAAAGTATTTACATAAAGCTATTTATGGGAAGGAAATGTTGGAAATACTACATGAACTAAAGAAATAGTGACCTTACCTAATGGGAAGACACTTCAAGGTAAAAAATTATCATGATAGTCTTAAATAATTTTTAGAACAAATACTATCTTTGGAAGAGAAGAAAAAATGGGTCACAAAGATGTTGGGTTATGACTTTGTAATCATCTACAAAAAGGGAAGCTAAATGTCTTTGCAGATGCACTCTCAAGAAAGGATGAAGAGGTGGAAGCATTTCTTTGTGCCATTTCTATTATCCAACCAGATTGGATAACCAAAGCAACGGATGAATGGAAGAAGGATGAACAAGTTTGGACACTCATTCAAAAGTTGCAGCAAGATCCTAGTACATCTTATACATTTAGTTGGAAAATGATTCCTTATGGTACAAAGATCACTTATATATTTTCAAGAATTCCCAACTAAAACAAAATATTCTTTTGGAATTGCACACTTCTCCTTTAGGAGGACACTCGGGATTTTTAAAAACTTACCACAGGGTGAAGAAAGTTTTTTTTTGGGATGGCCTTAAATATGATATTCAAAATTTTGCGGCAGAATGTTTGGTTTTCCAGCAAAATAAAGTTGAGACAATTAAGACCCTGGGTCTTCTACAACCTTTATCCATTCCAAGTCAACGTTGGGAGGAAATTTCAATGGATTTTATCACAGGTTTACCTAAGTCCGAAGGAATGAGTGTCATCATGGTTGTAGTTGATATACTTACCAAGTATGCAAACTTTTGTGCATTATCTCATCCATTTAAAGAAAGTACAGTTTCTACTACATTTATGGAAACAATTCAAAAGCTACATGGAAACCCAAAGATTATTGTAAGTGACGAAGATCCCATTTTTACATGAATTTTTTGGACGAAATTATTTTCTTGTTTGGGTACTCAACTAGCTCATAGATCATCTTATCATCCTCAATCCGATGGTCAAACATAGATAGTGTATAAATTTTTGGAAGGATATCTTCGTTGTTTTGTATTTGATAAGCAAGCATAATGGGTCAAGTAGTTACCTCTCGTTGAATGGTGGTATAACACTTCCTTCCATACTACAACAAAAATGACCCCATTTATGGCACTTTATGGATATCATCCACCGTCCATCACATCTTCTTTAAGGGAAAATTCTAGGGTTCAAGCAGTGGAGGATCACATCGAGCATCAACAAGAAGTTCTCCAACTCTTAAAGGATAACCTAAATTTGACACAAAATCGAATGAAACAATAGGAAGATCAACATCGCAGTGAGAGAAGTTTTGATGTGGGAGACTGGGTATTTTTATGGCTACAACCATACAAACAAATGTCCCTCAAGCAAGCTAATAAGGATAATAAATTATCACCAAAGTACTATGGTCCTTACAAGGTGTTGCAAAAGATTGGTACTATGGCACACAAATTGGAGCTTCCTGCTTCTTCGCGAGTGCATCCAGTTTTCCATGTTTCATGCTTAAAAAAGGTTATAGGGGACAAAATTCCAATTCAAACAATATTTCCAGAACTTGACGAGGAAGGAAAAACCATATTGGAACCTGAAGCAGTCACGGAAACAAGAACTCGACAACTACGAAATCGATCAATTTCAAAGTATCTCATCAAATAGAAGTACTTACCCACTGAAGATTCTACATGGGAGGATGAGAATTTTATACAAAATCACCCGAAGCTACTCAAGCGTTGAGGACAACACTTTTTTGAAGGAAAGGAGCATGTTAGTTCCTTATATTACTAGTATGGTCCCTTATTGTTGTTAGTGTAATCCCCTTATTGTTATTGTTGTACCCCTGTAACCCCCATATTGTTATTATTATGCCCTTACATTATTATTGTTAGGTTGGCTAGGATTACATTGTGGCCCCATGGACTCCTATATATAGAAAGGAGGTTTTTTCATTTGTATCATCCAAGATTTGTTCATTTATGTAATGTATTGGAGGTTGCCCCCTTGAAGTGCCTGATTTCTAAGGCATTGATCTCTCTTTTATTCTATTTTTGAAGCTGGTTTCACAACAAGTATTCTTATAAGAAAAAGGAATGCCTTTTCTACAATAGTCGAATGTGGAAACCCATCCAATTTATATGGTTTGCTTATAATTCTATAATGTTTGTATCCAATGATGATAATAAAAGAAGTGAGGAATTCACTAAGAAAACCATCAATATTTTGATAACTTTTATGATAAGAAAAACCATTAATGCTACAAAAGTGACCATTAATAAGAATTTGGTTTCCATATTTCATTGAGTCAAAGCTACATTATCTTAAGAAAAGGAAATACTTTTCCTCCGTCACGCCTTGCTTATAGTGAGAGTCACATTTTAATAAAATAGATGTGTCTATTTCAAAAAGTATAGATATTTTTTTAAGAATATTGGAAGTGTCCTTCTCATATTCATATCCCAACAAATGTCTAGCAATTCGACAATTTCATATATTAGAATATTTCAATACACTTATATGTGTAGTAAATATAGTAAGTAGGTATCTTGTTCCTTTGATATACTATAGTTTATTACCCTATAAAATCAATTTCTAGCTCATCTCTATTATTAGTATTTGGCATTAAGGACCAATGTTCCACTCTAACTTTATTTTTCACTTTCATGTCTTCATATTTTCGACACATGAGATGAAAATTGGTAAGCATACCTAGAATGTCCATGTTTTTCTTCATAGAAACAACAAAAAACTATTTGTAAAAATGGAATGCCAAAATCCTCAACCAAGTAGTGCAACTCGGGAAACTAACACATAAAATTAGGAGGAAATTATGTGAATGTCATAGAACTCAAGGAAAATAATGCATACACGAAAATGATACATAAATCAAGAGAGCAGGAAAAGATGAGCTTACTCTCCGAATGCATAAATAGTTAGTATCTTATTGTATGAAAATGACAATCACTCCATTATTGACATGGTCGAATATGATCATTCTCTTAAGCTCTTGATATGGTCAACATTTATCATTTCATAATTTCTATTTATGTTGCATCTAAAATACAAAATGTAGAACTCTTATTATGTAAATTTCTTTCTTTGACCTTATTCATTTTATTTTTGGTTTTCTCTCATTTTTTTTTTCAAAATCACTGCATATTGTTTCAATGGTTTATAAAGAGATCATATTAGTTAGATCCATCAAAAATTATTTGTGTTCTTCCTCATAGAGAAAATTTCCAATGTCATGGAGGAAAAGGTAGAATACTCAACAATATTCACAATTTCTTAAGAGAATCAAAAGGGAGAACTTTCTAGGGGTATTTTGAGTTTATCTTCCTTGATAGGGGAATGCAATGTTAAGATTACAATAGGGTAGTCTCTTATCTTGTCCTTGTTCAATATATTATTATTTTTATTTTTATAGGTAGATACTATAAATTGGCAAAGTGGGACCTAAGACTCCACTCAAATCTAACACATTTCCCCTTCAACCAAGGGTTATCCTATGCCGTTGTTGAACATTAGGAAAGTAGCTATAGATGGCTTGGCTTATTGCAAAATTAGTAGTGAAATACATTTCTCTCATATCTTAGTTCTTGACTCCGCTAGGATCCTTCCCACTTTAGTATAATCATATCAAGAAACATTTTTATTTAGATCTAAATTTACACAAATTCAAGCAAAAGATAACATCATCTAACACCAACTCCTACCAATGATAGGTGAGCAACTTAATGTCAATTAATAGATTAACTAAGATATGTCATAATCATAAATTTGAAAGTGAATTATGACTATAAATCCATTGAATTGATCTATCATCTTCATCTATTAAGACATTGTTACAAATCTATAAAACCTTACTATCAAAATAAAATAAAATTAAAAAAATAAAAATAAAATAAAATAAAATTAATTTCAAAACTAGATAAAAATGTGATAAATTTCATTGAACAAATCACTTTAATGCATTAATTTTCTTACAACACCCTTCAACACTTTAATGCATTAATATTCTTACCACAACCTTTAACACTTTAATGCATTAATATTCTTACAACACTCTTCAAAATATTGGGTCCTTCTTCATTTATTCATTTTCCCATCGTATAAAACTCATGTATTTTAAAATAAAGCTAATATATATAGAAAATTATGCATAAAACTAATATATATGGAGAAAATTTTGGTTCGATAGAATCTAGGATTAGAACACAAGGAACACACATTCCTGTCCACCTATTTTCACAACGTTTTAGTTTAAAACAATATTAAATTTATTTTAACAAATCGTGGCCCTTCATTAACTTTACAAATATTGAAATGTATAAATAACTCTATATATTTAACCCCAAAAAAGTTGTAAAAAGTCAAAAAAGCAAAAATGTCCCAAAAGATAAAAAACAATTTCTTCATTTGAATATTCCAAGGCTCATAAGATCCCATGATCTCAAATAGTAAAATTGTGCATTCAAGTGGACTTTAAGAAAGATTCTCTTTGAGTAGTTGTAAAGAAAAGGCCCCTCACATGAATTTCGTGCCTTCTAGGATCCTCTCCATAGTTGAATTCATAAATTTGACCACACACACCCCGTTGTTGTAGGTGGAGTATCATCTATAATTTATTGACAAAATTGACTAGACTGCAAAATCCTTGTTGCACCAATAGTTGAGATTGAAAAAGAATCTATTAATATCTTATCATTACCACGAAACTACATAGTTGTTGCACCAATAGTTGAGATTGACTGAGAATCTATTAATATCATATCATTATCAGAATGTATCCACGAAACTACATAGTTGTTGCACCAATAGTTGAGATTGACTGAAAATCTATTAATATCATATCATTATCAGAATGTATCCACGAAACTACATAGTTGGGTTATGGTTTGGAATCTTGTGATGTGGTTTACCAATACATTGGTGGGAATATGGCACAACTAACAATTTATGGTTTGGAATCTATAGTACAAGTTATGGGCTAGCAATTTAAAATCAATTAAGAAAACTTGTTAGGTCACCATTTCAAATTTATAATAATAATTCATATCCCAACAAGTTATTGCAATATCTTTATATGTCTTCGTAATGAAACCAACATGTGACCCACCATTATCTTATCATATAATATTTTAATGTTATGTAGGATAATTTTTTATATTATAATTCTATTGAAAATCTACATTGTAGGCATGAGATTGAGGTATAATAAGATTTACCCATGTCAATATTGTTATGATGATGAGGATAAAATGTAACTGAACAAAACCTACCTATGTTTATCGGAAATGACTATTACATACCTATGCCAATCGATTCATCTCAGTAATGAAATTGAAATCAAAATTATGTCGACTAATTTATTTGAGAATGAAATCATTTATTAAAACATTATAACAATTTTGTTAAATTAATTAAGTATATTATTATTAATTTATAATATTTATTAAAAAGGAAATTTCGTAAATTCATGGATGGCATGTAATCCTTAATTAATTGGTTTAATTTGAGAAAATTTAAATCGAGTACTTGATAGCATAGAACTAGTTAATAAGTTTTAATATTGACCCCCAAAAAAATCTTTTTTATTATCTGTAATTTATTCCCATAATATATTTTTTTTGTTATTTTCTATCACAAAATTTATTACAATAAAGTAATTAAATGACATTTTTAAGAATTTTGATTAATTTTATGTAACATTTATTATGTATATATCCCTTTTTTATGTGTGTAAAGTTCAGTCATTTTATTATCAAAATTGAACATTTTAAGTGATAGTTCTTTGTGTTACTAGTCTACCCATTGAGAAACCAAAGTAGTAGTATAGATAAGAAGCTTAAGATTACAAGTGATGTGCTTAATCACTTCAATAGATAAAAAGAAAGCATTTTCCAAGTCCACAAGAAGTTCCAACCTATTGAAAATACAAAGGCTTTATTCTACAGAGCTATGCAAACTACAAAAGAAACTTCCCATCTACAACTACCCGAAAAGATACCACCTAAAAACTGTTCAAACTTGAATTGTCATTGCATAATGACATGGATATTCCACGCATTTAGACACATATGCTCAACCACGCAAAATGGGAGCTTCGATAGACCACGACTTACAAAAAGCCTTGAGCCTCAAACTACAGACATTTGCGAGCTAGAATTCTTGAGCCAACAATCAACAATCAGAGCCTAGAGGTTCCACACCCGATGCAACAACAATTGAGCCATGACAAGAGGCTCCTACAATAGACCACAAGCTCATGCAGCGTGCGAGCTATGGATGATGTGTGCCTTCCAACCATAGCTCATTAGCCAACGCTTATTACTCTGAGTCTTCCACCACCTCCCTATGCCTGCAACCATTGATATGTCCCTCGCTAGCTTGAAACAAATGAGAGTACAAATAAGAGGAACAAACCATTGGAGAGGCCTCTGGAAGTGTAGCTAGAGTTGAGTGACACTGATAAAACATGCTAACAAGCCTTTATATATTGCAAGCCACGACCTGTCACATCCAGTGATACCCACGACCATTGATATGGAGCTCATTTCAGAACTGAAAGAGTAACCATTTATAACACATGAGAGAGAAAATACGAGCATGAAGCTCGATCAAAGAAGCCTACGAATGGAGTGAAAGCAGTGGACGCATCAGGAGAGGTGAACCATAAACATGATTCTTGTAGGCCAGAGGAAGCCCCCTAGTCACCATGCAAAGACAAGGGACTGAAGAGTGCTAATTGAGAGATGAATGGAGATACATATTATCCATCTCTAAGAAAACCAATAAAGACCAAAGGTCGGGCCATTTAGAGAATGCACAACAATTAAAAGAAATGTAGGCATGGCCATGAGCAGGCATTGTTGATGGCACAGAGAGAATTGCAAAGTTTCTCACAAATGTCAAATAAGTGCCTAAAGGAGGATACCCATGAGCCCTGGAATATCTTCCTTCCATGAGTAAGGTGAGCCTGTCCAAATAATAATTAAGGGAATCATAAGCCTGTTATCCAAGAAGAGGGAAGTGTACAACAACTAGGGCGCATGAAAGCTATCACTGCATGAGAATTTAACCAAGTGTGGAAAGACGTAAAGGGAAATGAATGTTGCTACAGGTGGCTACTTATTCCAGATGCCTTGTTAATGATGGTGACAAGCAGCGAGATCCTTCACCCATTGTGGGGAATTATGTATATATATCTTATCTCAACTTATTATCGCTAAATATCAAAATACTAATAAACTTCCATCTTTTTCATATTGATAAGACTTATACAATGGGAAATATTTTCATGATTAACTACATAAACATAATAACTATTCTATGTTGTCATAATCAAATTCTCGTCTTTTTACTATTATAAGAGATCAATTTATATGAATGTATAAGTAGGATATCATAACCTTTTACAAGTTAGAAATATTTTAGCAACTTGTTATATTATTTTTATGGTTTAATATTAATAATTTATCCTATAGTAATTTAATATAATTATACACTATAAAAAATAATTAATTTCATTTTTGAAAATATGAAATTGAGAAGGTGTTAGATTAGTCATTTTGGTTTTTGTTTCATTTACTGAATGATGAAATTGTAGAAACTATATTGTAGATTTGAAACTGCTCATGAAGTGTTAATCAAAATCACAAGACACAAACCTACTCTACTACTTTGTAGACATTAATTCACAATTTAGAACAAAAATTTCAGACATGCACAAATAAACAACACACATGCAACAAGTATTTTTATCTTGGGAAAGAAATATTCTAAAAACCACAATTCCTATTATATTAATCAAAAGAAATATAGATGCATTGAAATTTATTTTCTCAACTAAACTCACACTGCAAGTGCACAACCTATCTCTCTGCTCACTGAAGGCCTCTGACCTAGACTTAGTCAATTTATGCCTTCACTTGAGCTCATATTTCCTTGCGTTGTTTCTTGAGGAATTATGCCCTTATTATTTAGGAAATTCCTCAAATTTATTGCGTAATTCCTCTAGGTTGATCAATTCACTACATGCAACACCTATACACTCAAAACTAGTCTAAAACTAGTGTTACACTCCCTTGGAATCTCCATCTCAACTAGGTAACTTGAATTATCTGCATGCACTAGATATTTTGGGTTGATTGATCAGTTAACTGGATGATCATTGAGTTTGACTGAAGTCCCACTGCACAACTTGACCCTCCACTAGTTCTTCCAATAGTTGGAACTAGTTTAACTAAAAACAACTTTAGATAACTGACCTTCATTGCTACAAATTAGCAATCAAACATGCTTAATTGAACTCTAACTCCTCCAACTCTAATTTACTAAGTGAACTAGGTGACACAAGCCATGTCACTCAAGTTAACATCATCTAAGTTGTTTGTTAATGTGGAAATTTGAATTCTCTCAATTTAATCAAGGAAAAATCAAATTGAGAATTTCTTGCTGCATCTTTCAACACTCCCTCTCAGCAAGAAAGGGATTATTAACCACCCCTATCTTGCACCTGTGGAAATCGAACTTCCCTGTTAACAAGGATTTTGTCAAAATATCAACATATTGTTCCTCTATCGGAATGTACTGCAACATCATTATATGCCTCTGCACACAGTCTCATAAATAGTAATACCAGATATCTATATTCTTGGATCGACCATGAAAAAAAGGATTTTTAGAGAGCTTGATGAAGCTCTAATTATCACATTAGATCACAGTTGGATCCATAATCTGACCAAAAAATCCAACAAGTATCTTTCTCATCCAAATACCCTCACAAGTTGCTTGAATGGTAACCATGTATTCGGCTTCTGCTGGGTTGAGTGCCACAAATATTTTCTTTATGTTGTACCATGAATCCGCTGTGGACCCAACACTAAAAATTCCAAATGATGTACTCTTTTGGTCTGAAGGACTCCCCACCCAATATGCATATGTGAATCTAGGGAGCTTCACTCCCTCTATCCATATGTATCATAGTCTAATCTGGGTAGTGCCTCTGGGGTACCGTAGAACATGCTTAGCTGCCCTCCAAAATAATTTGGTCAGTCGAACAATGGCTTGGCTCAACTGGTTGAATGCATAGCACATATCTAGCCATGTGTTCGCAAGATACATTAGTGAACCAAAAAAATGCATGTAAATAGTAGCATCCACTTCCTCACCTGAAGTGGCATCCTATTTCTTCCAGTTGGTTGCTAGAGGAGTCTCCATGGGTTTGAACCTGTCCATGTGAAACTTTTGAAGTATCTCGTTGGCATACTTTCCCTGAGACAAATAGTCTCTTTTCCACACTTCCAATCTAAGGAAGTAGTGCATGAGACCCATGTCCTTCATTTCAAACTCTCTTGCAAGGTCCTCCTTGCAAGATATGATGGGTTGTTCATCACCAATTAAAATCAAATCATCAACATATAAGACAATAATCAACAATTTACCTTCTTCCAAAATATGATAGACATTTGCATCCGCTTCACTTTTGGTGAAGCCCAAACCGGTGAGATAGAAATCGATCCTATTGTACTAAGCATGAGGTGCTTGCTTGAGATCGTATAATGCTCTCTTGGGTCTGCACACATGAGACTCTAGATCAAAGTCTCAAAGCCTTTTGATTGCTCAATATACGCCTCCTCCTCAATAACACCACTCAAGAATTTTGTTTTCACATCCATTTGGTGGATCTTCCACCCCATTTGCATAACTGTTGTAGAGGTAAATCCCCTCTGCAGACAGAGGAAATCCCTACTAGCCCAGATCGGGTCTAGCAACAATCGTATCACACTAAGGTGCAAGTTCCTAATTGCAATAAACCAAATGGAGAAGAAGGCTTACCTTCAATCCAACGTTGTTGTTTGTAGAGGAGATAGCACTCCCGTTCCCTTGCTCCGGCAGATCACAATCCTCACGCTCGCCGCAATCGAACACCTGCACACGCAAGAAACATGACAAACACAAGCGTAATATATGCAATTATGTATCAGTCAGAGAAGACACAACTCATGATCATAATGAACAATACGAGTGGAACCATAACCAAAGTCGCTTATCATTAATTTATACAAAGGAAAATACAACCTAGCTCTGACACTGAATCTTCCTTTGGCAGGTCATCAGTGGAATACATCTCGGTAAAGCTTGTCGGGAATGGGACAAGCCTCTCTCTTCGATCATCAATCTCCTTGCTACTGATTTGGCTCTATGAGGACTATCAAGGCCCTTGCAGCATTCTTTAGGCTATGAAGGCTCTTGGAGACTAGCTTGCAAAGGAAAATGGCAAGCTTATATAGATGGTGGAAGGGGAGTTGGGATCCGTACAATCGTGGGATTGGCCCTATCCTCAAGGAAGCTTCCATGAGAGGTGGAAAACCACTTCCTCTACATGGAGATCCGAAGCCAACCTCCCAATTCAATATAGAGACCAGTTCAGGAATTGGTTCGAGTCAATCTTCCACCATTTATTTTTAAAAAACACTCCTTAATAACCCTGGCGCGGGTACAACACTGAGACAGTGCGCCAGTTGGCGCACCCTCTTTGGAGGATTTCCCCCATTGGCGCGGGTATGACACTGAGTAGTCGCGCCAAGGCAAAAAAGGCTATTTTTAGGGTTTTTCACAAGGAATTGTCTTCAGGGGAATGAAAGTCCTTGTTCAAGGGGATGCCATGAAAGTGGTTTTAGGTCATGTCATTGCTCACAGGTCACGGAATAAGCCCTCCAATGTGCGGGACAGGGGATTGTAAGGACAGTGACAAATTACTGTGTAACAGATGTCCCCTAAATCATGAGGCCTGAGAGAGAGAGAGGGGTGAAATGCTTTACGAGAACGTGTTCAACTGAAAACACTGCCGTCGGAAAACCTACGTAGAGAAGTACAACTGATATCTCAAATACATGATATATGTGGTATGGGCGCAGCCATCCATAACAAAGTATACAATAATCCAGATCCAAGGCATGGACACAGCCATCCAGTAAGGATCGATAAATAGACTCAAGTATGGTCGCAGCCATCCAATGAATGAGTCATGCAACCAATCATAATAATCCACAAAATCGCAGCTTGGATTCTAACAGACAAAATCCAGGGTCTTGCGCTCCATCTCGAGCCGAACAAAGTACAATTTCAAGCATGCAAATAAGTGAGCTGAAGTCTAACCTGCAAGAACATCGCCTGATTACCAGCCAATGATGAAAGTTGTTAACAGACGCGAGAGGTAACACCAATAATGATAATGGCCCTCAAGGTACTATAGGTACAATCTATGGCATGTGAATCAGTGAGCTGGCGTCGAACACCCGTAGAATCACTCAATCGGAGGCCAGTGATGAAAACCTCACATTGAACGTGAAGAACCTGCCATTAGGGCATGTAGGCTCCAAGGTACTAGAAGGGAGTCTCTAGATCAGCTTCTCGGATAATGAGCTGAAGTTGACAGGAAGTGACCTTGATCGAAGGTGGGCCATAGTGTTTCCCACATCATCGACGCGAGACAGAGGAACATAATGTCTTTGTGAATCAGGATCAAATGAGAATCAGAGGAAGGTTGAGACTTTTGCAGAGGTCAACTTCTCTTGAACATATCGACGGCACGACAGTGGATTTGGTAGTATTTGACATCAACAGATCAGGGGTCATGATGACGAGGAAAAGAGCAGATGAGAGGTCAAAAGGGATTACCTAAACCCACGGAGGCAATCAGATAATGAGGTGAGATGTCCCCAACCCGACACGAATGCAGACAAGTGCCATGTTCAAGAGCAACATACTACCGACATGACAACGATTTTGGTTCCATTTTTCCCCACCATTTCTGGCAAGTACCCCAATTATTTTTCAAAACAAGCTTGAAGGGGATAGGATATGCTTGTAATATAAGTCCGTCCTTCAGACGAATCCATCCTAGTACATTTAACGAGCCCTAGGAAGGAGAAACTCGAATATCGTCATTATGACTGAATCCAATGTCATCAGGGTTTAACGAGTCTGACAAAGGAAGAACTTGGCATCTTTTCATGTTTAGAGAGTTTGAAAAGACAACAAAAAAGTAAACTCCAACGGTCCCTTTTCGTAAATAGTTCCTCAGACCCAAAAAGGTAGAAAACTATATCTGAGAAAACCTCCTAGTCGCGATAGGCTAGGGTATTCATTTTTCGTAAGTAATCTATCCCAGCCCGAAAAAGGGGTAAACGTATACTGGGTAGATGTCGTTTTGTGGCCACTTTAATGAGATCGAAACGACAAGGGACTCGACAATATTTTCATGTTTAAAGAGTCAGAAAAGAGCTAAAATATGACTCCAAAATTACTTTTTCGTGTTTTTACCGAGTCCGAAAAAGTATAAAATGCAACTCGTATCACCGTCGAAGCTACGAAAAAACCTGTCGCTGCACAGAAAAGCAAGTGTAAAATCCATTTTTTGACAAAATATATTGAAATATTGAGAAAATTGACTTTTAAAACCTAATTTTGACTTCAAAAGTTATAAATATGCCATAAATGGTAAAACCATATTTACTTTTACTTTTTACCTCATCTGGAGAGCAACAATGGTCATTTTGTGTGCGAACTTGCAGCGGTGATTTCGACTAATCCAGGAAACCATTCAGATCCTCATTTGTTCCAGGTAAGAGGCACTCCCTTAAGCTTTGTTTTGATCCATTCTTTATGGTTTTCCATTGTGTATTCGATCTCTGGAGGAGACCTTTTGAAATTTTAGGGCTCCGCCCATTGGCACGGGTATCGGGCATAGACCCGTGCCAATGGAATTTTACTCACAAAGGGGTCATGCCAACTGGCGCGACTGTTAGGAAAACAGTCGCACCAATGGTGCAATGCGGTTTTCCGCTTTAAATTTCTCAAATTTGAGCCATTCATATGGATTTTTTAAGTGTAACAGATATCTAACAAGGCATTTTTACCATGTTGGTGCAGGTATCCAGGCACAATGGTGATTGAATGGAAAGAGAGGGAACATGGGGAAGAGGATGAAATGGCTATGGAAAATGAAGCTTGCATGAATGCACTCCGAGACTATGGTCTCAAGAAATTCTTTTTTACATCATGTTTACGAGCTCAACCTGAGCTATTACAGTGCCTGGTCAGCATATGGGATGAAAACGAAGAAGTGTTCAAACTTTGGGACCAAGTATTAGCTCTTGAGGTCTCTAATGTTTACTTTATAACCGGATTGTCGCACAGAGGTCCAGTGCCAATTATAATGGGCAGCAGACCTTCCGGAGAGAAAATGGACATGGTAATGGCAAGAGTGTGCAAAGGGGAACGAATAGGATCGGGAAGTGGGAAGGTGGACATCCACACTGTCTGCGACCTAGCACTCAAGGTAGTGCTTCATACCATTACGCGAGCTGCAGGATCGCAGGCTCCCCATGAGGCAACAAAGGCGCAACTCCTATTAGCCTCTGAGTCTATGAATCCTACACTGTTCGATTGGGCTACTGTAGTGAAAACCAACATAAAGAGGCAGCTAACAAAGTGCAAGCAAGCCAAACTAAAGCAGTTTTGATACGGTTCCATCTTGGTGTCATTCATCCTGGAATGACTACCCATTTTCCAAGGCCAAGGGGCAATAGTTGCCGAGCTGGTACCAAGAGAGCCAAGGATGGCTCGCTGGGCAGCACTTATGCCTAGGTCAGGAGGAGGCCAACAGATGTCCTGGAGGCCCGAGTTCTTTGTGTGGTTAAGGCGTCAACTGTTCGTGGTTGAGGATTGGCCTTATGCTGGGACTGATTTCACTGGAGATCCCGATCTTCCACTCTCGGAAGGGGAGGACTGGGACAAGGAGCTGGGTATGATTCTCTTTTTGATTTTTATGTATTTATGATTTTTTTTTGGTAATACATGTCCGTTCTAACATCAATTTTATGTGTATGCAGACGTTGGCCCAGAGAGGCCCGCGGGCATGTCGCCCATTGCGCGAAGCACCCATCTCGTACATGAACCTCAAGCTAAGGGTGGCGAAGGGAGCGAGCTGATCCAGAACCTGGAGGGCATTGCCCAGGGAATCCCGGACTATGCACGGCTGGCAGACATCCCATTAGCTTACCAGCGACACATTGTGGGGGTGCCTAGTTGCCTCCATAGACTGCTGAGGCAATTGGTGCGCGCGGTGGCGTGTTACCATGAGCACCATGCTGATTAGCTATTTAGGGCTTTCATATGCATATTTTTTGAGAGACATGTTGTCTCTGGCTATTATCAGACAAACATGTATATTTTTTGACTTTATGTGATGTACTTCAAACTATTCGACACATATATCTATATATCTATTTCTGGATGAATATTTTTACATGTGATGTTGTTTTTATATGCTATACAAATGTCTAATACAATGTTATCTTAATGTATCAGTTGCATAAAAAACGACCCAATGAAAAAGTTCACAAAATGTATCTAATCACACATTTTATTTTTCTGCAAGCTTAAAGGCACACATGCAAACTATGCTTGAGGAAGATGGGCATGCCCCCAGCATGGTGTCTCAATTCGAGGTACATGCCCCCCAAGATTCAGTCCATAGGAAATGGACTGAAGGTTGAAAACATAAGAGATTTGAACTAAATCTACTAAAACTCGAATTGAACGGGCTCGTGTTTCATTATTTTAACGAGGTTGACACACTTAAAAGAACTGTCCTCATAGCAACTTGTTTCATTGTTTTAGGAGCTTGGCACAGGAAGAGGAACTGTGCTCCGATGAGCTCATTAGAGGAGGCTCAGGAGCGGGATAACTAGATACATCATGCTCTAGACAATCGGAAATTCCCCCCAGGCTAGGCATGAAGGATGAACGAAGATGCCCATCACTCCAAGGCAGCTCCTCAAGAGACATTGTTTCAACAATGGCTTCGTCAGAGGGGAAAATCTCTTTAAGAGGATCAGCTGAGTCGGCCTCGCCGAGCCAGGGGGATTGGGAATAGATATCTAAAGCCATGCTTGAAGGGACATGTTGAGGAGGAGGAGGATCGGATGTGGCAACAATTTCACAGTAATTAATCTCTAGTGGAGTTAAGGGCATCGATTCTCCAAATCACGCACCTGTTCAGGCGAAGGGATGATCCATGGGTCGTCAGAGCTAGAGATCATATTAACTTGAATGGTGTGTGGTGGTGGAGCGGGAAAAACACCCATGAGGACGGGGTCCTTGAAGTGACCGAGTCCTACACTGTCAGGGGGATTGGGGATCTAATCCATGTAAGGAACGTTGTTCTCAAAGGTGGAGGTGAAGAAAGACAACTGATCCACAGTAACTATTTTTCCCTCATGAGGGAACTTAAGAAGTCGGAAGAGGGTGGATGGCACGCATAGCATTGCGTGAGTCTAACTGCGGTCGAGAAGTAGGTTGTAGTTAAGCTTGGAGTCAACCACTTCTACTTTACGTTGACTGTCTTCCCTTGTAATGTAATTGGTAAAATCTCGAGAACACCCAGGGGTTTTGATTCCTGACCATCGAATGCCTCTAAGGCATTGGGAGATGATGAAAGAGTCGGAGAGCCAATGGCCTTCCAGTAGGCAGATGACATGACACAGGTAGAAGAACCTTCATCCACAACGGCCCTATGGATGTTGAGGCCGTTGATCCCGACTTGGATCACAAGAGCAATTTGATGTGGAAGTTGGGGGGTAAATTTTTCTAGGTCGAAGGTGAGAAGACTACAATCAGTGGGATCGATTCCACCGATCGCAGACAACAGAGCTTTCTGTTGCGAAGGGAAACTTTGAAGGACTTCCAATGTGGACATAGTAGAAGGCGCTTGTGCCAAATCCTCAACAATACTGTAGTGTTGAGTGGCACGGGCATTTGGATTGTAGGAAGATCTTCGCAGAACACCTTTAGAGGGCGGCCTCACAACAGGTTCATCAATAGGCTTCTCAATTTCCAAAGGATCGGAGACAGGAGGGGGAGGTGAGCCATCCACAACTTCCTTCCCAGCTGCCTGACGCGATCCGGCATAATCCTTCGAGCGCATAGCAATTGAGACAGGTGCAGCACCATTCATCATAAAGACCTAGGACCCAAATGGTGTAGATGGTGAAGGCTGCTCAACCATCTTGGTCTGCTAAGACGGGAACGGTTCTTTGAGAACTGTCGGAGTCCCTTTGGAGCCTTTGAGAAGTTGACTAATTTCAGATCGTTGGGGACAATCCTTGGTATAATGATCTCCTTCACAAATAAGGCAGGGGTACTTCGGTTTACGTTGAGAACCATCATCAGTACGAGGTTTAGAAGACTCTGGTTTAGGGGCATCGGGTTTGGATTTTCCTTTGCCCTTCTTCTTTCCTTTGGAGGCATTTTCCGTGGGATTAGCCTGAACGACATTGACCTCTGCAGTTTTCCTAGAATCTGGAGGAGCGGGAAGAGTAGAATTATTGGAAGAATTGGACTTCTGCTTCCCGTTTTAAGACTTTCGAGAATTTTGAGACATGGAACCAATAACACCATCCACCTCTGGGGTAGGTGGAGCTTTAGAGGTTCCCAGGCGTGGAGAATCAGTCAAAATATCATAAAGCGTGCCGGACTGAGAGTGTACCAGATCAAGATACTGGGCACGTGCAATGGCTTGTTATTCAGTCACACATGCCCCCATAGCAATATCTTGGGCGATTTTTCTAAGGAAGGAGGTGGTGAACCAATGAGTTAGTAGCTGATCAGGTATATCAAACTTGATCAGTCTACGACGACGTCGCCACTCATGAATATGATCGGATATGTGGGTGTCTTTATCCTGCTTCAACGAAGTCAGGAGATGCGTCCTGGCTTCATAGCAAACTAGTAACTGAAAGTGAGTCAGAAAAGCCATTGCTAACGTATTGAAATCCTGAAAGATGCCACGGGGTAATTCAATATACCACTTAGCGGCAGCACCGGTAAGAGTGCGCTGGAAGAGACGTAGATGAATTGAATCATTTACCCAAGAATTAGATGAACACCACATATGGTAGGTCATTACATGAGCTTGGGGGTCCTCTCCAGCTTTACCTTCAAACTTAGGGCAGTCGCCGGGTACCTTGGTCGGAACTGGGGGCCAATAAGGATTGTGAAGAATCAGATCATTGGTTAATTTAGAAACGTCCGGTAACTCCAAGGTAGCCAAGAACGACAAATGCGGATTAAAAGGCATATCAGGCCCTCAATAAGGACCTGTACCTGTACTCCATGCTGGTTGAGTGTATCCTTGCCCCCATGGGTTCTGTCCCGGAGGATTCTGACCATAGGGGGTATAGGGCATATAACCAGTCTGATATGGCTGCTGGTAACCAATGTACGGGGGTTGATAACCAGAGTATGGACCTTGATTATATGTCGGCCCCGTTTGAGCAGTCTGTGGATTTGGCTGCTGAGTATAGGTGTAGCCGGGTTCTTGAGTGTAATAATGGGAACCTTGGGGCGGGTTATAAGTCAGTTGAGATGGACCTTGAGAATAGTAACCGCCTTGGGGTTGAGCGGGCTGCTGGTAGGTGGGACCCTGCTGAGCCTGATAATTAGGGTGCACTGGTTGATTCAGTTGTGACATCGAGTAAATCGACTGTTGAGCAGGGTTGACAGGATGTGCAAGCTGCCCTGGTTGGATAGGCTGACCTGGCTAGATGGGCTAACCTGGTTGAACAGGTTGCCTTAGGTGAACAGGTTGTGCCAGTTGTGCAGGTTGACCTGGCTGTTGTGGAACACCAGGTTGTGCTAGATGGGTCGGTTGGCCTGGTGGTGGAATGGAGCTAGGTGGTGGCTGGTAACCGGTTTGACCTAAAATAGGACCATAATATGATCCTGGCTGATGTGCAACATTCGGACCAATAGGATACTGAGGTTGCATGGGTTGGGAAGGTTTGACTTGCCCCCTAGGACCATATACCAGCCCTGGTTGGTACCCCGGTTGACCTGTGAGTCCCTGACGTTGGCCAGGTTAGACTCCAGGGAGAGGCTGCATAGGTTGACCTGAAGGGTTGTAATACTGTCCTTGCAGACCGTATAATGGCCCATGCTGGCCTGAAGGGTAGCCCTGTAAGGGTTGTCCTTGCTGGTCATAAGGATAGCCAGGCTAGCCCGAAGGTTGGCCTTGAAAAGGTTGTCCTTACGGGTTATAATATTACCTAGCCTGGTTAGACGGAAAACCCTGAGCATGAAGGTGAGCCTCTGGAGCGAGTAAAAATAAAGGATTCCCATACTCATCGTACTGATATGGAAAAACATAAACGGGTGTATCATCCTGTGCATAATGCGAAAAATACGAGCGGTTGGGATCTTGAGAGGATTATCCGACCTCGGGGTTCGATTGTTGTAAGGACAATCGATACTCCTAAGGAGAGATATTCTCTGGTATAATAGATGCTATATAGATGTCTTCGGGAAGCGACGCAGCCCTTACGGACTGAGTGGTAACAACAGTTGTAGATGCAGCCACACAAACAGTGGGCCTGATGGGTACAGAAGTGACCTGAGGGGATGACGTGATGGTTGTCCTTGGAGACATCCCCAATGAAGGAATAACCGACCTCGTAGAGGGAGTTGATATCCCTATAGAGGCAACGACGGTCATGATCTGACTCAAAGATCTATATCCCGCTGGAAGTGAGGGACCAGGCGAAGACATGACAGATAACTCGGGGTTGTCTTCTGGGAACAACTGGTAATCTTCACCAGACGTGGGGATTTCCTCACTAGGAGAATGGCTGGATGCACCCATATCTGAACCTGCCGCTAGATCTCGTAATAGACGGCAAGGACTAGGAGGAATAACAACATCTAGAAAAGGCGAACCCGATGTAAGAGGAGGGAAATATTCCCCTACTCCAAATCCAGACCAAGGGTCGAATAAGGGCCAATTGAACACAACTGGTCCTCCAAAGAGAAGCTCAGACAGAACCGGTCCCTCGTCAGGAAACTCGGAAATGATGGGCTACTGATGTTCAACAGAGGATTGAGAAACCTTTGATGAATCGTCTGCATATGGACTACTAGGAGACGAAACTGAGGGTTCCGCCACTGTGACAATAATGACAAAAGGAAAAGATCAAACACAACACACGGGCTAAAACGAATCAAGGCACACAATCAAACGGCCAACAAGCAAGATCTAACAGGGCGTGTGATCGCGGGTGATTTACTTTACGACATTGAAACTTATAAACTTCACCGTTTCATGTTTTAAGAGTCGAGAAACGGATGAAAGATGACTCTATCTCTTTCGGTTTTGAAGCAAGCATGAAAGGAAAAGCGCTTGGTGATCTTTTAAAATTTAAGGAGTCAGATAAGATCAAAATGACTGCTCAGGAATGTTAGGCAAAGGGTGTACCAAATAACCGTGAACTGCAATATACACCTTGGTTTCAAAATGAAGGAGAAATCAACCAAGGACTTAACATACGTGCAGGCAATCTCCCCGAATGCTGTGTCCGGTGTATCACGGGTATAGGGCGGCAGACTCAGCTTCCTATGGATAAAGGATAGAAACCTAGTGGGGTCTCCCATTATATACGGGATGGTATGGGGAGCACAAGTCGGTACTAGTGCTGTCTAAAGCTAAGAGGTGAACGATAGCTACTAGGTTTAAAGACACCGGAACACGTCTCTAGCCTAGACCTCTAAATATTTCGTTAATGTTCCAATGCTGCCTTAGTGTAAATTGAATAAATTTTAATGTTTATCTTCAATTATGTTTTAGTTTTCAGGCCCTAGCGAGTATTATGTCTCAAAATCTCCCAAATGCACACTACATGCCACAGTATATCATTTCATTCGATGAAAGATAATTACGAGAGAGTTAAGAGCTTTTCACACAATAAAAAAATGATCAGACAACAACCAGTAATGTCTCTAATGTAGCTAATGGAAACTAAAAGCTTTTCTTTCAAAGTTACTAATCACTAATAACACGGAAAAGATTTAATTCACACTAACTAATCAAAAGCAAAAGAGATTTTTTGTATTTTCAATGTTTAAGAGCAAAGTGCACTAAAAAAAACGAAAACTAATGAAAAGAAAAATTTGAGAAGTGATAGAAAAGGAGTAAAAACAAGCAACTTTCACTCAACGCAAACACACAATCAAACCTCAAATTGTCAAAACAATCCCTCAAAACCAAGAGAATCCCAAAGACCCAAATGAACCATGTAATCTAGGCTCAAAGAGAGACAAAGAAGAATTCGAATGAAGAATAAACCAATCACTCAAATAGCGCAACGAAACGATAGACAACCACCAAACGAATGCAAAGAAGCAATCACAAGGTTGACTGAACAGATAGAAACCAAAAAACTCCCACGGGAGGTTCGACACACTATAGCACCTAGATGCCCTAGGGCTAGAATGTAAAATCGATAGAAACGGGCAAAAAACCAAAGGATGAAGGTCATACTCAGCCAAACAAGGCTTCAGAACACTCAAGCAGTCATAAAAATGAAACCAAACACACAGGTCAAGCTCAGAAAGCTCAAAACAGAGTAAACCCTAGCACCTTACAGGATTGGCGCGACTCTTAGGCTAATAAGCGCGCCAATCGAGTTTACTGTGGAAAAATACAAAAGAGCAATCCAAGGAACAGACTAGTGATGGTAAAGCTAAACAAAGCCAAACACACAGAAAGAGCCAGCCAAAAGAGCTGATCAAGCAAGCAAAGTCAAGAATCAACCAAAAAGACAAGACAATACTCCAAATCAACGATCCCCAACGGAGTCGCCAATTTGTTGTAGAGGTAAATCCCCTCTGCGGACAAAGGCGATCCCTACTAGCCCAAATCAGGTCTAGCAACAATCGTATCACGCTAAGGTGCAAGTTCCTAATTGCAATAAACCAAATGGCGAAGAAGGCTTACCTTGAATCCAACGTTGTTGTTTGTAGAGGAGACAGCACTCCCGTTCCCTTGCTCCAGCAGATCACAATCCTCACGCTCGTCGCGATTGAACACCTGCACACACAAGAAACACGACAAACACAAGCGTAAAACCCAATATATGCAACTATGTATCAGTCAGAGAAGACACAACTCATGATCATAATGAACAATACGAGTGGAACCATAACCAAAGTCGCTTATCATTAATTCATACAAAAGAAAATACAACCTGGCTCTGACACTGAATCTTCCTTTGGCAGGTCATCAGTGGAATACGTCTCGGTAAAGCTTGTCGGGAATGGGACAAGCCTCTCTCTTCGATTGTCAATCTCCTTGCTACTGATTTGGCTCTATGAGGACTATCAAGGCTCTTGTAGCATTCTTTAGGCTATGAAGGCTCTTGGAGACTAGCTTGCAAAGGAAAATGGCAAGCTTATATAGATGGTGGAAGGGGAGTTGGGATCCCTACAATCATGGGATTGGCCCTATCTTCAAGGAAGCTTCCATGAGAGGTGGAAAGCCACTTCCTCTACATGGAGATCCGGAGCCAACCTCCCAACTCAATTTAGAGACCAGTTCAGGAATTGGTTGGAGTCAATCTTCTACCATTTATTTTTAAAAAACACTCCTTAATAAGCCTGGCACGGGTACAACACTGAGACAGTGCGCCAGTTGGCGCGCCCTCTTTGGAGGATTTCCCCCATTGGCGCGGGTATGACACTAAGTAGTTGTGCCAAGGCCAAAAAAGCTATTTTTAGGGTTTTTCACAAGGAATTGTCTTCAGGGGAATGAAAGTCCTTGTTCAGGGGGATGCCATGAAATTGGTTTCAGGTCATGTCACTGCTCACAGGTCACGGAATAAGCCCTGAAGCTAAAAACAAATGTAGAATTTCCTTGTAAAATATTTCAATTTCGTAGTCAATCTAGGCCATTCATTAGGAAGATGATCTAACGATAGAAGTTATGTTTAATCTAGGGTTTTTTTCCCTAGAATGCAACCCTCTGTTTTATGAGGGTATTTTATTGTTGCTGTGTATTGTGTGTATATTCTAAGTGAGAAATAGAAAGGGGGACTATGTGAGAGAGTAGATGATATTATAACAGATTTGTTGTAGGTTGCGTCTCTTTGTTTTATTGGATAATAAAAAGGAAGGATTGGTAGTTTGAGTGGACGTAGCCCAAGTTGGGTGAACCACATACATCTTTGTTTCTCTTGTTTTATATGTTATTTATGTGTTTGTGTTTCCACATATTATGTGTTCCATTTGTATTTAATATATAATTTTCTAATAACTGGTATCAGAGTCGAAGGTCTATTTGGATGATAAACTTATAGGAAAGAAGGTTCATAGTTTGGGTGGGAGCAATGGCGGAAAATTGTAGGTTTAGGGTCGAGAAATTTAACGACCAAAACTACCCGTTGTGGAAGATGCAAATGGAAGACTATTTGTATCAAAAATATCTATACATACCATTGAGCGGAAAAAAAAGAAGCCATTTGGTATGACATACGAAGAATGGGAGATTCTCGATAGAAAGGCACTTAGAACAATACAATTTTGATTGGCAACGTCGATAACCTTCAATATTTCAAAGGAAACGAAAACAAAGGGTTTAATGAAGACATTGTCGAAACTATATGAAAAAACCTCGGCCTCAAATAAGGTATTTCTTATGAAACATTTATTTAATATGAAGATGTCAGAAGGTGGATCTATTGTTGACCATTTAAATGAATTTAATATGATTATCAATCAGTTAATTTTTGTAGGGTAAACTTTGATGATGAAGTTAGGGCTCTGTTATTTCTATGCTCATTGCGACAAAGTTGGAATGGTTTATTTATGGCCATTAGTAACTCTGTCTCTAGAACTAGTACTTTAAAGTTTAATGATGTTTTCAGTGCTATCCTTAGCAAGGAAATGCGACGGAAAAGCTCCAGTGAGACATCGGGTAATGCTTTGAGTGCAAAGACTAGGGGAAGAAAAATGGAAGGAGGAAAGAGCTCAGGATATCATATTAAATCAAGGAAATGTGGATCCAAGTCCAGATCGGGGATAGTGTACTAGAAATGCAGGAAGAAAGGACACCTAAGAAAGACTATAAGTCTCAGAAGGGAAAAGAAGGAGACGCACAGCAAGAAAACAATCATGAAGCAAATGTGACAAGTGATGTGTTACAAGATGATTTGATTCTTTCTTTAGAAAATGTTATTGATGCCTGCATGGTAGATTCAGGGGCCTCAATCCATGCCACACCTGATAAGAAACATTTTCATGACTATGTTCAAGTAGATTTTGGACAGGTTCATCTAGGTGATGATAAACCCTGTAAAATTTTTGGAATGGGTAAAGTTGTAAAACAACATAATTTAAACCAATGGTTATTAAATGAGTTAAGGCATGTTCCAGATCTGAAGAAAAATTTGAATTCAACAGGGTATTTAGGTCGTGAAGGTTGTGTGACAACTTTTACAGTTAAAACATGGAAGGTCACTAAAGGAGCCCTAGTAATATCAAAAGGAGAAAAGGTTGGTACATTGTATTTATGCAATGGTATTTCTAATTGTTTTAATGCTTTAAACTCCACCGGAGCATATGTAACATTATGGAATCATAGGCTCGGACACATGAGTGAGAAGGGGATGAATATTATTCACTCAAGAAATGTGTTTCCAAGTTTGAAGAATATTGATTTGGATTTATGTGAGAATTGTGTTTATGGAAAACAGAAGAGTCAGATTTGTTAGATTTGGGAAAGAAAAGAAAAGCGAAAAATTAGAGCTTGTGCATACAGATGTATGGAGACCTGATCATGTATCATCTCTTGGTGGCTCTCATTATTATGTTACTTTTATTGATGATGCAACTAGAAAAAATTTAATTTACTGAATTCAAAATAAATCTGATGTATTTGATACTTTCAAAAAATGGAAATCTTTGGTTGAGATTGAGACGGGAAAGAAGTTGAAGTGTCTCGGATCAGACAATGGAGGTGAATATTGCAGCAAAGAGTTTGGTATTATTGTTCAAAGCATGGAATTCACAGAGAGAAGACAGTTCCAAGAATACCACAGGAAAATGGTGTGTCAAAAAGGATGACCAAGACAATCATGGAGCGTGCAAGGTGCATGAGACTGCATGTAGGATTTCCTTTACAATTTTGGGTAGATGTTGTAGATATTTTTGTTTATATAATAAAGGGAGGGACTTCAATTTCCTTGGATGGTGGTATTCCAGAGGAGGAAAGGAAAGGTAAAAATGTAAACTACTCTTTTTTAAAGCCTTTTGGCTGTGAGGCCTTTTCCATATTAATAAATAAAAAAGAACAAAGCTTGAGGAAAAATCAAAGAAATGTACATTTATTGGATATGATGTTAATAATTTTGGTTATCGCTTAAATATGATTATGAAAATCACAAAATCATTAGGAGAAGAGATGTAATATTCAATGAAAAGGTATTGTATAAGGATCAGTTGCAGGAAAATAAAGAGGAAAAAGAAAACAAAGAATACACAGTTCTTGATGAGATCACACAAAAAGTAAAGGTTCCTGAAAATAATAACAATCAACACCCATAACAACAACAACCACCACAACAACAAAAGACACCTCAAACACTTGAAAGTGGTGTCAGGAGATCTACCAGGATACGTAGACCCCCTAAACAATACTCTCCTTCATTATATTATGTATTATTGACTGATTCTGGTGAACCAAAATTTTATGAAGAAGCAATGCAAGTAGAAGCCAAGGAGAAGTGGGAGTTGGATACGAAAGAAGAGATGGACTCCTTAATACATAACCAGACTTAGGACTTATTCAGGTTTCCTGCAAGTAAAAAAACATTACAGAATAAATGGGTTTACAGGTTGAAGGAAGAATATGGAGAAAAAAAGAGGTACAAAGCTAGACTTGTGGTGAAGGGGTTTGCACAGAAGATAGGTATTAACTTTGATGAAATATTTTATCATGTTGTTAAAATGACTTCAATCGGAACTATTTTAAGTCTTGTAGTAGCGGAAGATTTGCATCTTGAATAGTTAGATGTAAAGACAACCTTTCTCCATGGATATTTGGAGGAAGAGATCTATATGCAACAACCACAAGGATATGAGGTCAAAGGGAAGGAAAAATTAGTGTGCAGGTTGAAGAAGAGCTTGTATGGCTTAAAATAGGCTCTAAGGCAGTGGTATCTAAAATTTGATAGGTTTATGTCTGAACAAGGTTATACTAGATTTCATTCTAATCATTGTGTTTATTTGAAAAATAAAAATCATGGAAACTATATTATATTGTTATTGTATGTAGATAACATGCTTTTTGCAGGGTCTAACATGCAGGAAATAAATGTGCTCAAAGGAAAATTGGAAAAGTCATTTGCAATGAAGGATTTGGGGGCTGCAAAACAAATCCTTGGTATGAGAATAACTAGAGACATGGAAAATCGAAAATTAACATTGTCTCAGAATGAGTACATACAAAAGGCATTGAAAAGATTTAATATGCAGAATGAAAAACTAATTTGTATATCTTTGGCTAGCCATTTCAAACTTAGTAAGGAGATGTGCCCCAAGACCCAAGAAGAAATGGATTATCTGTCTAAAGTTCCATATGCATCAGTAGTTGGAAGATTAATATATGCAATGGTTTGCACAAGGCCAGATATTGCACATGCAGTGAGAGTTGTAAGCAGGTACATGAACAATCTAGGAAAAGAACATTGGATGGCAGTGAAATGGATTCTAAGATATTTGAGAGGTACCACAAATTAATCATTATGCTTTGGTGGTTCAAATATTTCTCTATAGGGATATCTTGTTGCAGATATGGAAGGTGATGGAGATAACATGAGGAGCATTACAGGGTATGTATTTACTGTAGGTGGAACAACTATCAGCTGGATTTCAAAAATGCAAAGTGTTGTTGCACTTTCAACAACAGAAGAAGAGTATGTTCTCCTACAAAGGCTACTAAAGAAATGATTTGGTTACAAAGGTTTATGGATGAATTGGGTAAGAAGCAGGATATGGGAAGGTTATACAGTTACAACCAAAGTGCCATTCATCTTGAAAAGAACTAAACATATAATTCCAGGACTAAACAGATACATCTCAAGTACCATTTCACACAATTAGTGTTGGAAGATGGAGAATTGAAGCTAGAAAAGATACACACTATATATAATCCTGCAGATATGTTAACAAAAGTTGTAACCAGGGAGAAACTGAGATTCTTCTCAATTTCAATTGGTGATGAAGATGAGAAAAAACCAGGTCCAAAGTGGAGTCATTATCCAACAAATGAATTAGCGGTGGAGTTGAGTTGCTACAATCAGTCTCCAAGTGGGATATTGTTGCGTGTGGAGCCTGATTATCTTCTTTTTTTAGATGTATCACTGCGTTGGACCCCTATTATTTATGAGGTGGCAACATCACCCATCATTTTATTGTCATCAGGGAGGTCTAGAGGGGGCGGCGATGACCTTTTGGAGCCCCCCCTGGAGGGGGGTTTTGGGGGAAATGCCCACGAAGCTAAAAACATATGTAAATTTTCCTTCTAAAATATTGTAATTGCGTAGTCAATCTGGGCGGTTCATAAGACAAATGATCTGACGGTAGAATTTATGTTTAATTAGGGTTTTTTTTTCCTAGAAGGAAACCTCTCTGTTGTATGAGGGTATTGTATTGTTTTTGTGTAGATGATATTACAGCAGATCTGTTATAGGTTGCAATTCTTCATTTCGTTGGATAATAAGAAGGAAGGACTGGTTGTTTCCATGGACGTAGCCTAAGTTGGGTGAACCAAATACATCTGTGTCTCTCTTGTTTCATATGTTATTCCCGTGTTTGTGTTTCCAAGTATTTTATATGTTCCATTGCTCTGTAATATATAATTTTCTAACAGACCTCGCTGCTCCCACAATGCTACGATTCTTTCTCTCAGCCACCCAATTCTGTTGTGGGTTGTGAGGTGTTGTCAACTCTTGTCGAATGCCTTCTTTTGCACACAAATTTTTAAAATCATTCGACAAGTACTCAGCTCCATTATCGCTACTAAGAGCCTTCACCTTCTTGCCTATTTCTTTTTCCACCAATGCCTTGAAATCTACAAACTTAGAGAATGTGTCCTCCTTCTTCCGCATGAAGAAGATCCAACACTTCTGTAAGAAGTCATCAATAAAAATGACAAAATACTTTTTCCTAGAAGTGGAGTTTGTCAAGAAAGGTCCACAAAAATTAGAGTGGATAGTTTCTAGGACTGAATGTGCATTTTTATCCCGATCAAGTAAAGTGGATTTTTGTGTACTTCCCCAAAGTACATCGTTTTCATACATCTTTCTTCTTAAGTGCTCCTTTGGGGAGGCATGTGGTTATCTATTGCATGATATTCAAATCTCCATGAAGAAAATGGCCAAGTCTACTATGCCAAAGTTCACTGACATCACAACCATGGACCTTCTCTACCTTTTTTATCAATGCAACATAATATTCCACATCTAACTTGTATAAGTTCTTCACCCGAACCCTGATCCACTTCACCCATCCCATGGATATGTGTCTTAGGAATGCCTTTATTTGGTTGAAGATCACATCCTATCCACAGTATTCCAAAACTAAAACAAATACAATAATTTTCTTTAGGCCCTGAACGAACATGACATACTTGAGCTTGAGGGGGGAGCCTACTCCCTATGAAAGGTGATTGTACCAACCCCAACCATGCTATACCTTCCATCATATCCCATCTCAATGTGCATTTGCAAGTTTTTCTCCTCCAAGTCGCTGAAAAAATATCTATTACATGTTTCCACGTACCACACGCTCTCCATCACTGTGTTGGTCATGCATGCAATGATGATAAATTAAAGCTCACAATGTGAACCCAAGGCTTCACCTTCTAATCATCCCGGGGTATTATTTCTTTCCTTCTAGTGTGACACTTTGTGACATAGTTCCCTAATTCATGACAATGGAAGCATTTGATTTTTGAAAAATATTTCTTCTTTCCCCCTTGACTGGTTTCTGGCTTAGATTGGGATTTCTTCCATTTTCCTTTCTATTCCTTTCCAACCAATGCAAATATCTCTTCTTCCTCACCCTTGGATGAATTCGCATCTTTGGTGTTCCACCTTATTTCCTCCTATACCAAATTGGACCATAAGCACTCCCAATTCGGTAGTTTCTCCCTCCGATTCACCGAATCTTGATAAGTTTGGATATTTGATTTCTCTTCATCAAATTTTACATCCCTTGGCACAACACTCATTCTGAGGGATGGCAGGTACACACGATAGTTGTGGGGAGATTCTACATAACCCACAAACACCCCAAATCTATTGTTTCCTCTAGCTTCCTCCTTGCACATTTGGATACATGGCAGTAGAAAAAGGCTCCAAATATATTGTAGTGCGACACATCCAGATTCCTTCCCAAGAAATCCTCCTCCAGTGTAACCATGTCCAAAATACAATGAGGATTTTGGTTCTGCAAATAGATTATTGTGTTGCATGCTTCATACCACAAGTTCATAGGTAGGCGTTGGTCATGCAACATCGCCCTCGATTCTCCCACAATGTTACGGTTCTTTCTCTTAGCCGACCTATTATGTTGTGGGTTGTGGGGTGCTGAAACTCTCATCCAATGCCTTATTTTTCACATAATTTTTTGAACTCATTAAAAACGTACTCACCTCAATTATCGCTCTTGAGAGCCTTCACCTTCTTTCCTGTTTCTTTCTCCACTAGTTCCTTGAACTCTATAAACTTGGAGAATATCTCCTCCTTCTTCTACATGAAGAAGATCCAACACTTCCGTGAGAAGTAATCAATAAAAGTGAAAAAATAATTGTGCCTGGAATTGGAGGTTGTTGAGAAAGGTCCATAGAAAGCATAGTGGATTGTCTCTAGGACTGCATGTGCTTTACTTTCCCGATCAAGGAAATTTGATTTTGTGTACTTTCCCAAAGTACATATTTTTCATACATCTTGCTACTCAATTTATCCTTTGGGGAGGCTTTTGGTTATCTGCTACATGATATTCAAATATCCATGATGCAAATGGCCAAGTATTCTATGCCAAAGTTCACTGGCATCGTGACTCTACACCTTCTTTGCCTTTTTTCTCAATGCAATACAATACTCCACATCTAGCTTGTATAGGTCTCCACTTGAACCCCGATCCACTTCACTTGTCATATGACTATGTGTCTCAGGAATTCCTTTCTTTTGTTGAAGATCACATCATACCCATGGTCTTCCAAAACTGTAACAAAGACGAGATTTTTCTTTAGGCCCGGAAAGAACATAACATCCTTAAGCTCTAGGGGGGAGCTTGACTCCCTCTGAAAGGTGACTGTACCAACCTCAGTCATGTTATGCCTTCCTTCATCCCCCATCTCAATGTGCATCTACAAGTATTTCTCCTCTAGGTCACTGAAAAAATATCCATTCCATGTCATTTGGAACAAGGCACCTTAGTCCAAGTACCACACAATCCCCAACACTGTTTTGGCCATGCATATAATGAGGGTAAATTTAAGCTCGAATCGTGAACCCAAGGCTTCAACCACTGCTCATCTTAAGGTATTCTTGCTTGCCTTCTTGTGTGGACACTTCGTGGCATAGTGCCTGAATTCATGAGAATGGAAGCATTTGTTTTTTGACAAATATTTCTTCTTGCCCCCTTAACTGGATTCTAGTTTGGATTGGGATTTCTTCGCTTTTCTCTTCTTTTCCTTTCTAGACAATGGAACTTTATATTCATCCTCGTCCTTGGATGAAGTCCCATCTCTAGTGTTATGCCTTATTTCCTCATGTACCAAATCGGACCATAAATGCTCCCTATTCAGTAGTTTCTCCCTCCCATTCACCGAATTTTAATTGTTGTGCTAGCTCTTGCGAAGGCCTAGAAGGGCTAGGCTTACCAAGTCTTCTTTGAGGAAATTAACACTAACCCCGCCAAGTTCATCATAAAATTGTGTGAAATTTCTCATATACCATGGAATTGTGTCCTTCTTCTGCATCTTGATACTTCGAAGTTTATCCTCGAGCGCTAGCTTCCTATGATCATTATTATTCTTGAACAATTCTGTCAACACTTTCCACATCACGAATAGAGTTTCCTTTCCATGGATATTTGAGACAATATGATTTTGTACTCCATCTAATATGATTCTCCTCACTTTGGCTACATCTTTCTTCCACTGAGAAAGGTTTTGGGCATCAGATGCTTGTTGTTTTGCAACATTTGAGTTGATTTATTCTAGAAATCCATTTTCTTCCAATATCACCTCCATGCAACCCTTCCAAGGCATAATATAGCATTAGTCCATTGAAATCCATCTTATCAGTTGTGAAGAAAACCTGCAACATTGATCTCCAAATTTGAATCTCTGAGAAACAACTTCAAATTTTTTCTCTACTATGAATCCAACTCTGATACCATGTAGAAATTATGTTTTTTATTTGAAACTTCTCATGAAGTTTTAATAAAAATCACAAGACACAGACCTACTCTACTACTCCATGGACATTAACTCATAATTTAGAATAAAAATTTTAGACATGCACGGAGATATAACACACATACAAGAAGTATTTGTATATGGGGAAAGCAATATGATAAAAACCTCAATATCTCTTGCATTAATCAGATGAAATAGATATGTATTACAATTTATTTGCTCAATTTAGCTCACCCTGCAAGTGCACAACCTATCTCTCCGCTCACTGAAGGCCTCTAACCCATACTTAGTCAATTTCTAGCTTCTCCTGAGCTCCTATTTCTTTGCATTTTTCCTTGAGAAATTAGGCCCCTATTATTTATGAAATTCCTCAAATTGATAGCACAATTCCTCTAGGCTCATCATTTGACTGCATGCAACACCTGTACACTCAAAACTAGTCTACAATTGATGGGTGAAAACCCGAAATTGGGAAACACTTTTTGGCGGATGGCCAAAATTTGGGTGAAATTTTTAATTTCTCGTTAAAGAAAATAGTCAACTCAATTTCTCGACCGAGATTTTTTAGAACTCTCGCACGAGAGATTTTTAATGTTTCGCCCGAGGGTTAGATTGGGCTTGACCGAAGTTAAACTACTCTCATACGAGATTTAAGTATTTTCTCATCCGAGAGTTTTATTGACATAAACTCTCGGTTGCATCAGATTTCATGGCGAGATATATCACAATCCAGGTATTTCGTTATTAAGTAAAAAATAATTACAGTATATTAGATCATACTCACAAGATTTTATTCAAAAATATGGAAGTGTGCTACAGAATTCATATGGTCCTGGAGATCAAGCTGTGGCCCTAATGATTTCGAGAGATCGCTTTTCATTTTACGGATGCAAATTTCTTGGTTATCAAGACATTGTGTTGGATGATAGCAGGAGACATTACTTCAAAAACTGTTTTATTAAAGGCGCCACAAATTTTATTTGCGGTGATGCAAAATCTCTTTATGAGGTAAATTAAATTGAAATCATGCACAATATTTTCATAATTATTTTGGTTTCAGAGTTCAGAGCTGATAAGGATTTTGGTGGTTGAATGTTTATTCGCAGAAATTCCATCTCCATACAATCCCTAAACTAAATGTTGCAATTACAGCACAGGCTGATTAGATGCTCGACCGATTAGCTACCTGCCAGAAGTGTGAGAATGAAGATCAACCACATTATTGACAAAGGATGATAACCCTTGCATACATGTCATAGTGCAGAGGAATTTTGTCGCCTGTCGTAAGCTGAATTTGGAGGGGTCGTGTCACAAGTGAATCATGGAGACCATTACACATTGTAGAGTGAGTGTCAGGGAATTTTTGGGTAGATAAAGGAACGTTACCGATCTATAGTCAATCAAAGTGTGTCGCCGAGACCATTGGATCATACGACCATCTGCCCAAATCACAAGGTCATGAGGAAAATTACATGAGAGTAGATGAGAGCAGATCTCAAGGGTGGTGAAACTCTACTTCAGGGAGCAACTATCTCAACCAATGCAAGACCAAAACGACATTTCATTGACTTTTTGGGGTATCAACAATTTGTAGCGGCGTTTGTGGATGCATGCAACAAGGGTACACAGAGATCGAAACATTAGGAGGTTAACACAGTTGTGGGGTCCCATCCTTGTCGATCCACTAAGTTTCTGGATGACGGATTGGTCTTTGAATTAAAGGGCCATTCGTGTTGTTAAACAGAGTTTATTACAATGCCTTGGAATCTCCACCTCAACTGGGTAACTCGAATTATCTGCATGCACTAAATATTTTGTGCTGATTGATCAATTAACTAGATGATCACTAAGTTTTACTCAAGGCCCACTACACAACTTGACCCTCCACTAATTATTCCAACAATTGGAACTAGTTTAATTGAAAACAACCTTATATAACTGACCTTGATTGCTTCAAATTAGCAATCACACATGCTTAACTGAACTCTAAATCCTCCTGTTATCACTCTAATAATTCTTAAGTTGTGAGATTTTTTATTTTAGTCAAATAATATCAGAGGTAACCACAGACCAACATTTAAACTCTAGTATCTAGCCTTCCTAAGGTTAAAAGAGGGCTCTCTCTATAAGATTCAAATTTGTTTTAATTATATGATATTAGGCTAGTTATGATGTGCAAATTGGTTTTGTTTGGTTTGGTTTGGTTTGGTGAGAAAAAATCACTTAATGAGATGGATAGTGATAGATCTTTTTTTTCAATTGGGCTAAGGAGTCAAATGTCAAGTAGAAAGGACTAGGATCAAGGTCAAAAAGTCAAATATTTTCAAGGAAAGATAGACAAGTAATTGAAGATCTTGGAAGGCTGATTGGTTAAGTGGTTTGATCGGGATAAAGAGTAATTAAGGATTATTTGATCCAGATAAGGAAGGAGTAGATAGAGGTAATTCAAAAGAGGGAGCAATTAAGGGTTCCCTACTTTGGAAATCAACATAAAACATAGAAATGATAAATAGTTAAATACAGGGTGCTTTTAACAAATCCTGTAATAATATTCCTGATTTATCATTTAAATTTAAAACACATATATGGAGGCATGTAAAACATAAGAAAATAAAAAAAGACAGTAGAAAGTACTTCACTTCAATGGCTCATCACATGAATCCTGAAATATGATGCTAGATGATTTGATCCAGTCTGCTACTTGAACTTGCTACAAAAAGCCTTCAGGTACAGAAATATTGACTATAGAAATCTTCAGCAATTTATTCCATAATAATACTTCAAAAGATGAATTATATATACAAAAATATTTACAAAATATCCTAGAATACTCATAGGATTTTTCTAAGGAAATAAAATATATTTTATAGCAATATAGTGACAACTCCTTAACAACTTAGCAAGTTGTCCTATTTATCCAAATAAAATAGAACTGTTGTTTTGGATTAGGTGTAGCTGGCTGCTTTGCTGTCTCCAACGCTGGCAAAAGATATTTCAAATTTGTTTTGAAATATTATGTTCTTATATGATACTCTTTCATCTGATACTCTTTAACTCTAATACACTTTAATCATTGTTTAAATTGCTTTACTACTGTAATTTTTGTTTTGACTGTGTAAAATCAACAAACTGTTTTTATCCTCTTCTTTGCAATTTTACTTTTACAGTAAGTCAGTGAGTGATTCCTAGGATTCTTCATCAGGAATTTTGATCTTTTTCAGCTTCTTAAATTTCTCACCTGCCTCAGTGTACCTAGAAAATGTTCGTTTTATAACAAATAGGTGTTTTATCTCATGCTGTAGATAAAACAAATCTTCAAAACTTTTATGTAAAATCTTTCCTGGAGGAATTCCTTGTCCTTCTGTTCTGTCTACCTACTCTTTTGCATAATCTCTTATCTTCTTGTTGTATTCCTCTTGTGGCATGAGTTTATCATTAATAACTAGGATGTTTGGAAAACCTCTTTGCCTCGAGATCTCAAATTTCAGTATAAATTTAGTTATGGCTATATTCATGTTTTAACACTTTTGTTCTAGTTGCTTCATCAATTTATTCTTTGAAATTACTTTCCTTATTTCAAGGATTGTCTCTATTTTGTCAGTAATTTCTATCTCCTCTAATTCTTTCTTGTTCTTACTGTTGAGAAATTTGATTAATTCTAGGGCTTGTTCAGGTTTCACACCTAGTTCCTCCTTTGTTTTATGAATTTCTTCTTGAGCTGCCTTTAGCAAATATTTTTTCTCATATATTACCTGTATTGATGGCCAAACATCATTGATGGATTCAATGATTTTACTCCATAGTTGATTCTTCACATAGGACATTGGCTCTTTCAAGGTTAAATCCTTTTTTAGATTCTTCAACTCAACATTTAACCTATTAAACCTTTGTTCCTGAGTTTTGGCATTAATTTGGGCTAGCTTCTTAGTGTCTTAAAGATTTTAAATCACTTTCTTCAATCTATTGATTTCATTGGTTTGAAGTGACATTTCCTACATGGCTTTGATAAGCTTGTTGGCTTCATCTGTTGGTTGTACTGTTGATGTAGATGACTCTGTAGCTGAGGTAGTAGAAGATGTCATTGGTACTGCTATGGCTAGTTGTACTTTTGGTGCCAACTCTTCTGCCAAAGTTTAAGGCACAGTTGTAGTCGCCATAGGAATTATTGTAGGAACTTCTTGTGCTTTTGCAGTTTCTCTTTCATGGAAAAACTTGTCCATTTGGATTTCCATTTATTTTATTTGTGCTGTCAATTGTAAAATCAAGTTCATCATATCATCTTTCTGGCTTGCCTCTTGTACAATTTATTTGGCTTGTGGATGTTCTGATAGTGGAAGCTTGAGTTTTTTTCTAAGTGCTGCAATGTCAGCATTCTTTTTCTTTACCAACTCTTCTGCACCTTTGACATTGGCAGGGTCATATCCTACTTGAATAACCAATTCTTCTAAAGACTTAATCCTAAGGTCTTTAGCATATGAGGAAGCCTTTTCAACCTTCATTTGATCTCTCATATTTATTATTGTATTCTGGAGCTTTTAGGCACTCATTTCCTTTGTAGTAATGGTATAATAAAGCATCTCAAAAGTTTGTTTGTGGAACTCAACTTGATATAATGCATGGATACTTTTTGTAGGCACTTCAAGGTCAATTTTTTTGTAATCTGCCACTGTTTTGGGAGTCTTAACTGTTAGTTGAAGCATTGACATTATCAAATTCTTGTTTGAATAATCAAAATTTGACAGAAGTCTATTCTGGATCCCTGGTGTTTGTTTTAAATACTGAGAATAAATCTCATATTTTATTTCTTCATTCTTGGCCTTTATCTACTTATATTTATCCCTGATGTCAATATCTTTATCATCTGCTGATTGTGAGGAGGATGCTTCTATACTCTGCTGCTTCTCAACCATTTGTGTATCTAAAGTATATTTTTCCTGCTCATTTATAATGAATGTAGCAGTATCTGTGTTCATATCTAGAACATCTATATCTTCCACTTCTATGGTCTCTTTGTCTTTATCAACTGGATTAAGCTTAGTCTTTTTATTATATCCGAGTTTAAACCTAGTCTCTGTAGTTGTCTCAACAATGTAAGTACCTTCTTCTCTGACTCTTTTGGTAGCTTTATCTTCTTGATTCATAATTTTTAAGGTGTGACTAGTATCACCCTGTCTTACTGCTTCTATCAAGGTATTTTCTAGTCACTCTACTTGCTTAGAAAATTTCTCAATCTCTGGCATTTTATCATGTATATAAGGTGTAAGTTTTCATTTAACCCTCATTTTGCTGAGAATTCCCTGAGGATCATAATTACATAAGAAGCTAAATTCCAATTTGTACTCCAGCAATTTTTTTGTTGCCTCTATTCCTGCATCTTTGTGATTGAAAATGAAGGGTCCTATTTGATTTTTAGACTTAAATTGGGTCTTCTTTTTGGCTGCCAAGAAATTGATTGAATCTGATTTGATAATTTTCTTGATGTACTCTGAGGCAAAAATTCTTATTGGCACATACTTAGGTAGTTTATAGGGTAAAAGATTGAACCAAAAAACTCTGATCTCTATATGGTTCTGATATAAGTACCAATATCCAGTTTTACTTTGTTCTGACAGCTGTAATATTTTATTTATCTAATCATTGATTCTTGGTTGTACTTTATTTTTAAGCATATTAACTAATGGATGAACAAAAGATACTATAAAATCTACATAACTGAACTCTGTGGACTCTTTTTTGATCAAATATGTCCAAAAGATGACTGATAATGGATTTCCTTCTACATCAAGCTTCTGAAGTGTTACTGGGAACTTGTCTGCTTGGAAATATAATAACATGTGAAAAAGAAATGAAGTATACCTAAATACTCCTTCAGTTGGAAATTTGACAAGCTGGTCATGGATATTATCAGCTATGTATTCAACATAATTGTAAATGATAGGAGGCTGTCCTGGTACAAAGGTAGATAGAAAACCTAGGATGGACTCATTTGTATGCTCATCTGTAAAATATCCTAGGATAAATGACAACATGGAAATGGCATGCCTTGACCCTTCAGGAAATTTTGAAGTATAATAAGGAGGGTTTGGTTTTTGGATTTCAATGTAGGCAGGCATGAAATTTTGGAAAATCTGAAAGCTTTTAGGAAAATCCAGACCAATGTAAAGTTTTGTGAGTGCTTCTATGGATAAGAGAACTGCATTGCGATTTGGTTTGAGTTGAAGCATCAGGCTAATGGACTCTGCAGTAATGGTAAACAATATTTCTTTATCAGCATTAATCATGGCTCTTTGTTCAGGTGAATAATAGGATTGACATATCCTAATGAATTTTGGAAATTGATGTGTGAGTGGAACTAAATACTTGGGTAGATTTGACTCCCAAATATGGTCTTCATCTTCCTGATCTAATGATTTTTCAAGACTCCAACAGTGGAGTTCTAAAAGATTAAATTCTATCACTAGATCAGCTATTTTGCAATCCACATCGGCCAAGGGTGTCTGTTCAATGTCTACAATAGGAGGTTGTAGAGGATTTACAATAATTGTGGTTTTGGAAGTTATTGCTGGTCTTGATTTTGACATTTTAGACCTTCTCGGTGCTTGAAACTTTGTATTTTTTCTTTTTGACCTCTTCTGTAAGATTGAATTGTTTACAAAAGTGTTTTTTATTTTAATAGAGGTTTCCTAAATAAAAATAGGCATAAAGTGGCTTTTTCTTGGGTTTAAATCTTAAAAGTTGGCTTTAGAATTGATCTTCAAACTCTTACAGGTTCAAGAAATGATAAAACAAAGGGTTTCTCTACTTTTTTGGATAAACTGAACTGAAAATGGTTCAAATTGGGCACAGAAAGATTGGGATTATTTGCAAAGGGTTTCTGGATAAATTTGAAGTCTTTTTAATGTCTACAAAGGCTAAATATATTCAATTTTTATTAAAAAAAACCATATGCAGTATCCAAACTGGGGTTTATTAGATTTTTTACAGGCGAATTTGTTCTTTGTAGGAAACTACAGGTATTTCTGTGGGTAAATGGGCTTCACTAGGCTTAATTTATTCAAAAAAATCTTTTTCAAATGAGAAGCAGGTTGTTTTTCTACGAAGAATACCTGTTTGTGCAGGTATTTGGTCTTTTAAATAGGTTTCAGTGGCGTCGGTCAGGTTTCTGATGGCTATGGAAGTCTTTAGAAATGAACTAGACTCTTCCAGTGATATTGATAGCAATTGTAATGGATTTTCTGGTTCCTTGAGCTTGAAAATGGTGTACAAAGCTTGGTATTTTAGTCGGGGATAGATAAAACACAAATAGAATGCAAAAAGGGCTTTTCTGCACATAATATGAAGTTTTATAATATTTTAGGTTAAACAGGGTAAGCACTGAATATGGTCATATCAGAGCAGAGGGTGGTTTTGGCGCCGGAGGTAGAAATACGATTGGTGGTTATCACATGGGCTTCAGGCAGTAAGTGGTTTTCTTGGATCGAATGCAATCCAGTAATAAGGTGTCACGTGGAGGAGAGATAAAGGCACAAAACTGCCTATTTCACAAATATGAAATTGATCACTGATCGCGCTAGTTAAATTGGGACATGGCTTCGTGATCGTTGGATCTGGGGACAGGTATGCGAACGGCTGACATTAACATGTAAATTTTCTCGGCAAGATGCGGGCGTCAGGACCAGGCTTTTTATTATGCAGCGAGATTAGTTTAACGTTTAAAGAAAATGTTTTTAACGTAACAAATGCATTAATATGACAGGCAGGGTGATATTTACATAGTAAATAAAATATTTACATATGTTTTAAAACCATTAGGGCAGGTTTTATTTATATAACGTTTTTAACCTATGGGGAAAGGGTGGGGAAATATTTAACACGTGGATATTTTAAAACATAGGTTAAACTTTGAAATAATGGGTTTTTGGGGTATATAAATAAAAGGAATTAATAAATATACGAGAAGGGGTAGTTTAAAAGGTTTCAATACTTTTTTTTAAAATTAATATGAAATGAATGTAATGAAAAAATATATAAAATAAACTAAGTAAAGTGTAAAAATAAATCTTTTTAAGCACAAATGATTGTACCATTAAACATTTACACTTAAACTTAGGATAAATTGTATTTTGTAGTTTTTTTAGTGTTTTTTGGATGATATGAAATTAATTAAGAGGGTATTTTACTTTTTCTAAGCAACAAAAGGTGTTTTACTTAGGAAAATGGATTATATTTTTGGAAGAGGGTGAATATGCTGAGGAATTGGGTTTTCATGAAGGGAATCCAATACTTTTACCAATCAATTATTAAGCCTTGGGTCTGGTCCCAACAGAAGTCAGAGAAATGCTCTGAGCCTCTTTAATTGAAGGTTTTGAATACTGGATCATTGTGGGGGAGGGGAAATTAGTAATTTTCCCAATGATGTTTTATTACATGCCTTGCACAACTGCTTTCTACCTACCCATAATGATGTTTTATTACATGTCTTGCACAACTGCTTTCTACCTACCCATCATTATTCTAACATTTTTTCATTATCTGCATGGGTGCATTTGAGCTTGCAACCCTAAATCCATTTTTCTTTTTAAAGCATAAACTATCTAAATCTAACCTTATTTCATCCGAGGGCTCATATTAAACTTTTGAGCTCCTCATTTATTCTCTACCTATGTACTGATTTTTCAAGTTTAAACTGTTTGACAGATCTTTATTCTTTATCTATAAACATGAAATTCAAAGCATGAAAAGTTAAGATTAAACTATTTAACTCATCATGGATTATGGCATCTTGAACAAGCTACACATAATCATTATTTTTACAGTAAAAGTAAACAGTAGTGGCATTTTGACTTGCATCACTTTCATGTCTTATTCTTATCTCTTTTTTGTCTTTGGGGTCCATTTTTTATTCTTTCTGATCTTTTCTTTTCAAGTCCTTTGATCTTTCTCTTCAGAATTTTACCCTCTTTTCATTTTTTATTTTCAAATATGGGAAAAAAACTTGCGGAAAGAAAAGTATGTACATATTACAAGACTAATCAAAGTCAATTAAAAAATTATGAATCCTGTTATTATAGGACCCTAACAGTGGCTCCACATGGGGATGGCATTTCCTGGTGAAATTTCAAGAACTTTGAGACTAGTAGCCTTTGAATTTTGACTGAGCTAACCTTGTAGATGTTATCTAATCTCTGTAATTGTTCATACAGATGACATTTTACCTCTCAAAGATTAGGGCCTTCTCTTCGGGCTTCAACTTTTTTAGGACAATATCCAATCCAATGTAAAATTTGCAATGTTATTTACAATGGATAAAGTAAACAAAAATTAACTATTGGTTATTTCTGAAGAGTAATAGTGCTTTAGCATTCTGCTATTGACTGGTCCACCTAGCAGATCTGATCCATCCATTTATTTAAAAATGAAAGCATAATTACCTCTATAACCATAAATAACATAAGGTCCTTTCCATAGAAAATCAAATTTTCCATGTTTACTTTTTTCTTCTCTTCTTGAATCCCATTTTAACACTTTGTCACCAATGTAGAAATCATCTTCTTTATTCTTTCTGTCAAAAAATTTCTTTATCTTGTCTTGGATAACTTGAGACTTGAGATAAACCTCTTCTCTTGTTTGGTGCAAGTGAATGGTTTGATTAATCCTTATTTGAATGTCATTGGTTTCGACTTGTAATTCTTGGATGATCTTCATTACTAGTACTCCTAAGGAATATGGAAAAATAGCATCCATTCCATAAACAAGCTGGTAAGGGGATGTACCAATAGATTTTTTGGTTGTAAGTCTATCTACCCATAAGGCATTGACTAACTTCTTGTTCCAAGTCTTTTTGTTATCTTTTAGTAATTTTTTGATGATTTTCACAAGGCTCTTATTGGAAGATTCAACAAGGCCATTACCTTGAGGGTAATATGTAGTAGAATGGCCTAAGGTAATGTGGTATTTATGGAAAAATTAAATCATCTTCTTGGATTTGAATGCAACTACATTGTTATTAATTATCTTTTGAGGACATCTAAATCTTGAAAGTATGTTGCTTTCTAAAAAGGGGATAATGACAGTGTCAGTGGCTTGCCTGGAAGGTATGGCTTCTATCCACTTAGTAAAATAGTCAGTGGCTGTCAAAATCCACTTGTGTTGGGCTGATGATGGAGGGTTAATTTCACCAATGAAGTCAAGACCTCATTATTGAAATGGAATTTCTGTTGATATAGGTTTTAAGGGCAATGGTAAGAGCTTTTTCTTTCCCTCAAATATTTGACACTTGTGACATGAGGTCACATACTTTTTTACATCTGCAACCAAAGTAGGCCAGTAAAAACCAACTCTCAAGATTTTGTTTATAGTATTCTTCCAGTAGAGGTGTCCTCCACAGTCACCTGCATGAAATTCTTCTAAAACTTTGTCAACTTCTTCTTTTAGCAAACAATTTAATAAAATTCCACTATGATCTTTCCAAAAAAGTACATTGTCTAATATACAAAATCTTATTGCCTTTAGCTTTAAGAATCTAGCTTTTGTTCCTGATAATCCAAGAGGAGCTTGCAAGTTTAGTAATACAAATATGATATATGCATACCATGGTGAGTCTGAAAAGGCTTCACTGATCTCTAGATTCACCATCTCTTCCTGATCATCTACTTGGGCAATAAAATTTATGTCTAGGGCATGAAAATTTGATTCAGCCATGAGTTTGGCTAAACCTTGACCTTTTATAAGTTTTGTGGGTTTTATGTCTATGTCATATTCCAAAATTCTTGCCTCTTCTACCATCAGGACCATCCTGAGTTAGAATGTCTTTTACTACTTCATTTGTAACATAGAAAATGATGTGTGAATAAATATTGTACACTCTGAAATATTTAATGGCCTTTACCAAAGCTAGGGCTTGTTTCTCCATGATATTGTACTTGAAAGTGGCATCTCTAAGTGTTTTTCTAAAGAAATCTATGGGCTACTCATAGCCTTGGTCATTTTTCTGCAGTAAAACTGAAGCAATGGTGTGTTTTGAAGCAAAGAAGAAAATAATGAAATCTTTTTTATATTCAGGACTTATAAGGTCTGGAGTTTTTGTTAAGGCCTGTTTTATAGATTCAAATGATTTTTTGGCCTCAATAGTCCATTTAAGAACTGAATATTTTTTCAGCATATTATTAAGTTCTCTAATTATTTCAGCTAAATTGGAGATGAATCTTCTTAAAAAGTTAATTTTTTCTACAAAATCTTGTAACTCTTTAATATTCCTAGGAGGACTAATGTTGAGAATTTCTTCTATCCTGGCAAGGTCTATTCTAATTCCTTATTTAGATATTATGTGTCCTAGTAACTTACCTTCTTCTAATCCAAATAAAGTTTTCTTAGGGTTTAGAGAGATGCCAAATTTTTTGCATTTAATAAAGACTTGTCTAAGATGATCCAAGTGTTCATAATCAGTCTTAGAAAATAGAGTAGTGTCATCTAAGTAAATTACTAAGAATTCATCAATTTAATTTGCAAAGGCTATATCCATAGCTCTTTGAAAAGTAGCCCCTGCATTCATTAAACCAAAAGGCATTTTTACATACATAAAAGTGCCCCAAGGAGTAGTAAAAGCAGTTTTAGCTTGATCCTATGGTTGGACTAAAATTTGGTTGTATCCTAAAAATCCATCTAAAAGTGAAATCCTACAAGAACCAACTACCCTTTGTAAAATGTGATCCATCTTTGGTAAAGGATAATTATCTTTTAAGGATACTTTGATTAGATTCCTAAAATCAACACATAATCTAATTTCTCCTGTCTTTTTTCTGGTGGGAACTAGATTAGAAACCCAATCAGAATATATGATTGTTGCAATTATCTATGCATCATACATTCTTTTTACCTCTTTTCCAATAAAAAGCATCAAAACAGGATTGATCCTTCTTAAATTTTGTTTAAAAGGCTTTTGGCCTTCTTTTAAAAGGATTTTATGTTGTATTATACTGGTTTCATAGGATTTTAAGTCCTCATAACTCCAAGCAAACACATCTTGGAATTACTTAAAAAGAGAAACATATTTTTATTTTTCTTCCTTAGGTAAAGCTTTGGAAAGTTTAAACATCTTAGGATTTAACTTTGTACCAATGTTACATTCCTCAATATCAGATCCAAGTGGCTCCATTTTTTGTTTTCTAGCAACATCATTTGAGTCAAATAAACCTTCTAAAGGAGTTAAGACTTTTGGTAAAAAGTTATCTTTTAAGTTAAAAATATCAGATTCATCATCAACTATCTCTTCAATTTCTACTTTCTCTAAGTTATCTATATTTGATTGATTAAATTTAGTAGGTCTAGAAAACTTTACATTATTTACATCTATATTATTCAAATCAATTTCACTATCTAAATCCTGATCTAATGTACAATCTATGTCTATTTTACAATTCTGAAACTCACCTTCATTATTCATAAAATGGTAAATCTGTTGATCTTGTGAGAAAATTTGCCAATATTTGAATTTATCTAGAATTATTGGTCTGTGTTTTACTTCTGCAGTATAAGTCTTATGATTGGGCTGAAAGGGCAGATTACAAGTACTAGCAAAATTTGCTAAGGAGTGAGCCTGTATATTTTGTTTTCTTGGTATTGCAGAAAAATTACATTCCAACAATTCATCTATCAAATCTAATATAGTTTCTCTATATCGGCCTAATCTAGGATTACAAACATAATATTATCCATTTATCTGTTTTATAATCAACTCTGAATTTCCCATTATTGATATTCTTTTGACTCCTAAGTTTCTAATAATCTGGAGTCCTAAAATTAGGGCTTCATAATCATCCATATTATTGGTACATTTGAAATTCAGTCTGAAAGCATGGCCTTCTACATGATTATTTTCCATATTAGTTATCTAAACTCCTGCTGCTGCTCCTATTTTATTGACTGAGCCATCAAAATCTGAATGCCATAATGATTCATGAAAGATATTTTCATTGTCTGGTGTTTTCTTTTTGTCTTTTAGTTCAGTTTTGATTTCATTATCAGTTTCAGAGTTACATAAAATGAATGAATCTAGGTCAATAGGTGTAGAGTAAATTGGGTAATTTATTGATCTTTCTGCACTGCTTACCATATATTTCATCAATGGTTCCCTATAGAGTTTCTTTGGTTGGACAAAAACTGATATGGTAGCATATGACATGTCCAATTGTAGAGATCCCTGTAATTTGGCTCCCCATGAGTGAGATAAGAGCATTCCATACTTGGGTGGGATATCTCTACTGCAATGTCCATGAGTATACTTTTACTAGGATATTGAACCAATGTGACACAAAAATATTTAATCAATCCTAAACATTTCAATTTTCTTGAATCAAATGAAAAGATATCTTTGTAAGGCTTAGTGATGTCTAAGTTCAGGGTTTCCATTATTGCTTTAGGCATTAGATTGTGTGAAGCTCTTGAATCTAACATTGCATTGTGTAATATTTGGTCATGAATAGCTAAGCTAATGTAAAACGGTGGAACTGCTCCATCTTGGTATTTTCTATTAACATTAGGACCAAAAATCAACTCTGGTTGATCATCACTTAAGTTTACTGAGTCTTCTCCATCATTCATGTTTAATGTTTTAGTGATAGTTGTTTTGTACAAATCATGTTTTACCAATTCTGTCAAAGGAATTGGTATTTTTAATTTTGCAATTTCAGTTTATATATTGAATGAAGGTTGTGATTTACTAAGTTGAATTAACTCTTCCTTAGTAACTGTAGTTTGAGTAGGTTTGTCTTGTTTTTCTACAGTTATCTTTTCATTCTCTATTTGAGTTTCTTGTGTTTTACTACTGTTAATTTTATTTTCAGGAATGGTTTGAGAAGCAGTAGATTTTTTTCAGATTTTGAATTATCAGAAGTTTTTTTGGAAGTGGCAGCTTTTGGATCTGCTGATTTTGGATCAACAGTGGATGTTTTGGAATCTAAGTTTGTTGTTTTAGTAGAATTAGGTGTTTTTACAGCATCGGATTTTTGTGAATCCGTCGATGTTTAGACAACCTCATCTGTTATATCAACAATCTTGGGATTGGGTGAAATTTTAGGGATGGCAATTTTTTGGGATGAATTAGAGTTTTTCTTATTTTCCCTAGGGAGAATTTGCAGAACTTTTGTAGTGGGAGCCTCTACAATTTTCTTATTTTATGTTTGTGTAGATTTCTTAATAGAAGGCTCAATGTTTTCCTTACTTCTAAGGTTATATTGCTTATGTACTTCGTTTATAGAAAAATCATAACCTTGTTTGTAGTCAAATGATTCACATGAATCTAATTGAAGTTGTTGCATTTCAAATAACTCTTGGTCTTCCTGAGTGAGAAAGATAGTGTTATCATCATTTATAACCTTTAAATTTATGGTGTCTTCATCATCATCATTCTGTTGAGAAATTTCAGCATAGTTTTGTTGAAATGGAGGTCTTATTGTCTGATCAGGTGCTGACTCTTTAGATTTTCCTAAGTTTGTATTTTTCCCGAAGTTGGGATTTATAATTTGCTATTGGTTATCCCATTGTGGTCTTCTTTCTATATTGTCTAATCTATCCATCATTCTCTCTAAATTTTGAGCTAGTTGATCTTCTTTTCCATCTAAACTAGATGTCTCTTCTTTTATGGTTACTCTCCTCTCATTTCTTAATCTGGCTTTTCTAGCCAAAATATTTACTTCTACACTAACAACATCTGTTTGCATTCTTTCTAAAGTTTCAGCATTTCTCCCCCTCAGCTGATAGGCCATGTCTGTATCAAATCCATCAGGGAATTTGAGTAGGACAAATTCAGGAGTGGGTTTGAGATTAGCTGGGATTGAATTATAAACATTATTGTATCGTGCAGTAATCTTAGACTGTTTCATTAGGAGCTCTTTTCATGGCATCAAATTCAAATAATATTTGGAGTGGATTTTTATTCTTTTCCCATTTATTCAAAAATAATCTATGAAAGACTGATAAATCAACGATACTACCAGGATTAAGACCTTTAAACCAATTTTTAACTTCCCCTGTTAATGTTTGAGCAAAGAGTCTCATTTGTACATCAGAATCATGTATTTCATGAAGTTCAAAATAATATGTCATTTTATTAATATTCTGTTGAGCAGTGTAATGAGTGGTGGCATCAAATTTGGGTATTTTAATTTGGTAATCCTAAGGCATATCATGTAACTATGCTGGAAGGACTAGGGGAGCATACTTAGCAGCCATAGCTTGAATTTTAGCTTGGCTAGGAGGTAAGTTGGAAGTGCTTGGGGCTAAAATAGAAGCGCTAGCTGATGCAGTTAATGAAGTGCCTTATGAAAATGGAATATAAGATGATGTACTAGAAAAAGTGGTGGATGAACTAAAAGATAAAGTTGAGGTGCTAGAAAATGAAACTGGGATATATGAAGAACTACTAGGAAATGAGAATGATGTTTGAAATTGTAGAAGATAAACTAGTGGATGAAGTTGATGTGGGGGAAGATGGAAATAGTATTCTAGGTTGGAAAGGTTGTCTAGGGATAAATGGATCTGTATATTGGAGGGTGGTGGAAATTATATATGATTTAGTGGTAAAAAGAGATGAACCTACAGATTTTATTAGGTTGGTATCTAAATGAGAAATAGAAGGCTTAGATGTATATGCTAATATTTCAGCTAATTCAATAGCTTCATCTATTCCTTAAGAATAGTAGCATTTATTTCTTCAAGTTTATCATGAGCTTCAAATATCATTGATTCAGATTCCACTGAAATATTTTCCTACTTTGTTCCAAGAAATGAAATAAAAACATGATCTATAACAGCACTATTTAAGTCACTTTCTGATTTACTTTTGAATAAATAATGTTCAAAATTCAGGTCAAACTTTATGTCTTGTATACTCACTAACTCTTTTGGTAATGAATTTGCTCTAACAAAGGAAACTCTAGCACCTAAATCTTCTATTTGTTTATTCTTTTTTCCAATCCTGTCTGGATTGTCTACTATAACAGCAAGTTGAGGATCCAAGTTTGACCTCGCATAGTAGATTTTTCTAGAAGCCAAAATTATAGTTTTTATACTCACAACTTTTAAAACAATCTTAAGGTGAAAGGATGATAAAAATGATTTCCTTTAAGACCTATTTTAAGAATGAGGATTGGTTAGTCCCCAGTGGAGTCACTAGTATGTTATCACTCTAATAATTCTTAAGTTGTGAGATTTTTTATTTTAGTCAAATAATATCAGAGGTAACCACCAACCAAATTTTAAACTCTAGTATCTAGCCTTCCTAGGGTTCAGAGAGGGCTCTCTCTATAAGATTTAACTTTGTTTTAATTATATGAATTAGGCTAGTTATGATGTGCAAATTGGTTAGGTTTGGTTTGGAGAGAAAAAATCACTTAATGACATGGATAGTGATAGATATGTTTGTCCATTGGGCTAAGGAGTCAAATGTCAAGCAGACAGGACTAGGATCAAGGTCAAAAAGTCAAATATTTTCAGGGCAAGGTAGACAAGTCATTGAAGATTTTGGAAGGCTGATTGGTGAAGTGGTTTGATCAGGATAAAGAGCAATTAAGGATTATTTGATATCGATAAGGAAGGAGTAGACAGAGGTCATTCGAAAGAGGGAGAAATTAAGGGTTCCATACTTTGAAAATCAGCAGAAAACATAGAAATGATAAATAGTTAAAGACAAGGTGCTTTTAACAAATCCTGTAATAATATCCCTGATTTATCATTCAAATTTAGAACACATATATGGATGCATGTAAAACATAAGAAGATAAACAAAGACTATAGAAAGTACTTCACTTCAATGGCTCATCACATGAATCCTGAAATATGATGCTAGATGATTTGATCCAGTCTACTACTTGAACTTGCTACAAAAATCCTTCAGGTACAGAAATATTGACTATAGAAATCTTCAACAATTTATTCCACAATAATACTTCAAAAGATGAAGTATATATACAAAAAATATTTACAAAATATCCTAGAATACTCATAGGATTTTTCTAAGGAAATAAAATATATTTTACAACAATATAGTGACAGTTGCTTAACAACTTAGCAAGTTGTCCTATTTATCCAAATAAAATAGAACTGTTGTTTTGGATTAGGTGTAGCTGGCTGCTTTGCTGTCTCCAACGTTGGCACAAGATATTTCAATCTGTTTTGAAATATTATCTTCTTATCTGATACTCTTTAACTCTGATACACTTTAATCACTGTTTAAACTATTTTACTGCTGTAATATGTCTTTTGACTGTGTAAAATCAACAAATTGTTTTTATCCTCTTGTCTACAATTTGAATTTTACTGTAATTCAGTGAGTGATTCCCAAGATTCTTCATCAGGAATTTTGATATTTTCAGCTTCCTAAAGTTCTCATCTGCCTCAGTGTACCTAGAAAATGTTGGTTTGATAACAAATAGGTTTTTTATCTCATGTTGTAGATAAAACAAATCTTCAAAACTTTTTATGTAAAACCTTTCCTGTAGGAATTCCTCGTCCTTCTGTTTTGTCTACCTTCTCTTTTGCATAATCTCTTATCTTCTTGTTGTAGTCCTCTTGTGGCATGAGTTTATCATTAATAACCAGGATGTTTGGAAAACCACTTTGCCCCAAGATCTCAAATTTAACCATAAATTTAGTTATGGCTATATTCATGTTTTCACACTTTTCTTCTAGTTGCTTCATCAATTTCTTCTTTGAAATTACTTTCCTTATTTCAAGGATTTTCTCTATTCTGTCAGCAATTTCTATCTCCTCTAATTCTTGCTTGTTCTTACTATTGAGAAATTTGATTAATTCTAGGGCTTGTTCAGTTTGGCACCTAGTTACTCCTTTGTTTTCTGAATTTCTTCTTGAGCTGCCTTTAGCAAATCTTTTTGCTCATATATTACCTGTATTGATGGCAAAACATCATTGATGGATTCAATGATTTTACTCCATAGTTTATTCTTCACATAGGACATTGGCTCTTTCAAGGTTAAATCCTTTTGTAGATTCTTCAACTCAAGATTTAACCTATTAGCTCTTTGTTCCTGAGTTTTGGCATTAATTTTGGCTAGCTTCTTAGTGTCTTCAAGATTTTCAATCACTTTCTTCAATCTATTCATTTCATTGGTTTGAAGTGACATTTCCTCCATGGCTTTGATAAGCTTGTTGGCTTCATCTGTTGGCTACACTATTGATGTAGATGACTCTATAGCTGAGGTAGTAGAAGATGTCACTGGTACTGTTGTAGGTAGTGGTACTTTTGGTGCCAAATCTTCTGCTAGAGTTGAAGGCACAGTTTTAGTTTCCATAGGAATTACTGTATGAACTTCTTGTTATTTTTCAATTTCTCTTTCATCGACAAGCTTGTCCATTTGGATTTCCATTTCTTTTATCTATGTTGTTAATTGTAAAATCAAGTTCATCATATCATCTTTCTGGCTTGCCCCTTGTACAATTTTTTTGGCTTGTGGATGTTCTGTTGGTGGAAGCTTGAGTTGTTTTTTAAGTGCTGCAATGCCATCACTCTTTTTCTTTACCAACTCTTCTGCACCTTTGACATTGGCAGGGTCATATCCTACTTGAATAACCAATTCTTCTAAAGACTTAATCGTAATATCTTTAGCATATGAGGAAGCCTTTTCAACCTTCATTTGATCTCTCATATTTATTATTGTATTCTGGAGCTTTTGGGTACTCATTTCCTTTGTAGTAATGGTAGAATAAAGCATCTCAGAAGTTTGTTTATGGAACTAAATTTTATCTAATGCATGGATACTTTCTGTAGGCACTTCAAGGTCAAATTTTTGTAATCTGCCATTGTTTTGGGAGTCTTAACTGTTGGTTGAAGCACTGACATTATCAACTTCTTGTTTGAAAAATCAAAAGCTGACAGAAATCTATTCTGGATCCCTGGTGTTTGTTTTAAATACTGAGAATAAATCTCATTTTTTATTTCTTCATCCTTGGCCTTTATCTGCTTATATTTCCCCCTGATGTCAATATATTTATCCTCTGCTAATTGTGAGGAGGATGCTTCTATACTCTACTGCTTCTCAACCATTTGTGTGTTTGAAGTATATTTTTCCAACTCATTTATAATGACTATAGCAGTATTTGTGTTTGTCTTTGGAACATCTTTATCTTCCACTTCTATGGTCTCTTTGTCTTTATCAACTGGATTGAGCTTAGGCTTTTTATTATATCTGAGTTTAAACCTAGTCTCTGTAGTTGTCTTAGCAATGTAATTACCTTCTTCTCTGACTCTTTTGGTAGCTTTATCTTCTTGATTCACAGTTTTCAAGGTGTGACTAGTATCACCCTGTCTTACTGCTTCTATCAAGGTATTTTCTAGCCAGTTTTCTTGATTAGCAAACTGCTCAATATCTGGCCTTATATCATGTATATAAGGGGTAAGTTTGCATTTAACCCTCATTTTTCTGAGAATTCCCTGAGGATCATAATTTCATAAGAAGCTAAATTCAAATTTGTACTCCAACAACTGTTTTGTTGCCTCTATTCCTGCATCTATGTGATTACAAATGAAGGGTCCTATCTGATTTTTCAACTTAAATTGGGTCTTCTTTTTGGCTGCCAAGAAATTGATTGAATCTGAATTGATAATTTTCCTGATGTACTCTAAGGAAAAAATTCTATTTGCACATACTTAGGTAGTTTATAGGGTAAAATATTGAACCCAAAAAGTCTGATCTCTGTATGGTTCTGATATAAGTACCAATATCCAGTTTTACTTTGTTTGACATCTGTAATATTTTCTTTATCTCATCATTGATTCTTGGTTGTACTTTATTTGTAAGCATATTAACCAATGGATGAACAAAAGAGTCTATAAAATTTGCATAACTGAACTTTGTGGACTCTTTTCTGATCAAAGATGTCCAAAAGATGCCTGATATGGATTTCCTTCTACATCAAGCTTTTGAAGTGTTATTGGGAACTTGTCTGCTTGGAAATATAAGAACATGTGAAAAATAAAGGAATTATACCTAAATACTCCTTCAGTTGGAATTTTGACAAGCGGATCATGCATATTATCAGCTATGTATTCAACATAATTGTAAATGATAGAAGGAGGCTATCCTGGTACAAAGGTAGATAGAAAACCTAGAATGGACTCATTTCTCTGCTCATCTGTAAAAAAATATCCTAGGATAAATGAGAACATGGAAATGACATGCCTTGACCCTTCAGGAAATTTTGAAGTAGAATAAGGAGGGTCTAGTTTTGGGATTTCAACATAGGCAGGCATGAAATTTTGGAAAATCTGAAAACTTTTAGGAAAATCCAAACCAATGTAAAGTTTTGTGAGTGCTTCTATGGATAAGGGAACTACATTGGGATTTGGTTTGAGCTGAAGCATCAGGTTAATGGACTCTGCAGTAATGGTAAACAATATTTTCTTTATCAGCATTAATCATGGCTCTTTGTTCAGGTGAATAATAGGATTGACATATCCTAATGACTTCTGGACATTGATGAGTGAGTGGAACTACATACTTGGGTAGATTTGACTCTCAAATCTGGACTTCATCTCCCTGATCTAATGATTTTTCAAGACTCCAGCAGTGGAGTTCTAAAAGATTAAATTCTATCACTGGATCAGCTATTTTGTAATCCACATCAGCCAAGGTGTATTTTCAATGTCTACAATAGGAGGTTGTAGAGGATTTACAACAATTGTGGTTTTGGAAGTTATTGCTGGGTTTGATTTTGACATTTTTAGACCTTCTGGGTGCTTGAAACTCTATATTTTGGCTTTTTCAACTCTTATATCAGATTGAATTGTTTACAGAAGTGTTTTTGAGTTTGACAAAGGTTTCTTAAATAAAAATAGGCACAAATTGGTTTTTTCTTGGGTTTAAATCTTCAAATTTGGCTTTAGGATTGATCTTCAAACCCTTACAGTTTCAATAAATGATAAAACAAGGGTTTCTCTGCTTTTTGGGATAAACTGAACTGAAAATGGTTCAAACTTGGCACAGGAAGATTGGAATTATTTGCAAATGGTTTATGGATAAATTCGAAGTCTTTTAAGGTCTGCAAAGGTTAAATATATTCAATTTTTCTTAAAAAAATCCATATACAGTATCCAAATAGGGGTTTATTAGATTTTTTATAGGCGAATTCATTCTTTGCAGGCAACTACAGGTATTTTTGTGGGTAAATGGGCTTCACTAGGCTTAATTTCTTCAAAAAACTCTTTTTCAAATGAGAAGCAAGTTGTTTTTCTACAAAGAATACCTGTTTGTGCAGGTATTTGGTCTTTTAAACAGGTTACAGCGGCATTGGTCAGGTTTCTGATGGCTATGGAAGTATTTAGAAATGAATTGGATGCTTCCAGTGATCTTGAGAGCAATTGTAGTGGCTTTTCTAGTTCCTAGAGCTTGAAAATGGTGTACAGCGCTTGGTATTTCAGTCGGGGATAGATAAAACTCAAATAGAATGCAAAAAGGACTTTTTTGCGTGTAATATGAAGTTTTATAACATTTCAGGTTAAACAGGATAAGCATTGAATGCGGTCATATCAGAGAGGAGGGTGGTTTTGGCGCCGGAGGAAGAAATACCATTAGTGGTTATCGCATGGGCTTCAGGCGGTAAGTGGTTTTCTTGGTTCGAATGCGATTTAGTAATAAGGTGCCACGTGGAAGAGAGATAAAGGCACAAAACTGCCTATTTCGCAAATATGAAATTGGTTACTAATCACACTAGTTAAAATGCGATATGGATTCATGATCGTTGGATCTGGGGACAGGTATGCGAATGGCTAAGATTAACGTGTAAAGTTGCTTGGTATGATGGGGGCGTGGGGCCCGGGCTTTTTATTATGCAGTGAGGTTAGCTTAACGTTTAAAATGAATGTTTTTAACGTAAAACAAATACATTAATATGATAGACGGGGTGATATTTACATAGTAAATAAAATATTTACATATGTTTTAAAACCATTGGGGTGGGTTTTATTTATATAACGTTTTTAACCTATGGGATAAGGGCGGGGAAATATTTAACATGTGGGTATTTTAAAACATAGGTTAAAATTTAAAATAATGGGTTTTTGGGTATTTAAATTAAAGGAATTAATAAATATACGGGAAGGGGTAGTATAAAAGGTTTTAATACTTTATGTTAAAAATTAATATGAAATGAATGTAATGAAAAAATACATAAAATAAACTAAGTGTAAAAATAAATATTTTTAAGCACAAATGATTGTACCATTAGACATTTACACTTAAACTTAGGATAAACTGTATTTTGTGGTTTTTTTAGTGTTTTTTGGATGAAATGAAATTGATTAAGAGGGGATTTTACTTTTTCTAAGCAAAAAAAGGTGTTTTACTTAGGAAAAGAGATTGCATTTTTGGAAGAGAGTGAATATACTGAGGAATTGAGTTTTCATGAAGGGAATCTAGTACTTTTACCAATAAGTTATTAAGCCTTGGGTCTGGTCCCAACAGAAGTCAGAAAAATGCTCTGAGCCTCTTTAACGAAAGGTTTTGAATACTAGATCATTGTGGGGGAGGGGAAATTAGTAATTTGTCCGACGGTGTTTTAGTACATGCCTTGCACAACTGCTTTCTACCTACCCATCATTATTTTAACATTTTTTCATTATGTGCATGGGTGCATTTGAGCTTGCAACCCTAAATCCATTTTTCTTTTTAAAGCATAAACTATCTAAATCTAACCTTATTTCAGCCGAGGGCTCAGATTAAACTTTTGAGCTCCTCATTTATTCTCTACCTATGTACTGATTTTTCAAGTTTAAACTATTTGACAAATCTTTATTTTCTATCTATAAACATGAAATTCAAAGCATGAAAAATTAAGATTAAACTATTTAACTCATCATCGATTATGGCATTTTGAACAAGCTGCACATAATTATTAATTTTGCAGTAAAAGTAAATAGTAGTGGCATTTTGACTTGCATCATTTTCATGTCTTATTCTTATCTCTTTTTTGTTTTTGGAGTCCATTTTTTATTCTTTATTATCTTTTCTTTTCAAGTCCTTTGATATTTCTCTTAGGACTTTTACCCGCTTTTCATTTTTTATTTTCAAATATGGGAAAACAACTTGCACAAAGCAAGGTATGTACATATTACAAGACTAATCAAAGTCAATTCAAAAATTATGAATCATATTATTATAGGACCCTAACACCTCCAACTCGAATTTATTGAGTAAATTGGATGTCACAAGCCTTGTCACTCAAGTTAACATCATCAAAGTTGTCTGTTGATGTAAAAGTTCAAATTTTCTAACTTTAATAATAATAAAAAATTAAATTGAAAATTTTTTGTTGCATTTTTCAACAATTTATTTTTCATAAATAATTTTAAAATATACATAAAAATTAACTCAACTTTAATTAACTATATCTAAATATAATAATTATATGAATATCTAAATATTATGTTAAAACAACCCTAAACAATTCTCAACTAGCGTCATAAATATAATAATTTCATGTGAATGCATTATAGACTAAAATCTAAAATACTAATTAATGATATATATAATTCTAGTTACACTACAATTTAAACATGCACGCCTAAAAATAATTACCATATTTGGTACTCCATCACATTTAACTTATGGCAAATTGATCTTGTGTTCAAGATTAGTGATTATGTGAGTTATTTTGTTTTCTAAAATTTACAGAATAACTTTTATAACTTTTCTTTAGTTTCAAAGTGAGATAGTTAAAATAAAGTATTTTAAAGTAAAAATAGGCATAATAATTCAAGGTATTTATTGTTAATATGCATGATATGGTTTGACTCAACATCATCAATGCTGGAGCACAATAATCATGCATAGTTTGATAATCGCAAATTTGATATAGATATTGTCGACTGGAGCATAAAAATACAATTATAGCATACATAAATAATCTCAACAAAAGTTTAGTTTAGTGCCTTGATACGCAAATTATTTAATAGTCTGAATGTGCCTTTGTTGTATATCTACATAGTCTAAATATATCTAGAAATCCCTTATATATCTTTATGTTATAATAATCCACCAAGGTTATAAGCTTAATGATATTCAGCAATAAACTTTGACAATATAACATCAACCATCATTATAGAGTATTTCACATTATTTAAAAATAGAAATTAATGAACTATCAATTTTCAATGCCAATGATTTGAAATAACTATTATTGAAATCCGCAAATTGAAATAGAATATGTTTTAAAATCTTCACAAATTGAAGGGGAATATTAGAATTCATGAATATATTATTTAATTTTACATATATATATGAAGCTTGATTTGATATTTATTAAGATATTTATATATTTAGGAGTTAGTTAAGATTAATTTGATTTAATGTGTCTCTAAGTAAAATTATGTTTCTCGAATATGTAAATGTTCATAATATCTTTTAGACATAAAGTGATTTGATGACTTATATTATCTTCAATATGGCTGACTATATTAATTTATGGCTTAAAATCCAATTAGCCCATCATCTCTATTTAAAGAGCATAGAGAAACATTTATTGAACATCAATTATGGGAAAATTTTATGTACATATTTTTTCTTTTATGTTAATATGTTACCTCAAGCAGCCGTGTTGGTTGAGGTCATGGGTTTTTTTGCTTCTTAGAGAGTTTAAACCACATAAAACAGTATTATATCAATTTTTGATTTGGTTGTTTGAGTGGTTTCTTAAGATGTTCATCATGGCATAAATACTTTATTTTCTATAGCATGGTATCAAAGCTCATTTGAAGACTTGCTCCTAGTGTTGATCGAACTCTTAAACCTATGTCACCACATGTAGTGAAATATTTCTAAGTTCTTTTATTTTTGTGTCTTTTTAAGCTAATTAGAATATTCTATTGCATTTGGAGTATTTCTTTATGTCAGTAATGTTTTTGTTTCACTTGAAATATTTTTGTTTTCCCAAGATATATGACCATTATAGTAAGATTTAGATATATAAAGTCTAATTATGTCCTTAAAAGAAGAAAATAAATAAGTTAACATTTTACTTCCATAGTTTTTATTTATACCCTATATATGCTTCTTGTTATGCATTCTTTGTGATATAGAGAAAAATTACATTTCTAGGTAATCTAACCAAGATCTAACTCCGTTGTTCTGAAATTTAAAAAATATTTTTTCAAAAATTGTACTTGCTTTTGTGTGTGATAATATTAAAGTCTTTTGCAAGCAAAAACAAAGAGTTTTTAGGTAATCACACACTTTGAGGAAAAGTTCTAAAATATATATACACAAATAAAAAAAACTATCATTTTTCTTCATAATATTTACTATATTACTTAATTTAAAGATATTGTATTAAATCAGAAGGCTTATGTTAAACTTTTTCTTTTTAATTTATTTTTTTAAAAGATTATGCAACTTTAAGTTATATCGCAATTTTATTGTAAAGTGTATTTGATTTAAATTATAAATGTTAATCATTATAAAGTATTTTTTTTTAATTATTAAAGTTGCTTTTGCGTGCAACTTTAATTTACAATGTAACTTTATTATAAAAGTGTTCTCTCTTATTGTATAAAAGTAGGTTACTTCATATGTAATTTGTAGAAGTGAGTAAGATAAATTATATTTTCTTAACAACATAAAGCACTTTGGTTACATTATGTATTTTTTTTAAATGACATAATTTTCACATTTAAAGGCCATTTGCACTTTTTACTTTAAACAATATTGTCTTCCAAAAGTTTTCCATCCAAAATAGCTAGTTTCATATTTTAAATCCATATTCTTACTTATTTTAATATAATTACTACAAGTGATATTTTGTTTATCAATACCAATTATTTTTCATGGAATTCTATATAGAATATGTATTTTGAAGTAAATGACCACACTGAATTGCTTTGGAAAAAGAAAAAGTCCCCATTAATGCTAAAGAGAAAACAAAATGGGATATTAAAAGTGATGAAGAATGTGGATTAATTGGAATGTCCATCTCTCTTGATATATGGTTCCACGTTCAAGGAATTGATGACCCAAATAAATTTTGGAATAAACTAAAAGCCGATTTTGATAAACACAATATGACTCAATCTTACTAGCTTGAAAATCAATTAATTTGTTTAAATACCAATATTAAAAACACTCAGGCTTGTAGTTAAATATTTTAAATTAGATATGGATGATAATCTATGCATATATACCACTCTTTTGAAGTTTTTTAATGAATATTTATTTTTTGTATCTTATTTTCACTCCACTAGAGAAGCTCTAAGGTATTTTTACATAACTTCCACTCTTGAGTCTCTTTGTGATTTTCTAACTAAAGAGAAAAATAAGCTCTTGAATCTTAGAGTGATAAACACTGAAAGAACATCTAAAAAATCCTTAGTGATCCAAAGAAAATAAATCCAAGTATCCAAATAAGAAACATCTTTGCAATAACACGAAAAAAGGGTCTTAAACCCTCTTAACTAGATTTTATTCCTAGTAGTGATAAGGATGGTGATAGAAAAGTTACAAGACTAACAAAAAAATGCATTTTTTGTGGATAATATGGTTACCTAGAGTTTAAATATTTTAAAAATGTAGAGACATTATGAGTAGCAAGAAGAATCACAGCATTAATATTGATTCTTCTTGTTCCATTTTTTCTTCTCATGGACATGCACCTTTTTACTTCTAGTTTTTTCTTCAATGCTACAGCTACTTCTTTTTTTTTCTAATGAGTGGCTTATTGATTATGGAGAACCTTGTTATATGGTTAAGGATAACATCATTTTTTTCTCTTAATAAATGTAACACCAAATAAATTTGTATTTGTGATGATAGATCTCTTAACATTGTAGCATCTGGAATAGTTCAATTAGATGGTGGTCATTTTAATCATGTATTATGTAGTCAAAATCTCTCTTAAGTGAAGGTAAAATGTAGAGTTTTCACCTCACCAAGTTGTATTTAGGGATGTAAAAAATTCTAAGCAAGTTATATCAACTAGAATTGTCAAAGATATTATTGGGAAAAATACTTGTGGGGGGGGGGGTGTGAATCAGTATTTGGGGGTGTGAATCAGTATTTAAAAACTCACACAAAATTCTCTTTTTCTTTACTAAATTCTGTACGTGACTTTATTGAAGCCAACTAAAATATGTATGCATATGTTATTAAGGAAACTAGCATATGCCCAGTAAACTTATACTTCAAATAGATCTTCAATTACTTGACTTAAATAAGTGCATCATTGATTCATCATAAATTAATAAGAAGTAAACATGTGCAGTAAGAACATAGTAAACCATCACACATAAGAAACACACATGAACACTAGGATTTAAGGTGGGAACCCAATGTGGGAGAAAACCACCGTTGTTGTCATCTTTGTCTTCAATATTTATTATATATAAAAATGTTTACAATGTTGTACTAGTGCATAATCATACTATAACGGAGGCACCCACTTGCAGAAGGCTACAACCTTCATGCTTTCTCCAACACCCATGGGAACAGAGCTCCAACCCCCTGATCTCATTTACCAGCACCCACTAGAAGGGAGCTAGGACCCCTGATCTTATTTACCAACACCCACTGGAAGGGAGCTACGACCCTCTGATCTCGTTTACCAACACCCATTGGAAGGGGGCTACGACCCCCTAATCTCGTTTGCCATCACCCACTGGAAGCAAGCTATGACCCCCTCACTAAAGGCTCCAGCCCTCAACACCACCGTCGATCACGTTTCATAAATTTTCATACTTGATCCACTTTACTCATCTAATCTCAATCAAAACCGAAACATATAATTGTACCAAATCAATCACTGAATCACTAATAAACCAACCATTGAATCACCATTCAGTCAATCACTAAATCACCAATCAACCAACCAATCACTAATCTTCAATCACATACAACTATCAGCATCATCGATACTCAAACAATCTAGATCTATATGAAGAAATCATTGACAGACAACAAAAACACAACAATACTATATGAACTGATGAAACATATCTTTCAGCAAAACCTTGGCTTGCATACACGTCTTCCATAAGTCTTTTCTGTGTGTGTATGCTCTTATCCATAACCCAACTCATGTAAAAATATAAACATACTTTAGAATACATACACGACTCTGGAGAACAAAACCCACGTGTATACGCGCTTTCCATGTGTTGAACTCGCGTATAGATCTGCAACTAATTATTGACTATGCAACACTTCAAAACTTCAAGCATACTAATATCATAACCTTTACTGCAACAAGCATGCACCAAACCACATATCTAAACAAACCATAAACATATCATGTAATACATAGTCATTTCAGGTCTAATGATCCCGATCCATTATTGCATTCACGAGTGCAACATTATTTTAGATCAACCAATCAACTATATCCCATACAATGAAAGTGTACTTGATATTGAAGTATTCATTCATTAACCCTTACTCATGCACACTTAGCACTTTGATCTTCACCTCCTTATATAGTTTGAGCCTTAGGAAATACCATGAGCCAAAACCACACTAATGCTCGTGGTAATCTTTGACGGGATCAAATATCCATTACTATGTTGAATATTGTGGGACAATACCATGGTTAAGACCCTTGGTATCAATAAAATAGTGTGCCATCACGTACGCAACTTTTCTTCTTCATACCTGTGTGTGTACATGACTTGGCCTCATCTAACTCGTGTATATTTCTTCAAACATTCACCTTCATAAACTTATGTCTCTATCCTGAAAACCTTTGTCTCATCATTCTGTCAGTCTGTTTCATCACCCTGTCACCTATAAATTGATTTGTGAACTCATCTGGTTACCACGTACTTGTTTTGTTATAATTGGGTTGTCATCCAGGACAAAACCTACACCATAATGCCAACAATATCCCCTTTTGGACTTGATGGAAACCATGTTGGTGTTTGATAACCATAACCTGAAGATACCTATTAGACACATCAGTATAAGAATTATTCAAACAACAAGTTACTCTCCCCTTTGACATCAAGGGAAAAAGGAGGAGCAATGTTGAAACAAGGTTTCTCTTTCCTTGTAGATACAAGAGCTCTGTAGATATGATTTGCATTATACTGACCATGCTCCCCTGTGCACATGCTGAATATTTAGAAATATTTTCAATGAATTACATGACTATATAACTCAACAGAGTATGACCTTCCCTATCACCAAGGACTCATACTTACATCAATCACCCAACCAAGTGGGATTACATATTTGAATTAATCACCCAACCAAGTGGGGTTACATAACATCATCTTCCCATCATGGCACTACATACATGAATGAATTTACCTTCAATAGTCCAAACACGATTGAATATGAAAATTATTACATCATAGGTCTCCACACAACCTTTACATCATTTTACAAATATGACTTTTATAAACAAGACGAAAAAACCTCATAGTTCAACAATCATTACAAGCATAATGCCAAAAATGCATTATAATATGCAAGGCTAATGCTCCCCCTGAACCTGTGCTAGCTCATCAACAAACTATAACCATCAACATCAGACTAAGAAAATTAAATCATAACTCTCAGTATCATGTCAGAATATGTTCTTGAGTCTGCCCCACTATTTTTCTATCAAATAAAAACATACGCTACTGTCTGCAAAGGAACTCGCATCCATGCACAACTTTCTTTCATTGGATCCATGTACAAAATGTGAAATACTAAAAATTTCACTGCTTCAGCTCCCCATAAGCTTGTACAATATGTACCTATCTTCTATTGACACATAATATGCACTGTCAGAAATATAAACAATCATAATTACCAAACCAACCATGGGAAACACCATATATTACTCCCCCTGTCATGATACATTATTGATCCCTAATAATGTATATCACATCACTCTTGCATTCACTAAGAGAAATAGTCTTTAGAAATATATGAGTGCAGTAGGGTCAACATTCCATACGTTTCTGACCAATTTTTCTCCTTTTTCCATATTTTCTTGAAATTTCTTATTATTTTTTGGAACTTATCCAATCCCTTGGTTATGTTCAAAATAATTAACCTACAATCAATGGCCCTATGTCGAAAATAGTTACAAGATAAACAACATCCATGAAACCATCCTTTCTGCCTTGATCTAGGAGATTCTTCAATCAAAGGATTATTCTCTTCTAGGGCATTTGCTATCAGATTCATTAATACTAAATTCCATAAGTACTTGCAGATCTTGATCAGATGCTCCCTCTTCTCCAAATGATAAACCATCATTATATTCATTTGTATAAAAGCTTCTCATATTTTTAAACCATTTCCCTTTTTCATGATTTTCTTTACAAGGACACTTAGCAGCATAATGACCAACTCTACCACAAGAAAAACACTTGAAGGGAGGCTTACCTTTGAACCTTCTAGTACCTAGTTGAAGTTTCCTCACAAAAGTTTCCTCATCTTATTTTGATATATAACTTTATTCCTTGAGAACTTCCTTTTATTTTCCTTTTGCAGATGCCTTAAATGCAACTTATTTGATATCTTAAGGACCTCCTTTTCTCATTTCAAATGTCATTAGAATCCTATGGAGTTGTACAACAGTAAGGGTCAGTAGATCCTGCTTTTCTTCAATGGCAGAATTTTTGACTCGAATTTTGGAGTTAGAGATCTCAAGAGTTCCTCTACTAAAGTTGAATATTTTATATATTCACCCATATTTCTCATAGAATTCACAATCTCATATACTCTTAGAAATAAACTTGCAATACTTTCATCATCATGCATTCTGAGAGTTTAATATTGAATTCTAAGAGTTTAAAGTTTAACACTTTTTACCTTGGTATCACCTTCATAGCTCTAGATGATCTTGTCCCATATTTCCTTTTTTTATTTTAGCTGCATGACTTTGACAAATTCTTATTTTTTCAGGCTTCCCAATAATGCATTGACAAATTTTTCATTGGTTTCGTATCTCTTCTTTCCTGCTACATCTATAGGAACGAATGTTGGATATTGATAACCTCCTTCCACAATTCCCCATCAATCTGCTCAAAGACTTTGCCGATAATATATTGTTCGTATCTTCCAGAAGATTAGATTACTTCCATTGAAAAGTGGTGGCCTTATAGAAAATGATCCTTCATGATTTCCCATTGTGACGAATCTCCTTCAAGCAATCAAGCTTCTTCAGAACCTGCTCTAATACCAATTGTTGGGAAAAATACTAGGAAGGGGGAGGGGGGGGGGTGGTGAATCAGTATTTAAAAACTCACACAAAATTTTCTTTTTCTTTACTAAATTCTATATGCAACTTTACTAAAGTGAACTAGCGTATGTACGTGACTATTATTAAGGAAACTAGTGTATGCCCAGTAGACTTATAATTTAGATAGATCTTCAATTACTTTACTTAAACCAGTACATCATTGATTAATCAGACATTAATAAGCAAGTAACATGTGTAGTAAGAATAGAGTAAACCATAATACATATGAACACCAGGATTTAAGGTGGAAACCCAATGTGGGAGAAAACCACTGCTATTGTCGTCTTTGTCTTCATTATTTATTATATACAAAATTACATTAGGGGAATTTTGAGGTCTAAAATGGGCCTCCTAAGAAAAATGTACAACTAAAATAAAATTTATAAGAACCAATAGGATTCAAAATGATGATCTCAACCATGGGCGATGATTCACCATTTTTTAAGTAAAAGGGTAAAAATATTAAAATAATAAAACTACTTTTCCAACTCGTATTTTCAACTTATCTCCCAAATTGTTTACTCAGATTTTAAGCGGGAGTACTCATTGGATGAAAAATTTAATTTCTCATCCAAAGAGTACCCATGTTGCATACTTTCGATGGACCTTGCTATGTGAAAAATGAGAAATACATATAAAAACATGATTGTAATCACATTTTTCATGTATTTTTCATTTTTTGTGTAGCAGGGTCCATCTAAAGTATGCAACATGGGTACTCCTTGGATGAGGAATTAAATTTTGCATCCAAAGAGTACTCCCTCTCAAAATTTGAGTAAAAAATTTGGGAGATAAGTTGAAAAAATAGTTTTTTCTTTTTTCCCTCTAAAATTTGATGATGTAATCAAATATTATTTTATTATTTCCACTGTTATTTTATAATTTCCTTAGGAGGCCCATTTTAGACCTCAAAATTCCCCTAATGACTTGCAATATTGTACAAGTGTAGACTCACACCAACACATAGGCACCCACCTACACAAGATTGCAACCTTTGCTCGTTCTCCAACACCCACTGGAAGGGAGCTCCAACCCCTTGATATCATTTACCAACACCCATTAGAAGGGAGATAAGACCCCTTGATCTCATTTACGAACACCCAATGGAAGGGAGCTATGACCCCCTGATCTCGTTTACCAACATCCACTGGAAGGGGGCTACAACCCCCCTGATCTTGTTTACTAGCACCCACTGGAAGAGAGCTACGACCCCCTGATCTCATTTACCAACACCCACTCAAAGGGAGCTACGGCCCCCTGATCTCGTTTACCAACACCCACTAGAAGGGAGCTACGACCCCCTCACTAAAGGCTCCAACCCTTAGCACCACCGTGGACCACATTTCATAAATTTTCATACTGAATCCATTTTACTCTTTTAAGCTCAATCAAAATTGAAACATATAACTGTAAAAAATCAAGCATTTAATCACCAATCAACCAACCACTAAATTCAGTCAATCACCGAATAACCAATCAAACAACCACTAAATAACCATTCAATTAATCACTAAATCACCAATCAACTAACCAATCACTGATCTCCAATCACATACATTAGTAGCATCATCAATACTCAAACAATCCATATCTATATGAAGACATCATTGAAAAACAACAGAAACACAACAATATTTTATGGTGACTGATCAAACATATCTTTCAGCAAAACCCTGGCTTGCATACCCATCTTCCATAAGGATTTTCTGTGTATGTACATGCTTATTCAGAACCCAACTCACATACAGATCTCAACATACTTCAGAATACATATGCGTTCTATAGAACAAAACCCGTGTGTATAAGTGCTTTCCATGTGTTGAACTCGCTTACAAATCTACAAATAATTCATGACTGTGCAACACTTCAGAACTTCAAACATACTCAGATCATAACCTTTACTGCAACAAACATGTGCTAAAACACAGATCTAAACTACCTGTAAACATAACATGCAATACATAGTCATTTCAATTCTAACGATCCTAATCGATTATTGTAGTCATGGGTGCATCATTATTTTAGATCAACCAATGAAATATAGCCCATACAATGTAAATGTACTTCATATTGAAGTCTTCATTCATTTACCCTTACTCATGCACACTTAGCACTTTGATCTTCAACTCCTTATATAGTTTGAGCCTTAACCAATACGTGTTGGGAAAAATAATTAGAGGGGGGGGTGAGTGAATCAGTATTTAAAACTCACAATAAATTTTATTTTCTTTATTTATTTCTATACATGACTTTACTTAATCCAACTAGCGTGTGTACGCAAGTTTCTTTAAGGAAACTTGCATATGCCCAATAAACTTATTATTCAGATAAATCTTTAGTAACTTTACTTAGACCAGTGCATCATTCATTAATCAGACATTTAGTAAGTAGTAAACATGTGTAGTAAGAATAGAGTAAATCATCACACATAAGCAACACACATGAACACCAGGATTTAAGGTGGAAACCCAATTTGGGAGAAAACCACCACTGTTGTCGTCTTTGTCTTCAATATTTATTATATAGGAAACTGCTTACAATCTTGTACTGCCACAGACTCATACCAGCACGCAGGCACCCACCCGCAGAAGGTTGCAACCTTCTCTCATTCTCCAGCTACTACAGGAAGGGAGCTCCAAACCCTTGATCTCGTTTACCAGCTACCAATGGAAGGATAATACAACTCCCTGATCTGATCACCAGTTCCTACTGGCAGGAAGATTTGACTTCCACACTAAAGTCTCCAACCCTCAGAACCATAGCAGACCACGTTTCATAAATTTTCACACTATATCCAATAGCTTTTAACACATCATAAATTTTAGATCAACTAAGTAAACATCAACCCAATTCGAACAGAACAGTGAGATCAATGTAACTAGAACACAGAACTAAACCTAGACTTCTGCATCAACACACAGAATCAACTGCAACCCTAATCATTCATAAGACAAATGTATATGCTACTTTACTTACGAAAACTTGCATGTATATGTGTTTTTCTGTAGAGAAACCTGTGTATAGATCTCAATATATTCAATATAGATTTCTTACTCATACTCAGAATTGATCAGAGATGTTCTGACATATTTTGTCAGTTTTACAGAGCCATCATACAGTTAACAACATCAATAAATTTTCACTCAACCAATCATTGATATTCAATCATAATCAACTAGTAGCATAATCAATACTCAAACAACCCAGATATATATGAAGACATCATTGACAGACAACAGATACACAACAAAACTGATCAAACATTTCTTCAGCATTCTTCAGCTAAACCCTAGCTGGAATATGCGCCTTCCATAAGACATATTTGTGTCTGTACGTGCCTCTTCTGAAACCAACTTGTGTATATATCTCAGTAGTTTTACTGAATATATACGCGCCTCTGCAGAACCGAACCCGTGTGTATACGCGGCTTCTTTGAGTAAACCCCGCTTATAGATCTGTAAATAATTCAAGATTGTGCAACACTTCAGAACTGTAAACTTACTCAAATCATACCATTTACTACAACAAACATGTGCCAAACCACATATCTAAACAACTCGTAAATAGATAATGCAAATACATAGTCATTTCAGGTCTAGAGATCCTGATCCATCATTGTATTCATGAGTGAATCATAATATCATATCTATTTATTGATTATAGCCCATTCCATGCAGATATACTTCATATTAAAGTATTTATTCAATTCACATACTCATGCACACTTAGCACTATGATCTTCACCTCTTGATATAGTTTGAGCCTTAGCCAAGACCATGAGCCAAAAACACATTAGCGTCAATGGTATTATTGGATGGGATCAAATAATCGTTATTGCCCTCAATATTGTGGGATAATACCATGGTAAATACCCCTGGTATTATAAAATTAGTGCGCTAGCTCATACATGACTTTCTTTCTTCATACCCGCATGAATACACGACTTTGACTTTACCAACTCGTGTATAGTTCCTCAATTATGTACTTTATCCATCTTTTGATTCTAATCTACAAAGCTTTTGTCCCATCATTCTGACATTCTGTTCCATCACTTTTTCACCTCTGAGCTTGTCCAACAACCATATACTTGGTATTTTACAAGTGGGTTGCCATCAAGGACAACACATTCATCATAATGCCAACAATCTCCCCCTTTGGACTTGATGGAAACTGTGTCGATGTTTGATCACCACAATCATGTATATTCCTGATAGACACATCAACATAAGCATTATTAAAACACCAAGTTACTCTCCCCCTTTGACATCAAGGGCAAAGGGAAGACCAATGCTAAAACAAGGGTTATCTTTCCTTGTATAAACAAGAGCTTGGTATATTGATCTGCACTATACTAACCATGCTCCCCCCTGAGCATATGCTGAATCTTTAGATATATTTTCAATGAAGTACATGACTCTATAACTCAACTGAGTATGACCTTTCCTATCACTAAGGACTCACGCCAATCACCGTATCACGTGGGGTTACATATTTGAAAAATTCCATCATGATAGAATATGACAATATTTACATCATAGGTCTCAACATGACCTTTACATCAAATTACAGATATGATTGTTATAACCAAGACCAAATTACATCAATAGGGAGAGATCATTGAACATAATTCAACAACCATGATACACATAATTCCAACAATGCATTCTATACTGAAGGCAAGTTATCCCCCCGAACCTGTGCTACCTGAACATTTTCAACAACCCATTCATCAAAGAATATTCATCAAGAAGATAAATATCAAAGCGGAAAATGTAATTTGAAAACGATGTCACCAGACTGTACCCATCAACACCGTTATCAATAGAGCCAAATCATAACTATCAGCAACATGACAAAGTCTATTCTGGAGTTTGAACCTCTAATTTCATGACAAAGAGATCCATATGCAATTGCCTAAAAAGAGACTCGCATATATACACGACTATGCATCAAGAAACCTATGCACTGAAATCATCCTTCTAAAATTTCATCTGAAAAACATATCAGATAAGTTTAACAAAATAATGAGACAGAGACAACTCCTATTTTCTGTCTGAGATATTCAAATTCTTCTTTGGGAATAGGTTTAGTAAATATGTTAGCAACTTGTTCTTTGGAGGGAACATACTCCAATTTAACATTTTTCTCAAGCACTTGTTCTCTTAAAAAGTGATACTTAATAGGAATATGCTTGGTTTTGGAGTGCATAACAAGATTTTTTGAGATACTAATAGCACTTGTATTATCACATAGGATGGATATGGGTGGAGAAAATTTAATTTGAATATATTGTAATGTTTGCATCATCGAGATAATTTGTGTGCAACATGATGCAACAACCACATATTATGCTTCTGTTGTAGATAAGGAAATGGAACTGTGTTTCTTGTTGAACCAGGATACTAATCGGGGGCCCATATAAAATGAATCTCCACTAGTGCTTTTCCTGTCATTAACATTTCCAGCCCAATCTGCATCTGTGTAAGCATGAAGGGTAAGATCGACATTTTTGGGATACCATAGACCAAAGTCTTGAGTTCCTTGGAGATATTTGAATATTGTTTTTACTGCCTAAATATGTGATTCCTTTGGATTGGCTTGGAAACGTCCAACAATCCCAACTACATGCATGATATTTGGTCTATTACCTATTAGATAAAGCATACTCCCGATCATAGATCTATACTCTGGTTGGTTAAATGTGGGAGAATTATCATGAGAACTATGGTTACATTCGGTCATCATTGGAGTACACACAGGTTTGCAGTATTCCATCCTATAATTCTTCAGAATCTGCTTGAGATATTTTTGTGATAGAAAGATGCCATATTTTGCTTTTTTCACTTGTAAACCAAGAAAATATGTTATTTCCCCAAGTAAATAAATTTCAAATTCCTGTTGCATAACATAAGAAAATTTTTTACTCATATATTATTCATTACTCCCAAAAATGATGTCATCAACATAAACAACAATAATTAACATTTTTTCATCCTCAATTTTTGTGTATAGGTTATTGTCTGCAGATCCTTTTGTGAAGCCTTGTTGTTGAATATATTTGTCAAGACAATAGTACCATGCCCATGGAGCTTGTTTTAGACCATATAGAGCCTTCTTGATTTTGCAAACAAGGTTTTCATCATTCCACATAATGAATCCTGTTGTTTGTTCTATATATGCTTCTTCTTCCATTTTTCCATTAAGGAAAGCATATTTTACATCCATTTGATAAACTTTGAAACGTTGAAAACTTGGAAATGAAAGAAACATGATTATGGCTTCAAGTCTGGCCACTAGTGAAAATGTTTCTTCAAATTCTATACCATCTTGTTGAACATAACCTTTACAAACAATTCATCTTTGTTTCTAGTTACACTTCCATTTTCATTTAAATTATTTTTGAATATCCATTTTATCCCAATAACATTTTTATCATGAGGCCTTGGAACCAATTCCCAAGTATTATTCTTTTCAATTTGATTCAATTCTTCATTCATGGCCTTAATCCAAAATTCATCTTTACTACCTTGATTTACACTTTGTAGTTCAAAGGTGGATAATCGTGCTAGATAAATAGGAGATCCCACAAATGTTATTCTTTTTTGTACCCTAGATTCCTTTTCTCCCAAAATTTGAGATTCTGGATGATTATTTTGAACATACCTGGATGGAGCCTTTTCTTTATCTGACATGTCTTCTTCTAATGCTTCATTAGCTTCTTCTTCTATATCATTGTGATTTGATGTGGGAAAGCATTCATCATCATCATCATCATCCTCTTTTGCTATTATTTCCTTTTTGTGCATGCTTCATCAATCACAACATCAATACATTCAAAAAATTTCCGAAGTCTCTTATTGTAGAATTTGCCATCCTTTACTTCTAGAAGGTAACCAAGAGGTATTCCTTCATCTTCTCTAGCTTCAAACTTACCGAGTTTTTAATCATTATTTTTTATGAAACATTTGCTTCCAAAAACTCTAAAGTGCTTCACGGTGGGAGTATTACCATACCAAAGTTCATAAGGAGTTTTATCACTATTCACATGAACATGGGCCTTGTTGAGAATATTTACTGTGGTATGTGCAGCTTCACCCCAAAAGGTGTCAGGAGTTCTAGACTCATCAAACATCGCACGAGCCATTTTTTGAACTATTCTATTCATTCTTTATACCACGCCATTTTGTTGAGGAGCTCCAGCTACATAAAATTGTGTTTTTATGCCATATTGTTCATAAAAATCAAAGAATTCATCTTATATGTATTCTCCTCCTCAGTTAGATCTGTGACATTTGATTTTGAGATCTAATTAATTTTAAAATAATTCTTTGAAGACCTTCAATTTATAAAATTATTCATCTTTGTGTTTCAATAAACCGATTCAATACATTCTAGAAAAGTCATCAATGAATAAGATATAGTATTATTCTCCACGAGGCGACTTTTTCTTTACATGACCACACAGATCAGTATTCTTTGGCATTAAATTGAACTCTGTTTTTCTTACCAAATTGACATGACTTACATATGGTACTTTCTGGTAGGGTGATGTTGGGTAGATCACGAACAGCTTTGAACCTGATTGATTTACTTATTTGAGAAAATCTCAGATGTCCCAACGTTATGTGACATAACCAGGTTTTTGCCGATTTTCCTAGATAACATTGTTCTTGGCCACCTTTCAATATATACTAATTTGTTGGTGTTCTTGTTCATTTTATTATGGTTTTTCCTCTGTCAAGTTCGCGAACCACACATTCTTTTGATCGGAAGACTACTTCATTTCCTTGGTCACACATTTGACTAACACTCAACAAGTTATGCTTTAATCCATTAACCTACATAGCATTACCAGCTTTATCCTTTTCTTTTAGAAACACAGATTCTTTACCCTTAATGACATCAAGAGAGTCATTTCCAAAAGTGACATTCTTTTCTTTTTCTAACGCATTGTATGAAATGAGTTTATCTTTATCACCTATCATGTGTTTTGAACATCTTTTATCAATGTACCATTGATTTTATTCTCCTTCTGCAAATAAAGCTATGCCACAACTTTCGAATTGTAAGTCCTTTTTCCACACCTTAGAATTTGTGGATATTTGTTCTTTTGTTTGTAGTTTTATCTTGCATTTAGATTCCTCATGACCAAAGTTATTGCAAAATTAACCTTCAATTTCATCTTTAAGAGAAGCGAAATTTTTATAAATATTCTTCTTTATTCTTGTCTCATTTTTTTGTTTTCTTGCTTCTCTAGTCATGATGGTTTTGTATGCAACATATTGAGCAGCTTTCTAACCCAAATTATGACATGAGAAACATCATCCATTAACGAAGAAATTTTTGTGATCATAGGACCTTCTAGTGTTGTTTACCTTTTGACTGATGCTTCTGTTATTTCTCATCCTTGAATTGGAACGAACATGATTTACCTGCGAATTGTCTTTGTTCTTCTGCTGAGTGTTGAAGCTTTGTTGACTGGCTTTTGCTGCATTTAGATAGCTTCTGGATGTGGCTGAGGATTTTTCTGTCTGTGAGGATTCACCAATGTATCCAAGACCTGTCTTCATAAGAGGAGAGCATTGAACCTTGATAATTTCATCTAAGGTTTTATATCCTTTAGCAAATCTAAGATTTAGAGTTTTTAATTTCTCAAGTTCCTTTCTTAGGCTTACTATTTCACATTCTAACTTCTCATTATGCTTTTCTTTTTCTATGAGTTGATTCTTTAAAGTATCTATGCCTATTTTGTTTTCTTCCAAGCATATTTTGAGTTGATTGATTTCTTCAAAGAAATCATTTTCTTCTAAATCATCCATAAAATGATCTTTAGATTCGTTAGAGTCTTTTTCAAATGCTATGAGTAGTTTAAGATCTTGATCAGATTCTCCTTCTTCACTATTTGACAAGCCATCACTATCTTCATGAGTATAATAACTTTTCCTATTGTGAACTCATCCCTTATTACCTTTTGATATATCATTTCCCTTGTCATGATTATCTTTATGAGGACATTTAGTAGCATAAAGACTCACTCTTCCACAAGAAAAACATTTGAAGGGAAGCTTACCTCTAAACCTTCTGGTGCCAAGTTGAAGTTTCTTTACAAAATTTACCTCGTCTTCTTCTGATATACCCCAATTATTTTTTTTCTTCCTTGTCCTTTCCTTTCAAAGTAGCTTTAAATGAAACTTCTCTAACTTTAGATGGACCTCCTTTTCTCATTTCAAAAGCATTCAGGATCCTATGAAGTTGAACAACAATAAGGGTCTGCAGATCCTGCTTCTCTTCAATAGCAGACACTTTTGACTCGAATCTAGGATTTTTAGATCTTAATATTTTCTCTACTAAAGTTGTGTCTTTTATGCCTTCACCTAGATTTCTCATACGATTTACAATCTCATCTAGACGCAGAAATAAAATAACAATACTTTCATAATTATTGATCTAAAAGGACTATATTAGTTTGTTGTGCTAAGTGTCTTTTCAGTTACAAAACATGTACATATTTTCCTCCATTTGTTTTCTTAAGGATTGAGGAATTTAACCATGAAACATAGATGAAATTGTGAATAATAGAGAAATAAAACCACACATAAAATTTACACAGCATGCATGATGAATCAATTCACCCCTCCTAGGCTACATCTGCTGGTCCAGCTCCCAATGGCATGCCCATCTTTCATTATGCTCAAAATTTTGAAAATACATGTGTTTACAAGCCTCCAATGGTTTGTTTTTAGTAAAAATGGCTCTAGAATGCTCAAATTAGTCTAGGTAGACTCTTGTTTCACCCAAATTGGTCGAAACTTGACCTGGCTAGGTTTTTTCCCAATGTCCCCTACAAAACCTCCATTAAAATTGGAGGACTACAATTTAACTGTAGTTAAATTCGACATGAACCTCCGAATTTGGAGGTGCGCTAACTATCCCACCGGAAATCTAGCCACAACATTAATTTTAATGGTTAAGGGTGGAGGGCGCATTTGAAAACCTTGAGTATTAACTGCCAGAGTTAATGGTTTTTGGAACCGTCGCAACAAATGTCGTGAACCACGCATGTCGCATGTGATAAGTTTGTTGATAACCGCCAGAGGTTTACAGTTATGGAACCATCGAATGGTGTTATATGCCATGGTTGTAATATATATACCATGTGACCAATCTAAACAGGGCCGCCGGCGGTCCCAATCGCCGGCGTTCCCCCCCCCCCCCCCGCCCCCCCCAATGTGCAAAGTTAACAACCTTAAATATATCCAGCGCACTTATGGAGTAAGCAACAAATGATAGTGGAGTTGGTGGAAGACTTTGCGGGCGCATCGGAGGTCACGGAGTCGAATCGCCCAGACCCCAAAAAAAATTTACTGAACCGTACAGGGAACACGTGGTAGCCTTAGGGTTGGCCACGTGTCACCCATCCATAGGTCCAAAAAAATCCTTCGTGCAACCAAATCCAATGATCCAAAATGCGCCAGGTGTCCAGATCTCATTGGCATAGAGAAAACAAAATATTCCCACAATATTCCCCTTTTTCTCACTATTCACCTGCATGTTGACTGTGCATCCCAGTCAAACCTATCGCAATTTTAGTTGTTTGGGAAATCGATCAAAACGCGATGTATCTCTCATACAACATCGGGTTTTAGAACCATTCACGATGTCGAAATCAGAACGACGAGATCTACCTGGTCTCTCAGGTTTGGTACAGTTCCGAGTACTTTCAATTTTGAGCAAAATTCATGAACTCCTAATCACACCTCCCCATTGGGAAGCTTTTGGATCCAAAAATCTCTCCGGATTACTAGTTATGAAGATGAGGAGACTGTTTCCTCACCCTTACAGTCTTTATCCATTGAATTTTTCCTAATTTCATCAATTGGATCTTTTCATGAAAAGACAAAATTTTCTTTGATTTTGTTGACCATCTATTGTTGTCTTTGACACCGTCATGCTGCACATTTTCTGAATTTGCAGAAAAACAATATAATTTTGTAGAAAACATCCTGTTTCTACATGCTCAATAATCAAAGGAAACTTGGAATCTTTCTCACCTTGCACTCTGTCCTTATGGCTATTTTTAGCTACTTTTGCCTTGAACTTGTGTCGACTCTTGACCAAGTTTCTTCACCATTATAATGTGCCTTTTGGAAACCAGCAATGAACATTTGTGAAACCTGTGCCTTTTTTGCCAAGTTGATTTTTCCTCTCTTTGACCTTTGCAACCTCTTGCACCAACACCTTGTTTTCAACACTGTTCAACACCAATGTTGACTGTTGCAACTGCTTGTCATCTTCTTTCAAAGACAACCTGTTTTCAATCTGAAACAACTCATTACATATATCAGCATTTGTTTTAAAAGTATGATGCAAAACATCTATTTGTTTTATCATTATCAATGTCATGTTTTGGATTGCATTGACTAGCCTCTTCATTTTCCCTGCATTAACTAAAGAAGTATCCAGTTTCTTTCGATGAGCTCTGACAATATACTCCTTGCCATCTTTGAATAAATGGTATTTGTTCTCATGGCGATGGAAGATCGCTTTCCTGTCATACAAGTAAGGACTGACCAACACCATACCCATTATGTCAAGCGGAACCACATCTAATTCAACTGTGTCAACAAAATGTGTTGTTATTGAAAACCGCAACATGCACTTATTTGAAACATGTAAATTTGCATCCTTACAAATCCACCCAAGTGGATATGGTTTTGGATGTGGCATGGTCTCAAGATTAAGTTTCTTAACCAAGTCTTCAGAGATTAATTTTTCTTGTGACCCACTATCAAACAATGTGTCAATCTTGGTATGTTTGGATATGACCCTCACATGAAACAGTTCAATTCTCTCTTCTTCATTTGGAGCTTGTATGTGACAGTTTGATGTGCTAGTACTGGGTTTAGTTTCAATTAATTTCCCTTCATATTCTTTAGTCCCATGGCTATAATTTTGTATTCATCTCGTGAATTTGACCCTAAGTCTTGTTCAAATATAGCAACAATTTTTCCTTTTTCTTTGGCTTTCAAGCTATCTAGTTTCAATTTTGGATGAATTTTCCAACAATGGTCTTCATCATGGCCAGTTTTTTAACAGTTTTTTCAAAATAATTTTCCCTTCTCTTTCCTGATTTTTTCATTCTTCTTTTTCTTCCATTTTCCTTTAAATTCATTTTCCTCATTCTCATCTATGTTTTGTTTTCCCGTTGCCTCCAAGTGTGTGGCTTGTACACAAACTTCATCTATACTTGTAGGGTTAAACATGAGGATAGTATGTCTTAGGTAGCTATGTAAGCCTCTTATGTACTTGAGAAAAGTATCTTGGATCTGCAAATCTACCCCTAATAAGAGAGCTCTTCTCTTAAATTCTTGGGTGTAAACTTGTACATTTTGTCCTTTCAATTGTTTAAATTTTTTCCAGTCCATTATGAATTTTGGCATGTGAGCTAATGGATAAAACTGTTGTTTTATTGCAGAAATGAAAACAGTCCATGATAGAATAATCTTACCATGCTTCTTGATCTCCCCCTTTGTCTTGGCTTCCCACCAAACAAGTGTTGTACCTTCCATTCTCAATGAAGCTAATTAGATTTTGGTATCATCATCATGAAATTTTTGGATTATCAAATAGACCTCCAATTTCCTAATCCAATTATCAAGATTTTATGCATTGACTTCAGCATCAAACATTGGCAATTCAAACTTAACATCAAGTTTTAGAAAAGGAATTTACCTGTGTTCTTTTACTTGTGTGGCTGATGTACTAAAGATGAAGTAGAGGATGATGATGATGAGGGTGAGGATGGTGACTTTCCACTATCTCCATTTCCTCAATTGCCCTTATTTGACTTATCTTCATCATTGTGACCTCTTGATGATCCCTGTCCTTCCTTGTGAAGTTTGGATCTTTCTTCTTCTAGTTTCTCATTGCTTTCTTGATTAAGGATTCCAACCATATTAGTGAAGTCAAGAAATGATTTTCTATGCACTCTTTCTTCTTCTTTGGGATCCACTTATTCATGGATTTATTCTTCCTCTGAAGGCATGCTTAATGTTTCTTCTGCTTCTTTAGGAGGTGGACTAGGTGGTGGAGAATGTAGCAATCTTTCCCTCCTTTGTTGTTGTTCACATTGAGACCCTCTTGCTTCCACCAATTTTCCTTGTCCTCTCTTAAGCTTGAGCCTAGTAAGCATGTGAACACTTGCAAACAGTTAAACAAATATTTGCACACAACAACACCAGAGAATAAACTCTGGCTCTGATACCAACCTGATCCGAAAGGACTATATTATTTTGTTGTGCTAAGTGTCTTTTCAGTTACAAAACATGTACATATTTGTCTCCATTTGTTTGCTTAATGATTGAGGAATTTAACCATGAAACATAGATGAAATTGTGAATTTTAAGCATGTAAATAAGCCTAAATAACATTGAACAACAGTGTATAACAAAGAAATAAAACCACACATAATATTTACACAGCAGGCATGATGAAGCAGTTCACCCCTCCTAGGCTACATCTACTGGTCCAGCTCCCACTCGCATGTCCATCTTTCATTATGCTTAAAATTTTCCAATTACATGTGTTTACAAGCCTCAAATGGTTTTTTTCTTTCAACCAATGGCTCCATAATGCTCAAATTAGTCTAGGTAGACTCTTGTTTCACCCAAATTGGTTGAAAATTGACCTCGCTAGGCTTTTTCCCAATGTCCCCTACAAAACCTCCACTAAAATTGGAGGACTGCAATTAAATTCGGCATAAACCTCCAAATTTGGAGGTGCGCTAACTATCCTGCCAAAAATATAGCGGCAACATTAATTGTAACGGTTAAGGTCGAAGGGCGCATGTGACAACCTTCAGTATTAACTGTCGGAGTTAACGGTGTTCAGAACCATTGCAACAAATGTCATGAACCATGCATGTTGCATGTGATAAGTTTATTGACAACCGTCAGAGGTTTACGATTATGGAACCATTGCATGGTGTTATATGCCACAGTTATAATATATATACCATGTGACCAATTTAAACGAGGCCGCTGTTGGGTATGTGTTATATTCTTTCCACGATTAGTCCCATGGGGTAGACCCACCCGTGGTTTTGTGCATGGGTTTGCACATGGTTTTGGGGGACGATGGTTTTTAGCCCCTAGTATTTTGTAGATCCGGTCAAGGAAACTATGGTTATGTTCTAATCTAGGATTAATGTATTGGGTTTTATGTATGCTTCAGCATGTATATATGTATTGTAACACTGAAAGGAATATAATTAAAAATCAAGCTAGTCGTCCTGATTTGGGATCCAGGGGAAAATATTTGTGTATATCTATTTTATGTTTTATTCTCTCACTATTGTTTATTTTCAGTTTTTTAAGATTCGTTTGTAGACAATTTGTGTACATGGTTAAAACCTACATTTGGTGTCAGAGTTTTTTCGGCTTCAAGGGGACACATTTTCCGCTGAGGGGTTTTTTGCTCGAGCCTGAGGTAGACCCTGTTCAGTGGGAGATCTATGGGATCAATTATTTTGGTGAAAGAAGATGGCGAGAAGTGGAAATATAGAGATTGAGAAATTTAATGGTCATAGTTTTGAGTTGTGGAAGCTCAATATGGAGGACCTGCTAGTGGATAAAGATCAATGGATCGCAGTAGATCCAAGTACTAAACAAACCGCAATGTCAGATGAAGACTGGAAGAAGTTGGATCGGAAGGTGAAGAGCACAATACGGTTGTGTGTCTGAGATTATGTCTTGTTGAATGTATCTGGGGAAGCTACGACGAAATATTTGTGGGACAAACTTGGGACTTTGTACCAATATAAGTCTCTGGTGAATAAATTCTTCCTATGGAAAAAGATGTATAACCTGAGGATGAAGGATGGAGACTCAATGATAGAGGATCTGAACACCTTTAATACTGTGGTAAGCTAGTTGTCATCTGTTGATATTAAAATCTCAGATAAAGATAATTGCATCAGTTTGTTGTGTTCTCTACCAGATTCATGGGACAGTCTGGTTATTGCAATAGGTAGCAATACAACTACCTTGAATTTTGATGACATTGTCTCAGCCTTGCTGTTGGAGGAAATGAGACGAAGAAATATGGAGGGTCGGAATGGAGATGCCTTATCTGTACGAGGAAGGTCCTAGAATAGAAACAAGAATAAGGTTTCGAGTGGGAGATCTAAATCTAGAGGGAGATTTAAATCTCCTGGAAATTTTGTAAAGGTGTGTTGGAAATGCGGAAAGGAAGGGCACTATAAAAAGGACTGCGGATCTAAAGCTCTGGAGAAAGGAAAGGGATCTGATGATGCCCCTTCTGCAGACGAGAAAACCACCTTGGATGAAGGTGGGGATGTGTATTTGGCTTCTTCTTCAAATACACATGTATATCATGAGTCATGGTTGATTGACTCAGGTGCATCCTTTCACTTCACTCCCCATAGGGAGTGGTTCTGCGAGTATGAGAAATATGATGGTAGTGATGTCTTCCTAGGGGATGATAGGAAGGGCAGAATCATCGAATGTGGAAAATTCAAACTGGAGCTGCAAGGTGGAAGGATTAGAACACTTCCTGGTGTTCTGAACATTCCTACATTGGCCAGAAATATTATTTTTGTAAGCAAGATGGATGATGCAGGTGTAAAAACATTGTTCAAGAAAGATACTTGTAAGATGGTTCGGGGAGCACTAGTATTAATGCGGGGATTTCAGATTGGAACTTTGTACAAGCTTCATGGGTGCACTGTTATTGATGGGTGCAACAGTTTTTTGGTTCCTGAAAGTGGAGCGGAAATCCTAGCGTTCTCTGGAAAAAAGACCATGCTATGGCATCAAAGGCTTCGACATATTGGAGAGAAGGGCCTTCAGATAATGCATGGAAATGGTATGGTAGAAGGTATGTCTAATTTCTCTCTGGATTTAGATTTCTGTGAACATTTTTTACATGGGAAGTAGAATCGGGTGAGTTTTCCTTTTGGTGCTAAGAGGGTGAACAATATATTAGAGCTTGTTCACAGTGATGTGTTTGGACCTGTGTCGGTTCCATCACTGGGTAAGTATGTGTATTATTTTTCATTCATAGATGACTTCTCAAGGAATACATGGATATATTTCTTGAGGAATAAATCTGAAGTCTTCAAAGATTTAAATAATTTAAGGCTCTGGTGGAAAACCAGACAGAGAAGAAGATAAAGGTGTTGAGGAGAGATAATGGTGGGGAGTTCTGCAAGAAGGAATTTGAAGAGTTCTATAAGAAGTGTGGTATAGCATGATAGAATACTACTGCATACACACCTCAGAAAAATGGAGTTGCAGAAAGAATGAAGAGAGCGCTAATGGAAAAGGGAAGAAGCATGCTCGGTGGTATGGGGTTAGGACAAGAATTCTGGGCAGAGGCAGTGGAGACTACATGTTACCTGTTTAACAGATCACCTTCATCAACGTTGGAGGATAAGTATCCACATGAGGTATGGACTGGTAAGAAACCCTCTCTTTCACATATGAGGGTATTTGGATGTGATGCATATGTACATGTTCCAAAGGAGAAACAGACCAAGTTGGATAATAAATATGAAAGGTGCATCTTTTTTTGGTATAAGGATGGTTTAAAGGGTTACAAGCTTTGGAACCTAGAAACAAGGAAGGTTGTGTACAGCCGAGATGTGGTGTTTAGAGAGGTGAAAGATGTTGTTAAACATGAAGTCCTACCAAAGGAACCTGAGAAGATAGAGTTTGAGCTAAAGGAGGATGAATCAAACTCTACAAAAAAATAAGACTCAGAAGAGGAATAGCCACAAACTCCAGCTATGAAAAGATCAGTTTGGGAAAGAAGACAGCCAGAAAGGTATAGTCTGTCTGCTTCCTGTTCAAATTTTTATTTAACTATAACTGATGATGATCCCAGAACCATCAGGGAGGCAGTAGATTCAAAGGATGGAAAACTCTGGAAGGAGGCCATGGTTGATGAAATGGCATCCTTGCAGGAAAATGAAACATGGGATCTGGTGGAGTTGGTGACTGGAAGGAAGCCCATTGCGAGAAAATGGTTGTTTAAGAAGAAGATGAATGTAGAAGGCAAGGTGGAAAAATAAAAAGCTCGGTTGGTAGAAAAATGTTATTCCTAGGTGCCGGGAATTGATTTTGGTGATATTTTTTCTCCTGTTGCCAAATTTACTTCTATTAGATTACTTGTATCTATTGCTGCTGCATTTGATTTTGAGGTAGAAAAAATGGATGTTTAGACAACATTTCTTCACGGGGATCTGGAAGAGGAGATCTACATGAAACAAACTGAAGGGTTTATGGTGAAGGGTAAGAAAGAACTGGTATGCAGGTTAAAGAAGTCTTTGTATGGGTTAAAACAGACATCAAGGATGTGGTATCCGAAATGTGATACCTATATATGAGGACTTGGCTTCACCAAAAGCAAGGAGGATCACTGTGTTTATTTTAAATTAATTGGTGATCGTGTTATTTATTTGGTCTTGTATGCAGATGATATATTGCTAATTGGGAATGACAAAGAAATTATCCAAGATTTGAAGACCCAACTATTTTCGAAATTCGACATGAAGGATCTTGGTGCTACAAAATCTATTTTGAGCATGGAAATTAAGAGAGATCGGGAAAAGAGGAAGCTCTGGTTAAACCAGAGGGAGTATGTCAAGACTATATTGCAGAGGTTCAATATGAAGGATAGTATACCGATGAATGTTCCTATTCCTGTAGGTGTAAATTTGTCTGCTCAACAGTGTCCCAAGACACAAGAAGAAGAGGAGGATATGTCCCGTGTTCCATATGCAAGTGCAATAGGTAGCTTGAGGTATGCAATGGTCTGTACTAGACCAGACATTGCACATGCAGTGGGATTATTGAGCAGGTTTATGTCAAACCCATGAAAGGAGCATTGGACAACAGTGAAGCGGGTTTTCAGATATTTGCGTGGCACTAGTGATTATGGATTGTGCTACCAAGGAAGACTAGGATTGGAAAGAGTGTTGGACATTCGTGTTTTTGTTGATGCAGACTGGGCTGGAGATCTGGACCAAAGAATATCTACAAGTGGGTATGCGTTTAGCCTATTTGGAGGTGTAATCAGTTAGATGAGTAAAAGATAGTCTGTAGTGGCTCTTTCAACTACAGAGGTAGAATACATGGCAGCCACTCATGCAAGAAAGGAAGCAGTTTGGTTGCAGATATTGTTTCAAGTATGGGGTTGGTGCAACAAGATATAAGGATAGAATATGATAGCCAAAGTGCAATTTTCTAGCTAAGAACCCTGCTTATCATTCAAAGAGAAAGCACATTGATGTTCAATATCACTTTGTGAGAGATATGGTTGAGGATAAAAGGGTGTTGCTGGTAAAGGTGGATGCTTTGAAGAATGTTGTAGATGCATTGACGAAGTCTGTGAGCACTCAGAAGTTCTCTTGGTGTAGAGAAACAATGGGTGTTGCAGAGCTGGACTGATTATTAAGCTCTCCTGTGGCCCCCTGTGGAAAGAAAACAACAAGTGGGAGAATGTTGGGTATGTGTTATATTCTTTCCATGATTAGTCCCACATGGGCAGACCCACTCATGGGCGGAATCACCCATGGTTTTGTGCATGGGTTTGCACATGGTTTTTGGGGATGATGCTTTTTGGCCCCTGGTATTTTGTAGATCTGGTCAAGGGAACTACGATTATGTTCTAATCCAGGGTTAATGGATTGTGGTTTATGTATGCTTCGGCATGTATATATATGTGTTGTAACACTGAAAGGAATATAATGAAAAATCAAGATGGTTGTCCCGATTTGGGATCCAGGGGAAAAACTCTGTGTATATATGTTTTATGTTTTATGCTCTCGTTATTATTTATTTTCTATTTTTTAAGATTCGTTTGAAGACAATTTCTATACAGGGTTAAAACCTACAGTCGTTGGCAGGTTGGGACCGCCGGTGGTCCTACCCCCAAATTGCAAAGTTAACAACCTTAAATATATCCAGCGCACTTATGGAGTAAGCAAAAAATTATAGCAGAGTTGGTGGAAGACTTTGTGGGCGCTGGAGGTCACAAGGTCGAACCCCCCGGACCCCAAAAAAAATTTACTGAACCATACAGGGGACACATGATAGCCTGAGGGCTGGCCATGTGTCACCCATCCATAGGTCCAAAAAAATCCTTTTTACAACCAAATCCAATGATCCAGAATGCACCATGTGTCCATATCTCGTTGGCCTAGAGAAAACAAAATATTCCCAGAATATTCCTCTTTTGCTGACTGTACACCTGCGTCCTGACTGGGCATCCCAGTCAAACGTGTCGCAATTTTAGTTGTTTGGGAAATCGATTAGAACATGATATCTCCCTCATACGATATCGGTTTTTAGAACTGTTCACGGTGCCAGAATCAGAACGATGAGATCTACCCAATCACTCAGGTTCGATACAGTTTCGATTACTTTCAATTTTGAGCAAAATTCATGAACTTCCGATCAATTATGCATTCTGAGATTTTCATATTGAATTATGAGAGGTTGGATTTTAGCACCTTTTACCTTGGCATCTCCTTCATACCTTAGAATTATTTTGTCCCATATCTCCTTTGTTGTATATAACTTCATAACCTTGACAAATCCTTATTAGTTCAGGCTTCCCAATAATGCATTGACATATTTCACATTGGTTTCATAGTTCTTCTTTGCTGCTGGATATGTGGGAAATGTAGTTGGATATTGGTAACCTCCTTCAACAATTTCCCAAGCATCTGCTCCAAGAGACTAAAGATAGGATCTTGTTCTTGTCTTCTAGAATACTAAATTGTTTCCGTTGAAGATTGGTGGTCTGATAGATGTTGTTCCATCTGGATTCCTCATCTTGGTAGATCTTCATTCAAGTAATCAAGCTTCTTTAGAAGGACATTCTATAATACCAATTGTTGGGAAAAATACTAAGGGGTGGGGGGGAGTCAATCAATATTTAAAACTCACAATATCTTTTCTTTTCTTTACTGATTTCTATACGTGACTTTACTTAATCCAACTAGCGTATGTATGCAACTTTATTTAAGGAACTTGCATATGCCCAGTGAATTTATTATTCAGATAAATATCCAGTAACTTTACTTAGACCAGTGCATCATTCATTCATCAGACATTTAATAATAAGTAAACATGTTCAGTAAGAACATATTAAATCATCACACATGAACACTGGGATTTAAGGTGGAAACTAAATTTGGGAGAAAACCATTGTTGATGTCATCTCTGTCTTCAATATTTATTATATAGAAAACTTCTTACAATATTGTATTATCGTAGACTCATACTAACACGCAGGAACCCACCTATAGAAGGATGCAACCTTCTCTCGTTCTCTAGCTGCTACTGGAAGGGAGCTCCAACCCCCTGATCTCGTTTACCAACTACCAATGGAAGGATAATACAACCCCTTGATCTGATCACCAGCTCCTACTAGCAGGAAGCTTTGAATTCCACACTGAAGGCTCCAACCCTTAGAACCATAGTAGACAACGTTTCATAAATTTTCACACTGGATCCAACAGATTTTAACACATCATAACTTGTAGATCAACTGAAGTAAACATCAACCCAATTCGAACAGAACAATGAGATCACTGTAACCAAAACACAAAACTAAACCCAGACATCTGCATCAGCACACAAAATCAACTTCAACCCTGATCATTCATAATACAAATGCATACGCTACTTTACTTATGGAAACCAATGTGTATGCGCGCTTTTGTGTGGATAAACCTGTGTATAGATCTCAATATATTAATTTTATATTTCTAAATCAGACTCAAAATTGATCAGAGATATTCTAACATATTTTTTCAGTTTTACAGAGCCCTCATACAATTAGCAACATCAATCATTTTTCACTCAACCAATCATTGATCTCTAATCATAATCAACTAGTACCATAATCAATACTTAAAAAACCCAAATCTATATGAATACATCATTGAAAAAGAGCAAAAACACAACAAAACTGATCAGAAATTTTCTTCAGCATTCTTCAGCTAAACCATGGCTTGCATACGCGCCTTCCATAATACATATCTGCATTTTTACGCGCCTCTTCCCAAACCAACTTGCGTATAGATCTCGGTATTTTTACTGAATATATACGTGCCTCTGAAAAACTAAACCTATGTGCACACACGCCTTCCTTGAGTAAAACCCACATATAGATCTATAATTAATTCAGGACTACGTAACACTTCAGACCTGCAGACTTACTCAGATCATACCCTTCACTACAACAAACATGCACTAGAACACAGATCTAAAAAACTCATAAACAGATCATGCAAATACATAGTCATTTCAAGTCTAGAGATCCTGATCCATCATTGTATTCATGAGTGCATAATAATATCAGATCTATCTATTGATTAGAGCCCATTCCATGTAGATATACTTCATATTGAAGTATTTATTCAATTCACATACTCATGCACACTTATCACTATGATCTCCACCTCCTTATATATTTGGAGCCTTAGCCAATAACATGAGCCAAAACCACATAAGTGTCAATGGTATTCTTGGATGCGATCAAATAACTGTTACTGCGCTCAATATTGTGGGCTAATACCATGGTAAAGACCCCTGGTATTATAAAATTAGTGTGCTAGCTCATACGTGACTTTTCTTCTTCGTACCCGTGTGTATACGTGACTTTCACTTTACCAAATCGCATACAGTTCCTCAATTATGTAATTTATCCATCTTATGATTATGACCTGCAAAGCTTCTATCCCATCATTCTCACATTTTGTTCCATCACTTTGTCACCTCTGAGCTTGTCCAGAAACCGTATACTTGGTCTTTTACAAGTGGTTTGCCATCAATCACAACACATGCATCATAATTCCAATAGTACCATCAACCAAAACCACACTAGTACCAATGGTAATATTTGACGGGATCATATAGCCATTACTACGCTTAATATTGTGGGCTAATACCATAGTTAAGACCCTTGGTATCAAAAAAATAGTGTGCCAACATGTATGTTATTTTTCTTCGTCATACCTGCATGTGTACATGACTTGGCCTCATCTAACCTGCATATATTTCTTTAAATATTCACCTTCATAAAATTTTGTCTCTGACCTACAAACCTTTGTCTCATCATTTTGTTAGTATGTTTCATCACTTTGTCACCTTTGAACTTATTTGTGAACTCATCCGGTTACCATATACTTGTTCTGTTACAAATGGGTTGCCATCAATGACAACACCTACATCATAATGCCAACATATATTACCATATTGTACAGATTAGATGACTTTGGGTCATCTTCTTTTCAATTAGTTTTTATTGCTCATAGTGATAACTAGAGAAAATTTTGACATAAGCAGTTTGGTCATCTAATCTATCTCTCATTGCAACACTTATGTAATATATTGACTTTTATTCATATCAGTTCTTGGAAATATATTTCTTTTGTTAGCGAATAACTTCACTAATATCATCAAAAAAAAAATCATAAATGTCCCTATTAGTGCACCTCAATTATTTTACAACTTGTTCAAGGTGATTTTTGTGGTCCACTTTCCTCACCTTATTTATCTAGGTAGAAGTATTTATAAAACTTCATTGGTTACTTCTCTAGATACATTTTGGTTTATTTCTTAAACTTAAGAGTGAATCATTTGACATGTTTTCGCCTATAAGGTCCTTGTAGAAAAACAATCTGGACCTCAACAATAGGGGTTAATAATAAATAATGGAGGTGAATTTGTCAACCACATATTCACAACTTACTGATCTACATAGGAAACTCAAAAGAAACATATTGATCCATAGAAACCATAGAAAAATTATGTTACTAAAATAAATAACCACACATTAAAAAATGGTTTAAATTTTGTGATCTAACCTAACTGATTAAGTCTTCATTATTGTGTAGAAGCCATTAATTGTGTCAGTTACATAATTTATAGTGTGAATTCTAATCGCAAGTGTACGAAAAAAACTCACTTTAGTTGTGCACAACAAACAGCCCTAACATCAAAGATGGTTGTCAATTTCCTTAGATCTATAGTTAATGATCAAAATATATGCTACAAAAATCCAGATCTATATAGTTAAAGACTTTAAACAACAAACAAAAGGAAGATTTCCTCCATGCATCCAATGAACAAGACAATAATGTTTTTTTAAAGAATTTTTGTATTATGACACTTAGGAAGGGAACATAGAAAGATGTTACCAGTCCCCCTCAATGGGATGGGTTCTTGTATGTCCTCAGCGCTTCAGATCTAAGATCTCTCTCTCTTGATGGTGCAGAAAACCCAGACAAAAATGGAACTCAAGGAGAGCTCACAAGCAAACAGGTAGAAAAATATGACAATGATGGAGGATCAAAGTCAGACCAAAAGTATAGATCCAGAGCGATATTTAGGCAAAAAAAGGTAGTGAATGAATGGAAAATCCCTTCTATTATAACAAAATATTGAGTTGGTCTAGATATTGGTGCATAGTTAAAAAATTATTAAATCTAGATCCAACTTTTATAGAATATTTTATTATTTTTATTGGAGGGAAAAAGAATTTGAATTTGGTCAAATCCATTTATTTGTAAATAATAAATAAATAAATGATCTATTTATTATTTTAAGAATGTGGTTGAGTAATAATTAAATAAATAGTGATTTATTCAATTATTTATAAATGATTTAGTCAAATTTAACAAGGAATATTATTTAAATAATGTTTTAAATAATTATTCCTAGAAAATAATAAGATAAATAATGATTTGTCTCATTAATTTTCCTGTTTTGGGTTAAATATGACCAGGAATATTAATTTAACTATGGTTTAATTAATTATCCTTTGAGGAAAACCAAACAAATAGGGATTTATTCAATATTTCCTCATGGGGTTTCTTGTTTAGACCATAAACAACTTAATAAATTATGGATTACTAAGTTATTTTTCATAGTGAAAGAAATTTTACTAGGGTAGAATTGGTCTTACATGGTGTACTTTGGTCCATATAATATTAACAGGTTAGATGACCAAAAAATTCGTGTAACGAATTCCCCCCCAACATGTGAGCGTTAGGAGCTAATCATATGACTGAAGTACGTTGTAAGAACTCAATCACTAGACACCGAAGGGGAAGTCAAAGAGAGAGAAATATAAGGTAGACTAAAGCACAAGAGGACAAGACCCTGAGGAGGCAAGACTTACAAGTGTGAAAAGTCTCTTTTATGAGTGAGTACCTGTTCTACATGAGGTGAGGGAGGCATACCTATGCTCGCCGAGATAACAAAGTACAAAGAATAATGATGCATCTAGTAAACAAGAGACTGAACTATATAGTACATGATGGCATAAACATGGGCCAAATAAAAACATGATAATGAATCCCACATACATAATGTTCCCGAGACAACAGCAAGGACTTATACAATAATATCTGAGTACATGAGATATAAGTACAACCAAAGAGGCCCTATAAAATAGGAAATGGCTCTGAAAATATGAATGATACATGCAAACTAAAAAGGCGCTACAAGTAGTTGAGGCTAGAACCATCAAATCTATGGAGTTGCATCCAAGGCTATAGTAGAGAGATCATCTAGGCATGTGGTGGGCTACCTGAAGGGCCACCTCCTCATGAGGTTTGAAGCATCTCACACACACCCGGGAAACACCGGTACAATATGTTTCATCACTGAACCTTCAAGTATATAGATCTAGATCATGCCATAAGGAGCGGGAGCTGAGAAACAATCAAGTCAAAGGGAAATAAAGAGTCCCTTTGCATGATCTGAGGCACCGAGCAATAGTGGAAGCTGGAACCAAGGGACACTGTCCTCTAGACCTGTCTTCTGGAATGAATAAGATGATGTCAATAGATGTAGGTCTTCCATAGGTGAGGCAATCAAGGATCCTCAACTAAGGCACGAGGGATAATAGTAGAGCGAATGATAGACTAACACCAAGGATAATGGTGGAATGGGGGGTACTGAGTGGCGGGTTGATGACTTCCCTTGTTAGAGCATAAAGGGCATGGATGACCTGGCAGCTACTGACGTGACATTGGAGGGGATAAGGGAAAGTATTACTAAAGGAAAAAATGTGTGACACGAGAGAGGAACAACATAATGAAGGATGGAGGAATATACCAGGATACAAAGGAACTCAGGATAGACTCCATGGATGCGATGATTACTCAACTCGGATGCTCTAAAAAAGGGAGACTCAATGGTGCTACCACACAGAATAGGCCTGGTGGGGACCATAAATACATAAGTACAAGATGGTTACTCACAACATAAATTGACAAGAGCATGGACAATTATGAAGGCAAAGTGTTGCCCCAAGTACAAGTGTTGCAAGTGAAGAAATTTGATTTTTAGGAGTGGTGAAGTGACCCTTCTTGGAAAAAATGTGTCTGGGTGAAGTATCAAATCACAAAAAAATAAAGGATACCCATTTGAGATCTTGGTGAGAGATTTCCAACGGTGTTGACGGTTTGTCAAACTGAGCTACGGTTTGGTCGCAATTGGCGAATAACAATCTAGGTTTCTCTTTTAATAAGGCATTTTCCCTCCAATTTGATTCATTTGCAAGTGTAGCTATTGTGAATGTAGAGAGGATAAAAGGCCCTAAATATTTGGATGGCCATATCAGAAAAACTAATCTTTGGAATCGAGATCCATCAGTTGCAGGTAAGAGGCCTAACCCTACTCTTTTAATTCACTGGATTAAAATTTCAATTTAGGCACCCAGGGCTCAGGAACAGACCTTTTCTCTTCTTCATGGCCGGTTCGCACTTCTTGGGCAATATCTACGACCTGGGTAGTAGGTTTTGGGCAGAAACTGCAACTTGTCCTAGGAATGGCTTGAAAAGTGTGACTTGTCAGAGAGAGGGATTGTGGTGCTGTTTTTGGCAGAGAGCTAGGTTTTTATGGTTGTAATGCAATCTTTCCTTTCTATACACTGACAAAAATGATGGTTTTGTGCAGATATCTCAGATTTGAGGATCAAGTGGAGAGAGAGAGACCTGGGCACATTACGGTTGGAGATCCGAGAGGATCATGGTGTCCACACTGCATTGGCTAAGTTTGGGGTCCTGAAGTTTGTGGAGAACCCTTTTGTTATGGGCAATGTTACCCTAAGGTCTTGGGTTGATAAACCTTCACAGGTTAGGGGCATGTCATCACAAGAAGGACTCAATTAACCATCTTCTATGCTTTAAACTAGAAATTAAGGGTTGCAGACCTTACCCGTTTATCCTTCAGTTGTAGTAGATCCCACGGGGTTCAAACCCGCTGCAACTCCTTGTGCTCTAGAACTTGCAAACCAGCAAAGAAAAAGCATAAAAACCTAGTTTTACAGCATATATGTGTTCTAGATGTTAGTAAAAAGCATACATAATATCATAGAAATAACAATAAATGAACTATTTAAGATCATTAAGCATGTATAAGAGATATATGACACGTGAACATCAGGAACAATATGGCATTTCTTTTATTGATAACATGTATAGTAAAAAAATAGTGGAGAGATCACCTGAAATCTACCATGGCCTCGAGCAAATCGTCCTCTGGATCCGTCTAGCCCTAGCCTCGCAAAACCTCTTCCAAGAATAGTGCACAATGGATGTCACATAGGATGAAGGTGAACGTCTCAAGGAAACAAGGGTTTCCTGAAAATATGGGAAGTGCAAGAGCCACAGGGGAAATATCAGACTTGGTTAGGGCTATAACAGGGTATCATATCTATAATTCTCCCTCTTCTCCTCCCTTAGGCCATTCCCTTGAGGGGTTTTAATACTCCCTCAAATTAGTTTTTTCAGTTGGGGAACAGTTAGGCCACGGGCTAGGGTAGTTAAGTTATAGGAACAAGCATAAAACCCGCCTCAAAAATAGGGAAATTTTATATTTTTTAATATTTTAAATAGCATACACAAGTTCCCTATTATGGACCTAAGTGTATATGTGGAAAAGTCTGGGCAGAGTCACGTATGGATTTTGAAATACTATTTTTTGAGAAATGTGACCAAGTCTAAATGGAAGGGCTACTCAAGGCCAATGCATAATTCATCAAGTATATAATGGTGATAAATGATTCTATAACATATGCCCCCTAATATGTGAGGTTAGAAGGGGTACATGATGGCCGAAATGTATTATGTGCATAGAAAGAACCTTACGAGCACTAGAGAGGACTTCACCAAGTTTCAGCTTGCCAAAAAACTAATGATAGAAATCAGAAAGATAGCTCATGTCTGAGTCGGGCATGCCCATGCTCAGTGAAATAAATCATGTCTGCATATGAATTATGGAGCAGATCCAATATGTATAGAATTATAGCTGAAAATGTAAAGTACATAGTGAATCATCTGATCACTGCCCGGAATTATAAGTCAAAATCATGTCCAAGTATCACATATAGAAGACTAATCAATGATGTTGAAAAGATATATGATCACTGAAGTCACAATTGAATCTCGAAGTACCAAATCATAAGTGGTGAAACAAATGGTACAACACGCAACTCGAGAGCCAACATATAAGATTCTGCTGTGATGAAACTGCAACATATAAGGGTGGATGGTATCACTGGAAGAAAACTGAAGGAGCTGTCAAAGTGAACCAAAACATGCTGATGCAAACCCAAGGTCTTCACCGATCACCATGGCACAATTCTACACAATGGGACTGAATGAACTGAGGTCGACCATGTGAGAAATCGTTTGATTACCGGTCGTTGATGTATACCGTTAACAAACGTGACACATCCCACCGATAATGATAATGAGTGTCAAGGTTCCCCAGTAAAATCTAGCAAGTGTGAATGAATGAGCTGAAGTCGAACACTTGAAATATTCTATCAATCAGGAGACAATGATGTATTCTCACTTTCGATAGCGAAGAGTCTGCCACTAATCACTGTAAACCCTAAGGTATTGACAAAAGGACTCTAGACCTTATTCCTAGAGCAATGAGTCAGAGTCGATGGGAAAAGATCTGCTAGAAGGAAGGCATTAAGGCATCCCACATCATTCCAACGTGAGTGTAACCTGCAAGCCAAGATTGGAAGGAATCGAATGAAGTAAAGTGAAGTAACCAACCTGAAGTACGTTTCTAGCATGCACAAGATGAAGCTAGCGCACAACAGAAACCCTATGAACCAACCAATAATGAAAGCTGGAAAAGAGGCGAGATATCCACCAACAGGGTCAAATGGAAATCAAGGTACTGCATGAATCCCAGGTGTGATAATGTATGTTGAAGTCGAACACAAGGGAAACCACTCAGTCAAAGACCCATGATGTTGATCAAATGTTGAGCACAAGGTCACCTATCAATGATGTAAGTAGGGCCAGGGTGTGGCTCTAGGTTTACTCTCAGAGCAATATGTCATAGTCGATATGAGACAAACTTGCCAGCAAGGAGTCAATGGAGACCTTCTCAAATCAGCACGAGCAAAGGACCAAATATCTGATGTGATAGAACAAGATGCTGACAAGACCAAGAAGGCCAACTGAAAAATGAGTCAAGAGACACCACAGAAAGGCCGACTCAGGTTAACTTCCCTTGAACAAAAGCATGACTCATGTTGACTATGGCAGCAGATGATAACTTTGTATAAGTTTGTCATGCAGGATGCATAAACAAACCCTCCATATGATTGGAAGAGATAACCAACCGGGGGAGTATTGACTCAAAAACAAGGTTATGGCTTCTCCTAAGTCAAAAAATAAAACCATCCCAAATGGAGAAAAGACTTAGATTTTTTGTGCTTTGTTCAAGGGTGACACAACTGACATTGTAGCTGCCATCAGGTATGGAAGTAATATCCCGTTCCTGCTCTTTTTTTCAAAATTTTGATTTTTTTATCTTTTTCTTATTTCAAATCCTGAAAAAAGAATAAACTAATGCCTATAGTACAATGGATAGAACGATTGTCGGTAAACAGATGCACTAGTTCCTGGGATAGGAACAATCCTATGCTCAATGCAAGGTGGTGAAAACTGGTAAGTGACACTCAAAGGAATGTTCCATCCATGGGTAAAGGTGTCAAGTCGCAAAATCTAAGTGATTGCATGGTTAACTTGTACAAAAAGACATGGTCAAAAGAGGGCTTAAACATGAGTCCAAATGAAGCTGGCTAAAGGCCATGATAAGCAAGTAGTCAATATGAAATGCAGTAGTACAACTTGACAACATATGGGAGCCTCTAGGGTAAATGGCCAGAATAGAGATAGTGAAGAAGAAGAAGAATTAAGTTTCAACGCATAAGTCATGGATGGGACTAAAGAGGACTCCCGAGCCTACATAAATTACAGCATGGGCGACAAATGCTAGTGAGAAACTAACCAGGAATCCCATGTAAAGGATGGCTCTACCACCATGTCATGATTAAAACATCGGCAAGTGAAATGGGTTAAATACTTATGACATGATGGGATCGACCCTATGGCAAGTGATTAGAATGGAGGCTAGTATGCAAAAATGCAATGGAAAGTGAATTCCCTAACCTATATGCTAGTTATAAATCAAATACCTGCCATGACAGGTCAGTGGTCATGGATCTGAAGGAAAACTATGAATATCTCAAATTCAGCAGAATGTACCTGAAAAATACTTTTCCCAACGCTTACAAGCCAAAAGGTTAAATAGCCTTAATCAAATTCAAAAAAATAGACACAAACGAAATTTGTGAAAAAAATTCAAATTCTAGGCATAAATAAGCATTTTGATCATTTGTGCATTGCAGAAGTGGAGAAAAAGCTCTGGGGCAAAAAACCCTCTTCTTGAATACAGAGAAACCGACCACCAAATCGCCTCAAATTAGTCAAGTAAACCTTGTACTCATCTCATTTATTAATTTCGTTCCCGTTTTAAGGAAAATTTTGGATTTTTGACCGTAGGAAATAGATTTTCATTGAAGCACTCTACACATACGCGAGTTCGTAATAAGGAACCTACATATGATACACGACTGTGTACAAAAAGGGTCACGTATGCGCAAGGTGGAATTCAAAAACTTGTATTTAATCAGTCAATTGATGAATTTTCCCAGGGTGTAGATCAGTTGGAGAGAACGTGAGCACAGTGTTATTGATAATGAAGTGATGGAGGACCAAAAATCCATAGATATCCTTTGGAATTGTGGGTTACAAAAAAATTTCAAAATGCTGAATATGAAAAGCAATGCTCGTTTGCTGCAGATGTTGGTTGATCATTGGGAACCTGAAGAATATTGCTTTATAAATTATCAGATGCCACTACAAATAGAGGTGGAAGGTATATAATTTACTACTGGAATTTCCCGAAGGGGAGACCCAGTATATTTGCATGGCAAGCCCATAGGAGGGCTTAACGTAGAGGATTATGTCCAAGTCTATTATGTAGATGATGCAAAGAAGGTGGGAACTAATATCCCCATCAAAGATGTGAGGGATTTGCACACGAAAATCCTTCTCTTCAACATTGGCAGAGTTGCAGGATCAGCTTCTCTACACTAGACTTTACGTACACATATGAGTATAGAAGTGGAATGTTTGGTTCATCTTTATAACTGGTGCAAAACCTTGTTGGAAAATCTTAAAAAAAAAAAAAAAAAAACTTACTTCTATCCGGAAGACAAAGACTAAACACTTTGGATACGGTACGATTTTGCTGAAATTCTTCTTTGAGAGAGTCCCATGGCTTCGGCCCAAGGTCATTTCTACTATCAGTAGCCCAAGAGATCCAAGAATAGCCCGATGGACAGATCTAATGAAGAGACTGGGGGGAAGTGAAGTTCCCCGAACCACCTAGGATGATGAGTTCTTCTAGTGGTGGGAAGAACAAGTCATTACAGTGGAGGAATATCCCTATGTTGAGATGGATTTTCGAGCAGATCCTGATTTAGTTCTTCCACCCGGAGCAGCATGGGATGCAACTGGTAAGCTTGCATTTTTTGATTTTTTGATTAAATGATTTTTTTTTATTTTTTGAAATTATAGAGAAAATGAAAATTTTTTTTTGATAGGACAATATGACTTACAAGATTTTAATGACCATGATGCAGACATGAGACCAGTTATGCCAGAGGGCTACCCAAGGCGCAAGCGCCGCAGAGGTGAGGCGGATGCTGAAGACCCAGGAAGGAATCTCCATGTGGTACAGAGAAACTTAGAGATTTTGACTCGCCAAAAACTTATGTCCACTATAGAGGACCTACAGGAGGCTATCCAGAGGTGGGTGGTAGGGGTACCACGAGACTGGGTGTGGTTATTCCGTCCTATAGTGACTGCCATTGTGTTCTATCAGAACACAAATGTTGGGCAGGGACCTCAGGAGTAGACTTAGATTTGATCGGATGACTGTAATATTTTTGATGATAGACATGATCGGGCATAAGCCCCAATTTTGTCGGACACGATGGTCCAGATTTTGTATATTTTGAACAATATGATATATCTATATATATATATATATATATATATATATATATATATATATATACATAGAGATTTTAGATGATTTGATGACTCAAATGTACAATGATGAATGATTTTTTTGATATTTTTAAAGTATTAAATGATTAATATACCAATCAAGTGCTTGATTAGCTAATGAGTCTACCAACCAAATATCAGATAGAGGAATATGAATGAACGTAATAAATCGAAATGAACGTTGTAACAAACGTACCCTAAAAAACAATCGATGAAAAAATGGGTCTCTGACAGGATAGGTGTTGTTCAATTGTGAAACCACCAGTTGTGAATCCAAGTAAACTACTAACGAATCAAAACCAAGAGATATTGCCTCCGAGAGTAGGTTGACCACTCTAGTGTAATCTGCTACATTGTTCGAAGCAGGACCAAAGCAGACATCTCTTGAAACTAACAACTGACCAGATGGATAGTGGATTACCCAAGCCACAGAAGCTAGGTTCCGGGTATGTCTACTAACACCATTGGCAAAGCCAACGTGACTCATTTCATCCAATATTAGCTGCCAAAGCAGATCAAAAACATCAAAAACACACCAAAAATTTAAATACATATATGTACAAAAATACAATATATACAACAAAGCAGATGCTAGGCCTAAGCCTAAGAATAGTACTTTTTCAAATAGAGCCCATTTCTGGGCTCTGCCAACTCGTTCCCATCAAAGTCAACCAAGGCATAAGATCATTTTTTCAGGAATTTTTTTACGATATAGGGGCCATACCACATAGATTTGAACTTGCCTGCCCCCAAGGCATCCTTATCTTTGGAATAAACCAAGACAAGGTCACCCTTAGAGAAAACCCTAGGCTTGACCGACTTATGATACTGAACCTTTACATGTTTCTTATGCACCTCATTCATCGTAGCTGCATCTCAGTCTCACTCATCGAGATGTTCAAGATGGATAATGCGTTCTTCGAGACTGGAAGTGTCAGGAAGAAGCTCAATTGCTAACTTAAGGGAAGGAATTTTGTATTCAATAGGAAATATAGATTCCAACCCATAAGCTAGTTGAAACGGAGTGAGACCAGTTGCAATCTTTACAGACATCTGGTATGCCCAAATTGTAGGGTACAGCATGACATGTCAATTGAATCTAGCTTTATCAATTTTCCATTGAAGAATCATCTTCAAGGATTTGTTAACGGCTTCAACTTTCCAATTGGATTGAGGATAATAAGGAGATGAATGTTCCTGCTGAAAACCTAATTTCAGAGCCAATTCAGCCATCATGTTGTTATGAAAATGACTGCCATGGTCAATGACGATCTCTTTGGGGATACAAAAGCGAGAAATAACTTGATTGAAAAGGAACAGGGTTGTTTTCTCACCGTCATTCCCAAAATTGGGCATAGCCTCGACCCACTTCGTGAAGTAGTCTACAACTACAATAATGTACTTGTGACCTTTAGCCGAAGGCAGGTTACAAGTAGTATAATCAATACCCCACTTTGTAAAAGGACCGACAGTGATGACAGGAAAGAGTGGAGCTGGATGAGCACACATCTTTCAAGTATAAACCTGACAAGGATGACACTTTTTGACAGCTTCAATACAATCTTTGAGAATCGAAGGCCAAAATTGTCCTGCACGCAAGATTTTTTGGGTTGTAGAAAGCCCAAATAAATGACCACCACAAGCTCCACCGTAGAAATCATTCAACAAAACCTTAGCTTCTTCGATATTTAAGCAGCGTCTAAGAATCGAATCGGCCCCATGACGATATAGAGTGTCACCAATAATCAAATAACTTTTGGCTAAGTGACACAACTTTCGACGCTCATCTTTCGAAAAAGTTGAGGGAAACTTCGCAGTCTAGAGATAAACTATGAGATCTCCATACCAAGGATCCTGTGAAGAAATGAGAAAAAGATGTTGATTAAGAAATGATTCTTCATAAACAATCTCTTCTCCACAGGGCAACTCAAAAATCAACTCCGCAAATACTAATGATTTCTTGGACTTGGCAGACAAAAATTCAAGATCAAATTCCTGCAAAATTACAATCCATCGATTGTATTTTCTCCCAATCACTCGCCTACTGAGAACAAATTGAAATGGATTGACTGTTTCCAAAACATACGTTTTGCAAAGGATAATGTAATGTCTAAGCCGCTGGACAACATGGACATCTGCCAAAGCAAGTTTCTCTATTGGAGAATACCAGAGTTCAGGACCTACCAAGCTTCAACTAAGGTAGTACACAACATTCTCAGAAAGAGCATCATCTTCCTGAACCAGAACCATACCAATGTTATATTCTTTTGCAGCGAGATACAAGAGGAAATCCCTGCTATAATCGGGTGGACTCAGTAATGGAGTAGAGGTCAATGCTTTTTTCAAAGCATTGAATGAAAGTTGAGAAAATTCATCACAAAAAAATGGAACTCCTTTCTTTGACAACCTCATAAATGCATTTGTAATCTCAACATAATTCACAATGAATCTCCATAGGAAATTAGCTTTTCCTTGCAAACTTTGAAGTTGACGAATTAAAGACGGGGGAGGAAACTAAAGTATTGCCTCAACCTTGAAGGGATATACCGGAATCCCTTCCATAGACATGATGAATCCCAACAACCGACTAGATGTGACAGCAAAAACGCACTTATTAGGGTTCAACTGAATTTTATAATATCGACATCGTTCAAAAACTTGACGAAGGTGAGAAGGATGATCAATTATCTTGCAAGAACGAGCAACTAAATCATCCAAATAATATGTTTGATGTCATGGAAGGCTTAAGACATGGCCCGCTGAAAGGTAGCTCAAGCATTTTTAAGGCTGAAAGGCATATTCTTGTAAGAAAAGGTACCCGAGGGACAAATAATGCAGAGTTATGGTGATCTTCAGGATGGATAGTGATTCGATTATATCCGTAGCAACCGTCTAAGAAGGAGAAAATCTCATTCCCCACACACTCATCGATGATATGATCTATGAATGGTGTGGGGTAATTATCTTTAGAACATTATTTATTTAGGTCCCTGAAATCGATGCAAACTCGGATCATTCGTTGTTTCTTGTCCACGGGAACTGGATTTGAAACACACTCAGTTAATGGAACGAGGTAAATGAAACCTGCCTTAAGAAGCTTCTCCACCTCGGCTTTGATAGTTGTTGCCTTCCTAGGGTTGAACAGACGAATTTTTTTCCTGATAGTCTTAGCATTTTCGTATGTCTTGATCTCATGCTGGATAATACATGGATCTATACCAAGCATTTCCTCATATTACCAAGAAAACACATCCCTAAATTCTCGAAAGAGATCAGTGTAAGTCTGAATTTCTTTAGGGGAACATTCTACTCTAATGAAGACATTCTCAATAATGTTGGGATCTTTGGCGATTTTCACTGGGGTAGTAGCAGAAATAACAACCATGTTCCCTTCAGCAAATACCTGTGCTAGTGCTAAAGGGTTCAAGACTATGTGACCAGGACCAGAAGGCTGAAAGCTAGGGAAACTTGATTCAACTTCTTGCAATTCTGGTAGAAAATAAGACCGATGATGCAAATCATCCCATGGTCTCTCTACACCAGTCATTTCTTCGAGGACTGCCTCTTTAGATGGAAGAGAGGTATCAAGACGATCTTGAGCAGAAAATGAACTAAGAGTCCAAGACGGGGCCACATATCCATCCAATTCCTCTGGTGAAAGAGAAACTGGCATGGAATCTACAGATTCAACAATAGATCTATAATAAATCTTAGCTGCAAACATAGGAAATGCCATTCCACCCACTTGACCTTTTTCTAATGTGGAGTTGGGATAAGGTAAGGTCCAAGGGTCCAAAAAATAGTGAGTTTGGAAGAACTCATTCTGAGTAAGAACCCTGGAGGATGAATTAGCATTGATATGAACTGAAGGAGGCAGAAAATCAAAAGTACCCATCAAGGATGTATACATTCCAACCCCCAAATTCTCAACAGGTTGCTTGGTATCATTCACCAAGGGAACAGTTGAGTCAAAAGATGCATTCGGATCTACAGGAGAACATTCCATCTGATCGACAGTGACAATTCTCCCTTCGTGAGGGAAACATAAAATGAGAAATAATGAGGATGCAATAGCATCCATCTCATAGATCCAGTTTCACCCCAACATAAGGTTATAGTCTAGGTTTGCATCAACTATCTCAACTTCGACATTGACAGTTTTACCCCCAACATAGATGGGTAAAGTTGGAGTGATGCCATGTGGCCTGTGAGAATGACCATCAAACACAGTTAGAAGAGTAGCTGAAGGGACAGCTGAAGGAGATCCAATGGCCTTCCAACATGCAAGAGACATCACACACATGGAAGCACCCTCATCAACTACTGTTCAAAAGATATTAAACTTCTGATATGTAGATTTAATCTGGAAATCCATATGATGAGGAAGTCTCTTCTTAAAAGTCGACATATCAAATGTGATAATCAGAGAATTATTTGGATCAATAGCCCTAATGGCAGTGAGCAATGCACTCCTTTGTGTAGGACACAACTGGAGTACCTCTAACGCAGATATGGCACAAGGACTTTGAGCCAAATCTTGTACAATCGAGTAGTTTTGGGAAACCTTGGCATGAGGATTGATCATCGTACGCTTTGTAGACCCTTTTGGTATCTGGGGTATAGGCTCAACTGTAGGCCTCTCTATATGGAGTGACTCAACATTATTAGGAGCACCCTTAACTTTTGAAGACTCAGCTTCGCCATAATCACGAGATATTGCATGAGCACTCATCATGTATATGTTTGATGTATTTACCCCTTCTTGGTTACCTCGAGAGGGAGCTCTGGTATTTTCATTCGCGCCAGCAAGAAGTTGTTTCCCTTGGGGAAAAGGGTTTGTCAACACAACCTGGGAACTAGAAGAACCCTACTGAGCTAACAAGCGCTGATCATCCTGAATTTTAGGGTAGAGGTGTGTAAGATGGTCTCCATTGCACAAATTGCATGGAAACTTGACTTTCCTTGTATTATCCTTCTTACCCTCTCCAACATGATTGTTGCATTCGTTCTCATTCCCCTTCCCATCCTTGTCCTTTTTCTTGTTATTTTGTCCCTTCTTGTTCCCATTGGATTGTTGATTTCCTTTGGGGTTAGAAGTTTGAACAACATTGATTGACAAGGGTTGAGAAGGAGTTGACACTGAAGGCACAAATTGACTAGAAGGAGAAGATTGTATAGAGAACTACTGCAATTGATTTAGCAGGTTAGTTGTACTGCTATCGATCAAACCGATAAGCCCGTCACCATGAGGACCAGGTTTAGGTTTGGCTAAATCTAACTTGGAGTGAGGAGTATCTGGAAATTTTTTATTAAGGATTCCAGACTGAGAATAAATCAGTTCTAGCTATTGAGCCCTAAAAATAGCCTTCTCTTCAGAAAATACCACTGAAAGGGATACATCCTTTGATATTTTTGGTTGTAAAGATTTCAAAAACCATTGAATAAGGAATTCATTCGGTATTTTGGCTTTGATGAACCTCTTCCTTCTTCTCCATTCCTGAATATGATCAGAAATGTGAGTTGCTTTGTCTTGCTGAAAATTGGCCAGGAGGTCAGTCCTGGTGTCATAACGGACAGGTAACTGAAAATGGTTAAAGAATATTGTAGCCAACTCACCAAAAGTATCAAAACTTCCCCATATCTGTTCGATGTACCATTTTTCCGCATTTCCAGTTAAGTTTAGTTGAAATAATCTCAACCTAATCGAATCGTCGATAAGGGAGTTTGACGAACACCATAAATGGAAAGTGGTGATGTGATCCGTTGTATCCTCGCTAGTCTTCCCTTCAAACTTTGGAATGTCTAAGGGTAGTTTGGTGGGGACCGGAGGCCAACCCAAACTATACCGAATAGGATCATTAGTCAATTTCGATAGATCTGGCAAGTTTAACGTCGCCAGAAATGGTAAGCATGGAGGAGCCTAGGAATTCCATCCCCCATAGGAAGGATTCCCCACATTCTAAAAAGAGTAGCCTGGATTTTTTGAGGCACCAGGTTGCCAAATGTTGTTTGTAGAAAATTTTGAGCCATAAGAAAACTCTTGTGACCCAGCATTCGGAGAAGGACCCCCTCCCAACATAGACTTACTATACACAGGGACATTCCCTCCTACCGAGGTATTGAATGAAGAAGAAACCCCTTGGTAAGGATTCCAAGCATTTGCAAATGGAGAAAAATCCTAAGAAGCACCCACTAAAGGGAAATGAACATTCCCTTGTTGACCAACAAAAAACTGACTCCCAAGTCCTATTGTTGTAAAAATAAGCTTCCATTCCAAAAAAACATTAGAGCCTTGACCCCTGGAAAAAGGATTGAATCCTTGATTCTAAGAGGTGAAGGGCATGGATCCTAAGGAAGTGTTCGAATGAGGGATATGCTCACTTCCAAAGGGGAACCCTTCAAATGAAGTTGATCCACTAGCCATAGAAGGTATGGGTGCGGAAATAGCTGAAACAACAGAAAAGGAGAAATAAGGAATTCCATTGAATTGCATTCCTATAGAAAAGGGGCCAGATTGAGAAGCATATGCTTGGGTGTTTCCACTCGAAGATGGAATAGAAGCAGAGCCAAGCATAGCAGCACTAGAAGTGATTATCGATATGGGAACAATTCCTCCTCCTTCAACTGAAAGAGGAGTATGAACACTTACAGTGCTCATAGATGAAGTTGTGTTCCCAGTCATGGCCATCAAAATAAATGGATATGACAGAAAAAGACTAGCTGGTCTTTGAGACTCAGTCTCGATGTACAAAAGGACGTCAGGAAAAATAGCAGGAAGATGAGATGGAAGGGACTCAGGATGCTGAGGAACTTCTTCTACTTCAACTTCTTCTGCTGGAAACAAGACTCTAGAGATGAGTGGAGCACTCCTCTCTAAACTAACACTAACACCAGGACCACCCACAGAAACAACAAGCCCAGACGGAGGATCACTCTCTGCTGCATTCGAAACCATAGGGTAAAATTCACCCACTGAATTACTCCTACGCCTTCTTGAAGAAGGCTCGACACTCACAAGAGAAAGCCCACGAAGCCTCCTCGATCGACGAGGTGATCAGTTAGCCACTTTAAGAGATTAATTTTAGATTCAAAAAATATAATAAGCTAAGCAATCTAGGATCAAAGAGCACACTCTAAAAATTTCCTAAGATACAGTCAATCAAGTGGCCTTCAAGTATTTTCGCTTCATTTGACAAGGACTGGACACCAAAATACAAGAAAGTGAAATAAGAGGACCTTCCAAAAATAGTCTGGGCTAATTACACCTCAGGCCTACTAGCGAAGGTAACAGAAATAGTTACGCTTACCTCCTAACAATAGCCTTTGTTGGTGCAAGTCCCCAAGCTTCTCAAGGGCACCCTCCAAAAGCACTGATGAAAGTGATGCAACGTTTGCCTCTGGTACCATGGGTATTCCCCCCCCGCAGTCACCTATGTGGTCCCTAGGAGAGGCAACTAAGGGCACCAATCCGTATCAGTAACCGAGCGAAACGATATTAGGTCGAGATTCAGCAAATAGGAGAGGGGGTATCTCTCTTCTCTGCCTGCACTCTCCCTTGCGCTTGACTCTCTGGAGGAGAGCTTTCCCGGTCCACTTAACGGAGTTGGATTTCGCTCTTAATAAACTTTCTATGTTTAACAGTTTGAGAGGCCTTGGAGAGTTAACTCTCCACTCACCTATTCCAAGGCCCTACAACCTAGCTAGTTGGTGTATGATTAATGACAATGATAAAAAAAATTCTAGTTGATTTTAATTATAGCACTTGATTTTAAATTGGCTGTTACTTAAGTCAAAGGTATACGGAAGTGAAATTGATGGTTTTTTTCGATGCAAAAGAAATCAAAGAAAACCTACTACATGCGAATGCAATTGTTTCCTTTCGATGAAAATAGATCTCTATATGGGTTCTACGAAACTAAATAGGCAAAAAAAAAAAAATTATTTTCAGTTACTCATACTTCACACACTCCAGAAAACTATGAAAAATACTAAAATGCATTAATGCACTTAATGCAAAACTACCAATGATATGAAAATTCTAATATTGCTAATTTTGAAGAAGCGAAAATAGTCTCTAGAGAAAAATGGTTCAATCACCTTTGACAAAAAAGCAAGACTAGTTCCAACCAGAACTCCTATGCATAAAAAATGCCAAAAAGTAATTGATGCAAAAGAGAGAAATCTAGAAAAGACTCCTTTCAAAACCAAGCCAAGAACCAGAGACTAGAAACAAAAAAAAAATGCTTCATAGTTTTATGCTTGTCTTCTTGAAAACTTTTTCTTTCCATTATAAGTGAAAATCAAGAAAATGAGCCCCAAAATAGCTTCAAAGTGCTCAAGCCAACTATGCTACTTTCATAGCAGGACCCAAATAAGCAAGAAGAAGAAAAAACTCAAATAATTGATTCAGAACAGTAGCACACTCTTTCAGCAAACAAAAACTCAAAAAACCAAGAAAGGTCTCTTCAAGATTTGCTACAAGGCTAGTCCAAGAAATCAAGAAAACCAAGGAAGTCAAAGAAGGAAAAAACCAAAAGCGAAGCAATGCATAAGGCCAAGAAGAGTAGACCAATAGAGGCTCACTATTCTAAATGGTCAGAATAGCCAAGAACCCTAGGAAGAGATCTTGGTGCTACAGCCGCAATTGCAATCACAAAAAATAGGCAATTTACCAAATGGCTAGGTTTTCACAAGAACAAGAGAGAAATGGATATGCAACCACAAAAAACATAGTCTAGACACCTTAAAGACACCATAGGAGTGGTCCAACATAGACGGAAAAAAGTGACAAGGCTTCAAAACTTAAATTTTCAAATTTTCCAAGGAATATTTGGTTCTGATGTATGAAACAAGCATGTATACATGACTATAACCAAATAAACTCGCGTATACGTGGGTTTTTTTAGAAAATACAGAAGGCATATGCGACTGTGTACAGAATAAGTAGCGTATATAAATAGAAATAAGGAAAAAAGATAAGTTCAAGCCTGATCAAGAGACCAAGCTTCAAGTCTGATTGGAGAAAGACTTACTAAAATGTAAAAACTGATAGACATATCAGGGAACCTACAAGACAGATAAAACAACCCAAACTAGGGATTACACGGATGTAATCCCCAACGGAGTCGCCAGTTCTGTTATGGGAAATGTTACCCTTGTTAGTCATCAGTATTTTTCATTTTTTATAGATGAATAAATATTGGTTCTAGATTTCTGAAAACAACATTCCTAGAGATATTGTGAGTTTCAGAAATCTCATTGCCCTCATTATCCTTATGGAAAATTTTTCACTATTTCATCAGCTTTCCATTCCATGGTCACCCTGTCACTCCTACAAACTTTTCCTAATCTTATACATATCATTTTCAGTATTTTTCCTTGCGTACAACTTCATTGGCCTATTTTTCCCTTGCCCATAAACCCCACTTTCCATCTACGGTGTCCTATAAGCCTATTCATTCCCATGATCTCCAAGTTCCTCAAGCATTGATGGTCTCAAAACTATCTTTGTAGGCTCTTTAGATAAATCAAGTACATTGGTTTTTGGATCTTCAATACAACACTTTGACAAATACTCTGTTTTTCACTTGAAGCCTCTAAGCCAATTTTCAGTCAAAGATCATGTTCAAAGGACCCTCCCACTAGGTCATTAGGGTTCCATAGGTTGCAAGGTCATCATTGATGTTTCAAACATTGTTTTTCCTATGCTAGAAGTTGGCTCAGATGTAGTGGAAGGTCAGCACATGGTTATTCAACGAAGACCTAAAAGTTTCCAAAGAAATACTACCCTATCAGCTCAAAGTCTACTAGAGGTAAATGCAAATATTTTGACACTTCTGCAGGAGTGTTGAAATTTTCATCAGCAGAAGGTGTTGGTAAGGTAGGTAATCTGCTCTTAAATTAAGATAACTTACAGCAGGAGAAAGGGAACCACTTGGTCTTGAGGAAAACTAGGGTTTTTGAGTTTAATGGACCAAGTAGAATACCAAGCAGTGATCAATTGCAGAATGGCCATGGAGGAGGCACACCAAATAAAACATGAAGAAAGTCTGTCAAAAATATTGATGAAATAGGGAAAAGGGTGAGGTGAACTAGACAAAAATGAATGAACTTGAAAGGGCTATAGAGAACTTATAAGACAACAGTGATGATGATCTTAAAGCACTCCAGATGCCTAGGGTTTTGGAAAAGTGACCATAGAATGGTGAAATTATGATGTTAAACCCTATGGTGAAAGCAACGGACGAATTCTGAAGATGTCATTGTTTGATCAAATCCCAAACTTGTCAAAATGAGTTTTCCATGTCTAAATGAGAAAAATATGATGTTTAGCTCCAAGGTGGAAGTGAAGGAGTTTTTTAAGGATATTGTTGTGTCAAAACAAACATAGCAAAGTCTCCATGATCAAAAGAAAGCAAATGTCATATCTCAAGAAAACTACATGCAAATGGTGAAAGGGTTAAATTGAACTTAAAGGTTAAGACTACACAATAAATTGAAGATGTTGGTGTATGTGTGCAATCATCTTAAAAGTGAAAAAAGGAACATATCATGCCTCCTTGACCAAAAGAAAGATCAAATTCATCACTTTATCAACCTGCAAGGCAAAGGTGTGGAAGATTATCAGTAAAAAGAGAAAAAAGGCTTAAAACATTAGAAAGTGGTTTGCAAAGGTAAATCAAATGCCACATAACAATAGAACTCTTTTCACACTTCATATGAATCATTTTTCACTTGCACAGAGTTAGAAGCTTCAAGAAAGGAAGAAATTTTGAGTTTTTAAGTCAAATTTGGGAAAATGTTTATGGCATTACGCCCTTGGCCTGGCACTGCGTGCCTGGAAAAGCGTTGCGCTCTTGCCCAAACACCCACAGCAGATTTTTTATTGGCGTTTCACGCTCAGGACTGAGCGTTGCACGCCTGGGATTGAGCGCTGTGCCTTTAGCTTAGGTGTTGCGCTCTTGGCCAGTAGGGCCTCCTCAACCCTACAAACATTCAATGCACTCCAAAACTCTTTCAAAGCTTTCTCCAAATTCCTCCGAGGTAGTGATAAGGGGTAAGTGGATGCCCTAACCCCATTTTCAAGCTATTTGATGATTCTTAATTAATGGTGATGAAACCCTAAGAAGAAGCCCTAGGCTAAAAAGCTAGAAAATCATTGTTTTCCATTTACTTCATCTACCTATAGAAGAAATCAGTGATAAAAAGAGCTATCACATTATTTGGAGGCTACTCATTCACCCAAGCTGTCCATAGACCTATCTCATTCACTTGTAAAGGATTCCATTCCACCATCCCTTCATCTCATTTCCATTTGCAGTCCTAGGGTTTCTCAAAGGCAGAGTTTTCAAAATGTCAAGAGAGGGAGACAGTGGCAGTAGTGAAGAGGCCCAAATGCCAAAGAGGCATGATCACAAGGGAGGGGTCACATTTGATTTGTCTACAGATGCCAAAGAGGCATGATCATGGGGGACGGGCCCTGCTTTCTTCACCAACAAAGCAGGCACATGAGGGCAAAAAAAGGATGGCAACCATTCATGATGAATATGATTTCCATAAAACAAGCACTGATTTTGACCTTGATGATTTAGATGATGAGCATTATAATGAGAAATATGAAGGATATGGTGGAAAAAATGAGGCAAAATAGAAATAAAGGCTTGGTAACTTGGCTAATCCATCCCTTCTAGGTCCCCCATCAGAAACTAGACAGGACAGGCTTTCCAATGAGCTATCATGGAGCTCATTTGGACACCTAGAAGGCCTCCAAATATTGGTTACAAAACAGGAAATTTTTCCTAATGTTGGCGTTGTGCCCTTGAACCTCTATGTTGCGCCCTTGCAAAAAAGTCAACAAAACACAATTGGAGATATTTTGGAAGTTATTGAGGAGCCTCAAAGTCAGTTTTTTTGCCAAAGTTGGTTAAGGAGTTATTTTTGCATTTAATGAAGTAGGGTATTTGTGCCTTAGGCCTTGCATGGTCTCATAGGACAAAAATGACATTTATGAGTAATTAATGGTTTCTAAAACACTAGTTAGGGTTTTGGTCCTCCTTTCTAGTTAAATATTGCATTGAGGCCTCATTGTACATGTTGGTTGGTTGCTGAGCTTAATATGATATAGACTCTGATTTTATTGAAGAAATTGGCTTTGGTGTGTTATGATTACTTTGGATTGAGCATCAATGGATTAAGCACATTCCTAGGATTCATGAGCTCTGTTAGATGGTGATGTATTTCCACTCTTATATTTGTTTACTGTTATTATGAATCTTAATTTCAAGTGTACAAAAAAATACCACTTTAGTTGTGCATAACAAACATCCCTAACAGCAAAGATGGTTGTCAATATCTTCAGATCTGCAATTAGTTGATCAAGATAAATGCTACAAAAATCTAGATCTATGCATCAAAAGACATTAAGAAGTAAATAAAAATGAGATTTACTCCATGCATCCAATAGACAAGACAAGAATATGTTGAATGAATTTTATATTAAGGGCACCTAGGATGAAAACATAGAAGGATGTTACTAGTTCTCCTCAATGGGATGGGTTCTAGTAAGTCCTCATCACTTCAGATCTAAAATTCCTCTCTCTTGATGGTGTAGAAAACCTAGACAAAAATGGAACTCAAAGGGAGCTCATCAGCAAAAAGATAGACAAATATGACAATGATGGTGGATCAAAGTCAGACCAAAATTATAGATCCAGAGTGATCTTTAGGCAACAAAAGGTAGTGAATGAATGGAAAAACCCTTCTATTTATAACAAAATATTGAGTTAGTCTAGATATTGGTGCATAATTAAAATATTATTAACCAAATCAAGATCCAACTTTTCTGGAATATTTTATTATATTTGTTGGAGGGAAAAATAATTTGACTTGGGTCAAACCCCTTTATTTGTAAATAATAAATAAATAAATGATTTATTTATCATTTTAAGGATGTGGTTGAGTAATAATAAAATAAATAATTATTTATTTAATTATTTAAGGGTGATTTAGTCAAATTTAAAAAGGAATATTATTTAAATAAGGTTTAAATGATTATTCCTAGAAAATAATAAGATAAATAATGATTTATCTAATTAATTTTCCTGTTTTGGGTTAAATATGACCAGGAATATTAATTAAACTGTTGTTTAACTAATTATTCCTTGAGAAAAATCAAACAAATATAGATTTATTTAATATTTCCTCATGGGATTTCCTGTTTAGACCATAAACAACTTAATAAAGGTGGTTTACTAAGTTATTTTTCATAGTGAAAGCAATTTTACTTAGGGTAAAATTGGTCTTACATGGTGTGCTTAGGTCCATCTAATAGTAACAGGTTAGATGACCAAAAAATGGCATAATATATTTCACCCCAGCGTGCGAGCATTAAGAGCTAATCGTATGACCGAAGTACATTGTAAGAACTCAATCATTAGACATCGAAGGGGAAGTCAAAGAGAAAGAAATATAAGGTAGACCAAAATGCTAAAGGACTAGACCCTAAGGAGGTGAGACTTACAGGTGATACAAGTCTCTTTTATGAGTGATTACCTGTGCTATAGGTAGCGGGGGAGGCATACCTATGCCCATCGAGACAAAGTACAAAGAATAATGTGTCCAGTAAACAAGGGACTGAACAATATAGTACATGCTGGCATAAACATGAGCCAGGTAAAAACATGATAATGAATCCCACATACATACTGTGCCTGGGATAACAGCCAGGACTTATACAATAATATATGAGTACATGAGATACAAATACAACCCAAATGCCCCTGTAAACAGGAAAGAGCTTTGAAAATCTGACAGTTACATGCAAACAAAAAGGTGCTACAAGCGGCTGAGGCTGACATCATCAAATATATGGAGCTGCATCAAAGGATGTAATGAAGATGTCATCCGGGCATGTGGGGGGCTGAAACATCTCACACACACCCAAGAGTCACTGGTATCAGCTTCTAAATCACTGAACCATCAAGTATACAGATCTCGATCATGCTGAAAGGAGCTAAAGCTGAGAAACAATCAAGTCAAAGGGAAATAAGAAACCCCTTTGCCTGATCCGAGGCACCAAACAAGAGTGGAAGCTGGAACCAAGGTACACCGCCCTCTAGATCTGTCTTCTGGAATGAATGATCTAATGTTGAGACAAGGAGGTCCACCATAGGTGAGGCAATAAGGGATCCTCAACTAAGGCATGAGAGAAAATAGTAGAGCGACTGACAGACTGAAACCAGGGATGATGATGAAATGGGGGGTACTGAGTAGAGGACAGACGACTTCCCTTGTTAGAGCATAAAGGGCATGGATGACCTGGCAGCGACTGACACAATATCATGAGGGATAGGGGATAGTAGGACTGAAGGCCATAATGTGCGACATGAGAAAGGAACCAAGAAATGAAGGATGGAGGACTATAGCGGGATACAAAGGGACTCGGGATAGACTCCATAAATGCGATGATGATTCAACTCGGATGCTCTAAACAAGGGCAACTCAATGATGCTGCCACACAGAAAAGGTCCAATGGGGACCATAAAAACATGGGTACATGATCGTTACTCACAATGAAAATCGACACGAGCATCGACAAGTGTGAAGGCAAAGTGGTGCCCCAAGTACAAGTGTTGCAGGTGAAGAAATTCGATTTTGAGGAGTGGTGAAGTGACCCTTCTTGGACGAAATGTGTCCTGGTGAAGTATCAAATCACAAGAAACTAACAGATACCCATTTGAGGGCTCGGTGAGATCTTTCCAACGGTACAGACGGTTTTTCAAACTAAGCTACGGTTTGGCCGTAGCAGGCCAAAAAAAAATCAGGGGTTTCTCTTTTATTAAGGCATTTTCCCTCCAAATTCACTCATTTGCATGTGGAGCTGTGGTGAATGTAGAGAGGAGAGAAGGCCCTATATCTTGCGTCAAGCGTAGAGGAAAAACCGACCGTTGGAATCGAGATCCGTCAGTTGCAGGTAAGAGGCCTAACCCTACTCTTTCATTTCAGTGGATTGAAAGTCCAGTTTGGGTCCCCAGAGCTCAGTAACAGACCCCTACTCCTCTCCATGACTAGGTCGCACTTTTTGGGGCAAAAACTACGACCTAGGTAGCAGGTTTTGGGCAGAAAAATACGACCTATCCCAGGATTGGGCCTGAAAAGTGCGACCTATCAGAGAGGGATTTTTCTATGTTGTTTTTGGCTGAGAACTGGGTTTTTATGTTTGGATACAGTATTTCCTATCTATACACTGAAAAATATAATGGTTTTGTGCAGATATGGCAGAATTACGGATCAACTGGAGAGAGAGAGACCTGGGCACATTACAGTCAAAGATCCGGGAGGATCAGGGTGTCCACAGTGCATTGGCCAGGTTCGGGGTTCTGAAGTTTGTGGAGAACCCTTTGATGAGAGCTGAAGAGCCCTTATTGGCCTAGATTTTCAGCTATTAGGACCCAGACCATGAGGTATTTATAGTGCAAGGGCACCGGATCGAGTTGACGGTTCGAGATATATATTTCCTGACTGGTCTCCCACCACTTGGGATGGTTGGGAATACTCGGCCAGTGTTACCGCAAGGGCGGAACATCATGGAGTTTGTAGAGCGCCATTTTTTACAAGGTCTCCATGTTAAAGGGACACGGATACCCATCGGGGATCTAGAGAGGTTAGAGACCCATGTTGTGGCCACAGCGATGTTGCGGATCTTGGGCAACCAAGAACTCCACCACATCACTATAGGGAAGATGATACTTGTGGAGAGTGTGTTGAGTGGGACCTACTATGGGTGGGCCAAAATGATGTTTTCTTCATTGAAACGACAGTTGTCGCTATGCAAGTGGCAAGTGAACCATGACTGTGCATGTGGTATGGTGTTGTGCTCACTCTTCTTTGATAAGATCCCAACACTTCGACCTTGTATACAGCTCAAGGATGGGGGCCTGAGAGAGCCCAGGATGCACTGGTGGGGGCGACTACTGTGCAAAGGAGGAGGTGGGGCAGTCAGACGGGTGTTCCAACCCGAGTTCTTTGCTCATTGGGATCAGATGCCATTGTACATAGACGACTATCCCTATAGTGGGATGAGTTATCGTGGGGACCCAGATTTGCCACTACCGCCTGGTCGGGTATGGGGGCCCGATGGCAAGTGAAAAATTGCTAACCTTTTATGTGCATTGTAAAGTTTTAGAATATTGTATATGGTACTGATTCGTCCACTTTTGGTATGTAGATACAGCACCGGTAAAACCGGCCGAGTATATGGGACGACCTACATTTTCAGGAACTACCAGCCCTAGTGGATCGAGAACGCCTCAAAATGAGGATACAGCGGCCCTCCTGGAGGACATCCTTCGTAGATGTGAGAGGCTTCTGACCGGTGTTTTGGAGTGCGGCTGGCAATACTTAGATGACCAGTACAAAGAGTCATGTATTAGTCTACCCTCGGAATGGCGAGGGGTCATGCGGTGCATGGCAATGGCCGGACAAGGGATGCGCGATCTACAAGCTGCAGGAGTAGAGCCATTGGCTCGGTATCCTCCAGATAGTGACTAGTGTGTAGGGGCAGGTGGTGCCCCCAGTTTTGAGTTTTTGTAACATGCTATGGGCATGTCATATGTATCAGAGTTGATGGACTCTAAAACATTTTATACGACACATATTATGGATATGCATCGTTTTGATGGTTTTATGTTATTGTCTTGTGTTAAATGTGTGTGCTAAATTCCAATCTAGAATATTGTTTGCAATGCTATCTACATAGTGATTTTATGCTCTAGGTACATGACTAAATGTAATGATTTCATATTCAGGCTTCAAAAGCCTCACTCGTAAATATCTTCTAAAAAGGATAGGATTATGCACACGATAAACACCATTCAATTGCATGACAAGAAGCAGGGAATCTAAATAAACATGAAAGTGGAGGATGCGATGGGAGAGGGCATCAGCTAATAAACCTTGCACTCCATCATATTTGGCCTGATTATTGGTGGTAGTACCAATGCATACACCATTCGAGAGAACAAGCTAATGCAAGGGGGTAAATATGGCCCAACCTGGTGAGGCTAGATTCTGGGAGTAGCGACTTGCACCATCGGCATAACCAATATAAGGTGTGGATGGAAGGTCCATCTGAAAGGTGTAATAAGACAATAAATGGGAGGACAATGAACAATGCTGGCAACCTGAGTGCAAGTAGAAATCGAGTACACACCGCGAGAGGGAGTGAACTGGGTAGGATGTCTACTACTCACACGCTGACAGTTAGGTGGAGTGTGGGAGCTACCGGAGGTGTAGCTTGTGCTCAGGCTGTAAAATTCACCATAGACACGGATGGTGCCATCCCGCTTATGGGCGGGAAAGATGAAGTCAGGGGTGGAAAAGGCTTTGATGATGTCACCATCACAATAGAAGATGGAGTGACTGGAGGAAGGGAGACCACATGACGTGGTGAAGCTACCTGACTCATCATCATGAGAAGAAAGGTTCACATGCGCATCGTCACGGGGGATGACGGAAGTACAAGCAGATAAGGGATCTACCGATGTTGAGCCCAGGGTGATCGCTGGAGGGAGGTAGAGCAAAACAATAGGGGAATATGCAGAGGGAACTTCCACCGAGGGTCTCATGGATGATGATAGGTAGAGGATGGTGGCCGCAGGCCCCGTCATCTCGACATCAGGAGGGGGAATGTCAATGGGAGCGGGTAAATCCTCAGGCTGGCCTGCAACATACTGTGCAAGTATGGGAGAGGCAGATTGGTTATGTTCAACCTCGTACTACTGAACTACCTCTAAAGAGGCGCAGTAATGCGTAAGGCGGGGACAATGGTGAGAGTAATGGCCATGGAGATCACACAAAGCACAAGGTTGGTTGGTGTGAATAGTTTTAGGCTTCTTGGTTGTAGTCGAGGAAGAAACAGAGGCTTCAGGGACCGTAGACTCAGGGAACGCAACATTAACCATGGGCTTGATACGGGCAACTCAGGACAGGTATGGGTGGCATGACTGATGACATCACACAAAGCACAGGGCTTTGGAGGCGAAAGAGGTGCAGGGTCAATCGAGCTAGCCTTGTCCTTTGAGGCCCTCTTGCGAGATTTTCCCTTCTTACTCGAAGTGGTCGCAACAGGATATGGTTCCTATTGACGTGGCTGAGGCACTGTAACAGCGGGAGGAGTCATAGGGACTGGTTGAACCGGGGTCAAAGCAATATGAGGTTTGGGTTGACCAGGCGGGGTAGTGTTGGAAATAAAGAGAGGGGGGGTGAATCAGTATTCCTTTCAATTAGAGCATTAGTTAATCTTCAATTATTATCAGTGTTTGTACAATGATAGCAGCAAACAAGAGGAACACAAATGCACACAATTTTTAAGGTGGAAACCCACTCCGGGAAAAAAACCACCTAATGCTTTTCTAATAATTCTTTAATATTCAACTCCAATTGAAAATAAAGCTCCAACTTCCTAGAATCTAGAAAAGCATTCTTCTCTAGCTCCCACTTGATGGACGCTCCAATGCCCGAGATTCTTCAGTAGTCAACTGAATAGATGCCCCAACACCCAATGAGCTACAACTCACCCTAGCACCACCCTACCACCCTATAGAAGAATAAAAGAATAATGGACTCCCGTACTAGGGAAAATTGTCCACTTTACAATGATATAGAATGATGCAGAAGAAGAAGATATACTAGACCATAACCCCAACTTTAACACAACCACCTAATGATGATCCTAGACCTCCCAACACTGCCTCTTCAACCCTTGGCAGATAGACACTAGTACAATTTGTACAATAATGTATTTACAATGACTAAGTACAATGATACCTTTACAATGATTGTATGCAGTGTTGCCCACTTGAAGACTTCATATGATTAAATTCTTGTTGCTGTTATGCACCTTGGTTGCTGCTCTTGTCATGCTACCCTCTTCTGCACCTTGATTTTCTTTTCTGCCGTAGAAAGTCTGGTCCTTTGCAATCCTTGACAACACATGATCTAGCTTTTTCTTGCCTTCTAGGAGCTCGATATTGAATCTGGTGTATCTCTGTTATTTTAGATCCTAAATATCTAATTTTCGGTCCTGTATTAGTCCTCTGAGTTGTCTTTCCAATGCCATAGGTCTAACCCAATTTGGATTCTTCAAGAGAGAGTTATACCCAATTTCTCACAATTCCCTAATTATGGATTGTTTCAGCAGAGCGAACTTGTACGGCATGCCACATGTCACTGTTTCTTCATTTGTCTCTGAAATTGATAGAGAGAAAATTAAAGACTGTGAAATACCCACCACGTTTTACAAAATTCCAATCCGATACTCAGAGAGAGAGTTATGACGATTTTACCAAGGTCACTTCTTTGAGATGAATTTTAGGAGCCTGCAAAAACCTTGACTTCCACAGATCATCTCTCCAAAACTATTACGCATCTTGATCTGAAATTTGTACTGCAGCTTCCTCCAGATTTCTGCTTCGTCTCATAAAAATTTCAGCTTCTGACCCTTTGTATAAAAAATTTTAGAGCGAAAATTCCATGATGACCTGTTTCAGATGGCCGAATCCCTTGCCTAAGGAGGAAATGAAGATCACAATTCATATGAATGCTTAGGTTGAGAAGGGCTTCAAACAATGAATGTGGGAGGGATTTTAGGAGCTTAAAAAATATTAATTATGACTTTTCAATGACCCATGCCCCAACCCCATGGGGTTTTAGCCCACTAACTGGGGATACAAACTTCAAACATGAATATCTCTCAAACCGTGAAGAATTACATGGCGTGCCATATATCAACGGAAACATCTCGGAAAGTAGAAACTATTAAAAGCATTATTGACCCAGAATATATTAATTTGGCAGGTGAAAATTACAATGCAATATTGTGTTAACCCCTGGTGCTTCTTGGGTTGACATCAATGACAACCGCTGATCAACAATCTCCCCCTTTGGCATTGATGGCAACACAAGTACTCCCCCTGTGATCATGACACCTCTTCCTACAACATTATCTCCCCCTTTGACATCAATGGAAAAGGGTAACTCCCCCTGCTATCATGACACCTCTTCCTACAACATTCTCTCCCCCTTTGACATCAATGGCAAAGGGTAACTCCCCCTGAAACACAACCATCCTGCGGACCTATACACACTTCCACTCCCCCTGACACACAACCGTCCTGCATACCTGTAATATAATGAGAACTTGGGAGAATCCCAAGCTTTTGATGAAGATATTCAAATGCTTCATGAGGTAAAGGTTTAGTGAAGATATCAGCAATTTTTTGTTTTGTACAAACATACTCAAGTTTGATATTCTTTTCAGCGACTTTTTCTCTAACAAAATGATATTTTATCAGAATGTGTTTTGTTTTTTAATGCATGACAGGATTCTTGGAGATGCTGATGGCACTAGTGTTGTCACAGAATATGGGAATAGGCTCACTGAATTGTACTTGAAGATCTTGCAAATTTTGTTTCATCCAAAGGACTTGAGTACAACATGATGCTGCTGCAATGTATTATGCTTCCGCTGTAGATAACGAGATTGAAGTTTGCTTTTTGCTCAACCATGATACGAGACAACCACCTAGATAGAATGCTGCTCCACTAGTACTCTTACGATCATCAACGCTTCCTACCCAATCTGCATCTGTAAAGGCTTGAATAATGAGATTGTTACCCTTGGGATACCACAAGCCATATTCTTCTGTGCCCTTTAGATATCGAAGAATTCTTTTGACGACAATAATATGTGATTCTTTTGGTGCTGCTTGGAATCTTGCTACTTGTCCAACTGCTTGCAGAACATCTGGCCAAGAGGCTGTTACATATAGAAGACTACCAATCATAGATCTGTACAACCTCTGATCCACATCCTTAGATGAGTCGTCTATGCTCAATTTGCAACCTGTTACCATCGGAGTAAGGACGAGTTTGCAATCTTCCATTTTGAATTTCTTAAGCATTTCCTTGATGTACTTGGCTTGACATATAAATATTCCTTTCTCTTGCTGAGATATTTGAAGCCCTAAGAAGTATGTCAGCTCACCAAGTAAAGACATCTCAAACTCACTTTGCATCTTTGTAGAAAATTTCTTACTTAGTCGATCATCATTGCTACCAAATATTATATCATCCACAGATACCTCAAAAATTGTTAAATTATCTTTATCTATTTGTACATAAAGATTGCTATCAACAATACCTTTCTTGAACCCTTGTTGATGTAGATATCCATCAAGACGAGCATACCATGCTCTGGGAGCCTGCTTGAGACCATATAGAGCCTTCTTTAACCTGCAGACATAGTCTTCTTTTTGTGATAGTATAAAACCTTCAGGTTGTTCGATGTAAACTTCTTCTTCTAATTCTCCATTCAGAAATGCTGACTTAACATCCATTTGGTAGACTTTGATTTTTCTTGAACATGCATAGGCGAGAAACATTCGGATGGCTTCCATTCTGGAAACTGGTGCAAATGTTTCATCGAAATCAATTCCTTCCACTTGTGCATAGCCTTTGCAAACCAATATTGCTTTGTTTCTGGTAACCTTCCCATCTTCATTCAATTTGTTCCTGAACACCCATTTAGTCCCAATGACATTTTTATCTTTTGGTCGTGGAACTAATTCCCAGGTGTTATTCTTCTCAATTTGATCCAATTCTTCATTCATAGCTACTACCCAATGTTCATTTTGGCTGGCTTCCTCAAAACTACTAGGCTCAAAGGTTGCTATAAAAGCAACGTGAGCTTGTTGTGATGAACAGAGCTGTCAACCTTCATTTATGTCACCAATGATTTGATTTGATGGATGGTTCTTTTGAATCCACTCTTTTTTTCTCCTTGGAGGAGATTCTTGTTGTTGTTCTGGTATATCTTGATGATCATTGTTTACTTCTTCCTCGTTGATAGTTGCTTCTTGTTCTACAATTTTATCTGTGTCTTTTTCAGCCTCTGTCTCAAGTTTCAAAGATTATAGATCCTCATCATTACTCGCTAGAACACCATCTTCATCAAATGTGACATTTATGCTCTCCACTATTTGTTTTCGTCTTAGATTATAGCATTTATAGGCCTTTCTTTTGCGTGAGTAACCAACAAAGATACCTTCATCAACATGTTATTCAAACTTACCCAAATTTTGATCTTCTCTTTTGATATAACATTTCCTTCCAAAGATTCTGAAATATTTTACATTAGCTGGTTTTCCTTTCCATAATTCATATGGAGTCTTGTTGCAATTATTTCCGAGAAGACTTCGGTTGATAATGAAGACTATCATATCAATTTCTTGAACCTAGAATTTTTCATCCAATTTTGAGTCCTTCAACATTGTTCTACCCATTTCCTGTATGGTTCTGTTCTTTCTTTCAGCAACTCCATTTTGCTGAGGTGTTCATGCTGTTGAAAATTTCCTTTTTATTCCATTTTCGTCACAGTATTGCTGAAATAATTTGGAAGTGAATTCTCCACCATTATCTGATATTAAACACTTTATTTTCAAATCAGTTTCATTTTCAACCAACTCCTTGTAGATCTTAAAGCACTCAAATGCTTCAGATTGTTTCTTTAGGAAACTGATGGTTGTCATCCTAGTGAGTCATCTATCATTAACATGAAATACAATTCTCTGTCTAAGCCTTTTGTTCTCACAACACCACATAGATCAGTATGTATCAATTCCAATGGATGTGATGCAAAGTGTTCTTTTTTTTTAAATTAGACTTTTGCCTGCTTACCATGCCGACATGCCTCACACAGTGTGTTGGAAGGTTTTGAGATTTTCAGCATTTCTTGTACTGCATCCTTTTTTCTTATCTTGAAAAGATTGTCAAAGTTTATGTGACCCATTTGTTTGTGCCATAACCAGCTTTCATCTTCTTTAGCTAGTAGACATGCTTTAGTTGCTTCATCCAGAACATATGTCGTTTGGAGCTCGACTTGCTATAGCCACAATTTTACCATACCTGCCTTTCCTTTTTTCACATTTTATGGAGTTGAATAGCATTGTGTGTCCTTGATCACACATTTGTCCAACACTGAGAAGATTGTGATTCATGTTTTTGACCAATAGAACATTCTTGGCTATAACATCTTGGCTTCCAAGAGTGACAGTACCTGATCTTATAACATTTGAAGATCCAACATTTCCAAAGGATATGGTTCCATCCTTCTTCTCTTTCTGAGATACAAATTTCCTTCTATCTCCTATCATATGCGTTGAGCAACCATTGTCAACATACCACACATATTTCCTTTTTTGAGCCTTGAGAGCAAGAGCACAATTATCAGTCTTCTTCTTCTTCCATGTTCATTCATTCTGTGACTTCAAAGATTCTTCTGAAGGATTTTCAAGTCTGCAGTCTCTGGCTATGTGTCCAAAGTTCTAACATTTGTAACATTCCATATTATTTCTTAAATGTTGAAATCTATTGATGTTTCGTTGAGCCCTGGGAGGTTCATATTTGAAGAATCTCTTGGAATTGTATTGGTTCATAGGGTACGTGTGACATTTTAAAGATTTATGACCAAATTTTCCACATGAGTAACAATAGCCATGAAAAATATGTTGGTAATTGGATGAAAATATTCGTTGAGGAATCGTCTTCCAAGGATGTGCTTGCGAATCTTGTCCAATGAAGTCTACATGTATTTCAAATCTCATAGGTTCATTGTATTTTGTTGTAGAAGGTCCTGCTTCTTCTTCTTTGTAACCGAGGCTAGTTCTGTCATTGTAAGATCGTTGATTGTTGATGAGTTCTTCCAATGTCCTTGAGTTGTTGGCATAGTTTTGGACAGTTTTTCCCTTCTTCACTTCCTTACGCAGCGAGACTACTTCGGCTTCTAATGCTTCCCTTTCTTGGTTGCTTTCTTCCAACTTCTTTTGAAGTGACTCTTCAATACATTTGTGTTCTTCAACCTCAATTTTGATACCTTGAACTTGTTCTTACAGAGTGTTGGAACAGATCTTCTCAGTATTGAGCTCTTTTATAAGCTTGATTTCCTCCTCATAAAAATTTTCTATGGTCAACCCTTCTTCTTCATTGTTTGATACTTCTTGTTTATTGTGCTTGGCCATAAACAATACTTTCTCATTGGCTTCTTCTTTGATGTCACTTTATTCATCGGATGATGAGCTATCTTCTTTAGAGAGAAAGTTCCTTTTGGATCCTTTCTTTTTTCCTTGCTTGTTGAATTTATTAAAGCCTTTCTTTCCTTTTGAGTTACCATCACTTTTGTTTGGAAATTTTGCTACGAAATTCCCAACCTCACCACAACCAAAACATATCAATGGAAGTTTACCTTTGAATTTTCCCTTACCAGGTTTTATTTTTGTCGTAAAGTAAGCATATTCTTCATCTGAAAGACCTTCTCCATCATCTCCATTTTCTTCACACTTGCATGTGCATGTCATTTCAATTGAAGGTTGTTTGTCCTTATTGGTTTTCTTAGATGCAACGAACGCAGTTTCTAGATTTGAAGTACCCTTTTCTTCATCAAGTCTCACTTTATATGCTATGAGAACTCCATGTAATTCTTCCTTGCTGAGTTTGTCCAGATTTGCACTATATTCTAAGACTGATACCTTTGGGTTGAATCTCCCTGGTAATGTTCTAAGAATCTTCTGTATAATAGTCTTCTCGTCAACTGGATCTCCCAATCCTTCCAAAGTATTGGTTATTTCATCAACGTATTGGAAGTATGCAACAATGTTGCAAGCTTCTTTCATTCTAAGTTGCTCAAATTTTTCTCTATAGATTTGAAGCTTTGCTTCTTTAACATTTGAGTCACCTGCATATATATTATCAAGCTTGTCCCATACATTTTTGGCGGTTTTACAACCCAACACCTTATGATAAGCAGATTCAATAAGTCCACGGATAATAATATTCTTTTCTTTTGCATCATTTACCAAATTCTTCTTACCTTGTTCATCCACGGTTGATGTAAATCCATTTTGAACAGTGTCCCATACTTCGTAACCTTGCGCCAAGAGATAGACCTCCATTCTTCCTTTCCAGAGTGCATAATTTTTTTCATTAAATAGAGGTACACCATTCTTGGTATTCTCCATGACCTCTTTCCAACTGTTAAACTGCTATTGAAGGAACCAAGCTCCAATACCAATTGTTGGAAATACTGAGAGGGGGCGGGGGGGTGATCAGTATTCCTTTCAATTAGAGCATTAGTTAATCTTCAATTATTATCAGTGTTTGTACAATGATACAAGTGTCAGAGTAAAGAGTCCGCTGAAATACAACCAATAATTTTGGTGGTGGAAATTCACTTGGGATGTAAAGTCCATCTAATTCTTCTTTTTCTAATAATTCTTTAATATTCAACTCCAATTGAAAATAAAGCTCCAACTTCCTAGAATCTAGAAAAGCATTCTTCTCCAGCTCCCACTGGATGGACGCTCCAATGCCTGAGATTCTTCAGTAGTCAACTGAATGGATTCCCTAACACCAAATGAGCTACAACTCACCCTAGCACCACCCTACCACCCTATAGAAGAATAAAAGAAGAATGGACTCTCGTACCAGGGAAAATGTTCCACTTTACAATGATATAGAATGATGTAGAAGAAGAAGATATACTAGACCATAACCCCAACTTTGAAATAACCACCTAATGATGATCCTAGACCTCCCAACGCTGCCTCTTCAACCCTTGGGAGATACACACTAGTAAAATTTGTACAATAATGTATTTACAATGACTAAATACAATGATACCTTTACAATGATTGTATGAAGTGCTGCCCACTTGAAGACTTCATATGATGAACTTCTTGCTGCTTTATGCACCTTGGTTTCTGCTCTTATCATGCTACCCTCTGCTGCACCTTGCTTTGCTTTTTTGCGGTAGAAAGTCTGGTCCTTTGCAATCCTTGACAATACATGATCTAGCTTTTTCTTGCCTTCTAAGAGCTCGATATTGAATCTGGTGTATCTCTGTTATTTCAGATCCTCAATATCTGATTTTTGGTCCTTTGGTATTCCTCTGAGTCATCTTTCCAATGCCACAGATCTGACCCAATTTGGATTCTTCAAGAGAGAGTTATACCCAATTTCTCACAATGCCTTAATTATGGGTTTTTTCAGCAAAGCGCACTTGTACGGCATGACACGTGTCACTGTTTCTTCATTTTTCTCTGAAATTGATAGATAGAAAATTACAGACTGTGCACTATCTACCACTTTCTACGGAATTCCAATCCGATACGGATAGATATATTTATTACGATTTTACCAAGGTCACTTCTTTGAGATGAATTTCAAGAGCCTGCAAAAACCCTGACTTCCACAGATCATATCTCCAAAAATATTACGCACCTTGATCTGAACTTTTTACTGCAGCTTCCTCAGGATTTCTTCTTCATCTCACAAAAATTGCAGCTTCTGAACCTTCATAGAAAAAAATTTAGAGCGAAAATTCCACGATGACCTGTTTCAGATGGCCGAATCCCTAGCATAAGGAGGAAATGAAGATCACAATTTATATGAATGATTAGGTTGAGAGGGGCTTCAACAAGTGAACGTGGGAGGGATTTTAGGAGCTTAAAAAATATTAATTATGACTTTCCAATGATCCATGTCCCAACCCCATGGAGTTTTAGCCCACTAACTAGGGGTACAATCTTCAAACATGACTATCTCTCAAACCGTGAAGAATTACATGGAGTGCCATATATCAACGGAAACATCTCGACAAGTAGAAACCATCAAAATAACTATTGACCCAGAATATATTAATTTGGTAGGTCAAAATTCCCATGCAATATTGGGTTATCCCTTGGTGCTGATTGGGTTGACATCAATGTCAACCGCTGATCAACAGGTAGCGGCTAAGGGATCAAGGTACCAGATGGGAATCCCCAGGGTCAGGTTGGGGAGAGAGAGGGTAGCCATGACAGGTATCGTGTACACTCCTAGAGGGGGAGCTAGGAACGGTATCTGACCGAAGGGGTAATGGCCAGGAGGGACGGCTCTAAGATGGTTAAGGCCTAGAGGAATCATTCCAAGAGGGTAAAGAGGCTCGTGGATACCAGCTGTAGGTGAAGGTCCAGGAGGAGGAGGTCCAGAAGGTTGAATCGAAGGGCTAGGAGTAGGCTGCGGAGGGCGAGGAGGCTGCTAACTAGCCGAAGCGGGCTACTTGAGGGCAGACTGAGATGATTGCATCAAGAAAACATTAAATGAGCTGGGATCAGAGACAGGAAGAGGAAGACCAAGGAATGTACCAAGAAAAGAGGAGTCTTTGTAGACTCCGGGTGAGACACTGGTCAAAGGATCGACGGTTTTCTTATTGGTCACCGTAGAGATGATGGACTCATGGGAGGTCTGAGACTTCAGTTCGTAATATTTCAACTAGTCAATGGTGACTATCTTTCCATTATGAGGGAAGGAACCGCAGATGGGACAACAGACATCGCATAGGTGTAGCTACAACCCAATAGAATTTTGTAATCTAAGGGGGCATCTATGACTTCTATGTCAACACAAACAGTCTTGCCCGCAAGAGTAATAGGACAGTTCCGAAATAGTCCCATGGGCTGGGAGTCGTGGCCATCCCACACTCAGAGAGTGATCATGGAAGGAGCCAACTCAGGTGATCCGAGTTTCTTCCAAACCGAAGTAGACATTACACAGGTGGATGCCCCCTCATCAATGATGCACCAAGAAACGTTGGCATTCCATATCTTGACTAGGATTTGGAAGGCAATGGAAGAAGGGAGAAGGGGATGTTCTGACCGGTCAACATCGAATACAATCAATTAATCATCGGAAGGATCTACAGCACCCATGGCAGATAGTAGAGCTTTTCGTTGTGAAGGGCACAACTAGAGGAGTTCCAACGTTGAAATGGGACCAGGAGATTGAGCCAAATCATCTACTATATTATACGAATGGGCAGCTTTTCCAGAAGCAACATTTCGGCATAGTGGTCCCTTAGGGATCTTGGTATGAACCCCTGCCTTAGGCTGAGGGATTTGAAAGGGACCATTAGGTGTCAAAAGAGGCTCTACAAGGACCGAAGGAGGTGGCTCGGGGACAAACGTAGCAGGAGGATTGTTGTACTGACGGGACCAAGTCTGAAGATTGATATCTCCGGTTATAGGTTGGTCAAAATTCATCATGAGAATCTGGTAATCGGAGGTACAAGATGGAAGAGGTTGAGTGGCCACCTGACCTTCAGGTGGTTGGGTAGCCACAAATCCTTGCTGAGGGAAAGGATTAGTAAACACAGCCGGCTGACTAGGCGCAGCACTAGGAGGGACAGAAGGGGAGGCTTGTTGTCCTTGTAATGTTGCTTGAGACTCCCACATATGCTTCATCTATGGTAAAAGAGGAAAATCATGCGTGTAATGGCCATAAACACCACAACAAGAACAAGGTTTGTTCGTGTGAATAGGCCTGTCCTGCTTGCTCTGAGTGCCCTGTTGTTGGTTAGCAGTGTTAGGTGCATTATTTTGAGGATTAGGTCCAGGATTACCGGGAGTAGATTGATTTTGAGTGCCTTTCCTCTAATTTTTGGAAGGAGGAGGATTAGTAGCACCCTATTATGCATACACTTTCCCCTGAGGGGGCAGTGGCCGCTGTTGCGGGGGTTGAGAAAGCAAGGGAGGCGGAGGTGCTAATGCTGGAGGAGCTGGAGCACCAAGCTGCGGATATGGATAATAAGGAGGTTGGATAACATTGTGGTAAATAAGAGGTTGGGAAAAAGGAGGAGGCATGACGTATCCTGGATACATACTACCAGGAGGGGGATAAGTGCAGGAGGTGTTGGCCCCCCCTGAGGAAAACCATAGCCCATGGGAGGCTGAGCATATGGATGAGAAAGAGCTCCAACGATATCGTTGACGGCATGAGATGCCCCTGCTACGTTGGCACCACCAGGTTTAGGAATATCAGGTAGAACAGTATACACATAACCCGACTAAGCATAGATCAGGTCATATTTTAACGCAATTTGGAGAGCGGCTTCTTCGGTTTGAGGGAAATTTGATGCGACATATTTGCCGATAGCAGGCAAGAGAGATCTAAGGAACCAGTCCATGTAGACACGATCTTCAAAGGTAGGGGCTCGACATAGGCTCTTTCTTCTTCGCCATTCCTGGACATGATTGGATAGGCAAGTCGCAGACGATTGACGGAAAGAAGTCAAGAGTTCGGTACCAGTGTCATAATGAAGGGGAAGCTAGAAATAAGACAGAAAATCCTGAGCAAGAGTCGCAAAGGTGATATGAAAGGATGAGGCCTGATCAACATACCACTTAGAAGCTTCACCTATAAGTGTACATTAGAACAACCAAAGATGGACATAGTCATCGGTAATGGAGTTAGACAAACACCACATGTTGAAAGATCGAACATGATTTGTAGGATCTTCTCCAGCAAGGCTTTAAAACTTGGGGATGTTGGAAGGGAGCTTGGTCGGCATAGCAGGCCAACTAGTGTCATGGTGTATAGGGTCATTGATCAACTGGTTAAAAACGGGAAGACTAAGGCTTGCCATATAGGGGAGCAAGGGAGCAGCTGGAGTAGTTCCTATTGCGGTCCCACTAGTAGTATTCCCAGCATTAGGGTCAGGGCTACCACCAGCGTTAGGCCCTGAACCAGACATGGTGAAGGTGTCAGGAGGAGAACCGGGAGCGGAACCAGAAGGAGAACCCAATGAACCAGAAGAGGAGTCGAAGTGCAGACTTGGTGGAGGACTAACTCAAATCCTACGCGAAGGAGTAAGTCTTACTATCGGAAACTGAGGATGAAGGCCAAGAAGTCTTCAGGATAAACACCTTGGTGGCGCAATGATGACATCACAAACATGGCACAAAGGGAAGAGGTACCAACAAGGGCGAAGAGGTGCAGGATCAGCTAATTACAATCTCGAAACAAGGGCAGAGAGGTGTAGGATCAATTGATTTCACTGTTAAAGTATTTACTTGGCGGTGTTAACCAAGCTCTTCTTCACTTAGGGTGTGTATGTAAAGTGTGTAAATTTTAATTTTTAAACCCAGACGTTTGTAGAGAAAAATAAAATGTGTGTTGTATAACTGTAAATAAACTTGCAGATAACAGTATATGAAACTGAACTAACATAAAATTAACAGCTAATAATGCAATAATCTAAACCCAAGGAGGCGAGCCTCTCAACAAGTAGTCTATAGGTGGGCAAAAAACTAGTGCAAACACACCAAAATAACCAATAGCTCTAAGGTCAACAGGGAAAGGGATCTAAAGTTCAGATCTGCTAGAAATAGGTGCAGATAAACAACAAAAAATCAAAGGAAAAATAATTGTAAATGAGGTGGCGAAAGGCTATCTCCTGCAGGGAAATGGAGTGGACCCTAGAGGAAAAACCAAAAAAAACTAAAGGAGGTGATTTGGATGGATAAATAGCCAATTTGAAGTGGATCTGAAGGTGAGGTATTAGATCTGAAAAAATGGTTGAACACTCTGAAAATTTCAGACAACCTGCAGCAGCTAAAACTCTTCCACAAAGTGTGGAGGATATTGAAGCCTAAGAGGGCTAGGTTCCCGCTTAGATGAGTAAAACAGAAAAAATATAGGTCCAAAATAGGTGGAGACGAAGGTCAGAAAACCCTGAATAGAGGCCTAGACAAACCCAAAAAACTTTCAGAAAAACTCCCGCAAAAAGTCCAGGTCACAATTTCTGACCTATTTCTTGCCGAGGTCGCAGATTTTTGTCAGTTTTCCGCATCCTGAAGCTCCTAGTCGCAGATTTGGGGCCAAAAAGTGTGACCTACACTTTCGGCACTCTCGGGAGCAGGTTTCAGTAGAATGTGTTGTCTCATCTATGGCCAATGTCTGTCGCCTGCGCAATAGGTCCGAAAACACACGAAAGTTAGAATTTTTATTGTTTGAGGGTTTTATAGGTTAAAAACAACATCAAGAAAAGAAAAACAAGAATCTGAAGAGCAATCCTAGGGTTTGAAGCTGCTGGATATGTAGGGATATGAAAAACGCAAGAGGTCGTAATCGTAAACCCGTGTGGAGTCGCCAATTGTTAGTATGAATCTTAATTGCAAGTGTACAAAAAAATACCACTTTAATTGTGCATAACAAACAGCCATAATAGCAAAGATGGCTGCTAATATCTTCAGATCTGCAATTAGGTGATCAATATAAATGCTACAAAAATCTAGATCTATGCATCAAAAGACATTAAGCAATAAATAAAAATGAGATTTACTACATGCATCCAATAGACAAGACAAGAATATGTTGAATGAATTTTATATTAAGGGCACCTGGGAGGAAAACATAGAAGGATGTTACTAGTTCTCCTCAATGTGATGGGTTCTTGTAAGTCCTCAGCACTTCAGATCTAAAATTCCTCTCTCTTGATGGTGTAGAAAACCCAGACAAAAATGGAACTCAAAAGGAGCTCACAAGAAAAAAGATAAAAAATATGACAATGATGGTGGATCAAAGTCAGACCAAAAGTATAGATCCAGAGTGATCTCTAGGTAACAAAATGTAGTGAATGAATGGAAAAACCCTCCTATTTATAACAAAATATTGAGTTAGTCTAGATATTGGTGCATAATTAAAATATTATTAACCAAATCAAGATCCAACTTTTATGGAATATTTTATTATATTTGTTGGAGGGAAAAACAATTTGACTTGGGTCAAATCCCTTTATTTGTAAATAATAAATAAATAAATGATTTATTTATCATTTTAAGGATGTGGTTGAGTAATAATCAAATAAATAATGATTTATTTAATTATTTAAGGGTGATTTAGTCAAATTTAACAAGGAATATTATTTAAATAAGGTTTAAATGATTATTCCTAGAAAATAATAAGATAAATAATTATTTATCTAATTAATTTTCCTGTTTTGGGTTAAATATGACCAGGAATATTAATTAAACTGTTGTTTAGCTAATTATTCCTTGAGGAAAATCAAACAAATATAGATTTATTTAATATATCCTCATGGGGTTTCCTGTTTAGACCATAAACAACTTAATAAAGGTGGTTCACTAAGTTATTTTTCATAGTGAAAGCAATTTTACTTAGGGTAAAATTGGTCTTACATGGTGTACTTAGGTCCATCTAATAGTAACAGGTTAGATGACCAAAAAATGGTGTAACATTTACTTCAGTTTTCATTATGTTCATGGTTTCTTTGATCATATGACATAAATTTTAGAGTAGATATGCTTTCTTCGCACCCTACTTATGTCTGCCTCCTTTGATCTCTATGTTTTATTCCTTGAAGTTTAATTAAAGAATCTTTAAATGCTCTTTAGTTTCACTGAAATGTTATGTTAAAAGATCTCTTTGTTTGAAAGTAATGTTTAGAAATTCTTAACTACTCTCTAGGATTACTTTTTTTTTTTTTTGAGGTCTGTTTAGCAAAATTCTAATTGAAGAATCCTTCATTGCTCTTCAATTTTTACTATGTTATCATCCTGAAAGCTTTTCTTGTTTCTATTATATTGAAGGATCCTTAATTTCCCTTTGAAACCTACTGCATTCATAACTTCGTGTTCATTTCACACTCACTAAACCTACTTAGATCCATTTGGCCTTGTTAACTTTCCCTATGGAACACCCTTAACCTATTTTTGTACTTTTCAAGACCTTTGCAGACTCCATGGCCTAATGGATTTATTATATCTTACTCTACCTATTCTTCTTAACAACCTATCCAACCAAACAAACAATCAAACAAACCCTATCACTATAACTAGCCTAAAATCAAAACCCTAAAATCAACTAAGTCACATCCTTTACAAAAACATAGAGAGAGCCCTCTCTGAGTCCATGAAGGCTAGGTCCTAGGAATTCAAAGACTAGTTTGATGTTACCCTTGTACATTTTTTCTTGCCAATCTTACAAATTATGGGGACCTAACATAATTGCGATCACGGTGGGACTCTGAGTTAGTAGCATCCTCAGTACTCCTTAAAACTCAGAAAACCCAAAAACATCCTTAGATTGGTATTTATTTTTTTATGGTGGACAACAAGAAAATCCTTAAAACAGGTAGTATCATCCATCTGGTGACTCCACTGGTCTTCAGTAGTCCTGTTCACCCCACTGTGCCTCATAGACTCCCCTAGGAATGTACTAATCAAACCTAATAGAAGATGGCCTAATCACTCACTTTATGAATTCAGTCATCTTTTAGATAGGTCTGCTTCTCAAAACTCTTACAAACTTTCAGCCTCTCTTACTGATGGTGGACAGCAAAGTTGAAATCTTCCACCTGGCGACTCCACAACTCTCAATAGACCTAAAGACTCCACTGGTAGAAGACTCTAGACTGGTTGAGAAGATGCAGTGATCCTTTTTTATTAACAAATATGGATACAAGGATACAATGGATATATGCTCCAATGAACAGAGATCACATCCCTGGATTCCCACACAAAATTCCTCAGATAAATTGGGACAAAAACCTGCCTATTTTTCAAGATGAAAAAATCAATGACCCCTTGTTACATCTCATTAAATTTCATATACATACATGGAGGTTAAAGGTTGAATCGCATGAGGATTGCCTCATGAAAATTTTTATGGCAACATTAGAGGGTAAGGAAAGGGAATGGTATGAAGGCCTAGACCCTGGCATCTTGTTTTCTTTGAAGGATTTCCACAAGGTATTTTATGAACATTATAAATAATATTGTCCATCTCTATCAATAGCTGAAAATTATTGTGATCAATCTAAAGATCTCATACAATACCTTGTAAACATTGATGAAGATTTAGGAAATTGGCATCCTGGAGATCTATTAGAGGAAATTCATGCATTTCATACTCAAGATAATTGTCATGAAAACCAAGAGTTGTATGAGGATAAAATAAATCGGGAAATAAAGGAATATCCACAAGATCTCTCTGAAGGGACAAGTGATGATTCATCGTCTCTTTTATGTGAGGCTCAAGAAGACATTTAGCCTCATGATCATTCACAAAAGAAAGAGGGAAACTAGGTATTTTTCCAAATAAAGCAAAAAATGCCTCCTCTTTTAACTGAAGAAGAAATAAATCAGATTCTAAACATGCAACCAACCTCTAAACCTTCATGTGAGCAGAACATTTCTATTTATTTTCCTACTAATCCCAGCTACCACAAATCAGAAAATGGATTTGTAGATCAATTCGAGGAGAAAAAATATGATAATCCAATATGTATGATTGGTGAAATTAATTATATTGATGATTTTCCAAATTTTGATCAGTATGGTGATGGTTATGTTCTCCAAACAGAAGCTAATATTGTAGAGCAATCAGCAATTGGTTTGTGGGAAGAATTTCAATTTCATCAACTTGAAAACAGTAATCAGCCAATAAATATCAGCTATCGCAGTGATGATAAAAGTCTAGAAAATTTGGAAGTAAGTGACATGTCTTTGCCTCTTTGTTCTACTTCATTTCAGTCCATCAGAGATAACTTTCATATGATTAGAAATCAGCAGTCTTTCAATTTTGATGTTGAGGTTGGGGAAGATAATGAACTTCTTGAGAAAGTTGTTAATGAGAAGCCTTTTTTTAAAATGGTTGAGAAAATCATTTGTGACATAGAATTCTCCTTAGCTCCATATTTGCAACCACCAAGTTCCATTGAATTTCAAATTGCAGATGAAGGCTTGGAAATTGACAATCACAGGAGAGTTGTTGCACCACCTTCTCAGGAAGACCTATTTCCAGAAGATGCTCTTAATGATGGTCTTCAGATAAAATTCAGCCCACTCAGTCAGAGCATATTAGGTTTTCTAGAGGACAAAAGTGCAATATATTATGAGGCTTCTAGTACAGATGATCATGAGGAAGGGGAAGAGATTCTTTCTCAAAAGAATCCCAAGCTTAAAAAGATGGAACAAGGAATGTTCCTGGATACAGCTGGTTATTCAAACCCTCAGAGCTAGGTATTATTTCAATATCCCTTTGCTATTTTCTTAGAGACATTTGAGGAGGGAGTAAAATATGTCAGGAGCAGTTTGATGCAAGGTTTAAAGTAAATTTTAAGCACTACTGTTCAAAAGCAAGTGAGATGGGAGTGGCCTTTTTATTTTCTCAGCACACTCAAAGAGTTGAACAAATATCACTCATGGAATCATTTACTTGATTGGTTATATTGGAAAAGGGAGTTCACCAAATAAATATATATCATATGTAAGTTAGATTAGGATAGATAGGCATGCAAATAAGCTCAACACTATGAGCACCTTTCTAGCTTTTAGTTTTAGAATGCTGATCTAAAAAAGACACAAAAACAAAGAAAAGAAAAAAAGAGGGCAAGAAAAAAGAAGAGGTAAAGCCCCATACCAAAAAAGAGTACTTCTAAAAGTGTGCAAGTCTAAATGCCACTACTTGAGAAAGAAAGTCTTGTTCAGTCATCTAGCCTAATCATGATTGAACATGTTTTAAATTTCTGCTGATAGGTTAGTAAAAAATATTTGCCAAACCATGTAAACTTGGCTTGTCAGTAGATTAGATTAGGAAAGGATGTTGGTTCCCAAATAATAAATCTGAACCAAAGAGAAATGAGAGGGATGCATAACCAATTCCGAATCATAGCCCTCAAGTTTCTAGTTTTCACTTAGACAAAAATAAAGTCTGTGTGCAGCTTGTCCAAAATGCCACAGCCCATGACAAATCAAATTTCTTAAACTTGGTTTGATCATGTTTTAAATTTCATGTTAGTAGGTTAGAGAATAAAGTCTGTCAAACAGCTTAATCTTGACAGATAAGTAGACTAGGTAGAGAATAAAAGAGTTCATCAGCCTAATCTAAACTCTTGGAAGTGATAAGGGTAGAAGTAGATATTTTTTTTTATGCTTTCAAAAGAAAATAATGTCAAGGGTTTGCCAGTCCAAGTGCACCCCAAGGAAGAAAAAATGTTAGGGAAAATAAGATGGGTAGGTAGAACTGATAATGAAGCAATCATGTATTTTCAGATTTTTGAGATCATAGCTTCAAGAGAACATCATCAAATGAAGGAAGAGAGATATGCCAAGTACAAGTAAGGTATTGATCTTCAAAACTCAGAGATCTAAACTCTGAGGTTCCGGACACCGCCTGAAAAGGAGTTGCCCTCCCCAAGTGGAGCGACTGTTAGTCATCAGTATTTTTCATTATTTATAGATGACTAAATATCAGTTCTAGATTTCTGAAAACAACATTCCTAGAGATATTGTGAGTTTCAGAAATCTCACTGCCTTCATTATCCTTATGGAAATTTTTTCACTATTTCATCAGCTTGCATTCCATGGTCACCCTGTCACTCCTACAAATTTTTCCTAAGCTTATACCTATCATTTCCAGTCTTTTTCTCTGCCTATAACTTCATTGCCCTATTTTTCCCTTGCCCATAAATGCCACTTTCTATCTAGGGTTTCTTATAAGCCTATTCATTCCCATGATCGCCAAGTTCCTCAAGCATTGATGGTCTCAAAACTATCTCTTTAGGGTCTTTAGATAAATCAAGTACATTGGATTTTGGATCTTCAATACAACACTTTGACAAATACTCTATTTTTCACTTGAAGCCTCCAAGCCAATTTTTAGTCAAATATCATGTTCAAAGGACCCTCACGCTAGGTCATTAGGGTTCCACAGGTTGTAAGGTCATCATTAAGGTTGTAAGGTCATCATTGATGTTTCAAACATTGTTTTTCTTATGCTAGAAGCTATCTCAGATGTAGTAGAAGTTAAACACATGGTTATTCAATGAAGGCCTAAAAGTTTCCAAAGAAACACTACCCTATCAGCTCAAAGTTTGCAAGAGGTAAATGCAAATATTTTGATACTTCTGCAGGAGTGTTGAAATTTTCATCAGCAAAAGGTGTTGGTAAGGTAGGTGGTCTTATCTTAAATGAAGATAACTTACAGCAGGAGAAAGGGAACGACTTGGTCTTGAGGAAAACTACGGTTTTTGAGTTTAATGGACCAATTAGAATGCCAAACAGTGATAAATTGTAGAATGGCCATGGAGAAGGCACACCAAATCAAACATGAAGAAAGTCTATCAAAAAGATTGATGAAATAGGGAAAAGGGTGAGGTGAACTGGACAAAAATGAATGAACTTGAAAGGGCTATAGAGAACTTAGAATACAACACTGATGATGATCTTAAAGCACTCTAGATGCCTAGGGTTTTGGAAAAGTGACCAAAGAATGGTGAAATGATGATGTTAAACCCTATGGTGAAAGTAAAGGAAGGATTCTGAAGATGTCATTGTTTTATCAAATCCAAAACTTGTCAAAATGAGTTTGCCATGTCTAAATGAACAAAATATGAGGTTCATCTCCAAGGTGGAAGTGAAGGAGGTTTTTAAGGCTAGTGTTGTGTCAAAACAAACATATCAAAGTCTCCAGGATCAGAAGAAATCAAATGTCATATCTCCAGCAAACTACAAGCAAATGGTGAAAGGGTTAAATTGAACTTAAAGGTTGAGACTACACAAGAAATTGAAGATGTTTTTGTATGTGTGCAATCATATTAAAAGTGGCAAAAGGAACATATCATGCCTCCTTGACCAAAAGAAAGATAAAATTCATCACTTTATCAACTTGCAAGGTAAAGCTATGGAAGATTATCAGTAAAAAGAGAAAAAAGGCTTAAAAAATTATAAAGTGGTTTGCAAAGGTAAATCAAATGCCACATACCTATAGAACTCTTTTCACGCTTCATATGAATCATTGTTCACTTGCACAGAGTTAGAAGCTTCAAGAAAGGAAGAAATTTTGAGTTTTTAAGTCAAAATTGGGAAACATTTTGTCGCATTGCACCCTTGGCCTGGCATTGCGGGCCTGGAAGAGGGAAATGCGACCCTGGCACATTCCTTCTATATATTCTCTAAAGGCGATGTGTGCCTGGGAGGTGGCACTACGTGCCTGTCGCGCCTGGAAGAGCGTTGCGCTCTTGCCCAAACACCCACAACAGATTTTCTATTGGCACTGCATGCTCAAGACTGAGCGTTGCGCGCCTGGGATTGAGCGTTGCTCCCTCAGCTCAGGATCTACGCTCTTGGCTAGGAGGGCCTCCTCAACCCTACAAACACTCAATGCACTCCAAAAATCTTTCAAAGATATCTCCAAGGTCCTTCAAGGCATTGATAAGGGATAAGTGGATGCCCTAACCCCATTTTCAAGCTATTTGATGATTCTTAATTAATGGTGATGAAACCCTAAGAAGAAGCCCTAGGCTAAAAAGCTAGAAATAATTGTTTGCCATTTACTTCATCTGCCTATAGAAGAAATCAGTGATAAAAAGAGGGAGCAGACGGTTTGGAGTTTTCTCATTCACCCAGATGTCCATAGACCTATCTCATTCATAAAACTCAATCCTCTCACTTACTCATTCCTTAATTAGCCTAAAAATTGCCATCTCATTTACCTTCGCTCCACCTCATTGCACATCAATTCTAGGGTTGGAAAAACAAAGTATAAACATGTCAGCAGAGGGTTGTCATTGAGTTGTTAGCTTGTCCCTCATTCTCATATACTTACACCCTCACTCATTCATCTCATTCATTTGTAAAGGCTATCATTCCACCATCCCTTCATCTCATTTCCATTTGCAGTCCTAGGGTTTCTCAAAGGAAGAGTTTTCAAAATGTCAAGAGAGGGAGACAGTGGCAGTATTGAAGAGGCCCAAATGCCAAAGAGGCATGATCACAAGGGAGGGGTCACCTTTGAGTTTTCTATAGATGCCAGAGAGGCATGATCATGGGGGAGGGGCCCTGCTTTCTTCACCAACAAAGCAAGCACATGAGGGCAAACAAAGGATGGCAGCCATTCATGATGAAGATGATTTCCATAAAACAGGGACTGATTTTGACCTTGATGATTTAGATGATAAGCATTATAATGAGACCCATGAAGGATATGGTGGAACCAATGAGGTGAAAGAGAAATAAAGGCTTGGTAACCTATCTGATCCATCCCTCCAAGTTTTCTAAACCTAATCAGCAGAACAAAATCCAATTTTGGGCACATTTTTGCAAATTTGAAATTTTGACTTTTTTAAAGGGCCAAGCGCGCAATGCCACTGGTGTTGCGCTCTTTTTTAGGGAACCCAATGGAATAATGGATTAAATTTTCAGAATACTTAGGGAAAGGACATCACCCTCACCAAATTTTAGATCATTTGGAGAAAAACTGATCCTCCAAAAGTGCCAAAAACACCCAAAAAATCACCTTGCTGCCTTATTTTCAAAGTTGGCGCTGTGCCCTAAGCAGTATATTTCATTCTTTTTAGATGACTAAATATTTTTTCTATATTTCTAAAAACAACATTCCTAGAGATATTGTGACCTTCAGAAATCTCACTGCCTTCATTATCCTTATGGAAAAAATTTCACTATTTCATCAGCTTGCCATTCCATGGTCACCCTGTCCCTCCTACAAACTTTTCCTAAGCTTATACCTATAATTTTCAGTATTTTTCCCTACCTATAACTTCATTGGCCTATTTTTCCCTTGCCCATAAACCCCACTTTCCATCTAGGGTTTCCTATAAGCCTATTCATTCCCATGATCCCCAAGTTCCTCAAGCATTGATGGTCTCAAAACTATCTCTGTAGGCTCTTTAGATAAATCAAGTACATTGGTTTTTGGATCTTCAATATAGCACTTTGAAAAATAATTTGTTTTTCACTTGAAGCCTCCAAGCCAATTTTCAGTCAAATATCATGTTCAAAGGACCCTCCCACTAGGTTATTATATTTCCACAAGTTGTAAGGTCATCATTGATATTTCAAACACTGTTTTTCTTATGCTAGAAGTTGGCTCAAATGTAGTAGAAGGTCAGCACATGGTTATTCAGCAAAGACCTAAAAGTTTCCAAATAAACACTACCCTATCAGCTCAAAGTCTGCAAGAGGTAAATGCAAATATTTTGACACTTTTGCAGGAGTGTTGAAATTTTCATCACTAGAAGGTGTTGGTAAGGTAGGTGGTCTGCTCTTAAATGAAGATAACTTACAGCAGGAGAAAGGGAACCACTTGGTCTTGAGGAAAACTAGGGTTTTTGAGTTTAATGGACCAAGTAGAATTCCAAACAGTGATAAATTGCATAATGGCCATGGAGGAGGCACACCAAATCAACATAAACAAAGTCTATCAAAAAAATTGATGAAATATGGAAAAGGGTGAGGTGAACTAGACAAAAATGAATGAACTTGAAAGGGCTATAGAGAACTTAGAAGAAAACAATGATGATGATCTTAAAGCACTCCAGATGCCTAGAGTTTTGGAAAAGTGACCAGAGAATGGTGAAATGATGATGTTAAACCCTATGGTGAAAGCAAAGGAAGGATTCTGAAGATGTCATTGTTTGATCAAATCCCAAACTTGTCAAAATGAGTTTTCCATGTCTAAATGAGCAAAAGATGAGGTTTAGCTCCAAGGTGGAAGTGAAGGAGTTTTTTAAGGCTACTGTTGTGCCAAAACAAACATATCAAAGTCTTCAGGATCAAAAGAAAGCAAATGTCATATCTCCAGCAAACTACAAGCAAATGGTGAAAGGGTTAAATTGAACTTAAAGGTTGAGACTACACAAGAAATTGAAGATGATGTTGTATGTGTGAAATCATCTTAAAAGTGGAAAAAGGAACATATCATGCCTCCTTGGCCAAAAGAAAGATCAAATTCATCACTTTATCAACCTCCAAGGCAAAGGTGTGGAAGATTATTAGTAAAAAGAGAAAAAAGGCTTAAAACATTAGAAAGTGGTTTGCAAAGGTAAATCAAATTCCACATACCTATAGAACTATTTTCACACTTCATATGAATCATTATTCACTTGAACAAATTTAGAAGCTTTAGGAAAGGAAAAAAATTTGAGTTTTTAAGTGAAAATTGGGAAAAAAATTGTGGCGCTGCGCCCTTGGCCTGGAGTTGCGCGCCTAGAAGAGGGCGTTGCACCCCTGGCACTTTCCTCCTGTGCATTTTCTAAAGGTGTTGCGTGCCTGGGAGGTGGTGCTACATGCCTGGTAGAGTGCTGCGCTCTTGCCCAAACACCCACAGAAGATTTTTTATTGGCATTGTGTGCTCAAGACTGAGCTTTGCGCCCCTAGGATTGAGCATTGCGCTATTGGCCAGGAGAGCCTCCTCAACCCTACAAACACTTAATGCACTCCAAAACTCTTTCAAAGATTTCTCTAAGGTCCTCTGAGGCAGTGATAAGGGGTAAGGGTATGCCCTAACCCCATTTTCAAGCAATTTTATGATTCTTAATTAGTGGTGATGAAACCCTAAGAAGAAGCCCTAGGCTACTAAGCTAGAAATCATTGTTTTCATTTACTTCATCTACCTATAGAAGAAATCAGTGATAAAAAGAGGTATCACATTGTTTGGAGGTTTCTCATTCACCCAATATGTCCATAGACCTATCTCATTCACAATACTCAACCCCATCACTTACTCATTCCTTCATTAGCCTAAAAACTGCCATCTCTTTTACCTTCCCTCCACCTCATTGCACATCAATCCTAAGGTTGGAAAAACAAAGTATAAACATGTCAGCAGAGGGTTGTCATTGAGTTGTTAGCTTGTCCCTCATTCTCATATACTTACACCCTCACTCATTCATCTCATTCACTTGTAATAGTTGCCATTGCACCATCCCTTCATCTCATTTCCATTTGCAGTCCTAGGGTTTCTCAATGGCAGAGTTTTAAAAATTTCAAGAGAGGGAGACTGTGGCAGTAGTGAAGAGGCCCAAATGCCAAAGAATTATGATCACAAGGGAGGGGTCACCTTTGAGTTGTCTACAGATGCCAGAGAGGCATGATCATGGGGGAGGGGCCCTGCTTTCTTCACCAACAAAGCAGGCACATGACGACAAACAAAGGATGACAACCATTCATGATGAATATGATTTCCATAAAACAAGGACTGATTTTGACCTTGATGATTTAGATGATGAGCATTATAATGAGAGCTGTGAAGGATATGGTGGAACCAATGAGAAAAAAGAGAAAGAAAGTCTTGGTAACCTGGCTGATCCATCCCTTCAAGTTTCCCAAACCTAATCAGCAGAACAAAATCCAATTTTCGGCACATTTTGCAAATTTGAAATTTTGACTGTTTTAAAGGGCCAAGCGCGCAGTGCCACTGGCACTGCGCTCTTTTTTAAGGAACCCAATGGAATATTGGCTTACATTTTTATAATTCTCAGGCCAAGGAAATCACCCTCACAAAATTTCCAATCATTTGGAGAAAAACTAGTCCTCCAAAAGTGCCAAAAACACTCAAAAAATCACCTTTCTGCCATATTTTCAGAGCTGGCGTTGCGCCCTTAGCAGTCTTGGGAGAATGATTTTTTGTGCAGCAAAATGGACACCAAATGGAAAACTAAAGGTGGATTTGGAAAATATACAGGATATAATTTCCAATGAGCTATCATGGAGCTCATTTTCACACCTGGAAGGCCTCCAAATCTTGGTTACGAAACAGGAAATTTTTCCAAGTGCTGGTGCTCCGCCCTTGAACCTCTGTGCTACGCCCTTGCAAAAAAGTCAACAAAACACACTTGGAGATATTTTGGAAGTTATTGAGGAGTCTCAAAGTCATTTTTTTGCCAAATTTGGTTGAGGAGTTATTTGTTCATTTAATGAAGTAGGCTATTTGTGCCTTGGGCCTTGCATGATCTCATAGGAAAAAATCGACATTTATGAGTAATTAATGGTTTCTAAAACCCTAGTTAGGGTTTTGGTCCTCCTTGCTAGTTAAATACTGCATTGAAACCTCATTGTACATGTTGGTTGGTTTTTGAGATTAATATGATATAGACTTTGAGTTTATTGAATAAATTGGCTTTGGTGTGTTGTGATTGCTTTGGATTGGGCATCAATGGATTAAGCACATTCATAGGATTCATGAGCTCTATTAGATGGTGATGTATTTCCACTCTTGTATTTGTTTAATTCAGTTTTCATTATGTTTGTGGTTTCTTTGATCATAGGACATAAATTTTAGAGTAGGATATGCTTTCTTGGCACCCTACTTTTGTCTGCGTCCTTTGATCTCTATGTTTTCTTCCTTGAAGTTTAATTAAAGAATCCTTAAATGATCTTTAGTTTCAATGAAATGTTATGTTAAAATATCTCTTTGTTTGAAAGTAATGTTCAGAAAATGCTTAAATGCTCTCTAATATTACTTATTTGTTGTTTTGAGGTCTATTTAGCAAAAGTCTAGTTGAAGAATCCTTCATTTCTCTTCAAGTTTTACTATGCTATCATCCTGAAAGATTTTCTTATTTCTAGTATATTGAAGGATCCTTAATTTCCTTTTGAAACCTACTGAATTCATAACTTCATGTTCATTTCACACCCACTAAACCTACTTAGATCCATTTGGCCTTTTTAACTTGCCCTATGAAACACCCTTAACCTATTGTTGTACTTTTCAAGACCTTTGCAGACTCCACAGCCCAATGGATTGATTTTCTCTTACTCTACCTATTCTTCTTGACAACCTATCCAACCAAACAAGCAAACAAACAAACCCTATCACTATAACCAGCCTAAAATAAAAACCCTAAAATCAACTAAGTCACATCCTTTACACAAACATAGAGAGAGCCCTCTCTGAGTCCAAGAAGGCTAGGTCCTAGGAATCCAAAGACTGGTTTGATGTTACCCTTGTACATTTGGTCTTGCCAATCTGAAAAATTATCTACATAGTGATTTTTTTCTCTAGGTACATGACTAAATGTAATGATTTCAAATTCACGCTTCAATAGATTCACTTGTAAATATATTCTAAAAAGGACAGTATTATGCACACGATAGACACCATTCAATTGCATGACAAGAAGCAAGGAATCTAAACGAACATGAAGGTGAAGGATGCGATGAGAAATGGAATCAGCTAATAAACCTCGCACTACATCATATTTAGCCTGGTTATTGGTGGTAGTACCAATGCATACGCCATTAGAGAAAACAAGCGAATGCAAGGGGGTAAAAATGGCTCAGGCTAAGGATAGATTCCGGGAGTAGCGACTTGTACCATCAGCATAACCGATATATGGTGTGGACAAGGGGTCCATCCTTAAGGTGCCACAAGACAAAAAATGAGAGGATGATAAACAATGTTGACAACCCGAATGCAAGGTAGAAATCAAACAAACACTGCTAGAGGGAGTCCTCTGGGTAGGATTTCTACCACCCGTACACCGAAAGGTGGATGGTGTGGGGGAGTTTCCTTGGGGGAAACTTGTGCTTAGGCCGTGAAAGTCACCATAGACACGGATGGTTCCATTCCTCTTATGGGTAGGAAAGATGAATTCAAGGGTGGAAAAGGCTTCCATGATGTCGTCAGCACAGTAGAATATGGGGTGACTGGTGGAAGGGTAACCACATGACGTAGCAAAGCTACCTGACTCATCATCATGAGAAGAAAGGTTCACATATACATCGTCATGGGGGGTGATAGAAGAAAAAGAAGATAAGGGATCCATTTATGCTGAGCCCATGGTGATCAATAAAAGGAGGTCAAGTGAAACATAAGGGGAAATCCTAGAGGTGTCTTCCACCATGGATCTCATAGATGATGATGGGTAGATGATGTTAGCCACCTATAAAAAAATTTATATCAAATAGTGGCTAAATCATTTTTTAAAGCCTTCAAGAAACAATTTGTATACCAAATTGCTATTTCTTAAAGTCTTAAGAAGACAACTTATCCTTGAGATAAACTTTCACTGTTGTTTCCCTCATTTATCCTCAAAGAAATATGTTATTTACCAAAGGAAAGACTGCTGAAAAGTTCCATTTTCCCTTATTTCCCTTCTCCTTTTCTCTTCTTAATTTCATTCATAAAACATTTCATTTACCCCTCATTCTCTCAAAATTCCCTTTAAACCTTTGAAAATTCCTTTGGAAGGTTTAAAAACCCCTTGTTCCCCTTCTACCGAAAGCCAAAAAAGTAGTGAAAATCTCTCATTTTGGCCTAAAAAACTCATTTTTTATACTAAGGCCTTAAGCCCCTTTGGCCTTAGCCCCCAGCTCCTTTTTCGCATAGAACCAGGGCTGTGACCCACTATTAAACTCCCATTGCGCAATCGCAATCGGGGCGTTCTGTGTTCCTTTTCGCCTTTTTCATTAAAAAACTCTGATGCGATTTGGCCCTTTCCTTTAAAAACCCCTGATCCCTTTGTTTCTTCACAAAACCATAAGCCCTGCAACCAGGTGCTTAGAGGGTTCACACCCCAGTTTTAAACCTTCAATTCTTTGTTTTTTCCTTTATATTTTCATAAAACCCGACTTTTCTATGTTTTGAAGAAAACCCGTCGGTTCATTGTTTTAACGAAAACCAACTGTTGATCAACTCCCCGATCGACGATCATCGGAATCTCGCATCACAAATAAACAAACAAATCCTTTGTTTTTTCCCTTCAAATCTTCCAATGCAATTAGGCCTTAAGCCCCTTTGGTTTTTGGCCCCAGCCCTTTTATACCACATAAAACCCAGAGTCGCAACCGGCGCTCAAGCCTAATCGCTCAATCGCAATCCGGCGCTCCCATATTTTCTTGTTAGTTATTCGCTTGTAAAAAATTCCAATTGCGATTGAGCCTTTGTATATAAAACCCTTCCCGAAGCAAACTTTTCCTTGTATTTTATTAAAAAAAAAAAAAAAAAACCCACTTTTACTATGTTTTTATAAGTCTCGACGGTTCATTGGTTGGGCGAATACCAACTGTTGATTTAAGCCATTCAACGATCGTCGGGATCTCGCATCGGATTTTTTCATTGGACATATTTTAAAATGGTTATTTCCCCCCTCCGATTGGCCACCTTGCGATGGTTTCCCAGCCGTAAATCTTCCCCACCAGACCCAGATCCGACGACCCACATTGCCTTGTTCCAAAGCCTGCATACCCACCTTCGGCATTCATAAATGAATCTCCACCATTGATCTGGTTCTAAGATCAATGGTCCTTGTTCAATCACATCGAAAAAAACCATTGTGCTTTTCCTCTCTCTTCCTCCGATTGTGATCATTGCGATTCAATCTAGACCGTCGAATCCACAAGAACCGACGGTCCAAATTAATCGCCCTCTGCCACAGCCCTCCGAAATTTGAACCCACTGACTCATTCTCGACCATTGATCTCTCTAAGATCGATAGCTCCAATCTAATCGCATCGCAAATTTTCTTTGCACCTTTCCTCTCTCCCCTGCCAATTGGCGATCCCACGATTGGATCTGGGCCATTCATTTCACTCATCCGATAGTCCAGATAAAACCTCGCATCTTTTGTTATTCCCATAAAACCCTGTTTTATAAAGTTTTCCGGTGAATACCCATCGTTGATGTCTGCAGATCAACGGTCTACATTCACCCTTTCTCCGCCCGACCCCTACCTCATATGTCATTTCATTAGCCCCAAGATTGAATCTGGGCCATTCATATTGAAGATCTAACGGTCCATATTTAACCCGGTAGGCCCAACTCATTTGGGACCTACCGCCCCCATTAATTAATCCTGACCGTTCATTCCCTAATCCGACGGCCCAGATTAAAACCGCCTTGACCCTACCCCACCCTTTTTCGCATGCGCATCTTCTCCTATCACGCTCCAAACTCCACCGTTGGATCTGCCCACCCTTCATCCAACGGCCAGGGAGCCATATCGCGTAATTTTGAGTCTGATGGTTAATGTTTTAAATTTATGCGATATGTGTAGTTTTAAAAAGCCACGTGTCGACCAGAAACGCATATCGCGTTCAAAAAGGTAACACCTCCTATCCACATTTTTGCAACACGACACCAGTGGTTTTTATCGCCGAAACCACTTTTCCTCGTTTCCATTACATTATCCCATGTGTAATCTCTGTCGTTGATCTCTGAGATCTAATGGCTCATGTTTAACCTCGCCATTAGTTCATCACCCCTTCCCTTTCTTCCAAAGGACTTCATAAGTGAATCTCCGTCGTTGATCTCTGAGGCTGATCAAATCCGACAGCCCAGAATCTTTCAGAAACTCCGAATTTCATTTTAGACCCTTTGTTAACTTTGCCAAAGGTTTTCGCCCTTTTTCTTTGAAAATTCCTCCATTTCATTATAATGTTTCCCCTCTACATTATATTTTCCCGATCAATCTCGACCGTTGATCTTTGCAGATCAACGTCCCGAACTTAATCTCCTACACCATTTATCCAACCGCCTCCCATCTGACCCCCGCGAGAAATCCTCACCGTTGGATGCTTTCATCCAATGATCACAATCTAACATAAACCTCTGAAGCAGTCTAAACCTTATCTCGCAGGATTTTTTATAATTTCATTTGTTTGTGCAGTTTTTAACAGTTTGAGCATTGTTTTAAAAAGAAAATTGAAGGTCGGGGATGATGATCCCCCAGGCCTTTATTTATGAAAGAGATCTTTCCGCAGGGTTCCAAATTATGTCTTATCAGTGCCTCATGAGCATTGACGCCATTATAAAACCTCTGTAACGCCTGCACATCAACAAGACACAGCAAAGCTTAATCAAGCAAAGAGTATCAGTGTTAAAGGATCTAAGTCACAGCAGAGATGAAGAATTGAAGATTGTTCAACGCAGTTTTGGGAGATTATGGCCTAAAATTGACTATCTAAAGTCTAATCCACTCAATTGAACACAGTTTGAAGAACATAAGACAGAAATTAGGCCTAATTATGCCTAACACACAGAATTAAAACAAATTAACAGTGTTTTAAGGAAGAAAAATTAGATCTATCAGTCCTAGAAGCTTCCACTGACGCATCAGAGGAAAATTGAATCTTCGCCAGCTGCCAAAAGACAGTTGTAGCCTCAAAGCTTTCAAAAGAGGCATAGTTATTACCAGAACAGAAGATATTTTCCTCAAGGCAACTAAATAGTTATTTCAGATCAAAGAACTTATTATAAACTATCAGCAGAGTTATTACAAAGATAAGAAAGAATCCTAAAGGTCAACAAACTCTTCTAAGAGGATCGAAAACTTAATAAAAACAATTAATACAGAGAAATATCTGAAATACTCTCCATTGAGCCCCTCAAAGGCCGAGAAGCATTAAACTGTATTAATTGAGCCTAGAGATCTTTTCTCTCATCCACCTCCTCATTTTCCTACAAAATCTTCTTGAGGAGCAAATTGTAAAGGGTTGGTTGTTGAACTTTGATATAATACTTGTGCTAGAAACTTTCTACATGTAAATAGTGTTTAGAGGCTCTTGAAGCTCTGTTTGTGGTCAAATAAGTTAGGATGAGAAGAGAAGATGATTGTTGTACTGAAACACTGTACTTGAAGTTTGTAACTGGATTGACATCAATATACAAGCTGATTCTTGGGATCCTGGTCTATATCACTGGTGAAGTACTTCTTTCTATGTTATTGTTTTCCTTTCATGTATGCCATTTTGTCCACTTATTCTCTAATAAAGAACAGCAAGCATAGAGTTAGGATTTACTATTTACAGTTCCCTTCTCTGACTGATAAGCTTTATCTTTATGTTTTCCTCCAAATTGTGTGTTTAAGAATGACTTAAGTTAAGTGTGAACATTATCAAGGAATGTTGGTTTGTTCTTGTCTTGATGTGCAAAGCTTGAAAATAAGTTCTTGAATGATATATTCATTATATACTCAGTAAAGTTAGACTAGAAAAGTTTATGGTTTTCCCTTTCTTCTAGTTTCTTTCTCCAAAGGTAGTTCTGAAAGTTTCCCTAAGAGTATGCTAAAAGCAGTTTAGATTTAAAAGTATCTTATCTGATCTTAGGTTGCACTTTGTCTTCTTATCTGTTTTCATCCCTTCTGAAAGTAATTATGTGGATTACTAGATTGTTTGTCTGATAAGTTAGCTTTAATACAAGCTTGTCCAAAGAATTCTATGGTTAGCCCTGTCCTTTGGTTGGTTTTTAAACAGTTACTTAAAAGGATTTTCTTGTTTGGAAAGACTGATAAATCCTAGTTGACATTATTGTCTTTTTCCACCCCTTCAACACTTTTATTGTTCCATTACATCATTTAATTTAAAAAATCTTGTGATATATATGACTTTCCCCTTGGACCACTCTTGAAATTGTTGCACAATTAAAACCTTTTATGACTCCATAGCCCAATGGACTAAAAACCAGCGTCATATCTATCGTATCAGCCAAATCTTGTTCTGATTGCTTATACCTTCACCCCTTTGGAACTCTTTCATTTTAGGACTTTCCACTCAACTAAAAATCATGCTCAACCATCCAAAACCAAACAAAAACCCTTGTTCTTAATAACTAGCCTAATATCATACCCAAAACCCTTAAAGATAAATCAATCTTTGCACTTATAGAGAGATCCCTCTCTGGATTCAGGAAGGCTAGATCCTAGAATCCCAAAGTGGTTCCAATGTCCTCCCTGCAGCTTTAGTCTCACCAATCTACTATAATTACAGGGAGCTAACATTTCTGGCAACTCTGCTGGGGAGTTCTAAGTGAAATTACACCTATACATTCTTAAGGAACTCAGGAAAACACTTGATTCAAGAATATTTGGTATATTAGCCAGTTAAGCCACCAGGCATAACATTTCTGGTGACTCCGCTAGGGACTGAGTCAAATTTCATCTTAGGTACCCTTAAGACTTCATAAAAACCCCTTGAGTACAAGTAGCCCTCTTCAAGCACTACCAAGCAAATGGTGATTATGATAAAACTTATTTGAATTAGTGACAAACTAAGGAAACCTTAGGATTCTCATAAGAGCTTATCAAACCTTGAAGGATCAGCTAGCTTAGCCATAATAGTAGACTTTCTTTGTCTCATCACCGTAGCTAAGTTTTGAAACTGATTTAGGACACTCTTAGAACCCATAGGACTGAAATAACTCAAAAAACCCAAAAATATTTCAGATTGGTATTCAAATAAACATGGTGGTGGACCATAAAACATTTTACCTCCAAGAGAGCTAAAAAATTTCCACCTGGTGACTCCACAATCCTAAAAAGACCTTAAGACTCCACTGGGAAAACCCATTATCATCATAACATCATTTAAACTCAATTAGAGGACTTTAGGATTAAATTTTTCTTGTTTAAAATATCAGTTAGCCTCTTAAATATTGTCATATTTGGTTAAACTTTTCTTGTTTAGTTGGGTATGAAAAACTCAGCATAGTGGCTCCTAGAAAGATTTATACTAGAGCCTATCCTGACCCAAACCCTCCTGAGATAGTTGAAAACCCTGAAAGAATACTTAGGAAGTCACCTAAGGCCAAATCTTCAATTGTTTTCAGATCACCCCATAGAGCTAGTTCTATTCCTAAAAAACTTGCAGCTCTACAAGAATCACAAGTTGACTTAAGAAATCCATTTAGAACTCGGTCACTTGATGATTTAGATCAGCTAGATTCAGAGTCTTCACTTTCATCCCCAGATAGAAGTGAACATCCTGGTAGTAGAGAAACTACACCACCAGATTTACATTTCCTACATAATTTTGCTTTCTCTCATCCTAGATCAACTCAACAATCTCTTGCTAGTCCATCCACTTCTGCTACCCATACACCCATTGTCCAAAACAATCCACTTCAGCCCACTTTCCCTCTTGTTAATCCACCTCTTGTAAATCCACCTCTACCTCCTATCATGGCAACATGGTATGCCCCTTTGGTCCTTCCTTTTTCCTTAGTTAATCCTCCACAGGACTATCAGTCCAAGATACCATTGTATGATGCCATTGGTGCCACTACTGCTTCACAACATGTGGATAAGATGAATGACTACTTTGACAGAAACGAGATTGATGATGAAACTGTCAAACTTAGAATATTTTCTCAAAGTTTAGGGGGAGGAGCGAGAAAATGGTTTAAAGACTTAACCCCTCACAGTATTAATGATCTCCAAGCCTTCCATCAGTTATTCTTAAAAAAATGGAAAGTCAGGAAAAATTGTCTCCAAATACTTTCTGATTACAAGAATCTCCAAAGAAACACTGGGGAGAGTGTACAAGCTTATTGCACTAGGTTCAACAGTGTTAATAATTCCCTTCCCCCAGACTTAAAACCTCCACAAGGCTCAGCTTTAAACAATTTTCCTGAAGGATTTGATCATGAAATGGCCTATCAGCTAAGAGAGAGGGATCCTTTGACTCTTGAAGATATGCAAAAAGGAGCTCTCGCTGTGGAAGTTAATTTAATGGAGAAAAGAGCAAGAATGAGGAATGAGAAGAAAGTGTCCTTTAGAGAGGGATATGCACCTTCCACGTCTAGCTCAAAGATGGAAAGAATGATGGAGGAGATTATGAAAAAGATGAGCATACTTGAGAGAAGCAAGTCAAAACCAAGCAGCTCCTCAAAACAGAAATCAAAATCAAAATCAGAATTTTAGAAGAAATCAACCCCAAAACAGACCAAGGGAAGATGATCAACAGATTACTCCTCCTTTTCATCAAAACTATGTGAGTGAGGTTGAAGAAACGATAGGAAAAACAGAGGAAGATGGCATAAATATGTTGGGAGTAGATAATGATGCTTTTGAAGTTCATTACAATAGAAAACAAGGTCTATACACACCTTATGATGAAAAAAGAGCAGAAGATGAATTTTGTTATCAAGAAATGGAAAATGTCATCATATAAACCCCAAAAGAATATGACCTTAGAAGTAGGAAGAATCTGGAAACTCCCAAAAACAAAACCTCTAAAAATTCTGCAAAAAACAACCCTGTAAATAAACCCAAATTTACAAAACAGAAAGACAAAACAATGGCTGTAAATTCTGATAAAAATAATGAGAAAGGCACTCAAAACAATGAAAAACAGAGTGCAGATCTTAGCAGCGTTAGCATATCAGCTAGTGCTCCTGTTAAAACAATTTTAACCAATGTAAATAGAGAAAATCAGCAAGTTGATCTTGCTGATAAAATGGTGGTTAACAAAGCTGAAATAAACATTGTAAGAAGTCATCTACCTTTCAGTTTGGAGTAGGAAATTGCCAAGATAAAGATCTATGTTCCCCTTACGGAATTAGCAACCCAAAATGTTTACAGATCCCAAATTTTGAAGGCTTTTAACATAGAAGAGAATAATGACACTGTCAATCTTAATGATGACCAGCCAGAGCTCATATTTGGTCCTAAGATTGAGGGTAGATATCAAGAAGGACCAGTTCCTCCTTTTTATGTTAGTTTACAGATTCATGACAAAAAATTTCACAATGCTATGCATGATTCAGGGGCCTCTCACAATTTAATGCCCAAAGCTGTAATGGAGATCAGAGGCCTTGAAATCAATAGACCATACAAAGATCTTTACTCCTTTGACTCAAGCAGAGTGAAATGTTTAGGATTAATCAAAGACCTCTATGTTAACTTAGCACAAATTCCAGCCAAGTGTTTAGTCATGGATATTGTAGTGGCTGATGTACCCCAAAAATATGGTATGTTGTTATCAAGATCTTGGGGAGCTAAGTTACAAGGAACTATGCAGATGGATATGACATATATGACCATCCATGTTTTTAATCAAACAAGAAGACTTTACAGGGAATCTCATATGCAATACATGGTTACTAGCCAAGAGAGACCGCAAAAATCTCCCCTTTATTCTGTAAATACAAGCCTTGACTCATTTATCCTTTTCAATGATGAAACATTCAGTGAACAAGTGACCTTAACTAAATTAATGGCAGATAGAGAGGAGGAGGAAGACAACATAGAAGTGTCAAAACAGTTTGCTAAACCCGAAAACTACAGAAAACAAAACACAAGTCTAGAGCTACAAATCATTCATCCATTGCTTTTAAACCTTGAGATTCAACAAAGCAGTCCTCAACACAATGAAAAACTTGAGGAATTAAAACAAATTCAATGAAGTGTTGATCTTCAAGAACAATCCGAAAGCACGCTAGTTGAAGAGGATAGTAACCAAACTGCTGAACCTGAAACTAGTCCTCTTTAGAGTATGAACTTTGATGGGTCTTGCACTAAGAGCAATGATGGCGCAGGCATTTGGATACATAACACTGAAAATAACCACACTGAAGGCCATTCCTACAGATTAAATTTTCAGTGTTCGAATAACATAGCGGAATACGAATCCCTTCTTTTAGGCTTACACTTGTTGAAGAAATTAGGAGCCAAAAGAATAAAATTTCATGGAGATTCAGAGTTAATTGTCAGGAAAGTAAATGGGTAATATAGTGCCAAACACCCCAGACTTAGAGCCTACAAGAACGACGTCATGGATTTGTTGAAAACTTTTGAGGAACCCCAACTTATTTTTGTCCCAAGAGAAAAGAATATCCTCACCCACAATTTAGCTTTCGCTGCTAGAAAATGTTTAACACCATTTGAAACCAAACAATGCACAATTCAAATTAAATCCAGACCACCTGTCCCTGATAACGAGAAATATTGGCAAGTGTTTGATGGAGACGAATAAATAGAAGACTTCCTACAGTCCAGAAATGAATTTGAACTACCAAGTTCAGATTCAGACTATGAAACAGACTGTCCTAGTGAAGAAAATTTACTTGATGAAGAATAAGAGTCTCCAGAGATGGCTGATGTAAATATGTTGTCTAAAAAACTTCAAAACACAACAGAAATTAGTTCAGAGTTAAGAAAAGAAGACTTAGAAACTCTGCAGTCTAACAATCAAAGTTTGCCAAAAGGTCTAGTCCCTTTAGAAGAGTTGTTTGATTTCAATGATGTGGCCAAGAAGCCAAAGCTGGAGCCTGTGGAAACTGAAGTTGAAGAGTGTAATATAGGCAGTGAAATAGAACAGAAGATGATCAAACTGTCTAAAACTTTACCAGCTCACATCAAACTGAAATACATAGAGTTGTTTCAAAAAAAAAAAATTATGTTTTTGCATGGAGTTATGAGGATCTGAAATCCTATGACACTGAAATAATTCAGCACAAGATACCTCTCAAGGAAAACCAAAAGCCATTTAAGCAAAAACTGCGCAAAATAAACCCTGTTCAGTTTCCTTTGTTTGAGAAGGAAATCAAGAAAATGTATGAAGTAGGTATTATTGTCCCTATTAGATATTCAGAGTGGGTGTTTAATCTAGTGTCAGTTAGGAAGAAAACATGAGATATAAGGCTTTGTATATACTTTAGAAACTTAAACAAAGCCTCATTGAAAGACAACTACCCTTTACCCAAGATGGACCATACTTTACAAAGGGTAGTAGGGTCTAAAAGAATTTATTTTCTTGATGGCTTCTCAGGGTACAATCAGATTTTAGTACATCCTTATGATCAATTAAAGATAGCCTTTACTACACCTTGGGGCACTTTCATGTATGTGAAAATTCCCTTTGGTTTAATGAATGCTAGTGCTACATTCCAGAGAGCCATGGATATTGCATTCTCGGAAGAATTGGGCTACTTCATCATTATTTACCTTGATGATGTCACTGTTTTTTCCAAGACAGATGAAGAGCACTTAGAACACTTGAGAAGAGTATTCGAGAAATGTAGAAAGTTTGGGATATCTTTAAATCCAAAGAAAACACTGTTTGGTCTCCAAGAAGGTAAACTTCTTGGGTACATCATATCAGAAGAGGGGATAAAGATAGACCCAAAGAGGATTGAGGCTATATTGCAAATCACTCACCCTAGAAACATCAAGGAACTTCAATCTTTCATTGGAAATATTAATTTCTTGAGAAGGTTCATACCCAACTTAGCTGAGCTCCTTAGAAACATTACAAACACGCTGAAAAAGGAACAAGGGGTTAAGTGGACCTTAGAAGCAAAGAAATCTTTTGAACTGGTAAAACAAGCATTAACCAAAACACCAGTTCTTATAATTCCTAATTTCACAAAAGATTTTTTCATTTTCTCCTTTGCATCAGAACATATAGTGGTTGTTGTCCTATTGCAGAAAAATTCAAAGGGACAAGAGCAGCCCATTGCATTCTTTAGTAAGGCCCTGAGAGATTCACCTCTGAAGTATAATATTATGGAGAAACAAGCCTTTGCCTTAGTCAAAGCTTTAAAGGACTTCAAAGATTATATTTTACACTCCCATGTAATTTCATTTGTGCCTAACTCAGTTGTAAAATACATCCTAACACAGGACCCAGATGGTAAGAGAGGTAAGTGGATAGCTGTGATACTTGAATATGATTTAGAAATCAAGCCCACTAAACTCATTAAAGGCCAAGGTCTAGCTAGATTAATGGCTGAATCCAATTTTGAAGCTCTTGATATAAACATGATAAATTCGTTAGATGAACAAGAGGAACTGTCAACTCCCATTATTGAAGACCATTTTATGAATTCCTCTTAGTATGCTGATATTCTATATGTTTTGCTTAATTTGAATACACCTCCTGGTTTATCAAAAACAAAGGAAAAGTTTTTAAAGTTAAAAGTTGTAACTACTGCATTATAAATAAATGTCTTTATTGGAAAAATGCAAGTGGGTTATTTCTTAAATATTTTCCTGAGAATGATGTAGAGAAGGTTAAGCACGAGTTCCATGAAGGAGAATGTGGAGGCCACCTCTACTGGAAGACTATAGCCAACAAAATCCTTAGAGCTGGTTACTTTTGGCCCACCCTCTTTTAATATGTACATAAAATGATAATTGCCTGTCATAAATGCCAACTCTTTGAAGGCAAAAGAAAATTGCTTCCTTTACCCTTACATCCAATCACTGTTGAAGCTCCTTTTCAACAGTGGGGTTTAGACTTCATAGGAGAAATCCATCCACCCTCATCTGCCCAGCATAGATGGATACTCACTGCAATAGACTACTTTACCAAATGGATAGAAGCCATCCCTTCTAGGCAAGCCAATGACTCTGTCATAATAAAATTCATTGAGACTCATATCCTCTCTAGATTTGGTTGTCCTAGGAAGATCATCACTGATAATGCTGCTGCATTTGAATCCAAAAAGATGGTTGAATTCTGTCACAAATATTAGATAACATTGGGTCATTCTACTGCTTATTACCCTCAAGGTAATGGGCTGGCAGAATCCTCAAACAAAATTTTGGTAAACATAATCAAGAAGTTGCTGGAGGACAACAAGAAGTCTTGGCACACAAAGCTAGTACATGCACTATGGGCTGACAGATTAACACTTAAGAAATCTATTGGAATGTCACCCTACCAGCTTGTGTATGGAATAGATGCAATTTTTCCAACCAGCTTAGGGGTGCCATTTATGAAACTGATCCAATAAGTGCAGTCTGAAGACAATGACATGATCAGAAGGATTAATCAAACTATACATCTTCAGCAAACCAGAGAGGAGGTTTACAACAGAGCATTACAAAAGCAAGAGAGCATCAAGAAGCTTTTTGACAGAAGGACAAAAGCCAGTAATTTTAATATTAGTGAAAAAGTGTTAAAGCGGGACTCAAGGAGAGATGAAAAGGAAAAGCATGGGAAATTTGATCACTTATGTCTTGGCCCTTATTTCATTCATTCTACTGCTGGTAACAATGCTTACTTTTTGCACGAATTGAATGGAGCTGAACTGTTTGGGGGTCCTATCAATGGCAAGATGCTCAAACATTATTTCTCTTAACCATAATCAGTTTGAAAGCCTTTTATTTTTTCTCATTTTGAATATCATACTCATCATTGCATTCAAAGTTAGAAAAGAAAAAAAATACAAAAGCAATAGAAAGAGAAAAGAGGGCAGATTGTAAAAACAAGAAAGGTGCAGCCCCATACCAAAAAAGAGAAACAAAATCTGAAAGTGTGCAAGCTCAAATGCCACTCCTAAGAAACACACTCCTAGTTAGTCATACAGCCTAATCATGACTAACTAGTTCTAAATTTACTGCTAATAGGTTAGTGAATTATATTTGCTAAACAGCTAAATCTTGGCTTATCGGTTGTGGAGCGATAAAAAGGTGTCTTTGTAACTCCTAATTACCTCACATTAATTGTCAACCCAGGGACGACTTTTTGTTTCAAGAGTGTACTCAGTCTGAGGCGGCTATTTACTCAAGAGTAATGCTTGTGAAGATGTAGTATAGAAATACAAATGCAGAAATAATAAATGCTTGAAAATAAATCTGCTTGAAAAGAAATCTAATTACAAATGACAGAAATGTAAAGACTACACTATAGCAACCTTGCTAGACATCGATTAGGGATGCAGTAGTAATAACTATTTCCCCTAGAAATCGATGTGAGATGACCAAATCTGGGGACCTGGAATGATTAGCTCTGCCCTCTACAGTTTAGAGATCTCAAAGCAAGTGAAAACAACTCAAAGGAAATGAAATCTAAAATGCAAACTGGAAAGGAACATCAATCTAAAAGCAATGAACAGGAATTGAATAGCAGCGTAAAATAAACAGTGAATTCAATTCATAACCAAGCAAACTAGATTTCTACTCTTTAATCCTGTCGACAGCCACGCAACAATCAACTATTGTAATTCATAAACAAAATGAATAACAACTGGAATTAGATACAGAAAAACAACATTTTATAACAATTGAATCATGAATCATGCTTCTTGTAAAGAATGGAATAACAATGACTCTGTATTTGATCCAATTAGCAATAACTCAATAAATAAACTAACTTCACACAACAGAAATAAACCAATAGAAATACAAACAGCAGATCGCTCCACCAGGGCCGGGCCCTCAACCACCGGTGAAGCGTTGCTGTGCTTTACTCCAGCGCTTGAGAAATGGAACAACAGCGAACTCTTTTATTAATCAGGCATTAATAATATTTACAAACAGCTCGCACTCTCTTAACAAGAGCCGATGCACAATTCTGCAAATTACAATAAGAAAAGTCTCTCCATCCTCAATCATCCCCATCTCTAATCTTTGTTTTCATTTAAATAGAGAGAGATCAGAGAGAAGTTACAAATAAAGATAAGTACAACATGATTTACATTACAAAATTGGATTGTTTCCAACCAGTTGATAAACAAGAACAAGGCGAATTTGGCTTTGCAGCTGAGATTTGGAGGACGGCCGCAACCACAGATCTGAGAAAATCGTGCTCAAAGAACTCTGCGAATCTCTCAACACAGGCCGAATTTGGGCAAACCGTTCTTTGTTAAAGTTAATTGGGTCCGTTCTGGACAAAACCCATGTTCCGAATTTTCCAGATTCGTCTTCATTTGCTCAGAATCTCAACCGCAAAACTGTCACTCCTTATTCCAGCGCATTTCTGAGTTGGCACTTTTAATGATCAAATCTTCAATCTGGAAATTATCTTGGAGGCTAAAAATGGTGAATAATGTTATAACCAACTTATTAAAAATATCATTGATAAAATAATTCATAATCATCAATTTATTAGAAATAAAGGAGAATAAATAATATTCATTCATAAGAGCATAAATCATTATAAAATGGATTTAAATAATAAATTATAATAAATGACGTGATGAAGAATGGTAGAAATGGGTGGAATAAGCATTCACAAGTGATAATAATAATGGCGTATTAACGACCCAACATACCCCCACACTCAATATGTTGCATGTCCTCATGCAACGAAAACCTGAATATATTGCATGTCTTCATGCAACCCCAAGACAAAACCCATGTGTTAACCAAGCAATAAAAATTTGAGAACAAATGAATGCTTCCTTAATTAATGAATATTCAATTTTAGTAATCTTGATGAAGGCATAACAATTTTTATATTGACATTCAACTATATGTATATATGAAGTTGCAACAAAATATGATATAAGTAACAGCAAACTTCATTAACCATTTTCTCAAAAACTACAAACCAGCTTTTGTTGAAATTTGGCAAGTAGATTTATAATATATAAATGCCTTTATGATCCAAAAATCAGACTGTTTTGATGCATGGATCATGAGATATAAACAAAATGGTTGTAGGTGAGAGTGCATGATTTCCGAAATTTTATGAACCAATATTTCTTGAAATTATCTGGGTATGTGTATTTTAATAGTATGTCTGTGTTTCCCCGAGATCACAAGAATGGAGTTCATAGTTTTAAAAATATTATGGAAATCAATTTCTGCATTGTGTAAAAATGAAATTGTATGCCTTAAATGAGAAAGAAAATAGAAAACATCCATCATGCGTAGCAATTCCTCCCCCTCTCTGAAAAATTAGCATGCCCTCATGCAATGCTAGAAAACAAATAGAGGTGGTTGCTACCATCTGTTGAATTCTATGCTTGGTGTAAAACAACATGGAATAATGGAGGTGTTGAGAATGAATAAGAATAGCAATGGATGATAAAGAAGATGAATATCATGGTCATAAGAAAGAAATGAATGAAAGGAACACTCCCCCATACTCGAAAATGATATGCCGCTGAAAAATAGGGAGTGGTATAGATGTGGACTGAAGGATGATAAATGATGCTCAAAATGGATTTTTATGAAATTCTCCTAAATTCGTAATAAATCATAAAATTATGCGATTTTACCTCAAGTTTTACCTCCAAAAATGTGGAATGACATATATGGACTGGCAGTTGTTGAAGCTGATGTAGGCAGAGTTGGTGCTGAAAGTGATGCAAAAGGTGGAATCCAGGTAAGCACATCATGTCTGAAGAATTGTTCACGTTCGCGAGTTGCTCGAGCCTCTTCTGTTAGTTGCAATAGTGTGGTCATGTTGTGAATAGAATTCTGCCCATACTTGTTGTTCTCCTGTAAACAAAGCACTATTTTGCATACAATATTCTTGAATCCATAGTGTAAGCAATAGATAAGATGCATGCAAAAATTTCAATCAGAAAAACTTATCAAATCAACAAGTTATGGCAGAGTGCAGTAATCATATCGCATGCAATCCCATAATGCATACATTCCCCCCTCCAATTGGAAAAGGAATGCCATGACCATAAAGCGTATGAGAGGGGTTATGTTGACAGCAAGGCACGGGAATGAACAATATATCAGTAAATGAAGCAGACTACACATATCAATGATAGGAAAATGAGAGTTATGATTATAATGAGAGCAGAGTGTGTAAAGATAGTTATGAATAAGAGATAGGACGCTTTGGATTGATGATAGTTTATGCAAAACGAAAAAGGACAACAATATGCTAAAAAGATGCTTAACTGACAGCATTCTAGCTGAAAATGATGTGATTGATCTGAAAACAATTTCTCATGCATAAAGGTTCAAAACAGGGAAAAAAAATTAAGGAAATAACTTCTCTGATAAAAAGAAAAAATAAGAAAAGGGTATTATAGTAATAATTGACGATAAGATATAACTTCAATACCATAAGCAGAGCCTCTGCTGCCAGCAGGCGTCCATAGCCTCGGCAGGGTTGCTTTTTAACCCATATGAGCCAGAATCCCCAATTTATAACTAGAGAGTTACATTGTTGTTCTACAGAAGAGATCAATGTGCTGGCGTGGTAACCAGATAACCACACTGCCATTCACTGGGATGTAGCAAAAGTGATCAGGCCGACTCGTGATGAGACCTCCTGCTCCAAGGATAATTGGGCTATCCAATGGATCATAACCCTGGTGTGGTGGCCATAATGGGAATGTCACTTTGTTACAGCCTTATGAACATGGTAGGCTGGCTCATAATGAGACCCCCTATCCTCCATCTGCGAACAAAATTTTGTTATTATTACACATTTTTATGATAAAAAGAGGGAGGCTCAGTACTCCTTAAGAGCAGGGATGGTGGAAGAAGTTGAACATGTCAATAGAAAATATACCCATAATCTCATTTATTACAGACAGAGAAGATTATAATCCAGAAGGGTGGAACCAACATGGTATTAAGATGATCAATCAATATCATGTTCAACAGAAAACAATGCAGTAAAGTAGTATATAAATAATTGTGTCCCTTTTGAAAATAAGCTATCATCAAGGAGTTGTCCTGTTAAAGATCATAACATGAATGATATTAACTTGCCTCAATAGAATCCATAATTCTTGTCCTCATAAAAGTAGTGTACTTCATGCCATGAAAGGAAATCAGTAAAATGTGGTTGAGATGAACTAGGAATAATCCCACAAGAGGAAGGAAGGGTTGCTCCCAAAGTGTTGCTTCTTTGAAGGAACAACAAAAACACTCGAAAAAAGTGTTGTTCCTTGTAGGGAACAACAAAGGAAATGCACACAAAAAAACAAAAATACACACAAAAAAAGTGTGAAAATGCAAATGTCGTTCCTTTGGAAAAAGGAACAGCAAAAACGCAAGTGTCGTTCCTTTGGAAAAGGAAAAGCAAAATGGACAGTCATACAATGCAAACATGCAAAAAAACAAATTAGCTGTTCACGGTATTGATGCTGAGGATGAGTTACACTTTGAATGAAGCAATACCTGAAACACAAAATATAAGAGAAATTAGAAAAAAACAACAAAAACAGTATGTAAATAAATAAATTAAGTTACAACAGCTATGATGTTATGTCAAAAAAAATGATCTCTTTGAAAAATGTTTTGGCAGTAGTGATAAGACATGAATCTTCAAATTGAAATCAATTCTTCATTTGTTCTATTATGAATCCGTTGGGTAATGAGTTGGATGAAATTCCTTTGTTTTATTAAAATTTGTTTCAAGAATCACTCGTCCATAAATTGACCTTCTTTATTTTCCCAAGACCTGCAAAAAACGAGTGTCTACATGCAAGAAAACATTAAATCATGGAGAAAGAGAGGTGCGCGGGCTCCCCTAATCCAAGAATTATGCAAAAAACTAACAAGTAGTTACTCTGTAGAACAAATCCGTGGAGAAAATAACAAAGTAAAATTTATTTGTTACCTGCGGGAGAGCAGTGGCCAATCATGCTAACCTGCAGTGTTTTAGTCACAACTTCTTTGTTTTTCGTCCAAATTGAGTGATTCAAAAGCCAAATGAGAGCTAATTCAAAGGTTAATCTCCAATAGCAACAGGTTTTAAAAATTCAATGATATGATATGTCAATTTTACTTAGAACAACCTGCATAACAGAGTCATTTTCGCTTACCCCACTTAGAACAACAATGAATGTTTTAAGCATAGATTCTTCGTTTGATGTCGGATTTGAATGATTCAAATTGGAAATGAAAGTAGATTCATTTATTTATCTCCAATAGAAACAGGTTTTGAAGAAAAGAAGAATTGATAGGTGAAATACTGTAAGGAACATCCGGAAAAACAGAGTTTTAAGGGTGCTGATTTACGATAGACGGTCAGTATTTTGATCATAAATTCCCCATACGATATCGAAAATGAGTGATTCCAATTGCATTGTAAACTCGATTCATAGGGGAATCTACCATAGAAACAGGTTTTAAAAATATTCATTTTTGGTCCCTCAAAACATGACTGTCCCAACTGTTTTTCCAGAAAGTTCATCAAGCCCGCAAGCCAAAAAAATGATATTCAAACATTTTTTCAAATTGGTGATAAAAAATGAATATGAGTGTTTGTAGAGCTATTATTTCCATTATAAGTCATCTACATACACAAATGAATTAAAAAATTATCATCAATATTGATTTGCATAGCATGTTGCAACAAAAAAACAACTAGTTTTACATAAAAAACAAAATGCATTTATTTATTCCCTTATTTATTTTATGTTTTATACTAACCTATTTTGATTTGAAAAATGAATATTACTACGTATATGAGTACTTCCAGTGGAGCCATTTTCGAAATAAGGCTTCATGTATACACATACCCAAATTTGAAAAATGCATATTAATGAAAATTAGGGTATGAGAAGCCAACTTCCCTTGAAAAAATGGTATCAAAAATTGTTGAAGCATAGAGTGATGATGCAAACACGTGATGGAGTGAAACCAATCTTCAATATATCTGTTACTTTCTTGATTTCCCATCATACCATGAAGTTCTTGAGCTTTTAAAATGGTTTGTTGGTGCAACCTAGAAGAAACCTCATTTTCTTCCATAACTTCTACAATTTTTGAATTTAAAACATTCTGAATCTCATTGTAAGTTTTCTCTAATGGCGCATGTGAGATAGAATGGGTGGGAAGGGTGGGTAAATTTGGCAGTTCAACACTGTAAGTATGTTGTACTGGTTTATTGTGGTGAGGGTGTGGAATTAGTTGAGCAGGAAATTGTGTATGGAATGGAGCATTTTGATGATGTGGTTGATTGGGTTGTGTGAATGGTTTTGATGGGCAAGGAAGATATTGTGGAAGAGCTAGTGGAGAATATGGAGAATGTGTTTGTGCTACAAGATGACGGAGAGTAGTCATGCAATCATAAGGTGAACCATGCCAAGCTTGTAGACAAAATTGTTGGTGGTTATATTGAGATTGACATGGCTGCCCTAACACATTAGTATTCCATAATGGATTATGCAAGTAAGAAAGTGGAGAGGAAGTGTTTTGAACCATACCTGTAGGCCATGATTTCCATGGTTTTGACCTTGTTACAGCTTCCTTACCTCTTTGATATGCTACTTCCATCCTAGATAAGGAAGAGTAACCATCTATGGGCTGCTCCTTTCGGTCATGAGGGAAAAACACTTCATCAAATTCTTCATTTTTATGAACCTGCAAAACATCCAATTTTGAGCTTAGAGAGCTAATAAAATCAACTTTAAAATTTTCAAATAAATCATTGATTTCAGCTCTTATGTCTCCTATTCTTGTAGCAGATTTGGAAAACAAAGAACAAACATATCTAGAATTCTTACCAGCCTTGGAGAATCCTCTTGAATACCTTATGCACAACTCACAAACATCATCATATGATAACTGAAAAACATCACCTTTTCCTATCAGATTTAAGAGTTCTAAAAATTCATCTTTGATTCCTTTAAGAATGAGTGTTTTTAAGATCTCTTTCTCCAAATGCTTATATTTTGATTTTTGAAGGTTGTATTGAAATCGATCTACATAGTCCTCCAAACTTTCATCTTCCCCTTGTATCATACTGAAAATATCTTCATTGGATTTGCAACAGTCTTGGTACTTCTTCAAGAATATGTTCTTCATGTCCTCCCATGATTGGATGCAATTCCCACTTAGGCTCATGAACCATCGGAGAGCTGCTCCTTTTAGAGTAAGAGGAAACACTTTCAATCTTTGATCATTAGTACAATAATCATATCCTCTACAAAGTATTTCGAACTCAAATAAGAATGTATCTGGATCTTCATTTGCTAAACCATGAAAATTTGGTAAAGATGGGGGAATTATGTGCATTTGTGTCACTTCTCCTAGATCTTTGATAGGAAATTCAAAAGTAGAAACGTGAGCCATTTCTTACCATAATATAAGATATTCTTCATGTGTTTCTTCGAGGCTCCTTTTTCAAATGTTCCTGTCAATCGGTTAGTGAAATGGGTGGTGCTTACATCACCACTTGAATGAAATCATGTGATTCATTTTTCAAAATTTCTATTTTTTCCCTAGTCATTCACACAAAAATTCAAACATCTATTTCTACCCAACAAAGCAACAACAAATCTGTTAGGAAAGCGGACAGTGGAGCAGGGCTTTTACATGCTCCGCACGTAGGTTCTTACCTTCCGTTTTTAATATCCAACTCTTCCCTAGCAGGCACTCATCAGATTCACACTACTCTTTAGAAATGGCTACACTCTCCCCGGCAACAGCGCCAAAATGTGGAGCGATAAAAAGGTGTCTTTGTAACTCCTAATTACCTCACATTAATTGTCAACCCAGGGACGACTTTTTGTTTCAAGAGTGTACTCAGTCTGAGGCGGCTATTTACTCAAGAGTCATGTTTGTGAAGATGTAGTATAGAAATACAAATGCAGAAATAATAAATGCTTGAAAAGAAATCTGCTTGAAAAGAAATCTAATTACAAATGACAGAAATGTAAAGACTACACTACAGCAACCTTGCTAGACATCGATTAGGGATGCGGTAGTAATAACTCTTTCCCCTAGAAATCGATGTGAGATGACCAAATCTGGGGACCTGGAATGATTAGCTCTGCCCTCTACAGTTTAGAGATCTCAAAGCAAGTGAAAACAACTCAAAGGAAATGAAATCTAAAACGCAAACTGGAAAGGAACATCAATCTAAAAGCAATGAACAGGAATTGAATAGCAGCGTAAAGAAACAGTGAATTCAATTCATAACCAAGAAAACTAGATTTCTACTCTTTAATCCTGTCGACAGCCACGCAACAATCAACTATCGTAATTCATAAACAAAAGGAATAACAACTGGAATTAGATACAGAGAAACAACATTTTATAACAATTGAATCATGAATCATGCTTCTTGTAAAGAATGGAATAACAATGACTTTGTATTCGATTCAATTAAAAACCAATTCTGTAATTGCAATAAACATACTTCACACAACAGAAATAAACTAATAGAAATACCAACAGCAGATCGCTCCACCAGGGCCGGGCCCTCAACCACCGGCGAAGCGTTGCTGTGCTTTACTCCAGCGCTTGAGAAATGGAACAACAGTGAACTCCTTTATTAATCAGGCATTAATAATGTTTACAAACAGCTCACACTCTCTTAACAAGAGCCGATGCACAATTCTGCAAATTACAATAAGAAAAGTCTCTCCCCTCAATCATCCCCATCTCTGATCTTTGTTTTCATTTAAATAGAGAGAGATCAGAGAGAAGTTACAATAAAGATAAGTACAACATGATTTACATTACAAAATTGGATTGCTTCTAACCATTTGATCAACAAGAACAAGGCGAATTTGGCTTTGCAGCTGAGATTTGGAGGACGGCCGCAACCACAGATCTGAGAAAATCGTGCTCAAAGAACCCTGCGTTTCTCTCAGTACAAGCCGAATTTGGGCAAACCGTTCTTTGATAAAGTTAATTGGGTCCGTTCTGAACAAAACCCATGTTCCGGATTTGCCCGATTCATCTTCATTTTCTCAGAATCTCAACTGCAAAACTGTCACTCCTTATTCCAGCGCATTTCTGAGTTGGCACTTTTAATGATCAAATCTTCAATCTGGAAATTATCTTGGAGGCTAAAAATGGTGAATAATGTTATAACCAACTTATTAAAACCATCATTGATAAAATAATTCATATTCATCAATTTATTAGAAATAAAGGAGAATAAATAATATTCATTCATAAGAGCATAAATCATTATAAAATGGATTTAAATAATAAATTATAATAAATGACGTGATGAAGAATGGTAGAAATGGGTGGAATAAGCATTCACAAGTGATAATAATAATGGCATATTAACGGCCCAACATCGGTTAAGTGGAATAGGATAGAAAATAAAGGTTCAAACAAGCCAAAAATCTGAACCTATGAGTTTCCAAAAGAAGAATGACTCTAATATGTTTAAATCATGAGTCAAAGATAGAAATAAACTGGTTCTAATAAGCCCAAAACTTGAACCAGAGAACAAACAGAGAACAACTCAAACAAATTTAAAAACAGAGTTGAAGAAAAGAGAAGGATGTTCCTAAAACTTTCAGATCTTAAGCCTTCAACATTTTGATTTAATTTTATGCAAATAATAATATGTGTAGCTTGTTTTTGTGCCATAGATGAGCAAAAAGTTAGACTGTTCAATCCTGACTTTTTTTTTTTTTTTTAATTTCTTGTTTTAGAAGTTAGAGAATAAAAATCTGTTAGACCGTCTAATCCTAACAGATAGTAGTTAGGTAGAGAAGCTTATGAACTCAACTGTTTAATCTGAGTTCATGGAGAAATAAGAAGTAGACTTATATTAGTTTTATGTTTTCAAAAGAATACAAATGTTTGTAAAAGAGTTTTCCAATCTAAATGCACTCTCAAAGAAGAAAAAATGTTAGATCAGTAGGATTGGGTAGGTAGAAATCTTGTTTTGACAAAATTTCCATTGTTTTTCATGGTTGCTAACACTATCAGAGAAAAAGAAGGCCAGCGAAGTGAATAAATTTGCAGCCCAATGGATGAGGCATTGATCAGCTCCCAGAGAATATAAGTCTGAAGTTCTTGACACCTTCAAGAAAGTGCCATCCCCATGTGGAGCCACTGTTAGCCACATATAAAATTTGTTATATCAAATAGTGGCTAAATCATTTTTTAAAGCCTTCAAGAAACAATTTGTATACCAAATTTCTAGTTCTTAAAGTCTTAAGAAGACAACTTATCCTTGAGATAAACTTTCAATGTTGTTTCCCTCATTTATCCTCAAATAAATCTGTTGTTTACCAAAGAAAAAACTGCTGAAAAGTTCCATTTTCCCTTATTTCCCTTCTCCTTTTCTCTTCTTCATTTCATTTATTAAACATTTCCTTTACCCCTCATTCTCTCGAAATTTCCTTTAAACCTTTGAAAATTCCTTTGCAAGGTTTAAAAACCCCTTGTTCCCCTTCTACCAAAAGCCAAAAAAGCAGTGAAAATCTCTCATTTTGGCCTAAAAAACTCATTTTTTATACTAAGGCCTTAAGCCCCTTTGGCCTTAGCCCCCAACTCCTTTTTCGCATAGAACCAGGGCTGTGACCCACTATTAAACTCCCATCGCGTAATCGCAATCAGGGCGTTCTGTGTTCCTTTTTTCCTTTTGCATTCAAAAACTCCGATGCGATTTGGCCCTTTCCTTTAAAAACCCCCGATCCCTTCGTTACTTCACAAAACCATAAGCCCCTCAACTGGGAGCTTAGAGGGTCCACACCCCAGTTGTAAACCTTCATTTCTTTGTTTTTTCCTTTATATTTTCATAAAACCCGACTTTTCTATGTTTTGAAGAAAACCCGCCGATTCGTTGTTTTAACGAAAACCAACCATTGATCAACTCCCCGATCGACGATCATCAGAATCTCACTTCACAAATAAACAAACAAATCCTTTGTTTGTTCCCTTCAAATCTTCCGATGCGATTAGGCCTTAAGCCCCTTTGGTTTTTGGCCCCAGCCCCTTTATACCACATAAAACCCAGAGCCGCAACCGACACTCAGGCCTAATCACGCAATCGTACTCCAACGCTCCCCTCTTTTCTTGTTACCTATTCGCTTGTAAAAAATTCCGATTTCGATTGAGCCTTTGTATATGAAACCCTTCCCGAAGAAAATTTTCCCTTGAATTTTATTTAAAAAAAAAAAAAAACCCCCACTTTTCCTATGTTCTTATAAGTCTCGACAGTTCATTGGTTGGGCGAATACCAACCATTGATTTAAGCCAATCAACGATCGTTGGGATCTCGCATCGGAGTTTTTCATTGGACATAGTTTAAAATGGTTATTGCCCCCCTCCGATTAGCCACCTTGCGATGGTTTCCCAGCAGTAGATCTTCCCCACCAGACCCAGATCCGACGGCCCACATTGCTTTGTTCCAAAGCCCGCATAACCGCCTTCAGCATTCATAAATGAATCTCCGTCGTTGATCTGGTTCTAAGATCAACGGTCCTTGTTCAATTGCATCGCAAAAAACCATTGCGCCTTTCCTCTCTCCTCCTCCGATTGTGATCATTGTGATTCAATCTAGACCGTTGAATCCACAAGAACCGACGGTCCATATTAATCGCCCTCCGCCACAGCCCTCCAACATTTGAACCCACAGACTCATTCCCGATTGTTGATCTCTCTAAGATCTACGGCTCCAATCTAATCGCATCGTAACTTTTCTTTTCACCTTTCCTCTCTCCCCCGCCAATTGGCGATCCCACGATTGGATCTGGACCATTTATTTCACTCATCTGATGGTCCAGATAAAACCTCGCATCCTTTGTTATTCCCATAAAACCCCGCTGTATAATTTTCCAGTGAATACCCACCATTGATCTTGAAGATCAACAGTCTACAATCACCCTTTCTCCGCCCGACCCCTGCTTCATATGTCATTTCATTAGCCCCAAGAATGAATCTAGGTCGTTCATATTAAATATCTAATAGTCCATATTTAACTCGATAGGCCCAACTCATTTGGGACCTACCGCCCCCATTAATTAATCCTGACCGTTCATTCCCTGATCCGACGGCCTAGATTAAAATCGCCTTGACCCTGCCCCACCTTTTTTTGCACACGCATCTTGTCTTATCGCGCTCCAAACTCCACCGTTGGATCTGCCCACCCTTCATCCAATGGCCAAGGAGCCATACCGCATAATTTTGAGTCCAATGGTTAATGTTTTAAATTTACGCGATATGGGCGGTTTTTAAAAGCCCCGTGTCAGCTAGAAACGCATATCGCTTTCAAAAAGGTAATACCGCCTATCCACCTTTTTGCAACGCGACACAAGTGATTTTTATCACCGAAACCACTTTTCTCGTTTCCATTGCATTATCCCATGTGTAATCTCCGTTGTTGATCTCTGAGATCTAATGGCTCACGTTTAACCTCACCATTAGTTCATCACCCCTTCCCTTTCTTCCAAAGTACTTCATAAGTGAATCTCCGTCGTTGATCTCTGAGGCTGATCAAATCCGACGACCTAGAATATTTCAGAAACCCTGAATTTCGTTTTAAACCCTTTGTTAACTCCGCCAAAATTTTTTTCCCTTTTCCTTTGAAAATTCCTCCATTTCATTATAATTTTGCCCCTCTACATTATATTTTCCCGATCAACGGCCCAGACTTAATCTCCAGCACCATTTATCCAAATGCCTCCCATCTGACCCCCACGAGCAATCCTCGTCGTTGGATGCTTTCATCCAATGGTCACAATCTAACCTAAACCTATGAAGCAGTCTAAACCTTATCTCACAGGATTTTTTATAGTTTTGTTTATTTGTGCAGGTTTTAACGATTCGAGCATTGTTTTAAAAATAAAATTGAAGGCCTGGGATGAAAATCCCCCAGGCCTTTATTTATGAAAGATATCTTTCTGCAGGGTTCCAAATTATGTTTTATCAGTGCCTCCTGAGCACTGATGCCATTATAAAACCTCTGTAACGCCTGCAGATCAACAAGACACAACAAAGTGTAATCAAGCAAAGAGTATCAGTGTTAAAGGTTCTAAGTCACAGCAGAGATGAAGAATTGAAGATTGTTGAACGCAGTTTTGGGATATTATGGCCTAAAATCGACTATCTAAAGCCTAATCCACTCAATTGAACATAGTTTGAAGAACAAAAGACAGAAATTAGGCCTAATTATGCCTAACACATAGAATTAAAACAAATTAACAGTGTTTTAAGGAAGAACAATCAGATCTATCATTCCTAGAAGATTCCACTGATGCATCAGAGGCAAATTGAATCCTCACCAGCTGCCAAAAGACACCTGTAGCCTCAAAGCATTCAAAAGAGGCATAGTTATTACCAGAACAGAAGATATTTGCCTCAAGGCAACTAAATAGTTATTTCATATCAAAGAACTTATTAAAAACTGTCAGCAGAGTTATTACAAAGACAAGAAATAATTTTAAAGGTCATAAAACTCTGCTAAGAGGATCAAAAACTTAATAAAAACAATTAATACAGAGAAATATTTGAAATCTTCTCCATTGAGCCCCTCAAAGGCCGAGAAGCATTAAACTGTATTAATTGAGCATATAGATCTTTTCTCTCATCCACCTTCTCATTTTCCTATAAAATCTTCTTGAGGAGCACATTGTAAAGGGTTAGTTGCTGAACTTTGATATAATACTTGTGCTCGAAACTTTCTACATGTAAATAGTGTTCAAAGGCTCTTGAAGCTCTGTTTGTGATCAAATAAGTTAGGCTGAGAAGAGAAGATGATTTCTGTACGGAAACACTGTACTTGAAGTTTGTAACTGGATTGACATCAATATACAAGCTGATTCTTGGGATCCTGGTCTATATCACTAGTGAAGTACTTCTTTCTGTGTTATTGTTTTCCTTTCATGTATGCCATTTTGTCCACTTATTCTCTGATAAAGAACAAAAAGCATAGAGTTAGGATTTACTGTTTACAGTACCCTTCTCTGACTGATAAGCTTTATCTTTATGTTTTCCTCCAAATTGTGTGTTTAAGAATGACTTAAGTTAAGTATAAACATTATCAAGGAATGTTGGTTTGTCCTTATCTTGATGTGAAAAGCTTGAAAAAAATTTCTTGAATGATATTTTCATTATATACTCAGTAAATTTAGACTAGAAAAGTTTATGGTTTGCCCTTTCTTCTAGTTTCTTTCTCCAAAGGTAGTTCTGAAAGTTTCCCTAAGAGTATGCTAAAAGCAGTTTAGATTTAAAAGTATCTTATCTAATCTTAGGCTGCACTTTGTCTTCTTATCTGTTTTCATCCCTTCTGAAAGTAATTATGTGGATTACTAGATTGTTTGTCTGATAAGTTAGCTTTAATACAAGCTTGTCCAAAGAATTCTATGGTTAGCCTTGTCCTTTTGTTGGTTTTTAAACAGTTACTTAAAAGGCTTTTCTTGTTTGGAAAGACTGATAAATCCTAGTTGAAATTATTGTCTTTTTCCACCCCTTCAACACTTGTATTGTTCTATTCCATCATTTAATCTAAAAAATCTTGTGATATAGATGAATTGCCCCTTGGACCACTCTTGAAATTTTTTCACAATTAAAACCTTTTCTGACTCCATAGCCCAATGGACTAAAAACCAGCGTCATATCTATCCTATCAGCCAAATCTTGTTCTGATTGCTTATACCTTCACCCCTTTGGAACTCTTTCATTTTTGGACATTCCACTCAACTAAAAATCAAGCTCAACCATCCAAAACCAAACAAAAACCCTTGTTCTTAATAAATAGCATAATATCATACCCAAAAGCCTTAAAGATAAATCAATCTTTGCACTTATAGAGAGATCCCTCTCTGGATTCAGGAAGGTTAGATCCTAGAATCCCAAAGTGGTTCTAATGTCCTCCCTGTAGCTTTAGTCTCACCAATATGCTAGAATTACAGGGAGATAACAGATGATAGTGGCCGAAGACTTGGCTACCTTGACATCGGGAGGGGGAATGTCAATGGGAGTATAGGTATCCTCGGGTTGGCCTGAAGCATACTACACTATTACGGGAGAGGCGGACTATTTTTGTTCAGTCTCATACTCCTGAACTACTTCCAAAGAGGTGCGGTAATGCTTGAGATGGGGAAAAAGGTGGTTATAATGACCATGGAGATCACACAAAGCATAGGGGTGGTTGGTGTGAAATTTCTTTGGGTTCTTGGTTGCAATAATGGAAGAAATAGAGGCTTCAGGGACCTTATACTCAAGAAACGCGACATTAACTATGGGCTTCATACGAGGAAATTCGAGACAATTATGGGTGGCATGACCGACAACATCACACAAAGCACATGGGGGGGTATGCTTTGGAGGCTGAGGAGGAGCAGGGGTTGTCTGGGTAGCCTTTTCTTTTGGTGCCTTCTTGCGGGATTTCCCCCCCTCACCCGAAGCTTTCGCAGCAGGAGTAGTTTCCTGTTAAGGTGGCTAAGGCACAGAAGCAGAGGGAGGGGTCATGGAAACCAGTTGGACCGGGGTCAAAGAAATATAGGGTTTGGGCTAACCAGGCGGGATAGTGGTTGGGGGATCAATGTACCAAACTAGGATCCCCAGGGTCATGTTAGGAAGATAAAAGATAGCCATAAAAAGTACCGAAAATACACCAAGAGGGGGAGCAAGGAATGGTATCTGACCAGAGGGGTAATGGCCAGGGAGAACAATTCCAAGAGGGTAGATAGGCTCATGGACACCAGCTACAAAAGAGGGGCCTGGAGGAGGGGGTCCTAAAGGCTGAATCAAAGTACTAGGAGCAGATTGCGGGGGGCGGGGTTGTTGACTAGTCAAACCATTCAGTTTGAGGTCGAACCGAGACGATTGCATCATGCAAACATTCGATGAGTTGGGGTCAAATATAGGAGGAGGGAGACAAGGTAATGAACCAAGAAAAGAGGAATATTTATAGACTCTGGGTGAGACACTTGTCGGAGGTTCTACTATTTTTTTATTGGCCACTGAAGAGATGATGGACTCAGGGGAGGTCTGAGACTTCGGTTCATAATATGTTAACTGGTCGATGGTGACAATATTTCCGTTATGAGGAAATCACATCTTATGGTGAACTGTAGATGGGACAACAGACATCGCATAAGTGTAGATATGACCCAATATAATGTTGTACTCTAAGGGGGCATCAATGACTTCTATGTCAACATAAAAAATCTTGCCCGCGAGAGTAATAGGACAATTGCGGAACATGCCAAGGGGCTGGGAAGAGTGGCCATCCCACGCTCAGAGGGTGATAGTGGAAGGGGCTAACTCACGAGATCTGAGTTGCTTCCAAACCGAAGCAAAAATCACACAGGTGGATTCCCCCTCATCAATGATACTGATGGGCCTCTAAATTAGACATAAAATAAGGCCCATCTAACCTTTCTTAGGCCCATCTACCTTCCTTATGCACATAAAAGGATATATTAAATATCTCCTTCTACACTTAATATTTTTTTCATACGCTTTAATATTTTCTTAGGAAGGTTTAAAGTTAATTGCATATTTGTGCCTAATATTGGTTATTTTGTAGAATATTTTGAGAATATTTGGCAGATTATACAGATTTGGAGAAGGAGATGTTTTAGGGACTTGCTCCCTGCCACTGGAAGATCAGTATTGGAGAATAAATGAGCACAACATCAGGAAATTAGGGAGAAATCTTGGAGAGATTCAAGGGGATAGTCCACCCTCCTTAACTCTCAAAGGCAGCCAAAGGATCCTCATGAGATCCCCCTCCAGCAATTTGAATTCCAAGAGGCAGCCAAGCAACTCAAGACCAAGTGCACTTAAGCCATACTTCACTTGGAGTCTCTAGAAAATCAAACTTCAAGAGGCAGCCAAGTAACTAAAGACGAAGGGCACTCAATCTATGTTTACTTGGAGTCAAAGTGGACTAAATCACCATTTTCAAGGGAGTTGTTGGTAGCTTCCCTGTAGAATAAATAGAGTAGAGCTAGAGCTAGGAAGTAGCTAGTTAGTTAGCTAGTGAGTTGATTTTGGTCAACTGCCATTCCATCCCACTTCCATTCCATTCCATTGGATTCAAATTTTTTCTATAAATCCATTAGGCTCTGTTAAAACTTTGATGGATGTAACAAACTATTACTTTTTATGACATGAGTAGAGAGATGCCATTTTATTGATCTAGATCCAGAGAGTTGGGCTCGTGGGTTAGGGCCCAACCCATGTTCCTCAGCTTCTTTGTTGTTACTATATTTTCCTCTCTATCATTTAGCTATTTTTGCTTCTATCATTTAGTTAGATATGCTTCTGATAGTTTCATTGCTGCTTAGTCTTTGCTTTTAGTTCGTTGTTGTATTTTTATTTTCTTATGAGTAATAGAGTAGAGGAGAAAAACTCCAAAAGTTGTGGTCAACCCTCCCCCTCTCATATATGTCAATAGAGCTCGAGAAGGGTGAATCTTCCCACAGACCCAAAAACTGATCTCTGTTCACTATTTTTTTATCACGCACTTCATCTATTTTTCTTGCATGGATCAGCAGCTTGATTGCAGGAATTATTGTTGAAACCCCCAGAGCAGCTCCTTGGTGCTTCCCTGCTTCATTTTCCATCTTTTTATTCTCTCCCAAACACCTCTATTACACTCTATTCCTTCCTTTTTCCTCATCGCAGCTACTACACATTTTTCTTCACAAAACGCTTGAAGAACCATCCAAGGTTGAACTCCACCTTTCCTCCTCAAAATCCCCGCTACCGTACTTCACAAATTGCACTTCGCGACTTTACCCCTTTCTCCATTACACTTACCACTCCTATCTGCTGATTGCGGTATTTTGAAATCAAAAATCACAAATCGCACTGCTTACCTCTTTCGTTTAACACTTATCGCTCGTTCCACCGATGTGATAACTCCGCTGCATCACACATCACACCTCGCAACATTTCCCCTCTCCCTTTAACACTTACCGCTCCAACGTTGTGACATTTCGATTGCGATATTGGTCCAACCGTCACGTCACCCATCACACTTCACACTTCGCAGGATTTACCTCATCGCATTTCGCATTTCGCTCCCACTCCCGAACTACATTTCCGCTATCCCTTTACTTTTGCGGTATTGCGATTGCGACATCGAATATTGCAACCTTTTCCTCCATCACATCTCCACCATCGTATATTTCACATTATTCCTCTCCAAAGCCATTTATGTGCCATATTATAAGGTTTTATAAGGTTTAAACCCTCGCTTTCCACTTCTAAGCCCTGTTTCATATGCTAAGGCCTCCATTAACCACTTTCGCCCTTTTCTTTCCTCCAAGATGAAAATCAACACTTTTTCAATTAGAATCAAGTTATGAATAGCTTAGTTGCATGGGTAGAAGCATGATATATAGACCATAGGATAAGTAGAGTGCATTTAGTCGATTGGCCAAGTTAAGTGTGGTTTAGAATTAGTTTCCTTTCTGCCATTTCTTTTCAGCAATATAGTTTAGTTTCTTTTCAGTCATTTCCTTTTCTGCAAATTAAATTAGTTTCATTTTTGTCATTTATTTTCAGTGATTTAATTTAGTTTCCTTCTGTCATTTCCTTTCTGAAATTTAGTTTAGTTTCATTGAAGTGTGACAGACTTCACTGAGAACCCTTAGAAATAGCACCTTTCGTAAAGCGGAAGAGGATGACATGAACATAATGCATCTGTTGTGTATATAAAATTGTCGACTCCAAGTCTGTACGAACCCCGGGTTGATAAAGTAAAGTAGGGCAGCCCCTGGGAATTGTAGCACTCTTGGTGTAATACCAGGGCTCACCGGATACAACAGGACACGTTGGCATTCCAGATCTTGACATGGATTTGGAAGATGACGGAAGCAGGAAGGGGGGGATTTTCTGACCGGTCAACATTGAAGACAATAAAACGGTCATCTGAAAGATCCACAGTGCCCATGGCAGTTAGTAGAGCTTTTCATTGTGAAGGGCTTCCAACGTTGACATGGCGGAAAGGGATTGCGTTAAGTCATCTACTATACTATAGGAGCAGGCAGCTTTACCAGAAGCAGTGTTTCGGCATAATGGTCCCTTAGATATCTTGGTATGAACCTCTGCCTTAGGTTGGGGGATCAGTAAAGGACCATTGGGTGTTGAAAGAGGCTCTGTGGGACCTAACAAGGGGGGCTTAGGAGTAGACATATCGGGAGGCTTGTTGTACTAACGAGACCAAGTCTAAAGGTTGAGGTCAATAGTAATGGGTTGGTCAAATTTCATCATGAGGATCTGGTAATTAGAGGTACCAGATGGAGGAGGTTGAGTGGCCACCTGACTTTCACGGGGTTGGGTAGCCACGAATCCTTGCTGGGGGAAAGGATTGGTAAACACAACTGGTTAGGTAGGGGCAGCATTAGGAGGAACCGAAGGGGAGGCTTGTTGTCCTCGGGATGTTGCTTGAGCTTCCCACATCTGACGCATCTGAGGTAAAAGAGGACAATCATGGGTATAGTGACCATAGACACCGCAACAAGAACAAGGTTTTTTCATGCGAACAGGCATGTCCTGCTTGGGCATAGTGCCCTATTGCTGGGTTGCAGTGTTAGGTGCATTCCCTTGGGGATTGTTTCCTCAATTACCTGGGGAAAATTGGTTTTGGTTGCCTTTCCTCTTATTTTTGGAAGTAGGAGGATTAGTCGCACCCTTTTGTGCATACACCTGACCCTGAGGGGGTGGTGGCTGTTGTTGCGAGGGTTGAGAAGGCAAGGGAGACTAAGGTGCTAATGCTAGAGGAGCTAGCATTAGGGGAATTTTGAGGTCTAAAATGGGCCTCCTAATAAAATTTACAACCAAAATAAACTTTATAAGAACCAATAGGATTCAAGATGATTATTTCAACCATGGGGGATGATTCACCATTTTTTAAGTAAAAGGGTAAGAAGATTAAAAAATAATAAAATAATAAAACTACCTTTTCAACTCGTATTTTCAACTTATCTCCCAAATTTTTTACTCAAATTTTGAGTGGGAGTACTCATTGGATGAAAAATTTAATTCCTCATCTAAGGAATATGCATGTTTCATACTTTCGATGCATGCTGCTACACGAAAAAGGGAAAACACATGAAAAACGTGATTACAATCACATTTTTCATGTATTTCTCATTTTTCATGTAGCATGATCCATAGATTGTATGCAACATGGGTACTGCTTGGATGAGGAATTAAATTTTGCATCCAACGAGTACTCCCGCTTGAAATTTGAGTAAAAACTTTTGGAGATAAGTTGAAAACGAGTTGAAATTTATTTTTTTTAATTTTTTCCCTCTATAATTTGATGATGTAATCAAATGTTATTTTATTATTTCCACTATTATTTTATTATTTCCTTAGAAGGCCCATTTTAGACCTCAAAATTCCCCTGATGAGCATCAGGCTGCGGATACGGATAATAAGGAGGTTAGGCAACATTGGGGTAAACAGGTTGGGCAAAAGGAGGAGGCATGTCCTATCCTGGATACATGCTACCGGGAGAGGGGAAAGTGCTGGAGGAGCTGGCCCCTCCCTGAGGGAAACCATAACCCATGGGAGGATGATTGTATGTATGTGAAAGGGCTCCAACGATACCGTCAATGGCATGGGATGCCCCCGGTGCTGCGTTGGCACCACCGAGTCTCGGGAGATCAGGTAAGACAATATAAACATAACCAGATTGTGCATAGATCAAGTCATATTTCAACGCAATCTAGAGGGAATATTCCTCAATCTGAGGGAACTGAGATGCAACATCTTTTCCAATAGCAGGAAAAAGGGATCTGAGAAACCATTCCATGTAGACACGATCTTCAAAGGTAGGGGCTCAACATAGGCTCTTTGTTCTCTGCCATTCATGGACATGATTAGATAGGCAGGTTGCAGATGATTGATGGAAAGAGGTCAAGAGTTCGGTACCAGTGTCATAGCGAAGGGGAAGCTGGAGGTAAGACAGAAAATCCCTGACAAGGGTCGCAAAAGTAGTTTGAGAAGAGGAGGCATGGTCGACATACCACTTGGAAGATTCTCCAGTAAGTGTACACTGGAATACTGAAGACGGACAGAGTCATCGGTGATGGAGTTAGACGAACACCACATGTGGAAAGAATGAACATGGTTGGTAGGATCCTCTCCAGCAATTCTTTCAAACTTGGGGATCTATGAAGGGAGTTTGGTTGGCATAGCAGGCCAACCAGGAGCATGGTGTATGGGGTCATTAATCAACTAGCTAAAATCGAGAAGACCGAGGCCTGCCATATAAGGGAGCAAGGGATCAGCCAGAATAGTTCCTGTTGCGGCCCCACTAGTCGCATTCCCAGCATTAGGGCCGGGGCTACCACCAGCATTAGTTCCTGAACTAGACATGGTGAAGGTGACAGGAGGAGATGTGGGGATATAAACAGAAGGGGAACCCGCTAAACAAGAAGCAGAGTCAGAATGGGGACTCGGTGGAGGACGAACTCGAACCCTATGCGGAGGAGTAAATATTCCTACCGGAAACTAAGGATGAAAGCCTAGGAGTCTTTGGGATAAACGCCTTGGGGGCGCAATGATGAAAACAGACATAGATCATAGAAGGAAGAGAGAGAAACAAGGGAAAGGAGGTGCAGGATCAAATGATTACAATGTCGAAACAAGGGCAGGGAGGTGCAGGATCAATTGATTACAATTTTTTAGTCTTGGTCTGGCGGTGTAAACCAGACGCTCTTCACTTAGGTTGTGCATGTATGTTATAAGTGTGTTAATTTTAATTAAGCCCAGATGTGTGTAGAGAAAAAATAAAAAATATGATGTATAACTATAAATCAATCTGAAAATGAAAGTAAAGGAAACTGAATATCACAGAAAATAAACAGTTAAAGATGCATCAATTTAAACCCAAGGAGGAGGGCTTCCCAACAACTATTCTATCTGTGGGTGAAATCTAGTCAAGACACACAAAATTTCCAATGGATCTAAAGTCGGGAGGGATAGGGATCTAAAGGTCAAATCTGTTGGAAATAGGTATACAAAATAGCAAAAAACCAGAGGGAAAAATGCTGCAAAAAGGGTGGCGAAAGGCTACAACCTAAAGGGAAATGGAGGCAACCCTAAAGGAGGACCAAAAAAAACTGAAAATAAGTGTTTTGGATGGATAAATCACTGATCTGAAATGGATATGAAAGTACAGGTTCAGATCTGAAAAATGGTTGAACGCACTGAAATATCAGAAGACCTGCTTCAGCTAAACTCCTCCTAAAAATGTGGAAGCATACTAAAGCCCTGAGGGGCTTGGTTCCTACTTCGACGAGTAAAAAAAGGAAAGTACAGGTCTAATACGGGTGGAGAGGGAGGTTAGAAAACCCTGAACAGTAGCCCAAACAAACCCAGAAAAATCACAGAAAAACTCCCGCAAAAAGTACAGGTCACAGGTTTTGACCTGTTTTCAACAGAGGTCACAAGTTTGAGGTTGTTTTCTGTATCTTGAAGGTTGAGGTCGCATTTTTTGGCCAAAAAAGTGAGATTTTCACTTCCGGCTGTCTTGGGAGTGTTGATATTCAACAAGATGATGATCCTAGTGAAAATTAAGCACCTAGACTAGGATGGAGCCTCAGGCTATTTTTAGGTGGAAGTCTATTTTTAGAACGGATGAGAAAATTCTATTTATAGATGATGTCTATTTATAGATGGTGAGAAAATTCTATTGATAGATGATGTTCTATTTTTAGATGTATGTGCGAGTTCTATTTATAGATCGCATGTCTATGTATAGATGCATGTCGACTATTATTATCCCTTAGTAATAGTTGGAAAATAAATATTAATCTATTCTCATGGAGCACGTGGAATCAGTTAACTGAAGTGGAAAACCAGTTAGATGAAGGAATTTTGAGTTCAAAGGTTAGTAGGTGGGACATGCAAGTGGACTTAGTTGTAACTAAGTGATTCGAAGTTGTAACAGAGTTGGATGTGTAGTTATGTGAGTTGTAAAGTAGTTTAACTCAGTTAAGTGAGTTAAACTCAGTTGTGCTAGTTGTGACTGAAGATACCCTAGTGAGAGATCAGTGAATTAAATATTAAATTAATTCACAAGTAGTGATCTCACATGCAACTGAAGATTTACTACTGTTAACTACATGCATGTCAGATCCAGTGGAGACCCAGTTGAGAGGTAGGTGAAAGGGACAATTGACTATCAGTTGTACTACATTGGATTGCACTCTTGCAAGCCAAACACACATTGGATATTCTCATGAGGATTGCACAGTCAAGGAGGGTATGATTGCGTCGAATTGGTCTTTGTAATCAACTTGGATTGCACAGTGCAGGCAGGCTGTCATGAGGTAGAAATTTGGCTAAGGCATTTGCCAATTTTTTCAAGACACTGTGAGACGATTGTATATTGTACTGAGAGCTCTTGGATTAGAGTTTTGTATGAGATTGTTTCATGATCCATGATATATGCATACTATATGAATGTGGGGTTTTTAGCTTTATGATTTCCCAGTAAAAGCATATGTGTTATGTGTGATTGATCTTTCTTCATGTGTTTACAATTGGAAATAGTGTTTTAAATTTCGACAAGAATTTTTGTAGAAGCGATACTGTATTTAACAGTGGCATATAATTGTTAGATCAGGGAATCCATGCAATACATATTTGTATTAACATTTCTACAGGGAGCAGGTTTCAGAAAAAAGTGTTGTCTCAGCTACGGCTGATACCTGTCACCTGCACAATAGGCCCAGAAACACACGGAAGTAAGAATTTTTACTTTTTTAGGGTTTTAAAGGTTAAAAACAACATCAAGAAATGAAAAATAAGAAGCTGAAGAAAAACCCTAGGGATTGAAGCAGCTGGTCATGCAGGGATCTTAAAAACGACAGCAGTCGTAATTATAAACCCTTGTGGAGTTGTGAGTTGTTAGTGTGAATTCTAATCACAAGCGTACGAAAAAAGCTCACTTTAGTTGTGCATAAAAAACATCCCTAACATAAAATATGGTTGTCAATTTTCTTAGATCTGCAGTTAGTGATCAAAATAAATGCTACAGAAATCCAGATCTATGTAGTTAAAGATATTAAACAAAAAATAAAAGCAAGAGTTTCTCCATGCATCCAATGAACAAGACATGAATGTTTTTTAAGGAATTTTTTCATTATGACACCTGGGAAGGGAACATAGAAATATGTTACTATTCCCCCTCAATGGGAGGGGTTCTTGTATGTCCTCAGCGCTTCAGATCTAAGATCTCTCTCTCTTGATGGTGCAGAAAACCCAGACAAAAATGGAACTCAAGGGGAGCTCACAAGAAAAAAGGTAGAAAAATATGACAATGATGGAGGATCAAAGTCAGACCAAAAGTATAGATCCAGAGCGATCTTTAGGCAACAAAACGTAGTGAATGAATGGAAAAACCCTTCTATTTATAACAAAATATTGAGTTGGTCTATATATTGGTGCATAATTAAAATATTATTAACCAAATCTAGATCCAACTTTTATGGAATATTTTATTATTTTTGTTGGAGGGAAAAATAATTTGAATTTGGTCAAATCCCTTTATTTGTAAATAATAAATAAATAAATCATTCATTTATTATTCTAAGAATGTGGTTGAGTAATAATTAAACAAATAGTGATTTATTCAATTATTTATAAATGATTTAGTCAAATTTAACAAGGAATATTCTTTAAATAATGTTTAAATAATTATTCCTAGAAAATACTAAGATAAATAATGATTTATCTAATTAATTTTCCTGTTTTGGGTTAAATATGACCAGGAATATTAATTAAACTATGGTTTAATTAATTATCCCTTGAGCAAAACCAAACAAATAGGGATTTATTCAATATTTCCTCATGTGGTTTCCTGTTTAGACCATAAACAACTTAATAAATTATGGATTACCAAGTTATTTTTCATAGTGAAAGCAATTTTACTAGGGTAAAATTGGTCTTATATGGTGTACTTTGGTCTATCTAATAGTAACAGGTTAGATGACCAAAAATTGGTGTAAAAATAATCAATTGCACTCCCAAATAGGTTTTAAAAACAATAACACCATCATAATCATTGAATAAAAATAAATTACATGTAAGGTACATTTTTGTATTTGGTAGTGAAGTTTTAGCCCACATTCCTTATGAAAAAATAAAGTATTATACCTTAAAATGAAAAGTGCAGTTTGTTGGATATTTTGAAGATGTAAAAATTTATAAACTTCTTCGACCTCATTCTAATGAAATAACTATTAGAAGAGATGTTTATTTTAATGAAAATATCCTAGCCTGTGAGCCCAATTTAGTAATTTTGCAATATCTAGTGTATGAATCATCTTCAATGTTTTTTCCATACCCTAATCCTATTTCGATTTCTTCTTCAAAGGATGATAGTGAGGATGAAAATCCACCTTCAGTTATTTACCTTCTCCTAGTTCAATCCATTGAACATGAACCTACATTAGCACCATAGTATCTTAAATGGGTATGTCCAACATGAAAAGTAATTGGTCATCTTGTTGATGTTCCTATAAAATAGTGATATACATGTTCACAATTCCAGCAAGTGTCCTTTATTTTGGATCAATTTTAATATATTCACGATCTATAATTTTTTTAGAATATATTTTGACCATCAAAATTAGAATAGAACAAGGAATGAATAATTCCATTCCTTAATGGAAAATGATACTTAAGATCTTGTACCTTTTCTAAAAATAAGAAAACTTTCCAGGTGTGAATGGGTGTACAAAAATAAGTATGAATTAGATGGAAGTGTTGAAAGACATAAGGCCCAATTAATTTCCAAAGGATTCTCTCAAGTTTAATAAATTGAGAATAATGAATCCTTTTTCCACATAATAAAAATGAACTTCATCTAGCATGTTCTAGCCATTTCTACCTCACATAAATCATGGAAGTTCATCAGATGGATGTTAAATCTTCATTCTTGATAAGTGGAAATTTTCAAGAAGAAATCTACATGGAACAATGTCATGGATGTGTTTATCATGACTCCAGCCTTATGTGCCACCTTAAGAAATATTTGTATGGTCTTAAGTAAGAAGCTTGACCTTGGTATGCTAAAACAAATAGATTTACTCTAGACATGGGAATTTTTAGATGTCATTCTAACCCTAATGTATATACTCAAAAAATAGGAATTTATCTCATAATATGTGTTCCTTATGTTGATGACCTTATCCCCACTATTAGTGACCCTTAAGATTAATTCCAGAAATATAGCCCTAAAAAGTAATTCAAAATGGCATACTTAATTCATTTTTGTTATTTCCTTGGCCTTCAATTATTACAAACCAAGGAAGGAATTTCTCTTTCCTATTCTAAGTATGCATGCGATCCTCTTTGTTTCTTTCACATGAAATATTGTAAAAGACCTCTTCTCCCTTTCAATATGGAGTTGAACTTATTGTCGCCTATACTTTTTAGAAAGTTGAGGACACTTTGTACCAAGAGTTACTAGGTAGTCTCTTATATTGAATCATACTCATCTTGATATTTCCTTTTTTGCCAATATTTTTCATTGGAATATGTATACACCCCATGAAATCCATTGGAAAGAAGAAAAAAATACTTGAGTATATCTAGGCTAAAGTTAGCTTCAGATATATTACAGTTCAATGGGGCTTTTTCATTGGTTGATTTCATAAATATCAACTAGGCTAACATTCCTAAGGATTAGAATTATACTTCATAATATGTTTTCAATGTTTCTTTTGAACCAATCAATTGGATATCGCTCTTTCTTCATCAAAATAAAAGTATCAATCAATTTTTAGTGAAATTAAAGAAGCCTAGTGGCTTCAATAGAACCTTTCCAAAGTTTGAATTCTAGGAGAAACACCCTAACACCCTTTGGAACAATAATTAAAATTTCATCAAGCTCGTTAAAGATCCAATTCAACATTAAGTGGAAAATGCAATGATCTATAGATTCACTTCATTAGATAACTAATGATCATGTTCTTGAAATTATGTTTTTCTTTATACATGGTCAAGTTATAGAGTTTTTCATAAATTCTATTATGGAAGAAAATATTTCAAAGCTTCTATTTGTGTGAGAATTCTATGATGTTGTCGATAAAGGGGTCAGGCTCTATTTCCTCCTTACTTCTCCTATTGTGTCACCTTTCTTAATTCTTCTATTCTATCCCAAGTTTTGCATTAGTAGGATTGTTAGGGTATTTAGGCACTTAGAAGATAGTTAATATTAACTTGGTCTAATGCGTCTTTATGTAAAAATGTGTTTCTTTAGGGTGCCATGCTTCGCATCTCCTTTAAGTATACAATTTTTCTTGATAGGGAAGTGGCGTAATATTGGAGATGTTATTAACTCATATTTGTCACCTCTTTTTGAGAGACAAATGCCACTGAGAAATAAGGTTATCACCTTATTATGTGTCCTACAACTAATATTGGTGAATACCTAAGTTTGTGGCTTACCCTCATAACAACATGAAACCTCAGACTAAAATCATACCTAGCTCTTCAACTTAGGCCATGGGAAGGAATTATAATGGGTGGATATAGAAATGTTTCTCTTCTTCTTTTTATGGTATTGAATATTCTTCCATAAAATACCATTATGTATGTTTGAATCAATTGGAAACCATTTTTCTTATGCTTACACACACCATAATCAATACATCAATGCTTTTCATGATCCAAATAAAAATATAGCATAATAACATAACTTTTACTATTCCTTGACTCACTCCAAATTCCAATTATATGTTGATGAAAGCTTGCATAAATGAACTGTTGGAATCACAATTTCCGTTACAACAAAACCTACAATGTTAGTAAAAAAATGCATCTCCAAAGTTAATAGATCCTCGAGATGTGGTTAAGTGCATGTTTCAGAACATATAGGGAGCATTGGGTTATCCAATGCCCAATAATATCCCCCCTAGCACAAGTCGAGGGTGTTTTGAACTCAAGACCTTTGGCTCTAATACCACTTGAAGGAATCACAATTGTCGTTACAACAAAACCCATAGATGTTAGTAAACAAACACATCGCCAGAGTTAACAGATCCTCAAGAGAAAATTAAGCACATGTTGTGAAACACATGGGGAGTGTTGGATTATCCAATGAACAACATGCACTGATGTGGTTACCAAAGACACTAGGAAAATTATCAATAACATATACAAGTTAATGTATCCAACATTTTCATTTCAAATCATTTGAATCAAAGAAATTAATATTGGGTTGTTGTTTCATATAAATATGCATTTAATTTATCAAGGACATCATATAAAGCTGATAAATAAACCATTCAATAATAATCATTCTTAAATAAACTAGATAATAAAATATCACGTTCCATCTTCAAAATATTAGTTAAATAACTAGGTTATTTGTAAACAAATTTTGTCAAATAATCAAGTCTAACTATTCTTAATAGTTAAATAAAATGGTGTACTAGAATAATCGAATTAGCTCAAGGGAAATTTGACAAAAGTCCCTCAATTTTTTAAAAATTAAGGCTCGTGTGATTTGAACTAATTTGAGCTTCATCTTTCGAATCCATTACATTGATATTTTTTGCGTTGATGTTTCAAACTATTAAGTGTCAACATAAACACTAGTTTGAAACATCGGCACAAAATATATTAATATGATGGATCTAGCAGATGAAGCTCAAATATTTCATAACATAGTGTTCTATATTAGTGATGGTTTGTGTAGAAAACATTAATCAACTTAGAGTGTCTAAAGGGAAATTTTGTTTTGCAATAAGAATTACTCAAATAACTAACAAACTATTAGAAACTAGATAAAGAGGAAACTAAGGGGTAATAGCTAGATCCAAACTTGCTCCTTGAAAATAAGCTAAATTATATAATACTATTATATTCAATCTTGAAGTAAATTCTACATTTAATGTTGAACTTGTACTTTCTACAAAATAAATTATAAAATAAACAAATGGATTAGTAGTTAGGTAGTCATAGTATATCATGGAAATCTAGTTTAAGAACCATCATTTTCTATAGAATTTTCTTCTTTTTTTCTTTTGAAGAATCCATAATACAAGGAGGACTAAATTTTTGGAACAATAATCCCTTCTGAAAAACATGGTCGAATATGAAGGACAATGCTCAACGAAACAAGACCATTTTATTTTTAAATTTCTAATTCGGGATCATGGGGCATTGGTTGAAATGAAGAACATTCCACCTTTTTCTCTGCCAAATCATTATGGACTTTCTAGAAAATATCTAGATACATTCCTTTTTAAATTTGATGTACTATTTTAAATATATGATCATTTCTCAAGTGAAAAAAAGGTAAAATCCTACAACCCTCAAGGATGTAGGGTTTTTTTTAATGGGGTGAAGTGGAAATATCATTCAAGCATGGGAATATATACATGACAAATATTTATGAAAGAGTATCGAATTACTATAAAGTTGATTATTTTTCAGAACAAATTTTCAAAAAGACACAAAAGGGAGTTGAAATCCTAGAATATTGTGCCAAAATATTCAATATAATATTTAGAGATAAAAACAACATAGGTTAGATCGAGAAACTCTTCGACTTATTCTCTTAAGAGGGATTTAAGATGAGTGTACTAAATAGCTAAATTTAATGGGGGTAGTGGATATCTCCTAGTTAACTAATGAGGACACTTGCAAGTTATGTAAGCATTTTTCATAAGAAAATGAAATCCATAGTAAAGGACTCGAGGTAATTATTTACTTAATTATTAAATCATGCAGGGGAAGAGTAGCCTAAGCTAAAACTATAAACCTATTGGAATATTAAAGACTAATATTATATGTTCCTTAAGTTTGCAGCTAGACACATTGCAATCTAAGAAAAAATGAGATGAGAAAGAGTTAGTATGAGCAATTTTTTAACCAAATTGTTGGCTTAATTTGGGCTGACCCAGGTTCAAACTATATTGCACACCAAAAAAACCCTCAATCACTGGCCCTTTTGGAAACAACCTGTAAGCAGATTGCAGTGTCACCTAAAGTGACTATGGGTGGATGCAGAACCAGGTTTCTACAACCTTAAGGGACAGCAGAATGTGGTATTTTCTTATTATTTATGCTTACAACTTCATAAATCACTTCGCAACATTCAATTAATCACAAAAACATTTCATATAAGTCCATAAACCATTACTGTGTTGACATATCATGCAACTGCAACAACTACTTCACAACAACAGATATTAAGAAAATAGATACATAAAACACATAAAACCATCAGAATATCATCCCAAAACGTCTTTTTTATTATGATAAACCTTTTAATATAACCATTCTCCTAAACATAACATTACATCACTTTATATATTGGCTTACATCATTACAATACCATGGAATCTCTAGAACAATCAACTATAGCCCAAAACCCATTACAAAATTTGCACTTTTACCAAAATTTGGGGCTTTGACTCACCCTGAAGCCCTGCACTACCGCCTGGTATATTAAAATATTCTATTGTATGGTCCACTTCACGCTCCTCTACACAAAATGTGGCATCTTTGCCAAAACTCACATGTGACTCATCCCGAGTCACTCAGCCGGTTTGCCTCGAAATTTTGTTGTGATGCTATTTTAGGAACTATTATACTATTGCAGTATCTCTGCGGCTTTCTTCTCTTCACTACGCACTTCTTCTAGTAGTGCCTCGGTCATTGGTCCTGTAGTCTTATGAAGCACTGCTCCTTCCCTTTGTCGAAGCTCTTAGAGCTTTCCATCCACTTATTGAGAAACATGGAGAGCCTCATCATGCCATGGTTGAGTTCTCTCTGCCAAAACCTGTTCTTCCCTTCTTAGCTCTTCTATCTTTTTCTAGAGGACCTTTCCGTCACTAATCCTAGCGAGCTTCTGTGAAACTGGAAAGGTCTTCGCAGTTTCCCGAATTTCCAACAACTATTTTTTCTTTTGTTGAATATATTCTTGTATTGTATATACATTTGGATCCTCCTGTAGCAAAGTATAAATATGAAAAGTGTCTTCTAATAACTTTCCATATTCTTCCACTATCATGGAGATTCTTGTCACTGCATCCTTTAGGTCGATCTCCCTCTATTATAAAACTTATGGTGGCATGGTTGGCTATACCTTCATTTGCAGCTCACTGATCTTCATTTCATAATACAATTATACTTCAACAATTTTTTGCTTGTTCCCTTTTACTGCGAGGCCGAGCCTCACGACCTTTTCCTCTACTAATTCCTCTTCTTGGACACTGATGTCTAGAATCTCCTTGCATGCTACTTCAACCACTTCTTTCAATTTATGCTTCTACTACATTTCCTGCTCCTTTTTTCGTGGTGTCTAGTCAAGATTCTATTTCATCACAGCTCATTCTCTCTCCAACTGAATGTTCACATTTGAAGATAATTGCTCACGACGCTTGAGTTCTTCTATAACTCCTTGATGTAACTCATGTAATTTATGCATTGGTGCTGCTGCGAGATTCATGATGACATACCTCCATTCTTTCACCTACTATCATACTTCATTGGAGTCAAACTGCAGTGCTCCGACAGGTATCTGCGTCAAACACATCCCAATTGTAGGTTGTATTACTGTTTCTTCTCCAATCCTTTCTACTATCCACATTGACTGTCTAACTGTATGCACCAAGATCTTGATTTTGGTGATGCGCTCTGCGAAAATGGTTAGAAGTGCGTCATAGTGGTCTTCTAACTTATTCCATGATCTTCGTCACCTCCTAAACTTTGTCCCAAATTTGATCTAAGTCCCCCTCAGTGAGGACTAGTGGCATTATATCCTTTGTTCTATATGCCTGCTGCTTCTTTCTGCTTGTCGGGGAAGCTACACTATGTTTCTTCATCTTTCCTTTTTCTAACTCTGTCTTCTTTGGCTCTTTGTTGTGCTCATCTCCTCCAAGAGGTTCCTTCTCATGCTCCTATTATTCTCCATCTACAATAATGTTATATCATTCCAGTGCATGTTCTATCTGCGCAACCCAATAAGGCTGTGTCCATTTCATCGAGGTGACATTCTCAAAGACCTTCTTCTTGACTCCTTGAAGAGCCAAATTTATGTGTGGGAAATCATCCTAAAATCTGAATTTTAATATGAAGCCATCAACCATGTCTTCCCAATTCTCGGTCCCAAATCAAAGTTCTATTTCTAGGTATCAATTCTTAGGGATTGTCTCCAATGTATGAATGAACCCATGTACCCACTCCTGTTGTGGAATCTCCTTCCATGCTGAAGTGCATAGATGGATATGCTCCCTAGGATTAGTTTGAACATCATATTTTGTCTCCATTTTTGTCTCTATCTATCCAAGCCTTATCCACATTAATCTTCAATATTCTCACCAACCTCCTATATTATTCTTATGTGCATTCCACCATCTAGCAGGGATATATTTTAGGGGTACATCCAAGGATAACAACCTTTTATTTTCATGAACCTGTTCTTCATAATCATTGAGAAAAGTATTCACTTCTCCTATGTCATCATACGAAGGCAGGTTACATACCTAAGATGTCATACAATGAACCTATTTGGTAACTCTTAAACAATGCCTTATGGATACTTCATGCAACCTATTCTGCCAATTTTCCAACTCTTCTTTCTATTCTGAGGTACAAGAACTATCATGCTACCAAATCAACTTGCATTTTGCAGTAGAGTTAACCCAATCTTGTTCCTTTGATATCATTTGATAAATTATGTCTATGTCTTTTGTGCAGTAATCTTCTCTGACTAGTTCTATGTATCGTACTCCTTATGATGAATCCAAGGGAACAATTACCCTCATATTTTCCCTTTCAAATATCATATGTCTCTTCTTCGTATTAATTATGGAAAACTTTTCAAATTCCCAGTCAAGTCCAAGTAATGCAGGATAAGGATTATTTTCATCGACAATATCTATTATTTTGAAATCATTAGTAGTGCACAAACCTCCAATATCCACTATGACACCTGGTAATATTACCATAGGGAGAATATTTTGTTGATTTTCCATCCTTAGCTAAATAGGTGACAACTTTAGCTTCAGCTTACCCATCAATTCTCATGTCCGCTTCATCAAGACATTAGCATTAGATCCCAGGTCCAGAATAACTTTATCCATCTCATATTCTCCTATCTGCACATTGAGCCTCATTTCTCTTCCAGATATCTTCTGTCAATGTACATTATTAACTGCACACATCTCTCTTTGCGCTGATTCTTTAGATGCGCAAGAGTCTATAAAATCTTGGAGTCGTTCTACGACCTTTTTATCTCTTAACAACTTCATACACATCTGTAGAAAATACCTTAAAACACTTGATTTGCGGATTCCTGACCTTTTTTCGGAGCTTGATCCTACGTCAGAGCTTGGCTCTATGTCGCAGTTGATGATACTTCGCGGTTACTAGAGTTTGGTTGTGCACTAGAGGTCGAAGCTCCAACATCCATAAAACTTTGCTTTGCTTCCATAAATACTCCTTTTTCTTTCTGAATATCAAAAACAGGAACTTTCTCTGCGGTCTTTCTAACTCGTGCACCTAGATTTTCAAATTCTTTGTTTCCATCCTCCTTATCGCTACCAGTCGCAACTCCACTTCTAGTAATAATACTAATTCGAGGTTCATCATTCCTCCTTTTAGCAGTCTTCATTCGAATATTCTGCATCAACTGCTGATTCCTTTCTTCTTTCGTCTTCTCCGTAAGTACAAGATATTCTTCAATTACATTATCAGAATACTTACAATACTTACATGTCATAGTGGGTTTCTGACAATCTCTTGCAAAATGACCAAATGGTCGCAGTTATATCAAATTGTTTGTCCACATCCTCGACTAGATCCACCTCCTCGGCCTCTTCCTTTGTAACCTTCTTGACCACCACATTGTCCATTATCCTCATGGCCGTGTTCTTCAGCTTGCATTCTATAAGCATCAAAATTTTCTCTTCCCTTCTTAGCTCTTCTATCTGCTTATGGAGGACCTTTCCTTCACTAATCCTGGAGAGCTTCTGTGAGGCTGGGAAGGTATTTGTAGTTGCTCGAATTTCCTCCAACTATTATTGCTTTTGTTTAATATCTTCTTGTATTTTCTGTACATTTGGATCCTCCTCCATCGAAGTCCAAATCTTCAAAGTGTCATCCAAAAACTTTCCACATTTTGTAACCGTCACAGAGATTCATGTAACTGCATCCTTTAGGTCGATCTCCCTCTTTTCTCTAACTTATGGTGGCATGGCTGGTTGCATCTCATTGATCTTCATTTGATAATAAAATTATACTTTCACAACCTTTTCCTTTACTAATTCCTCTTCTAAGACAGTGATGTCCAGAATCTCCCTGCATGTTACTTCAACCACTTCTTTCAATTTATGCTTCTACTGCACTGCCTTCTCCTTTTCCGTGATTGCCTAGTAGAGCTTCTATTTCATCACAGTTCAATCTCTCTCTAATTGAATGTTCACATTTGAAGAGAATTTCTCATGATGATTGAGTTTTCTATAACTCATTGATGTAACTCATGTAATTTCTGCACTCGTATTGCTACGAGATTCATGTTGACATAACTCCATTCTTTTTCCTGTTGTTGTAATTCGACGAAGTCAAACTATAGGGCACCGACAGGTATCTACGTCAAACGCATCCCAATTGTAGGTTGTGTTACTCTTTCTTCTCTAATCCTTTCTACTATCTGCAACAATTATATAACTTTCTATGCCAAGATCTTGAGTTTAGCAATGCGCTCAGTGACACTGGTTAGAAGTACATTGTAGTGGTATTCTAACTTATTCCATGATTCTATCATCACCTCCTAAACTTTGTCCCCAATTTGGTCCAAGTCGCACTCAGTGAGGACTAGTGGAATTATATCCTTTGTTCTATCTACCTTCTGCTTATTTATTCTCATGAGGAAGCTATAGTATGTGTCTTCCTCTTTCCTTTATCTGTCTCTGTATTATTCGGCTCTTTGTTACACTTGTCTCCTCCCATATTTTCCTTATCATTTTTGGGCAGGGCCCAACTTGACCTAATTTTGAGTTAAAGAATCCACATTTTTAGGAAGTGGAGTACGTGATTCAATGGAAATAAGTCAATTGCATGGATTTTAAAATATTTGCGTAGAGTTTTAGAGTTTTAGGGGCTTTGGGATGGGTCAAAGCCCCTCTTTTTGTAAAGGGACCATGTTATTGTAAGAAATTGTGGGGTATGTGTTATATTATTTCCATGATTAGTCCCACGCGCGAACAATAACACGAGGGGGTGATATACCGCCCTATACGTTGCATCGAGCGTAGCAGGGGGGTCACCCTCTTCAGGGTCCAGGGCAGCGCCCCGCGAAAAAAAAAATTGAACCCAATTTTTCGGTGGGTGGACCTGCCCATGGTTTTATGCATGGGTTTGCACATGGTTTTGGGGCATGATGGTTTTTGGCCCCTGGTATTTTGTAGATCCAATCAAGGGAAATACGGTTATGTTCTAATCCAGGGTTAATGGATTAGGGTTTATGAATGCTTCGACATGTATATATATGTGTTGTAACACTAAAAGGAATATAATGAAAAATCAAGATGGTAGTCTCGATTTGGGATCTAGGAGAAAATATATGTGTATATCTATTTTATGTTTTATTCTCTTGCTATTGTTTATTTTATGTTTTTAAGATTCGTTTGCAGATAATTTATGTACAAGGTTAAAACCTACATTTGGTATCAAATTTATTTCAGCTTCAAGGGGATGCCTTTGTTGTTGAGGGGTTTTTTGCTCGGGCCTGTGGTAGACCCTGTTTAGTGGGAGATCTGCGGGATCGATTCTTACGGTGAAAGAAGATGGCGAGCAGTGGAAAGATAGATATCGATAAATTTAATGGTCATAGTTTTGAGTTGTGGATGCTCAATATGGAGGATCTGTTGGTGGATAAAGATCAGTGGATCATGGTAGATCCAGGTACCAAACCAACGTCAATGTCAGATGAAGACTGGAAGAAATTGGATCAGAAGGCAAAGAGAATACTACGGTTATGTGTCTCAGATTCAGTATCGTTGAATGTATCTAGGGAAGCTACGACAAAGAATTTGTGGGACAAGCTAAGGAATTTGTACCAATCTAAGTCTCTGGTGAATAAATTGTTCCTATGAAAAAGTTGTATAACCTGAGGATGAAGGATGGAGACTTGGTGACAGACCATCTAAATGCCTTCAATATTGTAGTAAGTCGGTTGTTATCTACTCATATTAAAATCTTAGATGAAGATAAGTGCATCAATTTGTTGTGTTCTCTATCAGATTCGTGAGATAGTCTGGTTATTGTAATAGGTAGGAATACAACTGCATTGAATTTTGATGACATTGTCTCAGCCTTGTTGTCAGAGGAAATGAGATGGAGAAATATGGAAGGCCAGAATGGAGATGCCTTAACTATACAAGGAAGGTCCCAGAACAGAAACAAGAGTAAGGTTTCGAGTGGGAGATCTAAATCTAGAGGGACATCTAAATCTCCAGGAAATTTTGTAAACGTGTATTGGAAATGCGGAAAGAAGGGCACTACAAAAAGGAATGCAGATCTAAAGCTCCTGAGAAAGGAAAGGGATCTGATGATGTTCCTTCTGTAGAGGCAAACCACCTTAGATGAATGTGGGGATGTGTATTTAGCTTCTTCTTCAAATACACATGTAGATCATGAGTCATTGTTGATTGACTCAGGTGCATCCTTTCACTTCACTCCCCATAGGGAGTGGTTCTGTGAGTATGAGAAGTATGATGGTGGTGATGTCTTCTTAGGGGGTGATAGGAAGGCCAAAATCGTCAGACGTGGAAAATTCAAGCTGAAGCTGCAAGGTGGAAGGATTAGAACACTTCCTAGTGTTCTTCATATTCTTGCATTGGCCAGAAATCTGATTTTTGTAAGCAAGATGGATGATGCAGGTGTAAAAATAGTGTTCGAGAAAGATACATGCAAGATGATTCAGGGATCACTAATATTAATGCGGGGAGTTTGGATTGGAATTTTGTACAAGCTTTAGGGTAGCACTTTTATTGATGGGTTCAACAGTTCTGTTGTTTCTGAAAGTGGAACGGAAAGCCTAGCAATCTCTGGAGAAAATACCATGCTATGGCATCAAAGGCTTGGACATAATGGAGATAAGGGCCTTCGGATACTGCATGTAAATGGTATGGTAGAAGGTATGTCTAATTTCTCTCTGGATTTCAATTTATGAGAACATTGTGTATATGGGAAGCAGAATCAGGTGAGTTTTCCTTCTAGTGATAAGAGGGTGAACAAGATATAAGAGCTTGTGCACAATGATGTGTTTGGACCTGTGTCAGTTCCATCACTGGGAAATTTTGTGTACTATGTTTCATTCATAGATGACTTCTCAAGGAATACATGGATATATTTCTTGAGGAAGAAATCTGAATTCTTTGACAGATTTAAAGAATTTAAGGATCCGGTGGAAAACCAGACAGAGAAGAAGATAAAGGTGTTGAGGATAGATAATGGAAAAGAGTTTTGTAAGAAGGAATTTGAAGAATTTTGTAAGAATTGTGGTATAGCATGGTTGAAGACTAATCCATACACACCTCAGCAAAACGGAGTTGCATAAAGAATGAACAGAACGTTGATGGAAAAGGCAAGAAGCATGCTCAGTGGTATCGGGTTAGGACAAGAATTCTGGGCAGAAGCAGTGGAGACTGCATGTTACTTGGTTAACAGATCACCTTCATCAGCGTTGGAGGATAAGGCTCCACATGAGGTATGGACTAGTAAGAAACCCTCTCTTTCACATCTAAGGGTATTTGGATGTGATTCATATGTACATGTTCCAAAGGAGAAAAGGACCAAGTTGGATAATAAATCTGAAAGGTGCATCTTTATTGGGTATAAGGATGTTTTAAAAGGTTACAAGCTTTTGAACCCAGAAACAGGGAAGGTTGTGTACAGCCGAGATGTGGTGTTTAGAGAGGTGAAAGATGTCCTTAAACATGAATTCCTACCAAAGGAACTTAAGAAGATAGATTTTGAGCTAAAGGAGGATGAATCAGACTCTACAACAAAAGAATATTCAGAAGAGGAAGAGCCACAAACTCCAGTTGTGAGAATATCAGTTCGGGAAGGAAGGCAACCAGAAAGGTATAGTCCATCTTCTTTCTGTTCAAATTTTTCCATAACTATAACTAATTATGATCCCAGAACTGTAAGGGAGGCAGTATATTCAGAGGATGGAAAACTATGGAAAGAGTCCATGGTTGATGAAATGGCATCCTTGCACAAAAATGAGGCATGGGATCTAGTGGATTTGTCAGTTGGAAGGAAGCCCATCGGGAGAAAATGAGTGCTTAAGAAGAATATGAATGTAGAAGGAAAGGTGGAGAAATAAAAAGGTCGATTGGTAGAAAAAATTTATTCCCAGGTGCCAGGAATTGATTTTGGTGATATTTTTCTCCTGTTGCAAAGGTTACTTCTATTAGATTAATTTTATATGTTCCTGCTACATTTGATTTTGAAGTAGAATAGATGGATGTGAAGACAACATTTCTTCATGGGGATCTGGAAGAGGAGATCTAAATGAAGCAACCTGAAGGCTTTATGGTGAAGGGTAAGAAAGAACGGGTATGTAGGTTAAAAAAGTCTATGTATGGGTTAAAACAGTCACCAAGGATGTGTTATCAGAAATTTGATACCTATATATGGGGACTTGGCTTCACCAGAAGCATAGAGGATCATTGTGTGTATTTTAAATTAATTGGTGATCATTTTATTTATTTGGTCTTGTATGTAGATTATATGTTGCTGATTGGAAATGACAAAGAATTATCCAGGATTTGAAGACCCAATTGTTCTCCAAATTCGACATGAAAAATCTTGGTGCTGAAAACTATATTTTGGGCATGGAAATTAAGAGAGATCGGGAAAAAAGGAAGCTCTGGTTAAACCAAAGGAAGTATGTTGAGACAACACTGCAGAGTTTCAATATGCAGGATAGTAAGCCGATGAAGGTTCCTATTCCTATAGGTGTAAACCTATCTGTTGAATAGTATCCCAAGACACAAGAAGAGGAGGAGGATATGTCTCGTGTTCCATATGCAAGTGAAGTGGGTAGCCTGATGTATGCAATGGTCTGTACTAGACCAAACATTGCACATGTAGTGGGAGTATTGAGTAGGTTTATGTTAAAACTAGGGAAGGAGCATTGGACAATAGTGAAGCGAGTTTTCAAATATTTGTGTGGCACTAGTGATTATGGCTTGTGCTACTAGGTAAGACCAGGATTAGACAGATTTTTGGAAATCCGTGGTTTTGTTGATGTAGATTGGGCTGGAGATCTGGACCAAAGAAGATCTACAAGTGGGCTTGTGTTTAGCCTATTTGGAGGTGCAGTTATTTGGATGAGTGAAAGATATTCTGTAGTGTCTCTTTCAAGTACAGAGGCAGAATACATGGTAGCCACTCATGCAAGAAAGGAAATATTTTGGTTGCAAATATTGTGTTCAAGTATGGGGTTGGTGCAGCGAGATATAAGGATAGACTGTGATAGCCAAAGTGAAATTTTCTTGGCTAAGAACCCTACTTATCATTCAAAGACAAAGCACATTGATGTTCAATATCACTTTGTGAGAGATATGGTTGAGGATAAAAGGGCGTTACTAGTAAAGGTGGTCACTTTGAAGAATGTTACAGATGCATTGATGAATTCAGTGCGCACTCAAAAGTTCTCTTGGTGTAGAGAAACAATGGGTGTTGCAGAGATGGACTAATTACTAAGCTCTCATGTGGCTCCCTGCGAAAAGAAAACAACAAGTGGGACAATTTTGGGTATGTGTTATATTATTTCCACGATTAGTCCCACGCGCACGCAAGGTCACCAGGGGGGTAAAAACCCCCCTTGTACATTGTGTCAGGCACATCAGGGGGGTCACAGGGGGGGGCAGTAGGCCCCCTTGTTTGGGGTCTGGGGCAGCGCCCCAGGAAAATATTTTTTTGGACCCTATTTTTTGGTGGGCGGACTTGCCCATGGTTTTGTGCATAGGTTTGCACATGGTTTTGGGGCATGATGGTTTTCGGCCCCTGGTATTTTTTAGATCTGGTCAAGGGAACTACGGTTGTGTTCTAATCCAAGGTTAATAGATTGGGGTTTATGAATGCTTCAAAATGTATATATATGTGTTGTAACACTAAAAGGAATATAATGAAAAATCAAGATGGTAGTCCCGATTTAGGATCCAGGGGAAAATCTTTGTGTATATTTGTTTTATGTTTTATTCTATTTATTTTATGTTTTATTCTCTCGCTATTGTTTATTTTCTATTTTTAAGATTCGTTTGCAGACAATTTTTGTATAGGGTTAAAACCTACATAAATAAAGCTATATAAGAAGAGAACTTAGTGATTCAAGTCATGGATAGACATAAGGGATAGATACAACATTGAATTATATGTTTTTTTAGCTATTTTGGGTCTTTGGAGAAGGCTCCACAACTTTGTGCATAGAGGCCTTGGTCTGCAGCTATGTGCGAATACCACCCAGCTACAAACCAGCCATAGCTGAGTGCACAGGCGAAGAAGGATTGTACTGGAAATACACGCAGGTTTTTTTTTTTTTTTCCTGAGTAAGTCTAATTCTATTAGTGAAACATATAATACAACTAGTACAGTGCCTTCAGAGGTGAAATATCGTCAGCAAAATAACAAAACTTGAGCCACCCTTTAGGGGAAACCGGCCCGAAAAAACGTCTGAGAGCTGCCTCAGCAGAGGAAACCAGCTTTGACATACCAGAGTTTAGCAAAAAACTAAGCCGCCCACAAGGGGAAACCGACCCGAACAAATTTTTAGAGCTGCCTCGATAAAGGAAACCAGCATTGATAAACCAAAACTTATTGCAAACAGTAACATCAAAAATGACATAGAATCTGGACATAATTACTTGGCTAAAGATAGAAGTGTTAGAGCCCATAGTCTCCAGAGGGCGTCTCCTCTTCAATTCGGCACCAACATCCCTCCTCATCATCGCGGCCCTGTCCACTTTGAATTGGAGCTGTGCTTGCTTCACGTCCCTCAACCTGCATCTCAACATCCTGAAGGAGATTCAAGCTGCATTCGGCAGCTTTGCGGGTGGAACTTTTATCCCCAGGCTGAGACGCTTGTGCAGCTAAGGGAGGGGGCAGAAAATTGACAGGTTGCGTGGGAGGCGAGGGGTCAAGAAAAGCCTCAGGAACTTCCTTGAATGATACCGAGACCGTGGCAATGACCAGGGGGCAATTGGAGCTGCACTGGAAGTGGAAGATGGCAGTGGAAGGGTTGCGGAGGGAAGCAGAGACAGCAGGCCGGGATTCAATCAAAGGCGGAGAGACAGATGAGCCGCGTCTGGGAGAAGAGGGAATTCACCGCCTACGGCCTCTACCACGCAAACTACGCAAAGGGGGAGAACGATCACTGAGACTCTGAGATGGAGACGACTGAAAACTGGAGGAAGGCGAGCGACGACAAGAAGAGGTGCGGGCTCTGGAGCTACCCCTCTGACTTCTCAAGCGATTCCTGAGTCTCGGCATTGCAGCGGTAAGACGAGAGGAACAGGTGGAAAATACAGAAGGCCCAAGCTGGGGAAAGGGAGAAAAGAGACTGGGCATAAAAGCTGAATGCAGGGAACAAAGATGGCTATGCGAAAAATGTACACCAGGGGCGAAATGAACACAGTATCCCAGTGGGCAACGCCTGCCAACAGACGTGCGAATGCTAGGCCAGTCTGCTTCCGGAGCGCATCTGGTTCTGATGGGTAGTAGATGCAACGACATGATGACCTACAAACTGCAACGAAACCAAGCCTAGAGCTCTGAGGCCAAGTCTAAATGTAGGAATGAAAGAACGAGCAAGAGCATATTGAGGTGATGGTCATCTCGGCCTCCCCACCGGCATAAATGCTGTGCAGGGTGACAGCCAGGGATATTAATCCTCCCAAGGTTGCATAAATGCGTCCAACGGGTGGCCATGTGGCCATGCCACACACCATCCCGCCCACCCTCCTCCATCAAATCAGCTATTAACAACCGCATCCGGGTCGTTGCAGTCCTGGTGCACCAACTAAGTGCATTCCTGAAGGAGCTTACTGTCATTGATAATGGAGAGGGATCCTGCTAAAATATTTTGAGTACTCATCACACCTTTGTTTGCCAAAAGATCAGCCACTTAGTTCCCTGTTCTTCTAGTATGCTTGAGATAGATAGCCCTGTGCTCGTGCAACCATTCAGCAATGAGCTCTAGTCTAGCCATGAGTCTCCAACTATCGGCTACTCGGGCTGGAGGGGAGCCTGAGAGGAGCTTATGGACCATGTTGATAATAATTTGTGAGTCTCCTTCGATTTCAATGGGGAAAAAGCTGTAAACCTGAGCTAGCTGCAGACCCTGCCAAAGTCCCTCCAGCTCCGCTGAGTTATTGGTGTCCCATCCTATGGAACCGTAGTAGATGAGCATAGGCTTTCCTCTGTGGTCACGAAAAATTCCTCCATACCCAGCTTCTCCCGGATTGCCCTTGGAGGGTCCATCAAAGTTTAGCTTCAGGAAGCCGTTCGGGGGAGGGACCCAATTGCTATGAATGTCCCACTGCGGGCCACGATTGCCAGTTAACACAGGATTAAGGCTAAGCTTGAATTGCCAACTGTTCCATATTTGCTGTTCGATAGGCAGTGTTGGGAGGTCGTCCTGATGCCATTTCTATATCGCCATGGTTTCCTGAAGGTGGCTGCAGAGGTTGTTCCAGAGGATTTCTGGTGGTGTGCATGGATTCTTGAAGATTCGCTTATTCCTCTCCTTCCAAATGGACCAAAGAGTGAGCCCAGGGATGAGTCTCCAGAGATAGTTGAGGAGAGTGCATCTGTATGGGTTTACAGGCCAATTATGGATGATGGCATTTAAATCCCCAGAATTTTTTCCATCCCTCCTGCATTTGGAGCTTAAATTTCCCCAAAAGAAGGCAGCCAGCGGGCAACTGATCATAAGGTGTTGAATTGTTTCTTCCTGACTACTGTAATTGGGGCATCAGGAAGGCCCAGTAAAGCCCCTCTTTGTGAGATTATCCCAAGTGAGGATTTCCTTATGACAGAGAAGCCACAAGAACGTGGAAACCTTCAGCCATAGATATGGTGTCCAGAGATCTTTCCAGATGGGATCAATAGGATCTTGATTCTGGGTCATCAGAGCATAGGCCTCCCGAGTGGTGAACTTGCCTTTAGAGGTGTGACCCCATCGAAGGATGTCCTGCTTATCAGTGTATCTGATTTTCCTTCTTGTTAATTCCGCCTCCAGGGCTGGATGAGCCCATTCGTGCTGGTTTTCTAGACAGCAGGCTACCGATTTCCATTGCCTGTAGCCTTGAGTGTGGTTCTCCTCCCAGAAATGATGAACCGTAGCATCAAGATGGGTGATCAAGTCTGGCTGAAGGGGCGGCTTGATGGTGGTGAGCAGTTTGGGTTTTTGCTGCCAAGCGTCCGTCCATAAACGAGTTGTGCGTCCGTCACAGACCTCCCAGAAGCTGTGTTCTTGGATTAGGAAGCGGTGTTGTTTAGCAGCGTTCCAGATCTGAGAACCTGCATCAGCTGCTGTCAATCGAATGAGCTCTGAGAAGGCTCTGAGATTAGCATATTTGGCATTCCAGAGCTTTGCCCAAGGGCAGAGAGGGGAAGTTAACCATTGCCACCAAACCTTGGCGCCCATGATGGCGTTGTTGTGCTGAGGATCCCGTAGTCCCAGGCCTCCAGCTTGCTTGGGCCTGCATATCGTACTCCATTTCACTAGAGCCCATTTTCTGCTTTGTCCTGAGGCTCCCCACAGAAAGTTGCGCTGCAGGGATCTGATTTGCCTGAGGACCCATTTGGGGGCGGCTAGTACAGAGAAGAGATAGATGGGCATGGATTTCAAGATAGACTTGACCAAAGTTAGTCGACTAGGGAGGTTAAGGGAACGAAAGGTCCAGGAGGATAATCTGGCCTCGAGCATGTCCAGGAGGATTTGCCAGGAAGAGTGCTTAAGGGAAGAATCGATCAGAGGGGCGCCCACGTATTTGGCTGGCAGCTTGGCAATGGAGAAACCCAGGATTCTGGCAATGCGATTCTGAATGGGGAGTGTTGTATTGAAGAAGAAGATTTGCGACTTGGAGGCATTGACCAACATACCCTAGGCTTGAGCGAACACGTCCAGGGTGTCTTTGAAGGCGGAGGCTTCTTGGGCAGAGGGACGACCGAAGAGCATATTATCGTCCACGAATTGCTGGTGGGTGAGGGCTGGGGCTCCATGAACGGAGATGCCCCCGTAGTCGCTGCATGTGGAGTGCATCATTGATTAGGCGACCCAGACCCTTAGCCATGAGAACAAAGAGAAAGGGAGATAAAGGATTGCCTTGACGAATGCCACGAGAGGGGAAGAAGGGAAGAGAAGGTACACCATTAACTAAGACAGAGAATAAGGAAGAGGAAATTAAACTCATGACCCATCTGATCCAGGGAGGGTTGAAACCATAAGCAGCTAGCATCTGATGGATGTAATTCCAACTAAGTTTATCGAAGGATTTGGATCAATCAATTTTTAGGAGCATACCTGGCTTTTTAGTTTGTTTCAGCGAGTGAATGACCTCGTGAGTGAGAATAATGCCATCTAGGATTTGGCGGCCCTCCACATACCCTGTTTGTTCAGGTGAGATGAGCAGAGGAAGCAGCGGCTTGAGCCTATAGGCTATAACCTTAGAAATGATTTTGTAAATGACGTTGCAAAGAGCTATGGGCTGGAATTTGTCCAGGGTGGCAGCTTGGTCTTCCTTGGGGATCAGAGCTATGAAGGTAGCGTTCAACGACGGGAGGAGCCAATGCATGGATCTGGATTCCTCAACCAGATGCCAGACGTCATTCTTGATCAGGTCCCAGAAGTGATGGAAGAAGTTAGAGGTGAAGCCATCTGGTCCTCGAGCCTTACCTTCTTTTTTTTGGGCTACGGCTTGTTCCACCTCCAAAAGCATGACCGGACGCAGTAAAAGTTGGTTGTGATATTCTGTGATGAGTTTAGGAATGTGTTGCAGGACTTTGTTAATGGCCGGTTGCCTATCGATCTGATCTTCCTGCATCACTGATTTGAAATAAGTGACAAGTTCAGCTTCTATGGCCTGATGGTCTTCCAATATTTCTCCTGTTTGGTTGGTGAGAAAGGTGATGTTGTTGCACATCCGGCGTTGGATGGTGGAGCGATGAAAGAACTTGGTGTTCCGTTCCCCCTCCTTTAACCATCGGATTCTGGATTTTTGCTTCCAGAAAATCTCTTCTTGCTGCCTTATTTCCTCTAGCTGTTTGAGCAGGCTTTGTTCTTTGTTGTCCAAAGTCTCATTGCGCCCTTCTTGGATGATCTGAAGCTGAAGTTCTGCCATTTCCTTTTCAAGGAGCTTTTGCTAGTGGAAGATGTTGCCAAAGGTGGAGTGATTCCAGGCTTTGATACGAGCCTTCAGGTCTTTGAGATGCTACTGAAACTGGAACATCTTGGAGCCTGGAGGTGGGATGAACGCCTTCCAAGCCGAATGGACCATTTCCTTGAATTTTGGATGGGTGAGCCAGAAGGCTTCAAAGCGAAAAGGTCTTTTGATGTGGTCCCCTAGTCGAGACCATTGGAGAGAGATGGGCCAATGATCCGATCCAGAGAAAGGAAGGATCGATGTTTGGAAATCACCACCAATATGAATAGCGTTGTCGGATAGCAGGAAGCGATCTAGTCTAGAGGCGATCTGTTGTGATCCAGATCTTTTATTGTTCCAGGTGTGAGAGCCATTTGCAAAGGGAAGATCAATCAACCAGTTCCGTTGTATGAAACCTTTGAAGTGCGTGCAGTCCGCCTCCAGCTTTGCTCGACTGCCTCTTTTCTCGTCCAAGTTAGTTATCATGTTGAAGTCTCCTCCCAGTATCCACAGAGGGTGGGTTCTGGTAGAGTTGAGAAGTTCTACCGTATTAAGCATATCAATTTTCCTGGCAATTTCCTGAGGGAAGTAAACATTGGATAGATGTCCATGCAGATTAGTTCCATGAATGTGAAAAGAAGCCTAGATTAAGTTATGAGCTACATGGGCATCACTTATTGAGACTGCTTTCGGATCCCAGACAATGGCGAGCCCTCCTGAGGCTCCGGAAGCATCAACGGCAACGGATTGACAGCCTAGCCAAGCCCTTGAGAGAATAGGGCCTAGGGTGGTACTTGTGCATTTGGTTTCCTGCAGGAAAAAGACTTGAGGTCTTTCCATCTGTATCAAGTTCTTGATCATTCGAAGCTTTGAGGGGCTGTTTAGACCCCTTATATTCCAAGAAATGAGTTTCATTGAGAACTAACATCATGGGGTGGGAAAAACTTGGTAAGTTTGGGGTACTTACCAGATTCCATGAGAATCTCCCCAAGGAGGATGGTCCTTTGTAAGACAATTTTTCTACCTCTTTTCTTTGTATCTTTAAAGAGCTTCTTTCCATCCCATGGGCTTCCCTGTTGAATGCCTAGGGATTTTTGATGCTGCTGCGCTCTTGTGAGGGCCATGGTTAGGTTCTCGATCTGCTTCTCAGAGATCTTATCAAATTCCTTCTTCTTGCAGGCCTGCTCCAGAGTGAAAATCTCCAGTTCTCCAATATCGACCATTTCAGATTCATCCTCCATAAGGCTGATCTGACTTGCATTAGCCCCAGCAGTGTCCACCTCCATGCCATTGGAGGGGCCAACATCAGTCTCAGGTTCCGAAATTAACAGTGGTTGGGGTATGGCTTCCTTTTAAGGAATGTCAGATTCAGGATTAGCAAGGAGTTCGAAGCTATTTCTGGTGGAAGGGGGATCAGGGGTTTGAAGGGTGGTTTTGGAGTTCAGAGGGGGGGGTTTCTTATTGTGGCGGTGGCAGTTCTAAACTTTGGTAAAACCCTTTGCATCAGGGGGAGAGGAAGCGGCCGAGGGCTTGCTCGGGGGCGCATTCAAGGGGAAATCTCGGAAGAGGTGTCCATGGGTGTGGCATTTCCAGCACCTGAAGGGCACGTGTTCATAGTCTATAGTTTGCACCCATTCATAATCATTGTGATAGAGACTTACCGAGTCTGGTAGTGCATGAGCCAGCTGCATAAAGATGCAGATTCGAGCGTAAGAGGTATATCGCCTGAGTTTGGTTTCCTCCGCAATATTTATGAATTCTCCGAGGTCGTTTCCAATATCTTTTAGGGATTCTTCGTCCCAGTATTCCAGCAGCAGAGAATATAGCCTGATCCAGACTGGTGCCCAGTTGAAATCTTCTTTGTCTGGGTTGAATCTTTCAATCCAATTTCGCAGGTAAAGGCCGGATGAGTTGAAAAAGTAAGGACCTTCGTCCATGACACGATTCCTATCATCAAGACAGTTGAAGATGGCTGTGAAGAACCCTTTAGGTCCGATTTGAAGCGCAACCTGACCTTTCGACTTCCATTTAGATTTGATCCATCCATGCAAAGCCTTTTTTGTTGGCCAAAAACCCACAAATTTTCCAATCAATGCGTGATCTCGCATGTATTGGATCTGGGCGTTGATACGATGGCTGGGGAGTTCAATACTGGGGCATTATGAAGCGATCGGCTTGCATGTGGCAGAGGAAGCTTTGGGAGCAGTCGTGGCGTCCATTGCTGCCTCATTTTTGTCTTTTTGCTCACCTGGCTCTTCTCCAGTGCGCTGCTTATGCACATTACTGTCCAACGGTTCTTTGCCCATGGTAGAGAACTGAGCATTGCCAGAAGGGGGTCGATTTGTGTCAGATGACGATTTTTGGTTTGCAGCTACATTGACAGTGGTTGAGGCTTTGAGCACCCCCCCCCCCCACTAAGACGTATCCATAAGGGAAAATCAGCGCGTGCAGTGGAAGGAAAATGGCCTAGCGCATGGGAAGAGGGCAGAGAAGTTTGCAGAGGGTCGGCGCCATTGCAAGGAGGCTAGAAACCCTAGCACTGAAGGTTGCAGAGCGCCCCTTTATCAGATTAACCATACTGGAAATACACGTTATCAATAAAGAGAAGGAAGATTATGAAGTATCTCTGTGTTATTTTTGCAATTTGTCTATTATTTATCTTTGAATTTGTTTTATGTATTAAGAAGAATTGTATGAATTTTTATGCATAACGAAGTATTTTATGCTATTTATTCATGTTGTATTGGGTTGATTAGTGCATAAGACTGATAAAGGCGCAATGCATAGTAGTAGTAATTGAGGAATAAGGCATAAACTGTAAAAGTAGATAATTGCATCTGCGCAGTTCAGGAAAGCATAAGGAAGCATCATAGCAGTAAATCCATGTCCTAATACCCCTTTAGATGCAGAAACCTAGTTCTAGCATCCCCCAATATTTCCTTGTGTGATACTTTGATCTGCGCAGCATATCATTGTTGAAAGTGTCAGTAATAAAGGGTGTTGTTGGTAGCGTAGCTCCTCTAAACATGGGTCTTGACCCCTTCAAGCCAAAAAATGGTTCCATTGTCGGGACTGAGATCTGATTGAGAAATATGTTGATGTGGCATTTGACAAGTAAAGAGATCCAAGATTGGGTAAATATGAAAGAACGAGAGTTTTCAGTGCAAGAAAATAGAAACCTGCAGCTGTCAACAGAAGCTTGGTTGCAGATATATCCTTTTACAAAGCAACATGAGATTTTATTCTCAATGTTTACAAACGAGCTGCACGAATGGTTGTCAAGGTTGGATGATAATAAGACCTATTTTAAGAATGGCAATCCTATTGCATGGAGCCCTGAATTGTTTCAGCGACTTAAGAAGACTGATAACAATATCTCTAGGGATGTTGATTTCTAGATCGTTAGTATTTTTGGAGGATTTATAACTAAGTTCACCATAGACACATATGTATCCTACAACAAAGCTGAGTGAATATTTTTCAAGGGTCCATGAGGTAAGTACTTGAATTATTTAAAACTTTGGATTAATATGTTTTTATGTGAAAGGGGTATAATATGCATGCAATCGAATTGATGTTTGTAAGAAGTAAGTCAGTATCTACGTGAAGTGGTAAAATATTTAGGGTGGATCGCGAAAACTTCATTGAGACCGATTACACTCCATTGTTGAGTGGATTTGAAAGTGAAGAAGGAGAAATTAACCCCACAACCCCTAGATGTGTGTCGCAGTTAGAATTTGGAGATCATCAAGGCACCTCTGGGATTCCCCATCTCGCCACTCCCCTCACCTTGCATCCCCATCCCCATACATTTCCTCCACTTCCCCCAAGATACATGGAAAATGAAATCAGAATGCCTATTTTTAGAGTTCAGGGATCAGAGGACCCTGATCAATTTTGGTTTGTCGTTGAAGCAGTATGGAAAGTGCGACGAGTCACAGATGATGACATAAAGACGGCTAAGCTTGTAACAACATTGAAAGAAAGTATGTTGGCATGGTATATGAATTAATCCATGACTAATTCTAGATTTAAGAAGCAAAAATCATAGTCACAGTGTATTACGGAGATAAAAGAGACCAAACAAGCGGTAACTAAATATGTTTGGGAATTAGATCAAAGGTTCAAGATACTATTAGGATAAGTGAACTTCCAAGTTCCTAACAAGCAACATAAGAAGTGTTTTATAGTTGTGTTATTGCCACATATCAGGCTACCCTTGACACAACAGAAGATAGCAACACAGGCTAAAGCTCTGGAAATTTCTATGAAGTTGGAAGCTTCACTAGTCGTAGATACCCAAGTGGGGGTACAACAGATTCATAGCCAATTAGAAGCAATACATTTGGAGTTGTAGTATAGGAAGAAGGGTAAGGAAATCTGATCATAAACTTGCTCAAAGGTATGGTGTATCAAATGTAAGGGAGAAGGCCATTATAAATATCACTTTCTTGTGTTTAGATATTACATCCACGGTGGTGCGCCTAATCTGTTGAACCCAGGATCAAGTGTATGGTGTGACATGTGTAAAGTTTCAAGTCAACATTGCACAAAAGAATTATATTTAATTCAGAAGTATGTGCATACCCCGAAGCATTTGTTTTATAACTTATGTAGTTGTGTAGGACATGATGAGAAGAATTGTCACAATTATGAGTTAATGATAGATCAGAATACGGGGGCATACAAAACGCAAGCTGAAGGGTGTGCGCATGAAAATAATGGTCCACTAGCGAGACTTGGAAGCTTCCAAGGTAGAGGACGAGGATGAGGAGGCACTAGCCGAGGACGTGGTCAAATCATATGTTATAATTTTGGCGATGAAGGACACTTCACGAGGGATCATCATATTCCCACAACCCCCTCTTGTAGGTTTTGTAGATATTTTGATCATATAATAGAATATTGTCATGTTATAATAGTGAAGATGTAGGAAAAAATAAATCATGAGCCTAAGAAGAACCTAAAAATGATGACTGCGGAGCCATGCGAAGAAGAGCCTAGTGTTAACATATTAACCCAAAGTGGCGTAGCCATAGGGGAAGATAGCGCAACAAGAAAAAAGAATATGGAGGACATGTGGGTCAGAAAGGTTGAAGATAATAATATTGGGTTCAATATGAAAAGAGAAAAGGAGACATTTTTGGAGGCAAAGAATGGTTTCATGGACCCCAGAGCCTTGACATCTAGGAAGCAGCCACAGACTCAACATAAGATGATTCGTCAGAAGAACAACATCCAGGTGATCACTGTGGCAAAGGAATTTGATCCAGATATATTGAAATCATTTTTGCAGACTTGCATGACGTTATTGAGACACCAGAAGGTTTTCAAAAGTCTCCAGGAGATGATAGACTCCTGCATGGGAAGGGAAGATCCGCACAGCAAGGCGTGCACATTAAATAAATTGCATCAGCATAAGAAGATCAGGACATGAAGAGAAATGATATTAACTATGCAGATTGGGGACTACAACATGGATCAGGTAATCCTAGATTTGGGATCTAATGCCAATATATTGCCTAAGAAGACATGGGAGTGCATGGGAAAACCATAGTTGGAATGGTCACCAATCCAGTTAAGAATGGCTAATTAGCAGAAGATTATTCCTATGGGAAGATTTCCTGGTATAGTAGTAGACATTGAAGGAGTGTGCGCTATGGGAAATTTTGAAGTAATTGAGATTGTAGATGACAGCAATCAATATCCAGCGCTACTTGGATTGGATTGGGCTTTTGATACTGATTAAATAACAAAAATGAAGAAGATAAATATGGTGTTTTAACAAGGTGATTTGAGGGTAATTATGCCCCTAGACCCATCAAAAGGAGTGCGGTACACATAGCCTGTTCATGACGAATACTGCGATGTGGTTATTGATAATATTTACAAGATCGCGACTAAAGAGGACTACTGGATCAATCCTACTGTAGATGGAAGGATAAGTTGGGAGAAGGACAACTAATGTATTTCATATTCTGATGAAGAACTGGAGAACTAGCAGAAAAGGTTGCTCGAATTTTATCCTAAGTGATGTAACAAAATTACAAGATCACTCCACTGCATCACTACAGAGGTATGTAATTTTCCTTACGATTATGGGATATGAGATGTTAATCTGTTTCTTGATGAATTTGAATGAGAATTACCCGAAGAAAAAATGTTTCAAGCTTTGGACGTAGCACTAATATCTATACCTACTAGATGGTGGGGTACTCATAAGGGAAATATTGGATGTTGGAGAGAATATCGCAAACTGGTGAGGATCATATTTGGTCAGGTAAATACTAGACTCAAAGTAAAATATAATGGAAAGGATGACCCTCGAGGGCATATTTTCTTTGGACTACAATCTGGGGTGAAGTTCCAGCACTAGAATGGGTACATACATTCTTTCACACATTAGATGTGGTACCTATGAATTGGTATCTTGAAACTGAACTATCACATGGAACATCGAATTGGGAAGATCTGGTTGAAGGATTTTTAATGACTTTTAGTTTTGAAGATTATTTTCAGTACATAGACGAATGATTTTCAAGACTACAACTGCGATCACCTGGACACATCCTGATTAGGCTGCGCAATTGGAACATGCAGTAGAATTCTATATTGTGACAACAGAAGAGGATGATCTGCGTGATGTTAATATCCCATAGTCATAATGACAAAACAAGGTTTCTGGACCACAACCTGAGATCCTTGACATAGCACAACCCATGAGGATGTAGAAGGTGAATATAGGGACATAAGGGGAGCCAAAATTCACGTAGCTTGGGGATTATTTGGATGCAAATACAGTCAATAAGGTTGCAGAGCTATTACACGAATATCAAGAGCCCTTCCCCATAAAGTCTTCTAAACTAAAGGGAATAGTAGGAGACCTCAAATTTATGAGGATCAATTTGAAACCAAATGTGAAGCCTGTAAAATAGCGACCCTATAGATTGAACCCAAAGTATAGTGAAAAGGTGAAGGAGGAATTGGAAAATATGCTTAAATATGGCATTAAGTAACCTGTGGAGGAATCTGAATGGGTAAGTCCTATGGTTTTTCAGGAGAAGAAGAAAAAGGGTGAAATCATAATTTGTGTTGATTTGAGGAAGTTGGATGATGCATGTGTGCATGTGTGCATGACCCATTCCATACACCTTTTACATATGAAGTATTCGATAACGTTGGAGGGCAAGAGGCCTACTCTTTTACAGATGGGTTTTCAGGTTACCATTAGAATATAATTTCACCAGAAGACAAGAGTAAGACAACTTTTGCCACTGAATGGGGATCTTATCAGTATACAGTCATTCCTTTTGGATTGAAGAACGCTCCTGCACTATTCTCTAAGGTAGTAGTCGCAACTTTTAAGGAGTACATACACGTTTTTGGAAGTTTATTTTGATGATTGGACAGTCTTTTGACTGTTAAAGAACCATTTTGTGAGCTTAAGAATGATTTTGGATACCTACAGACGATATAAAATATCATTAAAATTGAAGAAATGCATATTTTTTGTACCTTTTGGTATAGTATTGGGGCATGTGGTTTGAAGACAAGGCTTGATGGTATACCACGTGAATATTGTTGTTATTGTGAACCTGGAACCACCTAAGAAAGCAAAGCAATTGTGCTCAACATTGGGACATACTAGATATTACAAGAAGTTTATCAAGGCATATGTGCAGATAACTGCATCGATGGAAAAGTTATTGAAGAAGGATGTTACATGGATGTTACATATTGCTGGGATGGAGAATTCCAAAGAAACCTCGAAATACTAAAGGATAATATGGTAACTGTGTTGATTCTAGTTTTTTTGGACTGGAATAAGGAGTTTCATGTTCATGTTGATGCCTCTTTCATAACATTGGGCTCGGTATTGGCACAACCAGGTGATGGAGATATTGATCACCAGATATCTTTTGCAAGAAGGAAATTCTCCAAGGCAGAGAAGAATTATTCTGCAACATAATGCGTAGGACTCACCATGGTATATGCACTACAGAAATTCAGGCATTACTTATTAGGAGCGCACTGCAAGATGTTCACAGATCACTCCGTGTTGAAGTATTTGGTGAACAAGCCTATTTTGGGAGGTAATATTTGTATATGGATGTTTTTTTTAGGAGTATGACTTTGAAGTTATAGTTAATCCAGGAAGATTGAATGTGGGATCTGATCATCTATCAAGAATAGAAACCGGTGAAGAACCCACGAGTATTGAATAGAACCTGCCAGATGCGTAGTTATTTGCAATAAGGGTTTCAAATGATCACTTTGCATAAATTATTGATTTTTTGAGTACAGGGATGGCACCTGCGGAGTATACTGCGCAGCAGAAAAAGGAGATGATAGTCAGGGAAACTAATTTTTCTTTGATTGCATGACATTTGGATAAAATGGGGCCAGATGAAATACTACACAGATATGTCTCTAAGCATGAAAGGGAGAGAATATTAGAAGAAGCTCATGGAGAATTTGCAGGAGGACATTATGAAAGAAAATCCACTAGCAAAAATATTTTAAGATCTGGATTGTGGTGGCCTACATTGCACAAGGATGCAAAAGAATATTGTAGATCCTACGACGCTGGTCAAAGAATATGAATACCATCTAGGAGAGATGAAAATCCTTTGAACCCACAGGTGTCCTTGTAGGCATTTGATAAGTGGTAAATATACTTTTCCGGACCAATAAATTCTGCAGGGAAGAATATTGGTGCGAGGTATATCATCACTGCCACAAATTATTTGACCAGATGGGCTGAAGCTAAGCTAGTGAAGGATTGTAGCGCAGATATTGTTGCCAAGTTCATATTTGAATACATTCGGTCCATAATAAGGTGGCCGAAGATTTTGATGAGTGATATAGGGTCACATTTCTTGCATAGAACCATTGAGGCCTTGACTAAATAATTCGAAGTGCGTCAACAAAACAGCACACCATATCACCCTCAAGAAAATGGAACAGTTGAAGCTTTTAACAAAATTTTGGAGAATGGTCTAACCAAAGTATGAAATTTCAACACGAATGATTGGGATTTGAGAATTCCAGTAATATTTTGGGCATATGGAACAACATGCAAAAAGCTGACAGGACAGGCCCCTTTTAGGTTGGTTTATTTACAAGAAGCAGTTATTGTGGCTAGTCTAAGAATTGCAGCAGTAACATATATGGAAGACAGTGATATCATCTAAGAAATTTTGGAACAGTTTCTTTCTCTTGAGGAAGACAGATTCATTACAGGTACAAAAATCAAGGGAAAAATATCGGCATGACAGGCATATCAAGAAAAAAATATTCAAGGAAGGAGACTTGGTGCTAATGTATGATAGAAAGTTCACGGAGTTCCCAGGAAAGTTCCAAACACATTGGTTGGGACCATATATTATCAGACACGTCTCATAGGGAGGCACATTTCAACTTGCAAAGTCGAATGGTCAGATGATGCTAGGACGAGTGAATGGAAGTAGATTAAATCTATATAGGGACGACTCTGTCCCTGGAACTTCGCATTAACTATATGAACGGAAAACAATATTAGTGCCACATGTAGTTGAAAGGGGGCGCAGGACTCTAAACTACTCTTCCAAGGAAGGATTTCACTGAATATGGATTACTACGTGAAACTTCGGAAGATATCACAGTGGAAGGGAGTTGCGACGAGGGAGGAATAACTGCACTATACAGGAGGGTCCATCGAAGTTCACTAGAAATATGACCATTGGAAGTAAAAATTGATTTGAAAAGAAAGTTTCTTTTAAAAGGAGTCGGGTAAATTCATTTAATAAGCACAGCTAAGAAAATCTGCTGCCAAATCTGTATTTATGAAGTAAATATGAAGACAATCACGAGGTTCGAAATTCAAATTTTTTATAAATATTGCATCTCTCTCCACATTTGGACACTTTTCTCACTTAGAGTTAGAATTTTGATTGTGCGCCTAAGTGTGAGCCAAGCGTTCAACTTCATATCCGAGAAGAGTTTGAAATTTATTGCAAAAGATTTTATCAAGAGAGGGCTAGGTAGAATCATGATTGTTACAACGTTGCATGTGATAGGGTCGACGTCACCAAGGAAGCAGTCTTCTATAGGAGAAGCGTAGAAAAAGAAACCAAATAAGGACACTATCAAACAGTCACCCAGGAAGAATATTACCAAGGAGCAGAGAAATAAGGAGTGGCTTGATAAGAAGAAGTAGCAAATGGAAATACAAGAAATCGATGAAGAGGAAATTGTTGCAGATATCCCAAAAGAAATCCTAGCGAAAGAAGTTGAGCCCATTTCCAGGTTGCCGCCATTTATCCTGCCGAGAAAGACAACTACAAAGCGATGAAGGACCCATAAACTGCCAAATTCAATGTGTTTACACCATTTCTTCTAAACGAATTACCATTTGAGGGAGACATGTTGGCGAAGGTACCACAATTGCAAATGGAGGACTAGGAATTTAATGACAGGAGAAAGTATCCCCAGTTCGAGCTCAACTGATACTTGTGCATGGTATATTATGAGGAAATTGATGTTACAAGATTAGATCTTCATAGGTGGGCTGCAGGGAATATTCTATATGTTCCAGTGGAAACCCAATTGAGACAAAGGTTAAAGGGAAGTTAACTATCATTTGTGATATTAGAAGGCTGCCCAGATGCAGTTAAAACACCATAGGATGCCCATGATACTCTACACAATTGAGAAAGGCTGAAATTCCTAAGGAATGGGGATTTATTTCCTCATGAATTGCGTGAGCAAAGTAGGCTGAAGACAGACTGAGAATTGGTTAAGTGTTGGCCTAATTTTGTCTGGATCGGTGTGAGACAATAGGAAGATTGCAGGAGACTCTTGTGAGAAGAGTGCATTGTAACTGTTTCACGATTCCTTATAGAATATACAATATAGATAGATGGGTTTTGAGCAGCAATATTTCCACGGGAAAAAAATCTGTGTTGTGGTTTTGATTGGCTTCTTTCTTTACTTGTGATTCGCGATCGTGTTTATTTTCTGCAATTGATTTGTAGAAGGATTTAGTATCTAGCTTTAGTACATTTCTTTATCATATTGAATCCATTGATATACATATGTTTGTAAAATTCTACATGGTATCAGAGCACAGGAAATCACTATAGTGGAGGAGAAGTTGATATTGTGACTGAATAAAATTTGAATTTGCAAAAGTATTCTTGGTCTGACAGGCGAATCAGGACCGAAATGGCTTTCAATGGCTTTAGATTGGAGTATGCACTCAAGGGAAGTTACAATTTTATTGTGTGGAAAGATAGGATGGAGGCAGTACTGGAGGACAATGGGTTGAAATAATTCATTGATAATGACATTCCCAAACTCGTTGTAGCAGATGTCGCAAATCTTGATGCTTGGCAAAAGAAGGTTGCAAGGGTGAGGAGGATCTTACTAGAGGGAGTACGAGACCACATTGTCTCAAGTCTCCATGGAAAAGCGACTCCATATGTAATGTGGAAGGCTTTGATAGATCTGTTTCAAAGCAGCAGTGATCATAGAAAATTGGCACTGAAGGACAAGCTTAGGAAAATCAAAATGGAGAAATATGACACTATTCTGAAATATTTATCCAATTTTGTCCAATTTCGAGATGATATTAGGAGCATTTGAATTATTGTCGCATATTATGACTTGGTGAGCTTAGCTCTTCTAGTCCTTCCCAAGAGTTGGCATAGTTATCAAGGCTCTATCAATGATCTGGATTTATGCAGGAACGCAACGGAATAAACATATAAACATAAATACAGAGATGCAGCGGAAATAACACTTCATTTCATTAATATCAAAGAACTGAAATTTGCTTACAGACAGAATGGAAATAAAACTAGCTAGGGCGCTGGTAGCTATCTCTGAGAAGAGATGTGGCGGCTACAGGCCTCTGAACCGAGTTACAATGAGGCTCGAGGGCCTATTTATCATTTAGAAACAATGGGAAATCCTAAACAGCCAAAACCCTAACCCTAGGAGATGAAGCGCCAAAACTATGGGCCCCGTTTGGGTAAATTGGTGTTCCAACTTCCCAGGGGCGTAACTTTGGCATACGATCTCCGTTTGACGCGTACCATACCTCGTTAGAAAGATCTATCCGAGGACTACAAATTTGGAACGGGCAACATCGGTCCATGGACCCATGTTGCCCTCCGTTTTCCCAAAAAACGTCGTTTGGGGCCTCAAAACGGCTCCGGAAGTTTAGGACCCGAAAAACTGCTAAAAATAGTAAACTGTGCCGAAACTGAAAAACTGAAATAGACAATGGTGGAGCCCCAAGTGGAATAGGCGGGTGACCACCAATATCCACCTGGATCATTCCTCCCCCTTAGGAAGCAATGGTCCCCATTGCGTTAAGTTCCTCCATGAGATGAGGAAATTTCTGCTGAACTTGGTCCCTGGTGAACCACTTTCCTTGGTGCAGGAGTTGGCCAGCTTTGACAACCCAATATAGTTGGATCTTCTGCTGGCGAGTGTTCTTGACTTGCATGTCCATGATGCAATCTGTGGTGGCCTGTTCCATGCAGTCTGGATTTAACTCAGTTGGTGTGAGTTGTTCTGCAATGTCCGAGGTGTCCAGTAGAGGTGGGAAGTAAGGACGAAGGCGATCCACATTGAAGACTGGGTGCAGACCAAGGAATGGTGGAATACTGAGCTCGAATGCATTGTTCCCTACGGCCTTGGTGATGGTGTACGGCCCGTATCGGAGCGGGCGAAGCTTGCGGTGGGGTCCAGTGAGGCGCTCCTTCTGCAAATGTAGCCATACTTTGTCACCCACTTGGAAGTTGTGTGGCACCCGGTGTTGATCATGGCGTTGCTTGTACTTGGCATTGGCTCTGTCCAATATATCATGAACATGTTGGCAGATGTGTTGAATGCGCTCGATGAAGCTACTGGCTTTGTCAACTTCAGACTGGACATGAGCTGAAAAGGCACAATGTTGCAAATGGCTACGTCGATAGGACATAGTGGAAAGGTCCCAAGCCCACCTAAAAGGGGATATGGCCGATTGAGCGCTGGAGAGCCCGTTATAACTATGTTGTACATAAGGGAGGCTCTCGTCCCATGTGCGTGGATGCTGCGAATTGTACATGCGCGAGAATATGTCTGATCGATGCAGACGACGACCTCTGTCCTTTGGCCATCGTTTGGGGATGGAAAGGCGTTGTGGACTTGGTGAGCTTGGTATCCAACATCGACGAGGCTGGACCATTTTGTCTTTGAGGAGCTGCTATGGAGATGCGATATGATGGGCGCATGGGATTCCCAAGCTGCACCCACACTCGTTGAAGAGTTTAGCGAGTGGCCTGTGATATTCTTCTTGCGGGCCGCCATAATGGCCATCTTCGAGAATCTGTCGACGACCACAAAACACGGTCATTTCCACAGCAGTAGACGTAGGGGCTGGAAACCCTTGTAATCCATGGAGATGGATTCCCAAGGTCGTAGGTAGGGGTAGGTAAGGGAGTATATGAGGCCTTGCTTCTTGATGGTCGGTTTGGCAATGGCATGACGAGTGCGGATACGATGGCTAGAGCATCCTCTCGAAGGTTCGGCCAATAGAAATAGCACGGGATTGCTACGTTTTCTCGACACGAAATGCCCGGCGACTCGGCCTTAGTGTGCTTCCCATATCATCTTGGCACACTCGCTTGAAGGAACACAAAGGTGTCCCATGTGACATAAAAGTGCATCTTGGAGGTGAAAATTTGGAACTTGCATACCCCCCAAGAGTGCCTGGTAAGTGTGGCCAAATTCTGGGTCACTCTCATAGAGAAGCGGCCAATCGGAAGTCTCGTGCCCACAAGAGTTGAGCACAGTGGTGAGCACCATGATCGGTGGTCGGCTGAGGCAGTCTGCAACATGATTGGTGCTACCCTTCTTGTACTTGATGTTCAAATGAAACTGTTGCAGATATGTGGACCACTTCTAATGGCGATCATTCTGCAACTTCCCTTGTGTCTGGCTGCTGCAAGTCTGGTAAGGTGAGCACTGGGGCAGAACAGAGGCGATTTTTCAATTCTTTGAACGCCTTCTGTTGAGGTTCCGACCAAAAGAATTTTGCTCTCGCTCCTCCTTTGGTGACTTGACTCAAGGGCCAAGTGATATGAGAGAATCCCAACACGAATCTACGATAGAAATTAGCAAGACCCAGAAAGCTGCGAAGCTCTGTTATAGTGGTTGGGGCTGGCCAATCCCGAATGACTTGGATCTTGGCTGGATCCACATGCACCCCCTTTCATCAATAATGTATCCCAGATATTGAACCTGGGTCATGCCAAAAGTGCACTTCTCCAAATTGGCACACAACTTGTGTTGCCGCAGTGTTTGGAGGACTTGTCGGATGTGGTGAAGGTGCTCTTCCCAAGTCTGGTTGAAGATCAGAATATCATCCAAGTACACCACTACAAATGAGTTGGTGAATGGCCGCAAGATGTCATCCATCATCCTCATGAAGGTGGTGGGAGCATTCGTCAACCCAAAAGGCATGACCAGCCATTCGAAAAGGCCTTCCTTGGCTTTGAAGGCAGTCTTCCACACATCGGAGGGTTCAATTGGTACCTGGTGATACCCAGACTTCAGGTCGATCTTGCTGAAATATTTTTCACCTTTGAGTTGGTCCAGAAGGTCATCGATCCGTGGGATTGGGTACCTATTCCGGACAGTGATCTTGTTCAGCGCCCGATAGTCAATACAGAGTCTCCACGTCCCATCCTTCTTCTGTACCAACACGATCGGACTCCCACAGGGCGATGAACTTGGTCTGATGTGACCTTTCTGCAACAGCTCCTGAATCTGCCTCTTGATTTCATCATTCTCCAGAACAGAGCGCCGATAGATCGGTCCATTAGGTAGCGGCGCACCGAGGGTCAGATCAATCGGGTGCTTGACCTGACAGTGCAGAGGAACCCCTGTGGGTGAGGTGAATATGTCCCCGTACTCCTCCACAACCTTATCCATTTGTTGTTGTTGTGTAGAGGAGCCCTGTCTGGAGGTCGTGGCCACAGTCTTCTTCTTGCCATGGGGGCGGATCATCAGGAAAACGAATTTCCTGGTTTGGGAAATGAGCTTACTGCATTGTTTTGCAGTAACCAAAGAGATAGCGGCAGGAGGTGGTACCTCTGGTATCCTGTACAACTTATTTCCCAAGGTAACAATAACAGCACGAGGTCGAGACTCATACACAGCATGACGCTTCCACAAGTATGGTTGTCCTAATAATACATCAGAAACATCAATAGGAGCAACGTCACATAATACCTCATCCGTGAAGGGCTTGATGCTATAGGGAAGGCGACACTGCCGGCTGACACGAAGATCTCGTCCTTGGTGAAGCCACCCGATGGTGTATGGATGTGGGTGAGCTATGGTCGGCAAGCCCAACCGCTTCACGGCGTCTGCTGAAATGAGGTTCTTTTGGCTCCCATTGTCGACAATGAACTGTACCGGGGAGCCCTTTACCCACATCTGGGAGTGGAAGAGACGTTCCTCCTCCTCTGGATCTTCCAGTTCCTCCTTTTGGATCTTTGCAGTGGCAACAGTGGCGTTGGGCTCCGCATCAATAATTTGTTTCCCTTTTTCATTCGCCTTTTCAGGTTCTGATTCGGAGTCAGAGCATGCATCTGACTCAGAAGCCCTCATCTCGGCCACTAGCGACTGCTTGGCCCGACACTCACTTGTGTTGTGGGTGGAGCTCTTATGGAACTCACACCACTTTCCCGTGTCCTTCTTTGGCTTTGCGGTGCTGTTCTTTTCTTGTGGCTTCGATGAGTTGTCTTTAGCCGCCATGCCTTGGCTCAGTCCTTTGTTCTGCGGTTTGGAAGCACCTTTCCCTTGCTTTTGATTTGCAGATCCAAAGTCTCGCTTCTTCTGCTTGAATTTCTGCTCAATCTTGGCAGCATACCGGTATGCTGTACCAAGCGAGGAGATGTCAAGGAACTCCATTTCCTCCTGAATGTATTTGTGCAAACAGCTGCGATACTTTAGCACCAGATGTTTCTCTAAATCTTTGATACCCAACTTTGTGCGCAGGGTATGGAACAGATTCGTCAGCTCATGCACATCTTGATCCCTTTGTTGTCGCAGCGTGGTCCATTGTATGTACTTGTCCTCATAGCTCCCCACGGGATAGTACTATTCCTTGACGGTGTCTCGGAAAGAATTTCAATTTGGTACGGACGAGAACAGAGAGGGTTCTGTCTGGTCCTTGTTCTCACAGTAGGTTTCCCACCAGTCCTTAACATGGGGAGTAGCTTTGAGGAGTGCAAAAATAATCTTCTCCCGGTCTGAAAAGTCATGAACAGAGAAATATCCTTCTAATAGATTCAACCATCTATCTACGGCATCTGCGTCTATTTGACCCTCAAATATGGGAATGTCAAAATTGACTTGTACCTTAAAGGGAGTCGCAACTCCAGAGTGGCTACTGGATGCAGATGCGCCGCCGGTGGGCAGCCGTTGAAGGATCTGAGCAAAGCTATCCATCATCGCGTTCCTTTGTTTTTCGAGGGCCTCCTCGAGCAATATTTTGATAGGATCTTCTGCTCCCTCATCTTTCTTTTCGTCCCCCATGGGCGTCCGTCGAGGTTTGCGAGGCTGATCTTGCAAAGGTTCCACCAGATCGAGCCCTAGCTCCTTATACCCCGAACTCGTTGGGGACATGCAAAGAAGGATCGAGAAAAAGCGACCGCAAGCTCGTACGCGATGGGATTTATGCGAGACGCCTTGAGAATAAACACATATATTATCATCTGAGGGTGATGGAAATAACACTTCATTTGTTAATATCAAGCAGAGACCCCCTTCAGACAGAATGGAAATAAAACTAGCTAGGGCGGTGGTAGCTATCTCTGAGAAGAGATGTGGCGGCTACAGGCCTCTGAACTGTGTTACAATGAGGCTCGAGGGCCTATTTATCATTTAGAAACAATGGGAAATCCTAAACAGCCAAAACCCTAACCCTAGGAGATGAAACGCCAAAACTATGGGCCCCGTTTGGGTAAATTGGTGTTTCAACTTCCCAGGGGCGTAACTTTGGCATACGATCTCCGTTTGACGCGTACCATACCTCGTTAGAAAGATCTATCCAAGGACTACAAATTTGGAACATGCAACATCGGTCCATGGACCCATGTTGCACTTCGTTTTCCCAAAAAACGTCGTTTAGGGCCTCAAAACGGCTCCGGAAGTTTAGGACCCGAAAAACTGCTAAAAATAGTAAACTGTGCCGAAACTGAAAAACTGAAATAGACAATGGTGGAGCCCCAAGTGGAATAGGCAGGTGACCACCAATATCCACCTGGATCAGATATATTGACCCTTATGTACTTTCAAAGCATGGAATAGATACCCCCGAATCACACTTTGTCTGCCAATTCATCTCCCTTTACAACTTTTCTGGAAGATCCCTATAAAAACCTAGTTTTCAAGGTCGGTGCTTTGTCAGTGTCTGACCCACACTGATAGTAGAGATTTTCACTGAGACCCACGCCAATCCTCTTTCCAAAAATTTTTAAAATAGAAATGATGTTTCCACGACTAGAAGCTTCGTGAGGCGGCGAGCTATAATTTTGTTTTGAGGATATGGCCGAGGAATTCCCCTTTGGGCTTCTTGTTCGCAAGGAATAGGAACTACTCCAAAGGATACGCTCTTTTCCCATTATTTGAGGGACCATAACCTCCTCCTCCATTGTTATATAAGGAGACCTCCTTCACCTCTACTACCTTAGTTAGCTAAAGAGGAGAAGCAATTATAGCTTCGAGAGAATAGTGTAGAGTGTGATTGTTTTTTTGTGTTAAGAACATAGTGAGATCTTAGACCTTTGTGTATGAGGGTGTTGCAAACGTGCTTGGATACATACCTACCGAAGGAGAGCCTCAACATCAAGGCTTGGTTGTAAACTCCCCTTATCTTTATCATAATAAAATGCAACTAATGTTTATCTTCCACTCTTTTTTACATTTATAATGAGAGTTCTAGCATTCCTTGATCAGTTAGATAGGTTGTAATTGTTTTATGTTTTTCATGATTTTACGCTTTTTGTGGTGTCTTGAATGTCTGCACAGGTAATCGGGCATTGGTAGCAGCGTGTATCAAGCTTGAGGAGAGCGACGCATCAAGAATCTTCAACAGAAGATGACAACATAAGCATCAGAACAAGGTAGGTCATCTTCCTTGCTTTGAATTTCATTTACAATCTAGGAAGGTAGATGTTAGTATGTTCTTGTAGTTGCTAAACCCACCCTAGGGCTAGAGGGATCGCCTCTGTCCGTAGAGGGGATTTACCTGCACAACACTTTCTGAGATGGCCCAGGCTGCTCAGTTGACTGAGTTGGGGCTGAACCAAGACTTTGTCTCCCAATTCTATCAATCACATCACTCAAAGTATCATTCGTGGTTGGAGCGTGCTTTAGAAGAAGATTCCACAAATTAATCCAGTATATGAATCCCCTCTTCAAGATGTGGAATATAATTATCAAATTCTTGAAATGACTTTACATGCCCGAATCTATCCAAGTGATCAAGCTTTCGCTCAAAAAAATTGTCAGTATTGGAAGATTCAAGAAATACGACATCTGTATATACTAGAAACTTCTTATTAACTTCATCATAGATACGGTATGCTTTGGAGGTATTTGAATACCCCAATAAGATACACGTTCGACTCCTTGCACCAAGTTTGTTTCTTTGTTCCTTAGGTATCAAGGCATAATAGGTGGAACCAAAGACCCTGAGATGCTTTACCGAAGGAATGTGGCCATGCCACAATTCATAAGGATTATTGTTTCTAATTGCATTATAAGGAAACCTATTCTTTATATACATAGCACATAGAACTGACTCAACCCAAAAAAATTAACTGTACATTCTTGAAAAACATCATGGTACGTACCATATTTAAAATTTCCATGTTCATTTTTTCAGCTACACCGTGTTGTTGGGGATTGTAAGGCACAATTTTTTGATGTTTGAACCCATGTCGGCAAATATAGTTTTCAAATTCATTTTAAGTGTATTCTTTTCCATTATCAGTGCGAATAGAGCCAATAGGATTTTGTGCATCAGTTTCAATCCATGCTTGAAATTTCTTTAATGTTTGAAAACCATCAGATTTTCTCTTCAATAATTGAACCTAGCACATTCTGGTGTAATCATCAACAAATGTCATCATATATTTATTTCCATTTGCAGAAGGAACAGGAGCAGGGCCACATAAATATGAATGAATGAGTTCAATTTTTCTATGTGCTCTAGAATGTGAATCATGAAAATATGTTTGATATGCTTTCCTAGAATACAAGCATCACATTATTTAAGTCTCCTAGGAATTGTAGGCAAACCTGTAACACCATTTTTCTTCAACAATCGAAGGATGTCATAGTTCAAGTGTCCAAATATAACATGCCATAAAAGACTTGATGGAAATGTACCTTCATCATAGTGAGAATTGTATGCAAAGTTTTGTGCACAAGCAGAGGTACCTTGCAACTTTAGAAGTATTTCTTCTTCTATCCTTGTCATGACAAGTGAGTGATATGATGATTTTCTAACCTCAACCTTTCCATCAAATATAGAGTGTCCTTTCTGGCGGATTTGGAACAAAGACAACAAGTTTCTCCTCAACTCTGGGAGGTATATAACCTCATGTTGAAGAAAGTTTGGAATACCAGGTCATTTGAGCCTGATTTTGCCAAGCCTTGATGGCTTGAGTTTTGATTTTTCTACAAAGTATACTCCTCCATCAACCTTGTCAGTAAATTCTTCAAAAAAATATCTTCTAAAAGTCATGTGGCGTGTTTCTCCTTAATCAAGCAACGAATTATTTTCCCAAGAAGCAAGTGAAGCATTAAACAAGTCTTCAGTTACTCCAATATTACAATGTGCCACAACATAATGAGCATATTCAAGTGATTTACCTTTCTCTTTGTCATGATTTTTACCTTTGGCTTCATTTATTTCTTTCTCAATTATATGCCAAGGAATATTACATGTGGATGCATCATTTCCATCTCTATTGGACCATGTACAACGAATATCATATTTTTCTCCTTGAAATTGTCGGCACCCCCTGCCTCTGAAGTTTCTTCTTCCTCTTCCTCTATGACCATCTCTTCCTCTAGAAGAATCTTGAGCATGATTATTCTCTCTATGTGCAAGACACACAGATTCTTTAGAAGATATTTCTTCTTCCCAAAATCCTTTTCTCTCTCTGAAAACTCCTTCTCAAGGGAGTCAAAGGTAATCTGCTTGATTTTTCCACTTACTTGAAATGACTAAAGATAATGTTACAATCAAGGCATAGTCCTTGTTTTTCTTGTTGTCCCAAATGACAATATCCTTATCTCGCGTAGGATTTGCAGGTGCATTTTTTCCATCTCCTTCACAAATTCCTTTCCACAACTCATTGAAAATGAGAGTATGCTTTATTTTTTGGGACCACTAAGGATAATTTTCCTTACCAGTGAGAACCACTCCCACAATTTATATGATTGAATGCATTCTAAATATGTACTATAAAAAAATTACACTTCGTTGTAAAAAATTTGCAATTCTGGCGCTAATTTGTTTTTGTAAAAAAATGAATGTTAGTGTTATTTTTTTGTATGCAAAGGTATATATGGGGGAGGATTTATATGTGGGGGGGGGGGGGGAGGGGGGGCTTATATGGCAAAGGAATGTATGGGGGAGGTAAAATCTGGGGAGGTGGGATATGGTGGAGGGTGGTAGTGGATTAGGAGGAGCATTGTATTGGATTGGGAGGAGCGTTGTATTGAAAATGGTATGGAGGTCAAAAGGTAAGAGCATTTTTCGTATATATGATTTTCATTGTATACAATGTCGTATGCCTGACTACGTGAGGAGAGGTGTCAACTATGGGAGGATGAGTTTGGTCCAGGAAGAGAAGCGTGGTCCATGGGAGAGGCTTGATGTCAAATGGGACGAGGGCCGATTATATGGCATTGTCATGGGAACGTTGGTGTATTGTTGCGCGTGAAGGGCCGACTGTGTGTGAGGGCCAAGGGGATGTATGACTCACTTCTTGGAGGTGCAACACTCTTAGATGTAGCGGTGTATGCTCAACGTATTATAATTGGTATAAATGTGGGTGCAACTCAGTGGTAAGAAACCGGGAGTCTGATGGAATTGAGAGCGCTAACTATGTAACACAGAGTCAACCAGCGTGCTTCTGGGATTGTAATACCAACCAGGATCCCACAACAACGCAATGGAGGGAGCGTCCCTGTGTCGAGAGCATGCTGTGAAACTATGGAGGAGCATGATGTGAGTGAGAAGTGTGGTGTTGCTTCGAGGCAGCATTTGGAAACGTAGGTGGGCAACAGTGAGATGGAGCACCAAGGAGCAGGAGTCGAGTATGGTGCCGGCAATAGGAGAGGAGCAGTCAAAAACCCAATATTTTGATGCAGAGAATCCGAGTATGACTGAATGAGGGAATCGACTAAGGAGAGCACACTCAGAATTTGATAGACAGTACAAATTTTGATAGAAGGACAGAGAATATGGCAGGAATTTCAGAAGAGAGTTACATAACTGTTGAAATATTAAAGTCACCTATGTACCCTCTGTAGGTAGAAACAGAGTATAACAGGGGCAGCAGAAGCAGAAGGTTGAGTGTATACTTATGTGCATTCAAGAGGAATGGAAAAACCATAAGGATGGAATTTATGTTTATGGGCAGCAGCCACCATTGCAGAGGAGAATTTAATGTTTGATGGGTGTAACCAAATTTGTAGAAGAAATGAAGACTTTCGTGGTTCAAAACCACGCAACAGCAGAGTTTTATTAAAGACAGTCTTTTCGGGCTTTTAAGCCCTCAACAACCAAACAGGAAGAGTTTTTGTTTAAACGTGCCAAGTCCTTTTTAAGTTTTGAATGGGCCACGTCATCTGTGGTCCCCACCAGACATTTTGTATGTCATAATCACAAATCGCAGCAGTAGAGTGTTTAAGTGTCTTGTTGATATGAAGAAGTTCCGATGCGATGCGATGTGGTCCCACCACAATCGCAATCACACATCGCAAAGGAACGATGTATGTTCTGCCATCTGAAATGTGTTATCGCCAATTGAAAGTTCGCGATGTAATGTGGTCCTGCCACAATCGCATATCTCAATCTCATTCACCAAAATCCATCCGCCATATGTTATGTTCCATTGAAATTTTGCGATGCGATTATTGCAATCACACATCGCAAATCTCATATCACCATCCGCCCAGACCGCAGGGTCATTGTAATATTTGCGATGCGATTATCACAATTGCAATCGCAACATCCAAAATATGCTTTCCGCTTATGTTTTCCTTGCGATGTGATGTGGTCCCACCACAATCGCTCATCGCGCCATCGCACATCGCTAATCGCAAATCGCAATCGCAACATCGCAAGTTTGTTTGTTCAACTGTTCCGCAGATCGCCGATCGCCGATTGCGATGTGGGCTCCACTCATATATCGCGCAAATAAATTTTAGGTTAAAGCTTTATGTTCCGGAAATGTTTTTCTTTGTAATTTTTTTTTATGTTTTATATTACACCACGCCATATAAAAGGTGAAAAATCCCATAGGAGCATTGCATAACATCGTATTATTATATTGCTGTGTTGTATTATTGTGTAAGCCCGCAGGCAGAGAAAAACATAGTGAACCATAACAGAGCATTTTTTTGTGCATTTTGAGAGACAGAGAGAGAAGTTGTGTGAGCACTGCGTCTGTAGCAGTCAAGTATTTTTGTAATCCCACTTTAGTGGAAGAAGAAAGTTGTAATATCTTTTGTTTTCTAATTAAATAGAAAAGTTTTATTCTGCAATCTTTGTCTAGTTATTCTCTATGTTAGAAGGAGAGTATTATTCTCTCAGTTACTGTTCTGGAATTATCATAAATTCCAACAATAACCTAAAAATGGAATTAGCTCTGATACCATTTTAGGTCAAGAGGTAATTTTGCAAAGGTTAATTGATTTTTGCATTAAGGTTAATCACAAATATATATATATGGAAGGAAAGACTCTCGGGATTCATCTCCTAGTATCTTTTTCACCTTCCACCTCTTCTTATTTTCTATTTACACTATTTTACAATTTCACCCAATCCAAATATCAACAATCCACAAATTTTATTTTTGTAATCAAAACTGTATTGGAAAAACAATATGAATTCTTTCAAAACACACTCTAACGTGCATAAAAATAACTAATTAATCATATGTGCCTATTGAAAAGAAAAAAAGCATTTGTATCTACATTAAAATTTATGGCATTATATGGTTTCTAAAAAAATTAATTGTATGTATATAATGATATAGCTTTGATCGTTTGTTCAATGGTATGCGAGAAATCTTAAATCTGAAAAATATTTGTTGTCTAGGGTTTCGCAATTATTTAAATATGTATACAAAAATATTTGTTTTCTAGGTTTTCGCAATTATTTAGCTCCAGATACTATGAATTTGTGGACTCATGCCAGCAAAAAAGACAAATAGGGAATTTATGTCAATGTGTTTTACATAGTTTTATTGAAATGTGTTCTACCAAGTTGCATAAATTGATAATTTTGTTGCAAATCCAGTTAAAACCCCTTACAATTTGATTCTAACATTTTTAAAAATGGCATATCCCCATAACTCGCACAACTAAGAAAAAATTGTGTTTTTTTTAGCAAAATGATATCTTAATAGAACAACGTGATTTCACTGCATATAAAATTTATATTCAAACATGAACTAAAATTTGTAACCACAGTCACTTACAATGAACTTGTATTCTATTGTCATTAAAAATTCAATTATTAAACTAAGCCGCGAGCAACTTTAACTATGCAACCTCTATTTATATTTTTAAAAGAAATAATATGTCAATTGATATAAATTTATTTGTTTATATTTTTAAAATAAAATAAAAAAGTATGTAAACTTATTTGTTTATATTTTATAAATAGTTTTATGTGGGTGAATGTTTTAAAGATTATTATGTATTCTAATATATGAAGTAGTTATAAATCATAATGCAATAAAATAATTAATGTGTTCTTACTCAGTTATTTAGTGAAAAATATAAAAATATTTATATTTATAAATTATATATTTATTCAAAATTAAAATAGAAAAATATATATAAACTAACCATTGAAATGGCTTTTATAAAAATTGTATTTTTTTATTGTGTATAATAATCCCCACAAAAATGATACATAATTGAATTTCATATCTAGATATTAGTCACTACACTCTAGACAATGGTGGATTTCGAATTCGAAGTCTTCATTGTTGCTACTGCTCATCATACGACAGATAGAACACCCTCCCCATAGATACCTGCACAGCATAACTTTCCGCCACAGCGATAGCGTCTCCACTCTAGACGCCTAATGCACCTATTCCTTATGATTTCATTGACTTGTGGATCAGATATTCCCTTATCTTTCCAATATTCTTTAAGCGGTTGTGAAACTGAATCAAGAAAAACGAGAGGCTTAATGGAGATTGCAAGGTGAAAACTGGGTGGTAGCTGAGAACCTCCACTGATAATAGTATTAATGGAAACCAATCATTTTTATGAAATCAACTCCAAAAATGGAAGAAAAAATAGATCAACACCTTAGAAATAAGCCACTTCAAGGGGGAAACCTTCTTTACATTACATAAATGAACAATTCTTGGATTATAAAAATGACAAAACCTCATTCTATATATAGGAGTCCATGGGATAAAAATATAATACTAGCCGACCTAACAATAATAATGTAAAGGAATAATAATAACAATATTGGGGTTACAGGGGTACAACGATAACAATAAGGGGGCTACACTAACAACAATAAGGGACTACACTAGTAATATAGGTACCTAACATGCCCCTCTCCTTCAAAAAAAGTGTTTTCCTCAATGTTTGAGTAGCTCTGGGTGCTTCTGTATAAAATTTTCATCCTCCCATATAGAATCTTCAGTGGGTAAGTTATTCCACTTGATGAGATACTCTGAAATTGATCGATTTCGTAGTTGTCGAGTTCTTGTTTCTGTGCATGTCCTAGGTTCCAATATGATTTTTCCTTCCTCATCAAGTTCTGGAAATATTGTTTGAACTAGAATTTTTTCACCTATAACCTTCTTTAAGGATGAAACATGGAAAACTGGATGCACTCGCGAAGAAGCGGGGAGCTCCAATTTGTATG